>JAWNPR010000039.1:28962500-30162500 GCA_035047405.1 Drosophila stalkeri | reverse complement strand
AAAAAATATTATAATTGAATTAAAACAATTTTGTTATAACAGAAACACAAAATATCAAGAAAAAAACAAAATATTCCATATAAATAATATAAAGTACTTTTTGTTTATAATAATAACACAACAATATAATAACATTTTTGAAAATTTTTAATTTTTTTTTTATAGCAATATTTCATATGTTTTGTTTTTATTTTATTTTTTTATATCAAATACTTACATTAAAATTATGTTATCAATACACTAAAAACAAAATATTTATTATTATTTATTATTATATTAAGGAGGTATAAATAATTTGAATTGAATTGAATTGTATAAAAATTGAACGGTTATTTATAAGGACCATTCTTAAAGATATTAAGTAATCTATGAGATATTGATAGAATAAATATGATTAATTTAAACTGCAATTGTTATGTTAAATTAAATTGAGTTGTTTGTAATTACTTTATGAGGACAACACCCTTTCGCTTTTAGTCTATATTGGGGTCCGAGTG
This sequence comes from Drosophila stalkeri, assembly GCA_035047405.1. Classification (NCBI taxonomy): domain Eukaryota; kingdom Metazoa; phylum Arthropoda; class Insecta; order Diptera; family Drosophilidae; genus Drosophila; species Drosophila stalkeri. Next base: position 30,162,003 of record JAWNPR010000039.1, on the reverse strand, counting down.
TAGATACAATCCAATCAGCTTCAGCATACACAAATACACATACAAATTAAATATTATAATTTAATACAACCACAAACATTTGCTCTACTATATTAAATATTTCGTATATAAGATTCTTACAAAGATATTCCGTCACGGTAGAGCGACATTAAATGAGCATAGGAAAATCCTAATTTATAGAAATGGCTGTCTACCGCAAAGTATATTTATATAATATATCTAACATATACATATAGTACATATTTATTTGTTTATGTAGTAAGAATGTTTAAAAATCTCGTAGAAGAAGATCCCGCACATAAATGACTTTGCCCTGTGCAACTAAATCAAGAGGAATTTAATTTTTGTTGGGCCTAAGCCAAAAAAAAATTCTTTTGTTTCACGTAACAATATGAAAGTTTCATCAAAATCCAACATTGATAGGTATATGTCTCAAAACCTTGTGATATTATATAAATATATATAAAATATAATATACATATTCGCATATGTATGTGTGTATTATAAGTAAATAGGTATTCATATAACAGCACGTGTATCTGTTTTTATATATTTTTATGTATATTAATGTTTGAATGTGTCAAGAAAATTCTTATTTATGATATTAGGGTAGGAATTTATTTGAATGCATATAACAAATAAGAAATACAACAAATTTAAGTAGACAACAAATTCATATAAAAAAAATGTTTGAAATTATTGTAAGTATTCCAGATTGGATTATACGAAATTTATACTTTGGTTTATGATAACTCTCTTCTCATGTTAACTTTTCCATTTCAATTTCATTCTGTATTTGCAAATTGAGTGAATCTAAGATAAATGTAGATAATTAGATAATAGATAATAGATAATAAATTGATAGACAATAGATAATACATAATACAAATAATATAATATGCTAAATAAATTCGCTCCTTGGGTCATAATGTTTTTGCTGTTGATTATCTCTTCTTTAAAATCTCTTTTGCTCTTTAAAAATTATATTAATTAATTTTAACTAAAGAGCAAACGAAGAATATCTGTTTATCAACATATGTTTTATTGTTGCGTAAATAACAACTTAATTAATTAGCTTTTAACATACAATTTCGAAGAGAGCAAAAACATTCTTCTCTCTCTCCCTCATTCCTGCTGCGACTTATACGCGAGTTAAGATAACATTATGTTAGGTTTAACAGAGCGCGCGCAATTTAAATTTGAAAGCAGTGCAACCCACAGAGCCAAAGCGGCGGGCGGGCGCTCTTTTTACAGTCTACGATTGGGGCTGCTCCAATCAGTCGGCCGCTTGCTTTCAGCCAGTGTAGAGGTTGTCGCGTGTTTGCCATCCGCTTTGAAGATATTAAAACGTGTGTGCGACGAAATTATTGAAAAACGCCGACGCTCGTACACCAAAACAACGACATTGATGGCTTACAATCTGGGTACCTATTAAACGGGGGCTCAGTGTGCGGGCGTGTCGCGCAACTTGAATATATATCTTTATATACGTATATATATCAATATATATATATATTGATGTGAATAAAACCCGTTCCATTTTAGTTTTTTTGCGTGGTAATAACTAAAACTCCGGCGCCAGGTCGCATTCCTTATCAGATAATCAAAGTAATGCAACTCAATATACCTAAGTAACGTGATTTCAAAAGCCTTACGATAATAAAGTACTAAAGTCGTTTATGAATGTGCATACAAAAACAATCCACATAATGAGTGTTGATCATTGTAAAAGCGCAGCAAAGATTACAGCAATTAATTAATTGTTGATCAACAGATTTAAATTTTTAAGTTTTCGAATTCTTTTAAAATATCCTCGATTTTTGTTAGCAAATCAAGGTTTCAGCTGTAGTTGATACAAGTAATTAATTAGTATTAGTAACAGTGTTTTTAATATTAACAGAGTTACTGTTCCACAAGAACTAATACATTCAATCTGACATTTGATCTTATGTGCCATTGCAACGACGATCTACATAGTTCTCATTATAATTATAATAAGCATGTTTAGACATTTGACAAGCGACTGACTAAATAGAAGGAGTGTGTATGAGCAAAGCTATTTGAGGACAACGTATTTAGAATATTTTCCTTTGCTAGTATGTGTGTGTGTGTGTGTGCCCGTGCATGGCTCTGTACCAAAAATATGCGCCATTGCCGTAGTCTCTAACATCGTCCATTTTTACGTACGCAAATAGTTTTTGTTTCTGAAAAATTGTATATTTTCTATTCAAAATATTTTTGTTGGTTGGCATGTCTTCTTAGTTAGAGATGTGACGTTTGAAATATATATATGTATATATCTATGTATATATAGTATGGTATAGTACAGTATATATATCATAAGTAATTTCAGTAGTCAGGCCCTACGCACCGCATGGCCTTTAATCTTCATCAAACGTCAAGAGACGAGCCGCACATGCAGTTACCTAATCTTCTTTTGGCGTGTTTCGTTATTCAGGACAAAGAATATATATACATATACTGCTGTATATATAGAGTAAATACTGTCAAAAGACAATGGAAATATATTTATATTTTGAATTTCGGAAGCAGTCCGTTCAGTTCATATGGTTTCTTCGAGGAATTTTGAATCTGAACGCGCGCGATATATATCTGAATATCACTCGGCTTTGAATTCGAATTCGAATCTCTTTTATATGCCATGAGCAGGTTATGCGATCCACTTGACATTTTTATTGGGTAATCCTTTGTTTATTATATAAGTTCGTGAATATCTATTCGAAATACTCGTAAAACAGGCATCATCTTGTCATTGTATGATCAAGCAATACTAAAATACCAAGAAGATCACACGAACAAAAAAAAAAAAACAAAAAGAAAATAACAAAAATTAGCACACATAAACATGCTCGTACATAGTACATACTGTAGAGCCGAAAAATGAAACAAATTTTAAATAATTTGCGGCCATTTCTTTGTATGAGCTAATATACGGGTGTGTGTTTGTGTTTGTGTGTGTGTGTGTGTGTGTGTGTGTGTGTGTGGGGCAAACCTAGTAATACATCAGACTTATTTTAGCACAAAGCCCCCGAAAAAAAATATAAAATACATTAGTAAATAAATTCATAGCCGTCGCACACTTCAAGAACAGATAGCAGCAGCTGCTCGCCCCGGTCAGAGCGAATGGGTGGCAGGGGGTGCTTTCAAAGGAGTGCGTATCATAGATTGGGGCGCCAGGGAGCTCCACATAGCATATTAACTAACGATTGAGCGATAAGCAACACCACATTTTATGTGTCATGAACGATATAATTTTAATTGGAAATTCAAGTTTGTCGTCGTACCTATAAAAAATATGAAAAGGAAAAACTGTTTATTTTCTTCTGTTGTAAATTTATAAGAAATAGAGAAGTAAAATAATAATAATAATAATAATAATGGACTAATAATAAAGGAATAAGATCAAAATAATAAATACCACATTATTCTTTTGAATAATCTAAAGGGAATTTTTGGAAAAAAATATTAATATAAATATTATTACAACATTTGACCAAAGTAGTATATTGTATGTGTATTAAAATTAAAAAGATGCAAGGAATTAAAGTTATCATCAATTATTTTCTTTTTTGGAAAATTTTTAGTTAGATTCGAATACTTTTGTGCTTGAAAATGTTTACGAATTAATGTACATAAAAAACATTTTACATTGTACTCTTACATATGTATATGAAAGAAAATAATATTCATAATTCTAATACATATATTTCAAAAGTTGTAAAAATCTGTTAAATATTTCTGTTACAGCTCATTTATTTCCAGACATGTTCCATTTTCATGGCGTGTAGCACCTTGTGTACGCTAATTCGATTCTATTGATATAGCCAACATTCAATGATATTCAATGTCCTAAACGTCTCTTTGTACAATGTACAATATATACGGTGCACGTGGAAGTGGGTGCGCGCAAGCAAGCATAAAATTTCTATTTACACTATTTGGCAGGCAGGCAGGCAGAAAGGCGGGTCGTCCATCAGCCAAAAAAAACCATCAGCTATCAGTTAGCCGTCAGATGTCGAATGTGCATTTAAAATCCATTACGCTATATTTAGTGGCTTTTCTAGCCATTGTTCCATTCCATTTTCATTTATTGCACGATAAACAAGTGCACAACTTTTGCCTTGCCGTCAAGACAGGTAGTTTTGTCTGTGTATGTGTGTGTATGTTTGTATGTACATATGTGGGACCCGGTCATATTCGTGGTTGAGCTTGCCGCTTTGTGTGTGTGTGTGTGTGTGTGTGTCTGTGTGAATGTCTTTGGGGTACATTTTGACAGTGCGTCGCTAACAATAACAACAAATTTACAAATCAACACTGTCTTCTGATTCCGCTCACACTCGTGTTAGTATGTACATATGTATGTTTGTATGTATGTGTGCGACACATAGGAAAAGTTTCTTTGATTCGGTTCATAGTGTGAGTCCTTGATCGGACGGTTCATTTACCGAGCCCAGCCTGGAGCCATGATTATTTAGCTGACTCTCTAAATTGTGAATTTAGTTCTTCTACACATAACAAATTATGTTAATGAAACAAGTTTCGATTAATTCCACTCATTCGACTAGCAAAGTGCCTGGACTCGGAACTCAGTTCGTGAACTTTGTTCCTTGCAATGGGAAAAGACCCCTTTTGACTACATTTTATTTGAAATAAATAAATATTTGTATTTTTTAGCCGTATTAATAATATTTATCCCATTGTGCAAGGCACGAAATCGCAGCGACTTGTGAATAGATAAACCAAACAAAAGCAAACGCAAAGTAAATTCAGCTTCCAAATTTCAAATAAACGCGTCGAAAGTGGCAGGCGAAGCTGAATTGATCTTCTGTGTATATATGGATAGATATACATATATATAGGTAAACAAGAGTATATATATAGCGCAATAGACAGAGGAAAACACAGCTTTATAACAACTACACATATGCACCTGTAAGCAGCAGAACGTAAACAATGTTGTATGTGTATTTTGAAAATAATCTTAATTTTGATAAAACAGCAAGAGAAGCAAAACAGTAAGGAAAAAGTGATTTCTATTGAAATTATGTAATTTATTATGCAAATCAAAAAACTATAAGCAATAACAATCAAAACAAAGCTAGTGCGTGATATAGAAGAAGCAAATATCATAAAATATTACTTAAATAATTAAAATAAAAAATAAAACATAAAGCCGCAAGATGCAGAACTCACCTTCTACTTGTGCCTGGTACTTGCCTTGGAGCTTGGCTGCTCAGCAGCATCATCACAAACTGTTGGCCATGCAGACGCCCTTTGCGGATAAGGTGACTCCAGGTGCACTATACGCTGCACAGCCGCAAATGCATCAGCAGCAGCACCAACCACAACAACAGCAACAACAACAGCAGCAACAACAACAGCAGCAGCATCTTCTTCAGCAACAGCCGCAGCAGCATTCACCAAATACTGCAGCAGCGCCGCCTACGAACTATCAGCAGCCCGCGCTGCATCCCAGCGCTGGCACCCATTTTCCCTTGGCGCCTGGCTACAATTTCAATCAGCAGCTGCTTAATGCTGGCCAGACGAGCACCTATGCAGGACAGGCTCATCCGTCGCACAGTCACTCACAGACGCATCTGCTGCAGTCGTCGATGTTCTCGCCTCTCTCGCTGAGCGCCTACTACTCGGCTGCAGCAGCAGCGGCGGCTGCTGCAGGAGCTAATCATGCGAACGCTGTCGCCGCCTTTGGTGGCGTTCCGTTGTCGGCTCAGCAGGCTCTGTTGGCCGCTGCCTCTGTAACCGGCTCAACGGGCATGCCGCAATCGCCGCCGGTCCAAGTGCCGGTCCAAATGCCCGTACAGGTGCCCGTATCCGTGTCGGTGCCGCGTCCAGCCCCGCCGCCCGCGTGTGCTTTGGTGCAGCCATTGAATTGCATGCCTCAGGATCTGCAACATCTCTCTTCCATTAATCTAAACCTGGGCAACGTGATGGCCCTGCGAAATCATGGAGCTGCCGCCACCGCCGGACTCACATCCATCAAAGCGCTACCAAATCCAGCATCTCTAACTATTAACAGAAAGGTGAGTGAAAGAAAAAGTGAGAGCCCTTCGCTCGGCTATAATCGACAGCGCAATGCTCTGAAGAACTACAATATCTGTGGCCTAAGACGAAATCTATACTATATACTATATAACCTATACTCTTATTTTTTATGAAGTGATTATTTTTTCACTATAAAATAGTTTTTAGGGTGAAAATATAAAGGCCGAAAGAGCACCGTGAATAGAATATTATTTAAAATATAGAATATAGTGCGATTCAATTAGACCAAAAATAATATTACAAAGTAATTTACAACTATTAAGCACATATATATATATAATGTAACAAATGTAATTTTCTTAAGGAATTTTAACTAAAGTCTCTAAGTTCAGCATTTTACCTTCCTGACCGCATATACCTACTTATGTTCACGAATTGAACAGAGTATTGAAGTAAATTTCCCTATTTATAAAAGCTTAATAATTGACAAAGTTAAGGTTGAATTTTGTACAGCGTGATCAAATGCTACTTTAAAACTTAACTGAGCATTTTGATCAAACTGGTCTCCTAAACGGCGTGTCATGATTTCTGATTGCCAATGAGAGAGATAGAGAGGAGAAGTAGGCAGACGGACACAGAGACACACGGACGGACGGAAAGCCACCTGCAATCAAGCACTTACGCGAAGGTCATCGAGAGACAATTGATGTCAGTGCCTGAGAGCCGGCTGAGCAGCTGCTGTTTACGTTGAAATGAGCCGTGCTCTTGAACCATAAGTAAACCATTACATACGTATGCACATACACATACATATACATATATCTATACATAGATAAGCATGTACATAGATTGCATGCATTACATAAATATGTAGATTTATTGTGAGCTCATCTTTAGCCACCTTTCATAAATGATTTATCGTTAGCTTGTGCAGCTATCTAAGCATTGTTCAATAGATGAGTACATAGCTCTTATTTTTTTTTTTTATTTTATTAACATGGATATATACATATGCATAATATGTATGTATTTATTTATATAGATTTACCTATTCAATTTCTATTTCCATTTAATTTATTCGGAAATTCTACTATTGATACTTGTCTGTGTAAGTTGTTGCAGTAAAAAATTATAATAATAAAAAAAAACTAGAAGCTGTTTTCTTTACGAACATTTTTTTATGTATTTTAGACTATTGTGCTGTTGCGAATTGATTTAATTATTATTTTGATTGAAAATATGAATTGATGAAACAAAAGGCGAATAAATTTTCATATATATATATTATATATATATATAATTAGAAAAAAATGGCATGTTTTATTTTATTTTCTAAATTGTTGAAATTTAATTCCTTAATAACTGAAATTATTTTTTCTGTTTAAAGAAATTTATATCTTTATGTATTTATATATGTATTTATTTATTTTATTGTTTAATTATATATTATAAATAATATAATTTGTATAAATGTCGTCTCAAAAGTATTTTAAACTACTTTTTGGCTACTATAAATTAATAAAATTATTATTATTTTTATAAAGAATCGGTTTATTTAGAATTTGTTTTGTTTTGAAAGATCTTTTGTAAATATATGTATTAAATTACTTGATTTTAATTCATTGCTACCTTGAATATAGTATATATAGTATAGGAGCATCATTTGGTGTTACCACTTATTCTGTTTATAAACTAAAACACTACCCTTAGCAATATCTAATTTACTATTCAATTTGTATTGTTTAGCTCAGCTCAGCTTGATTTATATGCTGGTGCTTAGGAAACTTTTAGGTAGACAGGGCACATGAAAATAGAAATTAATTGAATTTAATTAAAAAAAAAAAAAAAAAAAGAAAAGTACATTCAAATTTCAACAGCCAACGTCGGAGAGGAAAACAAATGTCTAGCGGATGTTGAGACGAAAACAAGCAAATACCTCGCAGATAGATACGTGTCGATACTTGTGTATTATCCAGCAGATCGAGTGTTGTGCACATATATAAGTATATATATATACAGATCTTAAGTGATCTCAAATTGACTTTGGTTAATTATTATGACAAAACTGCATCATGGAAGCCTCTCAGACAGACAGTCAACAATCCGACGAGCTATAATGTTTGGACATTCACTTTAACAACTATGTAACGTCAGCGCGATTGTAATCAGAAATTGCTTATTACGATTTCTATAGTATATATACGAATACGTATATTTGTATGTAAGAGCTGTGTGTGAGGCGCTTCTACTTGTTCGTTGTTCGCTGTTTTCTATAATTGCTAAATACCTGAGTCTACTCGACGACGCGACGGTGTGTGGGGCAACAAATTAGTAAGATGATATCATAAAAAGCAAAAGTAATTATGCGTTTTGTGTTTAATAAATAAATAAATATACTAATACTATTTTCGAAAACCGACAATCCGCAATCTCCTTCTGCGATTGCTTTGCTCGGCTATTGCCATAAAGACCTTTCAGATTTTCCGCATCGCTGCCGCTGCTACTGTTGGTGTTTTTCATGTTCCACAACGATTTCCACAGTCTTTTGAAATGCATAGGTTTCTACGAGTTGGTCAAGGTTTCCCAAATAGCCCATAACGTAGACAGCCGCTCGCCTTCCCCTCCCCGCTCTCATCTCCTCTCACCACTCGCTTGTGTTTGTCTTCTATACAAAAAAATTCATAATACGCATGTTCAACTTAGCCGAGAGATATATTTGCCTACGACTGGCCCTTGAAAACAAGTCGAGCCACAGAGCGCAGCCTAAGCAGCCGCACAACAAGCTATCTTTCATACTCTCCTTGCAGGCGGGTACAACGTTTTCATTGCCGAGTCTGTAAGTTGTAGAAACTGAAGAGAAGAGAAAATATTGTTATTGCCATAAGCAGTTGGGATCCAGTTACATACTGAGAGACCTTCAAATCTTCCCACATATTTTCATATACTTTCTGCAGTCGACCTAAGAAATGATTTACAAAGTGTGAGTCTGTGTTTCATTAAGCTTTATATTTAGGCAGAGTATAAAGAGTATTTTTTGAGTGTAGAACAAGACATCTCTAGGTGTCTAGGTGCAGTGAGAGCCCCACTTCAAGCTACTTCCTATATACTAATCTAAATCTACTCTAGTGCCACACTTGAAACTTGTGAAAACTCAAATTGTTTTTGAATATACATGCATGCATATACATATATCTGTATGTATATAAGTTGGGTAATATATCTAGCAACACTTTATACTCACATTTAAAATGAATAAATTTATTTTACTTTTGTATATTTCGATTATATTTTAAATTGATTCTGATCGTCATAATTAGTAAAAAAAAAAACAAAAGGGAACTTTTTTTTTCAGATAACAAGATTATCCGTCAAATAAAATGTACAAAAACATAGAGTTTTATATTCATTAATTTATATTTATATAAATAGCTCTATCAAAAAGGCCTTAAGGGTTTCCCTTTACCTTCTAGATAAGACATTCAAAGTTTTACTCTGAATAAGAAATGAAACATTGTTGTTATTTTATTTTTCAAACATTTTTAATGTGTTGAGGCTTTAAAAATCTGCCTGTATTTTGATAGATTTATTTCATTCTCTATAACAATGATGGATGTACATAGTTCTGGGAATTTATGAGTAATTTTTTTATGCAGCAGATAAACATTAGATATTTTGTAAACAGTGCTTCCTATTTCGCCCCACGCTAAGGAAAATAAATAAAGCACAATTTGTAACTATCAATTGAAACAAATATTAAACATTTAAAATTATATTTGGGTCAAATGATTGCTCCACCATATTCAACAAACTGAACCTAAGATGAAGGTTTTCGTACAGGCTAATGTGTTTTATAGAATGTACGAACTGTGCCTGATCCAACTATGACACGCATAGATCAACTTTGCTTTGTTATTGATAACTTTTTCCAATCACACAGTCAGTAACACCCGACAAACATATTCTCATAGTTATTTAAGTCTTGATGTGCGCTAAGCACTAAAATTGGAAAGTAATTCCAACATATTCTGAAATTAATAGAATTTGAGAGGGATAATTTGCCTACATAAAAATGTCTCAACTATAATATAGAATTTATACAACAATATCTCGTCAAGGTATCTAATAGTCGCTCATTGCCAATTATTTGACTCTGGCTATTATTTGTTAGGCTTTTCCGTTTTCATAAAAACTATTAAGTTCGAAAATTAACTATAAAATCATTTACGTAATGAATATTCGTGTGATGCAGCTTTATTGCTCGACAGATTTTATTAAATTCTTTACAAAAATAATTAAAACTCAATTCTGAACGATGAGTAGACACAAATAAGTACAATTATCAAGGTGTGCCATTGTTTTCAACTAAATACGATTCTCAGACTGAACCATTCAAGAAATTGCTAAATGAGTCTTCACGCAATGCAGCCCGATTGTTAGTCGGGTTGTGTTTTTTTTATACCCTGAACCCATTGAAAATGGGAATTCAGGGTATAATGTTTTTGTGAAAATGTATGTAACAGGCAGAAGGAGACGTCGCAGACCCCATAAAGTATATATATTCTTGATCAGCACAAAAAAATAAGTTGATATAGCCCTGTCCGTCTGTCCGTCCGTCCGTCCGTCCGTATGAACGTCGAGATTTCGGAAACTACAAAAGCTAGAGATCTGAAATTTTACACGAACACTCGTATCTTAGTTACGCAGTACAAGTTTATTTTGTTTTTTCGATAACTCATCCCGTTCCTTAATTATCGATAAAAAAAATTCGAAAATTCGTTTACGTTTTTTACGTTTTTCGAGCATAACTTCTACACCGTTTTAGCTAGAGACTTCAAATTGTATATTTAGATAGATATTATGGATACGCAGATTTTGTAATTTTCAGATTTTGGATGCCACGCCCCCTTCGCCCCCAATTTGAAAAACACGTATTTCAAATACTAGAGACTTGTAATTTGGCAAATGGACAAATTTAAATGCAATTAATATATTCTGAAAGTTTCATGAAGATAGTTCATCTAGAAATGGAGTTAAAGGCGATCAAAGTACAGCCCATCCCACCCCCAACCCTCGGCAGCAACTGCGTGGTTAGCAGAGCGCGCGTTTATACGTGCGTAAAGAAGAAGAATATTAATTTTTTTGCAGGGTTCAGGGTATCTCGTAGTCGAGCCGTCTCGACTAGAGCCTTCTTACTTGTTTTTTTTGCAGTGCAGAACTAGAATTTACAGTATAATCGCAGCTTTGCTTTTTATAGCAACTGGTAGTTGTCAATCAGATATGGTTAGCTAAGCAGCTGGAGATGCAATGGCCAGACAAGTTGAAATCTATGTGGACATAATAAGTGCTCTAATTAATAGCGGGATTCCACATAATCAGGTTCTGGGACACGTTCTGCCGCAGCAGCTGATGTTTGGCCGAAGATGTTTTTCCAACCAATTTCACATTGGAAAAGACAGCGCATTGCTCTTGAAAAATTGATAATTAAAATCAGCACGTGGTCACGTGTTTTCATATATTTTGTTTTCTTTTTATATACATTGTATGTTTTTTTTTTTTTTTTTTTTTTGCTTCCAGCTGCCGCACACGCATTTTGCTTTAGCCACACGCCCGTTTTTAGCGCCTTGCGCAATCAAGTGTAGAAAGAAAGATTGTGTCGCCTGTATATAAATATATATATATATATATATATATATATATATTTATATATGTATGCAAATACTATATCTTTATACATATAATATTATATATACGTACATACATATATGCATATACGTATGTTGGCCTATCCGTGTTCCACACTGTGGGTGTACTCATAAATATTAGCTGCGACTTCTTCTTCTGGCTGCCTCGCGACGGAACAATATAGGAATTGTCTACCAAACCCAGGAGCATCCAATGTACATACATTCGAACAATCATATTCATATACACACACACACACACACATACAAACATGCGTGTGTATGTATATATGTATAGATATATGAATGGTCGCTTGCCAAGATCTCTGGCAACAGGTCTCTGCCGTTGAATGATTCAATTAATTTATAAAGTCTTTCTATATGAACATCATCTCATGGATGAGTAGAGAGCTACAATATACACAGCCTCCCAAGATATTTACGTCGGTGTATCAGTATATTTGTGTGTGTGTGTGTGTGTGCGTGTGTGTGGTGGGCAGAGTTCAAACATTTCATTCATATTCTGCTCATTATATTTTATATAAACATAAATGATTATTGATTATTAGGAAACACAATAATAGCGTGTTCAATTAATTAGAATAGTTTCAAATTTTATCCTAAATAGAGGTATTTTTTTCGGGTTTAATATAATATGAAATCACGTCTAAATTTAAACTAGGCTGCCAAAAATCCAAGAGATTTTCGAGTGTGTCTTTTGTCTATGGGGCTGCTGGGATGGATATTGTGCATTTGTTATATGCCGTGCACATGTGGAGACGGCATCTTCAACTCGTGTAAAGATTCTGCTTGAGGGAAATTGACCGACAGGCCGTCGGTGTCAGAGTCTAGGCTCACCCTACATCTCCCTGCAGTTCCATACAGTCCGATGCCCTCCCGCATAGCTTTATGCTCGTTCACCTGGTGAAAAATGAGTATATTCATTTTTTGGAATTGCTTCATAAAATTTAGGCTTACAAAATTAGATTGGAAAACTGAATACAATTACAAGTATTATAGGTATTTAACATATATTAGCATATAGCAGATAACAGCTATAGGAATCGTGACAGAGCGGATAATACTGTGTCTTTTCCACATTTTCATAGATAGAAATAATTTTTGATTGTGGTTTATTATTCTATTATTGTTACATTATTGTTAACATCCCCCCTCGAGGGTATGAATAGCTGCATCAGCTCCTCAACAGATCTACTATATAACTCTTACACTAGCCATTTGTCTGCTTTTTGTATAAATTGATAAATGTCACTTTTGGTCTGTGGACGAGTATTGGGCAGTGCCTAAAGACCCAACTGACTCAGTCTGCTTTTTTTGGGCATACAGCTAGTTTGTATCATTTGTTGGGCGCACTGCCAATGAAAGCAAAGACAAAAGACAGGCAGCCAGCCAGCCAGCCAACCAGACAGTCAGACAGTCACTCATCGGAGTCGACGAGAGAGAGGCAAGAACTAACTGAAATGCAAGTATCTATTCCAAATTACAGATAGTCCATATACTTGCACTCTCTGTGCATATGCAAATGCTTATGCATTACAGACAGCTCTAGAATATCTTTGTGCCCGTATATTTCGTAGTAAATAATTCGTGTCGCAGCAAAGTGGAATTAGTGCTCGGCAGACCACTTGAGAATTCATTTCAGTCATACGCCACGATCAAATTATGGCCAGATAAAAGCACAAATGCCAGACGCCAAAAATGTAAATTTAGATTCAAATACACTTCGTGATGGGTTGTGATGGGTAGGAAAGTCGCGCTGCTGAGCTGCGAGACCTACGTCAAATGAGTCTTCAAATAAAATCTGGGCAAACACTTGATCTAGCCTGAATTAGAAGTAATATTTATTTTTAGGCTAAAAGCATATGCCTGAATCCTGCTGATCCCAGTGAACCCAATTAAACTATTTATAATTATTTAACGAATTTACTATTGCGAGCTAATCAAAGAAACTTTTTCTCTTCTACTTTTAGCTGACAAACGTCAGCGAGCTGGAAAAGCAAAAGGTAAAAATACCTGAGAAGCGAAAAACTGAGGACACGGAACAAATTAAGGATCTGAAAAAGGTAAGCAAATGCGAAAATAGACAAGAAATCACAAATCACATGAAAACTTACATATAATTCAAGGCAAAACTGGAGACAAAGGCTTTGAAGGCCAAAAGACCTGGATTCACTGATGAAAGATATCAGGAAACCTCCTACTATATAGAAAATGGTAGGTTAAAAAGAAAAAAAAATCATTTTAAAAATATAAATTAAATGAATATTTCGATTGCAACTAATTTTTGTTAGGCCTGCGAAAGGTTTATCCATATTACTTCACCTTCACAACATTTACGAAGGGCCGCTGGGTGGGCGAGAAGATCTTGGATATCTTCTCCAAGGAGTTTCGTGCTCATCCAGCTGAGGAATACGAGCGCTGCATACAGACGGGCACCTTGACCGTTAACTTCGAGAAGGTGCCCATTGACTATCGGCTGAAACACAATGATCTGCTGGCTAATATTGTACACAGGTAAATTCCATGATTAAATTCCCATTAAACGTTATTCTCCTCTGTAAAGTGTTGTCTCAATATGGGCATATGAAATGCCAAATAATCAAATAACTTCATTGTCATCAATCTTATGAAGTTTTCTTTACTTTACTCGACTTGCTTATAAAACAACAACACTGTATATTTTATGTTGATATATGGTATAAATTACTTACTCTATCGACTGCAGCATTCTCAATTTGTACCTGTATAATGTATATATGCATTTATATATATGTGTGTATATATATATATGTATATTTAGCCAACCATTTGCCCAACCATGTAGTGCACATAAAATGGTAGCAAAAATGCAGCACAGATCCCAAAGTTGATCGAGCCAAGTTTGTTTGCCGATTTCTTAACGTGATTATTTTGCAAAAAGAAACAAACAGAATTCCTAGTGTTTCATCTTAATAGAGCGAAGAAAAACATACCTTGTATTGATATTGTGTATAGAAAGAGACGCGTTAAGACAATTAGTAATATATATTAAATATAGCTCATGCTAAGTATAGTCATCTAAACAAATTTGATGAAATTTGGTAACTAATATTGGAAATTGGAATTGCAGAAATCTCACAAAAAAAAAACTAGTAAACTGACCAGATAACTAACTAACATTTGGAAGTATACGCAGACTGAAACAATTATACGCTCTAGACCTTGCCTCCTAGGCTATCTAAAAGTAAATGATATACAAAAAATTGAGACTTATTCACCCCTATTCCAATGTTTAATTCTCTTGACAGACAGATACACAGATATACGGACGTACGGACAGAGAGAATGACGTTACACAGAACCAATATACTCATTTTATTTTCATGAATAAGTATTAAAGAAGATTACTTCTACTTTCCAAATAAGGGCTTGTCGAAAGAGCAGCATAATTGAGAGAATGAGAGTGAGAACTTCCATACTCAACATATCTATTATGCATACCTTGACATGAATACTCGTTATGCTGGAGTTGATCCCGTCAGAAAACTTAGGCAGCACTTAATGATGACTAGAATCGTATTCAGTAATATAAGAATCGTTTAAAAAGATTCTTAATCTCTCATATTCTAGATCTCTTGCATTTACTTACCTAGAATTAGACTATATTGAAACCTAAATAGACTATGGCCATGTCTCTTTCTCATTCTTATATGTACATAATACTTTACAAGCATTAACAAAAGTATATTCGAGTTCTTGGTTAATGAATTTCATCAGACTTTATTGACGTTTCATTTAACAATAAATAATAATGCAAAAAACTTGTAATTAATTCGTGACTTATTTATATGTAAAACTATAGAATACCCACTAGTTGAGGCTTCTCCATATGCCAGCCTTATTTGTTCCTCATTTATAAGACTTAGTTTAAGGGGACGCGAATAGTAGTTGCATTGAAAGCACTGAATGGTTACATACATCTAACTAAATGTGCGCACTCATGAATATATCTTTGCAGACACGAAGTACCCGTCACTTGCCAACCAATCACAATAGTGCATATGGATGAGGACATTGTGGTTGTTAATAAGCCAGCCTCTATACCAGTAAGTGGCTTAAACGACTGCCATATTACAATTGATTATGCATTTCTTTGAATCTATGAATCTAGATAACAATAAATTAAGCTAGATCCGTCATCAGTTTTGCGACTAACACAAGAATCTAATACAATTACTAGTTGGCGACATACTAACTGCAGAATATTTTTACTAGGTGCATCCATGCGGGCGATACAGACATAATACTGTAGTTTTTATACTTGCCAAGGAATTCAATCTGAAGAATCTACGCACAATTCATCGGCTGGATCGGCTTACGTCCGGGCTGCTGTTGTTCGGCCGCAGTCCGAAAAAGGCGCGCCAAATGGAGCAGCAGATACGGAATAGACAAGTAGAAAAGGAATACATCTGTCGAGTGGAGGGCATTTTTCCCGAGTGAGTAGACTTGTCCACGTCCAGATTCAGATCCAGATCCAGATACTCGAAGCGCGATAATGAATTGTAAATTTTCATTTTCAGTGGAGTCGTGGAGTGCAAGGAGCCCATCGAGGTGGTCAGCTATAAGATAGGCGTATGTAAGGTCTCGCAGAAGGGCAAGGACTGCACCACAACCTTCCAGAAGCTATCCCAGAATGGAAGAACCAGCGTGGTGCTCTGCAAGCCACTCACTGGACGAATGCACCAAATACGTGTTCACTTGCAGTTTTTAGGTAGAGCTGCTAATTGTAATTGGCCTAGCTAAAGATACTAACTGCTTCCATTCCCAAAGGCTTTCCTATACTTAACGATCCCTTGTATAACCATGAGGTGTTCGGACCACTCAAAGGACGCGCTGGAGACATTGGCGGCAAGACGGACGATGAACTCATTCGGGATCTCATTAATATACACAATGCGGAAAATTGGTTGGGCATCGACTGTGACTCGGACATATCATTGTTTAAAAACACGAAGGATGAAACGGATCTGGAAAGCCTGAGCAGCGATCAAACGTTTGGTAAGAGAACAACAGCTCGGACTCAACTGAATTGAATATATCATTATGAATATTCAATTCGTCAGCCGTGCACCACAGCGATGATGACGTGGGCGCCAACTCAAGGGAGACAACGCCACCATGCTTGGAGAACCAACAGAGCACGGAGACCATCAAGCAGCTGCACTCCACGAATAGCAGTCCAGTGTTCGCTCCTAAAGCTGATGCAGCCGGCGAGCTTCCAGTCCAGAATGAAGGACCCACGGATCTGGCCGTGTCCTCCGATAAAGTGGTCATTGACAAGCACTGCTATGAGTGCAAGGTGCATTATCGAGACCCCAAGCCCAAGGATCTGGTTATGTATTTGCACGCCTGGAAGTATAAGGTATGTGTGGATAGAATATAACGATTCGATCTCGGACTGCAACATATTTTCCATTTAGGGTCCTGGTTGGGAGTACGAAACTGAGCTGCCGAGCTGGGCGCTGGCCGATTGGGAGGATTGCGAGTTCAGCTCAGACAAAGCTATAAATTGAATGAACTATTCTCCAAATCAAAAGCAGTCGTATTCGTAGTTCAATTTATAATATGCCTTAGTTCTCAAGTATCACAAATCAACACAAGACGAATGAAATGACGAAGCAAATCAACAACAGTGCAATAAACAATGACCAATCTTTGATGAACCAAACTGACCAAAAATATATATATATATATATATATACATACATGTATGTTAACTGTTCACAGATATACTTAATATCATATTTAAGAAAAATGTGCCTTTCAAATTGGTAAACACATATATACACATATACACGTATATACATAGACATAGATGCTATGGCACGTAATCCCTTAATTGCTTTAGATGTTTTCCTCATAGTCAATTTTATTGGTATTAGAAAATTAGATGTACTATATATCAACCAAAATTAAAACCTACAACAAACTAATCAAACTATGTATACACATAAGAGCTGAAAAGACATGCAATATTATTTCAAGTTTTCTTAACACTCACACTCTTAGCTATACCGAGACATAAGTATATGCATTACTGAGGAGAATTGCAAAACCAGAGTGGAGATTCGTTAACAGCAGGCTCCAATCACCTCCTTGAGAGCCTAGGAACCCATTAGGTTAAGAACAAAAATAATGAAAAACAAATTCAAATCAAACTCGTGCCGCACTTCAGTATATAAATGCCTATTGAAGACGACAGAGAACGATCTAAACATGAAATACATACATATATAAAGAAATTGAAATAGATAATTTTATATAAAGTACATTATACTGTAAGTGCAATACTTATACATACGATTATTATTATCAATAAATTTTACAAATGTTTCTTAGAAAAATGCTTAAATATTGTGTTTACTTTTTCACTAAAAATATTACTCTTTGATCTCATGAATTTATATAGTTGATATATAAATGATTATTCATTACATATTTTCATATTTATTGTGGAGAAAATTGGATTCCATTATTGGCCAGACTTGATGTGAAACAATATACAATATAATCAGATAAATACACATCATACATAAATACAATCAAAAAATATTATTATTATATTATTTTTCTATTTATATGAACTTTTTTAGATAAAGATATAACTTTTATGCTACTTTTATTTTGGGAATATAATTTGAATTAAATTTTACATATAACTTGAACCGACTTGATGC
This sequence comes from Drosophila stalkeri, assembly GCA_035047405.1. Classification (NCBI taxonomy): domain Eukaryota; kingdom Metazoa; phylum Arthropoda; class Insecta; order Diptera; family Drosophilidae; genus Drosophila; species Drosophila stalkeri. The sequence goes on along the minus strand of JAWNPR010000039.1, from coordinate 30,143,561 downwards.
GAATATTAATATATGTATTTGTTTCGAATAATTATGTAAATATCATTATTATTATTCTTATTAATCAGCAAATATTATTTAATTTTTATTTCTTTAAATTATTTGTATTTAAAAATTTTACTTGATAAAAACTCTTTATGCCAAATAGATATACTATAAATGGGGTTTGCTCTCTTTCCAAAGTTTTTTCATAAAATACAAAGGGTTAACTCGTTTGAGAACTTAATCAACTCGAGAAATAATGCACATACGAAATATAACTTTCTGCGCTCACATTAACGTGGGGCCAAGTCCAGAGTTGCGCAATTTCATTTTGCATTTTGCATTTTAGAAAACTCTGCGAGCAGTGAAAACTTTATTGGCAAAAGTACTTGCATTGGGGTCTCGTCCATGGCTGCAGCAGTAACAAAATTAAAGTTAATTAACGTGGCAGTAAAATTAAAAATGCATGTTACTAAATAAAATGCAATAAATTCGAAATTCAGCTGGTCTGCACCAAAACTCCCATCCTAATTGCAAATAAGCCAAAGGGGTCCAAATAGCGACGGCCGAAAGGGGGTAGAACCGTCTAATGCACTTACGGATTCGCTCAAGTTCCTGAATTATTTAACAAAAGTGTAATTAAAATAAAATAAAAAGTGCATATACTTTTACTGTGCTCGAAATTAAATAAGTTTCTTTGCGGTAGAATCTATATATAAATACATATACATATATATAATATGTGATATATATATATATATATATATATATATATATATATATATATATATATATATATGAGTTGGTCGAAATTACCTTTAAATTTTAAATTAATCAATTTATTTAATATGTATTTTATTTCGTTTATGTACTCTTCATATATGCAACGAAGAATTTAATAAAGTTCATATAAAACCAACAAGAATATTTATACATATTCCATACGGACAGCCTCTTGTTATCCTTTTTACCACAGTTTCCCTATGTCAGCGATTTTGCTAACAGGCAACAGACTTGTCGCAAAGAAAACATTAGAGAGGTGTTTCGTTTTGCCCTTTTGCATAGCTTGAGGTACAGCGTGGACAACAAAGGTGCAAAATAAAAGCACTCCATAAAAGACATATTTGTTAACATTTTTGGGCAGCTTATCTAGCTGCTGGACGACACTTGAACATTATTTATTGCGTCTCTATGGCCAGGGTGTCGCACCAAAAGACAATAAAATTTGACAACTATAAAAGCAGAAAGGATAATTTATATGCTCATGGATACCTGCATAAATGGATAAGACGAGGTGTAACTATTTTATTTATGCATATGAGTGTCCTGACTTACAATGTAATCAAATAAGCTTAGGCTAGAACCTAATGTCCTAGGGGATAATTAACTCAACTTAAAAAGTTAAAATCAACAATTAGGCAACGAGACTAACTTAATTGAAGGTCACCTAAGGCCGAAAAAGGCATATTATATATTCATACAATAATATAAACAAGAATAGAATAGGGTATTCATTGCATTATAAATATAAATACATATACAAACAATGAATAAAAATAATACAACCACAGTATCAAATAGTTCCGTCAACAAATTTAAAAATTAACAGCCGATATGCATTTTAATTTGAATTAATCGATAGTGGCTCTCGATTACACGTGACTGCTTGTGGGTTCTCGATAGTTAATATCAATGACCCGCATACATTCTCTTGATAATTGCCATTCACACAAAAGTCAAAATAAACATTGACCAACTAGCACCGGGAGTTTTAATAGTATAAAATAAATTTCTGTGCGTTTATACACAAACTATTTAACATGATCCATGATATTTTACTAACCTGCTTGAGCTTGAGTCGCAAAGGAATAGGCATTAAAAGTTTTCTTGTGAGTACGGCAGGCTATTATTTGCACATCTGTAGTTATAGTATTTAATTTTTAGACAACAAATGTGGTTGAAGAATTCATGCATCCTTGTGAGAAAGTCATTTTTGAGGAAATTATTGGCATCTTAAGCAGCCTTAGTGAAGTTGTACGGTTCGCAAAGTTCTTTGGAGGGGTTAGCCAAAATGACATTTCGGAGTTCCCTGATGCGAAAGGTAAACAGAAGCGTTTATTGTTTATCACTAATATAGTATTTCATTTTATTTAGAGTTCTCGTCGGGCTATTACCTTAAAAATTTAGCCAAAGGCATCGAAAGTGCACTCGAAGATTATTATGAGGAAACGGCAAATTTGGAATCTTTAACCGAACAAGCCAAGACTAATTCCTTATCATATATTTACAATACTCTAGAGCAACATCTTCCTATCATACTGTTTTTGCGTAAACTAATTAACGATGCTAGAGTACAGGTAAGCAATGAAATGGTAACGTGTTGGAATTAGATAATTCTGAATGTTTTGAATTTAGAAACTAAATGGCTGTCAGCTGCTAAAAAATCTGCATACGTCCTATGATCACGGAGATATTCGGTTGAAGAATATTATCAACAAGTAAGTTTTAACAATCTACACACAATAATCAATTAATTAATTAAGTAATTTTATTATAATATTTTTATAGAGTCTCGAGACCCGTAAAATTAGCCTTCTTGTCGCACCTGACGCACTGGCTCCTCTTTGGCATTATTGATGATGAATACTCCGAGTTCTTCATAATTTACAGAACAAACGAAGGCGTTCCCAAGAATTCCTGTGATAAGTCTTGCACAACGAACCATAGTCAAATGGTAAGAAGGTAGCAATTTAAAAAAGCATCTATAACAATATTGCACCATTTACTTTGCAGAGTTTATTAAGCGAGGAGGAGATATGGCAATATGAGATCAAATTTAGTCATTTGCCAAGCTTTGTGTCGGCCGTTTTAGCTGAAAAGATATTATTTGTCGGACAGACGGTACTCGTTTTCAAGTTGGATCGAAGTAAACACAAAACTGATTCGTGGATTAGTAAAACGCAGGGATCATTCTCTGATGATATTAGTGAGCTGTGGAACGGCAAAGAGGGAATGTTTTGTAAAATGATTGAGGACATAAATCAAGATGATAAGATCGATGTATTTCAATTGGAAAATGTGATCAACCAAATCAAGAAATACGTTAGCCAACGTTTGTCGGAAATAGCAGTTATTGAAGATGACTTGGATCGCCAATTGGGTCTAATCAAAGACTTTTACCTGTTGGGACGAGGGGAATTTTATTTGGAATTCTTTCGTCAACTATACGAGAGTTCCGAAAATTTTGCAGAACTAAATAACAAAAGCTACACCAAAGCTTTTGAGGTACGAATACCTGAATTTTAATTGTTATTAATTAATACATTGGAATATAAAACAATTATTATTTTGTATAGATTGCAGCAAACGTAATGGCAACTGCTGATGATTTGGAAAATTTCTCGTTGACTGTTCAGAAAACGACCATCGATTTAGAAGAGAGTTGCGAATTTGCTATGTTTCAGAATCTTCATCTTAAGTACATATATAAATGGCCGTTGAACCTTTTGTTTTCACCGGCGACAGTGGAACGTTACAATACTGTGTTTCGTTTTCTATTAACTGTTCGAAAATTGCAATACGATCTCCAACTTGTTTGGGCTCGTCACAAATGGGCAGCCAAAACAGAGAATCCAGTTGATCTAAAGATAATAAGTTTTCGGAATCATTTAATGTTTTTTTTGGACAACTTACAGTATTACATACAGGTTGATGTACTTGAATGTAAGCATAAAAATAATCCCTTTTTGGATATTTATATTGAAATTGAAATATTATTTTAAAATTGTAGGTCAGTTCAGTATGCTCATGAATGTGATTGCCAGTAAATCCGATTTCGAAGAAATTCAAAGAGCCCATTCGGTATTTCTGGCCAATGTACTCTCTCAGTGCTTTCTGCTAACAGATGAGATGGATAAAAAGATCAATATTTCACAGCCAGCACGTCATTCTCAATATCCGATTTATGGAACCATCCTAGAAATATTTAGCTTGTGTGAGAAATTTTGTGTAGTTAATGAAGACAATTTAAATGATGTCGATAGGCTCGATGATAGGTAAGTGGTGCAATATTATTATGCGTTAATATACATATTTATATATATATATTTTTTAAATATAGATTTAACGTTGCCATCTCTGGATTAATAAAATTATTGGTTAACATTAAGAGCGCATCCAGTTTTGGTGCACTTTCGCAGCTCTTATTAAGATTGGATTTTAATCGTTGGTTTAGTTCAAAGAGAAATGAAGTCGCTGCATCATAAAAACAATTTAAAAAATTAAAAAATGTTTTTAACTTAAAGTTTCAAACGTTTAATGTCCTCCATACGGAAATCACTTCTGCAAAATAAACGAGAATAAATAATCTGTTATGTGAAAGTATCGAAACATATATCTTTACCTCAATGTTAGAATGGTGCGCACTTCATTAGGTGTCAGTCGCCAAGATGGCATGTCGCTATTATTTTCGGGATTCCAATATTCAGTTAATTCTGAAACTTTATCCAAATTCAAAAGTGTTGCAATTTGTGACAGACGTGTCATTTTATCACGCACTGACCAGGAAGTTGCGCCCGTAAGATATACTCCAAGGGCTCGTACTTCCTGGTCGAGAACAAGTCCACCGAGCTATAAATTGACACAATTTATTATATAAATTATCAGCTAAACAGAATAAATAGATATTACCCGATTAAATGTGCTTTTCTTAATCGCGCGTTCCAAGCGGTTGGTCACTTCAGTAGCCAAAATACTGACAAGCGCGTCATAATTACGTGGACTTAATGCATTTTTAAACGAATTTAGTAGGCCATCTAATTGCACAATGAAATACTGAACAAATGTTTCCCCAGCCTCGTAAGCGGAAAGTTCCTCCTATATGTACAGTTCCTCAAATAATTAGTAAGACTGTATGGCCTATAGTTATATATATAAAGTTACCTCTGTTAGATGGTGGCTATAATTAAGGAATTCATCCACCCAGGGATTTAAACGAGGTCTTATCGCACTGGAGCGAAGTTGTTGTATGCCAAAATCGACAGTTGCCTTCAATGCATCGCGAATGGCTTTAAGCTCAGTCAAGCAGCTGTCCAATAACTGTCTCTCTAATGGGGATATATTAGGGAATGTGCCGGCTATCTCCTGCTCCATTGTCTGCCACAACGTTTCAATATATTCCGTTGACATGTCAGCATTGTTCAACTGTACGATGAAATTTGTTCGAACACGATCTGCGTCACTCGAATGCAGCTTGCCCTGCTGTAAACTCGTTTGTATTGCATTGTAAGCCTGTGCCAGATCAATGTAGCCCGAAGGATAACCATTTTTTAGCGGTGCTTTTAAAGCAGACACGAAATCACCATCAAGACAGGATGCAACATTGTTGATCACAGCACACGTGCCATTGATCGATTGGGTTGTCAAGGCACGTCGTATCGATTTACGTAATATAAAGAAGACATCATCAACCATCGACGAGCATTGCTGACCAACTTCGTAAGTGTCCAGACCAATGGCTTTCATTACGCTTTCTTCCATAAAATACCTAGTAAATTGAGAATTATTGTGGAGTTCAGCGATGAATATTTAAATATGTACCTTTCAAATAATAAGTATGTGCTAAGAATTTCTTGCATGTGGCGACTCAAGTCACAATGCTTCACAACCCGTTCATATTCCTTTAGTATCAAGTTTTGTGCTTCCTTATCTTGCAAACATGTTTCAGCATTGGCCTGTTGATAGATTTTGTTTGTTTACATTTACTTTATTGATATCGATTAGCTTTGCAAAATAAATTTTACCTGCAAACGGCGACGCATAAATCGAAAGTATAACTCTATTCTTGAGTGCATCACGGTAATTTCGGCAATAATAGCATCTATGTCCTTTGGGTTTAACTTATCTATAGAACCACCCGAAGGCTTTCTATAGTGTCCCAAGGACTGCATACTACTGTTTGCCATGCTCGAGCTGTTTGGACGTTGTGAGCTATCGTTGACCTGCTTAATGCGATACTGAATTTGACGATTTTTGTTGAATTCCAACAGCAAGTGCTTAACTTCAAGATCACACTCTCTTTGCAAGATGGTCACCATGTCAATCAACGATGTAGATCTGTATGGGATATAGAAAATTTGGGGCTTATAAATTTTAATTGCAAACATTGTGTACTTACTCTTGACCATAAAACGCTTCTATAATCGGTTGATTGACTTCAACAACGCGTGCGAAATTTTCCAAAATCGCAGTCAAGCGATCGGCGTATGCCAAATGGAGGCGACGCTCGGCTTTTGCAATATCTTGAGTATTACGTAGCTCTTTCTGGGCCTTTGCCGACAGCTTTTGGCAAATGTAGCCACAGAACTTCTCAATGCCGATCTTGTGACAACCAACCAATGGAAATATCTTGAAGAATCTTTCCACGGAAGCCAAATCATCTTGTTGGACAGCCTCATCAAAGCGCTTGGAAATCAATTCCCTTAACTTTTCAGTGGCTTCCTCCAATGTGTGCACAGCATCACTTACTGATGTAATCGATCCCTGGACATCATCCGCTGTGCGTTGCAAGAGCTGTTGATCCATTGCTAGAAAGCGAGCGATATGTCCCGCTCCCTTTTCATAATCCTCTTCACTAATGGCCTTCACTACGCCCTGGCTACACAGCTGCAAGTCAATCAGATCGTGTACACGCTGCTGGCACTCGGAAGCACGACATCTCGCCAGATCCAACCGACGCACCTTAGCGCTGACGGATTCAGCAAGTTTTGCTGTGTTTACGATTTGCATGTTGAGCTTGTTGGAATCGCTCTCAACGGTAAGCAGTGTGGCCATGGCTCGACCGATGCCGCTCAATTTTGAGTCGATCTGACATTGCTTTGACAATGCAGTTTCCAGTTTGGCATTCACATCTGTCTACAAGAAATTCATATCCTTTATAATGATTAAATTGGAAAATCGGAATATTACATACTTCTCTTTCGGCAATACGTTTGAGGCTTTCATCCACTTTTTCCGTTGAACTTATGTCTAAGCTGCGAATCATTTCGCTTATATCTAATTTACTCATTTCCATTTGGAATTATTTTTGAATGTAAACATAAGAAATAAAAATTCTAATTATTGGGGCCAAACAGTTGTTTACTATAGATTTTACGTGGCCGACTAAGGAAATAACCTACGGTTCCTTTAACCAGTTCGTTCATTTAGTTCCTTTTTGTTTTCGAAACATATGACATCTTAGCATTTTATGTTACTAACAGCGAACTATTATTGTAAATAATTCAATTGTATATTTGCAAAACTAGTCGTTAAATAATACCCTCCTAGGTTCTTATATTCTTATAATTTTTGCTCACAATTGAGTAATTAATACTCGGTTATGCAAAGAGATCTATTAAATAAACAGTCTGTTAACAGGAAATAATGCGCGCGCATTTAAATTTGTATGATAATCAGACAATTTTGACACGGTAATCTATAATAAATAAAATAAAACGAGCTTAGCGGCCTATACCAACTCGATTTCTATCAATCCTCATGTTTATATCATCACTTTAATAATTTAAATTAAGAGTCTGGTGGCTAAATAACGCTGAGTTTTTAACAGTGATTCGATTTTCGGTCACTGTTAGTAAAACAGCAGAGCCTATCTCAACATGTCAAAAAGTCCGCTATATTAAATAACAGATCTGTTTGTCATTTTATTTAACCCATAAAGATCCGTTTGCGGTGTATTTATTGTTTTATTTTACAAAAATAAAGAAGTGCGTTAACAATGAATACATATTTTTCGGAATATGAAAATTTAGAGGTAATCCTATAGACGCACCACACAAATAGCTATATTTATTATAACTCAGTCACATCCCTACAGGTGCACGAGCTTATGTTAAGAGATCGACCACGGCAAGAAGCTTATTATAATGCCATTATGAAAAATAAGCAATTGTTTAAGGATAAAATTGTGATGGATGTAGGCGCTGGTACGGGAATACTTTCTGCTTTCTGCGCGCAAGCCGGTGCCCGATTCGTTTATGCTATAGAAGCCTCCAATCTGGCCACTAAAGTAGCATTGGACCTCATTGAAGAAAATGGTCTGACAAACATTGTCAAAGTAATACATTCCCAGATCGAGGATTTCGTGCTGCCAAGTATAGCTGAAAGAGTGGATATTATTGTCTCAGAGTGGATGGGATTTTATCTATTGCACGAAGGCATGTTGGACTCGGTGCTTTTTGCCAGGGATAATTTCCTAAAGCCAAATGGACTTTTGTTTCCCAGTGAGTGCACGATATATGTGGCTCCATGCTCTGTGCCAACCCTGTATGACTATTGGCAAAACGTTGATGGAGTCAACATGGAAAAGTTCGCTAGCGAATTGCGTTTACAAAAATCAACAAGACCAGAAATTACACAACTAACGCCAAAAGATTTGCTACACGAAGGCATTGTGGTTCACTGGATGAGTTTGCTCGATGTTAACGTCCACGACCTGGATGAAATATGCTTCAAAGAAGTGGTCGCCACACAAATTTCGGGTAAGCATCAGGGCTTCTGCATATGGTTCGAAGTGCGGTTTCCTGGTGAAGAATCTGTCGTGCTGACCACATCGCCGTTTGCCCCTGAAACCCATTGGAAGCAGTGCGTCGTTGTGCTCCCGGAAGAAAATTGTGAAAGCCTAGATGAGAAATCTCCAGTGGCCTTTCAAATCGTAATGAAACGCAGACCAAATGACCTGAGAAAATATAATTTGGAAGTCGAGCTGCTTGACCCGAATGTAGAAGAGCATCCCGTTCCCTGTTCATGTCACATGACCAAATGTATACTTACGGAAGCCCACCTCAAGATGATGGACTCAACATAGTTTCGATGCTTAGTTTATTTGTTAGACATTAAATAAATAACGAATACAAAGTTTTATACCTATTTCTTCTAAAAAAATATATATATAATTTGAAAATAACTACCGTCAAGGACGTTATCCTAATAGCCGTTGCAATCGGCATTGAAGCTCCTTGAGGGAGTGCTGCAGGCGGTTAGTGTCCGGCTTCTGATAGCAAATGTTCAAGCAAGCCGCGACTATGTCTTGTGCCTTGCCCAATATCCTTCGCCTGCAAACAACAATCAATAAATTAATTATTTTTTTAAATTATTTTCACATGATTCTTACTTGGATCGGTACCAAATAGATTGGGCATTATCAGCCAGCAGAGTGACCACTCTTATGGCCGACTGTATCAGGTGCCACTCGTTGCCTTCGTTCGCCCAAATACGTTCATTCATGGAAATCATTCTAGACAAAGGAAATCATAAGTAAATATGTGCGTATGAATCACATCGTCCATCGGTTCCTTACCTGGAGTAATATTCTAGAAGTAGTTCAATGTCCAGCTTCATGGCGAATAGCTTTTCTGGCACCGTTCCCTCAGGCAAATTGAGTTGGCAGGCTTTTATCTCTAGCTCCCTTATGAGGAAAGCAAATGGAAAACACGGACCAGATTCACCAAACTCTCGAACCAAAAGTTCAATTTTCGTAAACAGCTTTACACTGCGCTCCTGTGCTGTGCCAGGACCTTCGACGGCGCTATTGATTATATTGCCCCATACAGACTCAATGAGCAAGGGATCATTGTGATTTGAGCAATTTAGAATAGACAGCTGGCACTCCCATAGATTGAATGGATCAGCAAAGTTCTGATACAATTGGGTGATATCGTAGAGTGCAATATTCAAATCCTTCACGGCCTGCCGGGCAGCTTCGTTTGTAGGTAAAAGCGCGGACATCGCAGCAAGCACAGATTTTTGAACACGCGCAATTTCCAACTAGATAGGCAAATATAGAATCGATATATTTATATTCGAATATGTATTTGAAATAGAGCTTGCTGACCTTATCCTCCAGCTCCTTCAAAAATATGCCATTGGTCACCGACGAGCCCACAGTTTCATTGCGCATACACATGACTGCGCGTACCAAGTAGTCGATTCGTACATCCAAAGATATGTTCTCAGTCCTCGTCATGGCCAGGTTATCGAGAATCTTAGCTGCTTGATGATGATGCCCATTCTTCTCGTAATACTTCCACAGTAAGTCTATTAGTTTAACATTTTCAGGATTGCGACTAACACTGCGCCGTAGGAATTCGCCCAATGAGGGCTCTGTCAAGTCCAATAATTCGCTGTTCATTTCATGAGTGAGCAGCCACTCATAGATCGCAACATGCATTAGTGGATCTTTCTTTCGAAGTGCCTGGCTTGTGATCTTTTGAATAATTTGTTTCGATCGGTTTTCCATATCATTTTCATCCTGAATTTCTTCGTAATTTTGCTGAAATAGTTGACTGCGATTCTGATCGCATTTGCTGGTCCGAACCGTGTTGTAGGCATAGTCAAGCATATTCTGCACCTCCTTGTAATAGTTCATACTGAAAGAAAAGTTTAATATATACAAGTTTAGTTTGATTGTAGATCATTAAATAGATTTCATTCATTTTTACCGTATCACATAGCATGCGTAGCCCTCATGATCCTCAGCTGGCTCATTGTTATTGTAATAATGAATACCTATTTCCTCTGGATCCATTTTTGATGCACATGTGGCAGCCAGCTCAATGACTCCCTCAAAGAAATCAACTGCAATGAATTGCTGGCATATGCTATGCAGTGGCAGAGTAGGCGCGGCCTCCAAGCACATTTTCAGAGTTACGGACAGTTTTTGTTGCTTGTCCGATGCTGACTTACAGCTCTTGGCGCTCATCAGTATTTCGGTGGCCTTATAGGTCACCTCATCCTCGTGCCTGTAGAGATTCGGGCATAGCTTGCGCAAGGTGTCCGATACCTCTGTAACATCAGCTTTGTCTTTCAGATATAGATTGATGAGTGCAATGATTAGAAAAGCGCACACCTCAGAACGAGCTATCAGCAGATCCCGGAATGTGCAGCACCTTAACATTTTCTGATGTTCCGGCGACAATTGTTGACAAAGCAATTGAAATTGATGCTCAATGAGGATACTCCAAAGCGACATTACCTCGCAGGCATGTTCTATAAACAAGTGTAACAAATATTAGAGCTGTTTCATCAAAGCTATCTCGTAACTTACTGATAAACTGATTTAGAGCGGACAGCGAACGTTTCTCCTCAATTTGTGCCTGCTCCGTAAGGTTTCTGTGTTCGTTTAGCGGCATTTGAGTGCTGTTCATCAGAACAGCACTCGATCTACCCAAATGACTGTCGTACGGCATTCGTCTTGTTACTGTCAATAATAATAAGCGACTATTATAGACGGACGTTAGTTAGGATCAAAGTTTAGCACTTGGTTTACCTGAAAGATCATGGACTGAATGCTTGTCCAGAAAGAGCCGCAAGGCACTCAACTCAGATAATATCATCGAGCAATCGACATGATTTATCTTCGAGCACAGATTCTCATCAACACAATGTGATTGCCAAATGGAGCGCAGCATTCGCGACACGTACAAAAAGAGACCATCATGTTTTGCTGAATATATAATTGGAGCATTCTCGTTGCTGGGCATCGTGGGTTGTGCTTGCTTCTGTGTAAAATGTTGCTGCTGCTGCTGCTGTGTAGTTTGTGCAGCTGAAACTGTAAATAAAAGTTAAGTTATCTAAATGACTAGGTCCACCAAGACAACTGGTATGCTGAGCACTGCGAATCATACGATATTACACTGATTTGATTATATCTATAATGTTCACTTACTTGGGCTAATTGGCTGATTGTATTGACTAGTCATTGCGGCTATATTTGCTGCGTTTGGCATAGGTGTAGACATGAACATAGGCGGTAATCGATCTCTGCCTGGCAGACCAGGATTGGTGTTGATAGTGCTATTATGCAAATTACGATTTGTGGAATTTAGATAGTGTTGATAGCAAGGTTCTCCGCCGTACAGCATAAATGCTTGAGTGGCCCACAGAGCAATATCACTGCCACGCAACAGATCCGAGGTGGCCAACAGCAATGCTGTAAAGCAAGCCTCTCGCTCATTCTGCGTCTGAAAGAACATTTTCACAGCCTCATTGTGTGGACCCTTGCAGGCTATCAGCAACTGCTGAAGAATATGGGCAGACTTCATCAACTCTACAATGTGCGTACCTTGATTGGTAAGCAAAATGACTCTACGCGACGTGCGCGCATTATATAGTATGGAATTCGTATTATCTAGAATCTCATCATTGACTTCTGCGATGCTCCAAACGATGCCATCCAGATTCTCCAAAGCTGTCGACTCAATGAGGTAAGAAAAATTGGTAAACGGCGCTGAGCTAATTGACCAGAGTAAGTCCTGCTCCTGCTGCTGTGTGGTAATCATTAACATTGTGTCCTCGCTGTAATACGCAGCATGAACTTGCTTCGGCTTATTGGTTGTGGCATTCGGCGTATAACCAGGTGGCAGCCGAACATGCAGTAGATAAAGTCCTCTGGGTGCCTCCTTTTCTCCTTGCGTCGCTGGCAACGCATATTTTTGATTATTTGCCACTGCACAGTTCTCCGGGACCTGATGCACATACTGCTGTTGGACAGTTAGGCGTGTTGTAGAGAAATAAAGACGGACGCCGCATTGCGTGACGGCAACCAGGTGCAGGAAATTGGAATTGTCATTGCTGAGCGGACAAATGGCCTTTATGCTCTTGAAGATAGATGGATCAACAGTTCTGCAGATTACAATGAATAATTAGTATTATTCTTTTCAGTTCTTTAATGTGTCTACATACTTGATCAAGTTACCCGCTTGGCAGGCTATATCATTTTGTGTAATCCTGCCCAGTCTTCTGACGTTCGTAAAGTTTGTGCCAATGCTCCAGGCTTCAATGGAACTCTTTTCGGTTAAAACATAGAGCAAACTACGCTGATTGTCAATAACGATTTTCTCAATAGGATCAACCTCCTGCAAAGAAAATCATTAGTAACAAATTTATTTACTCATAATTCCTGATTTCTCATTACTTACCGAGAACACCTTGAGAAAGCTTGGCACTATAAGGGAGACCAGTCCTTGAGAATGGTTAACCTTCTTGCATCGCTTACCAAACCAACTCGATTCCGAATGATAATCAATTTCGTATAAACAGCCATCGCGACCGCCCAAGAAGATGCGTCCGTCCTTTGTGCCTTCGATAACATTGATAGTAACATTATCGGTACTAAGAACGAAGAGAGGCTTATTCAATAGCTGCATTCGACTACTTTTCACTGTACATCCTCTGGAATCTTTCTGTTCCTCGAATGTAACACCCAAGACAATCACCTCAATGGGCGTCGTCAATAATAGCAGATACTTGACGTCGTTGATTAGGACGCCAGCCTTCGGCTTTATCAAGCCAACGCTTAAAATTAAGTGCATAAGGCCATCGTAATAGGCTACGTCTCGTGTCTGCTCATATGTCCATATATATATATCTGAATCGATTGTCAGCCAGGCGCGTCCAATAGCCGGAAACAATCCCATTATGCAGTGGCATTTGATGTCTAAATGAAGATAAATATTTTATAATTATGGTACTATTAATTGCACTGTGGAAACTATTTACGCTTAAAGTGCTCCAGGACCTCGTTAGGTATTCCACATTTCGTGAGCGTTCTCAACTGTTGTAGGTTATGTGTATCGCCGGAGGTCAATTGTCCAAGTGTTTGATAGTCATAATCGTTGAGGCCGCTCATTGTTGCTCTTCCATGCTGGCTAATACCTGTCAACTTTTTAGTAATAAAATAATATTAGTTTGCGCCCTTTTGGTTCAATTGATTTGCTGTTACTTCTAAAAGTTCCGGCTTATGTCTGTCTCGAAAGTCGTGGAATTCGAGCATATTGCCCGCAGTCTGTAGGACATCTGGTGGCGCTGCTGTATTGTTCATATTTGTTAACTCTTGAACGCACGTTATCTGAAGTATTTAATTATAATTAATTGTATATTCCTTCCGTCCAAAAGTTTGGCCACTTAAAATTTTGCAAACTAACGCCGGTTGGAAAAGAGACCGATTTGCCCACGCCATACAGCTCCCGCCATTAATTTTTTGTCTCGTTCGTCTGTTAAAGAAATGTTATTAACAGCCCGCTGACACATTCTCATTCTGTTATTATTTTTGAAGCTTCAGTTCATTGCTAAAACTATTCAACATCCAGCAATAATAATGTTATATATTTTCTACTAAATTCCTATACAACAAATTGCGGGGCTCTCAAAAGTTAACGATTCATCAGCTGTCAGCAAATTAAATAGCAGTGCTAATACATAAAGTTACATATCAGCTGTTCAGGTCAACACTTATTCAATTGGGTTGGCAGCATTAAACGATTTCCCTCAAAATATCCCTCATTCTTTTGTCGATACGGCAGCCCTAAATGAAACGTCAAATATTTCCTTTCTTTTTCCAGCCTCTTTCCGGTCGGTCTGCAGTGTGTAAGTTTCTTAATAAATTGTGAACAAAATAAATTTTAAAACATCAACAAAATGGATATGTTTAATCAATCGCTAAGTGTTTTAGACGAGTGACAAATAAATTAGTCAGTTAAATATATATATATTTGATCACATATGCGATGCATATACCAATTTGAAAATTCATAATGAATCTTGAGCTGATTGAATTGTTTTGTTTACGCGTAGAGCAGCTAAAAGTGTATAATCTATTAAATACAAGCAAACTCACCAACCTGAGATTGCTATAAATGTATGCATTTATTTATATGTTCAATTGTTTGTCATTCAACCATTTGTTTACCATTTTGCAGTGTCGCCAAAATGCGAACGATCAACTCGAATCAGTGTGTCAAGATCCCCAAGGATATCAAAGCCTCCGTGAAGGCGCGTGTGGTCACGATCACCGGCAACAGAGGTACTCTGAAGCGCAGCTTCAAGCATCTGGCTCTGGACATGTACATGTCGGACAAACGCACCCTCAAAGTTGAGAAATGGTTCGGCACAAAGAAGGAGCTCGCTGCCGTACGTACAGTGTGCAGCCACATTGAAAACATGATCAAGGGTAAAGCGAGGATTAATGGGAATGGTTGAATATCAATTTGTAACTTTTTATGTTTCTAATTTTAGGCGTGACATTCGGCTTCCAGTACAAAATGCGTGCTGTGTACGCTCATTTCCCCATTAACTGCGTGACCTCAGAACAGAATACAGTTATTGAGATCCGTAACTTCTTGGGTGAGAAGTACATTCGTCGTGTCGTGATGGCTCCCGGCGTGACGGTTGTTAACTCAACAGCTCAAAAGGATGAGCTCATCGTCGAGGGCAACGACATCGAGTCTGTTTCCGGCTCCGCTGCACTCATCCAACAATCGACCACCGTTAAAAACAAGGATATCCGTAAGTTCTTGGACGGTCTCTATGTGTCTGAGAAGACGACCGTTGTGAAGGTAGAGTCTTAATGAAATCCGCATTGTGCTTCAATTGGAAGTTTTAATTAATAAAAGAAAGCGCTGATGTAAACTTTACAACCTACACTTTGTAGTTTAAATAGTAAAATCGGAAGACATCACGCACGCTGTTTAGTGTGTGCGCGTACCACAAAAGTATGCTACAATAATTTGTATATATCCCAAAACGCAAATGGATTAGAAATCCAGTTTTATTCTGTTAGAAACATTTCAATTACAACTCAGTGCGAAAGAAATTGTCAAAAGAAAATAGTTCGATAACGAAAATTGAGCATCAATCTCATAGTACTTCAAATGTATCCGCCTTTTTCGAATTTGGTAGAAAATTTATATATTTGAATTGTCAACTATTTTGCATACATACGCTTAATAGATATTGTAAAAACTAGTCATTTTTGAAGATTAGTCCCACATGTCTTCCCTGGGACACTCTTCTGTATAGACGGAATAGGTATACATAAGGCAGATCATTGATATTATAAAAAGTAGAGCTGATTTTCTAGGCCAGACGAAGGAGAGCGGTGAATACTTTCGGCAACAAGAAAAGCCAGCTTGTGAGCATATTGACATACGGATGGCACACGGCAGGTGGCCGAACAATTGTAGTACATGTGAGTCATTTTATACGAAAGCATTTGCAACTTGTCCGCACTCAATCCCATGTTGTCGTGTATGACATTGTAGCTAGTTGGCGAGACAGTGCCCTGATGCACTGCCTGCGATACCAAAAAGAAATCGTAGCGTTCGGGCAACGTTATTATATCGTCAACAATTGTGCCAGGTTCCGGATTGCGCATGTTGACAAAATAGCGAGTGTTAATCCGTTTGGTGACTACAATAAAAGCCATGCGGCAACCTTCCTCCCTTCCGGCAGAGCGATAGATCTTATCCAGCTGTTCCTTCAGAAACTTAACTTCAGTATTAACTACCTGATACAGCTGACCATCACCGACACCATCACGGAAGAATAATATGCGTTCAGGCAGGGAACCATGATGCTCGCGATATGCCTTTAGGGCACATGTCATTTTCAGCGACATTTGATCGGACAGTTCTTGGCCCTTCATATGCTCCGTCACCGAAGAATAGTACCGAGTAGACGACTTCATATCCATTGTGGCCACCAGTGCTCCATAGGATTTGTTTTTATTCTTCGATGAGTGGCACACATCGAAGCCAACAGTCATGAGGCCACGCAATGGCAGTTCAATCATCCAAGGAGCGCCCATTAGCTTTGCATTCATTTGGATAACAACTTTCGTTGCAATCGACATCAAACCATTCGCTCGTTCGGGACGTGGAGCAATCGTCCGAAGTGTGACCACTTGTGAGGGTACTGGACGATCCACACAAGTACGCTTCTTAATGCAGCTATATCTGATTATAGACAAATGGATATGATTAGTTAATTTAGTTCATATCTCCAATTGACTATTATGTGGGTATGCGCTTACTTCTCCTCGTTGTTAGACTTCAGAACCAGCATAATAATTTGTGGATCCTGAGCGACGGCATTATCAATCGCCTGCGAATAGTTGCCATTACGATCATCTGGCATTTCATCGCTGTGCAATAGATATAATTGGTAATTATTACTTTACTTTACTTATGTATGAAGTTTAAGTTTTATACTTACTATCTCGGCTCGGCAATGTACATTTTCATGCCACTTGCTGCACGAATGCATAGCTTTACAAACTCCTGAGTCTCCCGGATGCTACGGCGTGGCGTTATTACATACCAACGATTGATGTCCACATGAGTGAACATGCTATTTTTACGAAGCTCTAAGGTCCAGTCAGCGCGAGCATCGCACAAAAAGCGTTTCTGATTGCCGAACACAATCTTTTCTGAGGGCAAAACCCGTCCGGGTATCTCGACCAAAGATTTATCCAATTCAATATTCCACGATTTCATCACATCGACGCTCTGCTGAGACTCTTGCAAGCGTTTATTAAAGACGCGCAAGCGATCAATGCGACGATTCGGCATAAGTCGCGTATGCTCTCCCATGGCTTTCATCAATCTAGAATTTATACGATTTCAAGCAATAACTAAAAGCTACAGACAGACAATGTTGTATTACTGAAAGTTTGAGCGCATTTCATCAGTCAGTCCCGTAGCGCGTGCCAACTCCGGTATCAACATGATCAAGTGGCTAGCACCACTACGAATATTCTTCTCGGTGGGATGAGACACCAGCAGCGGTTGCTTATAATCGCGAATTGTGATGTTATAGCGCTGGATAGTTGTTTATGAATAGAAACCAGAATCAGTCTATTTGAAATACAGTTAGTTATAGAAATAACATACCTTCTTGTAGTAATCCACATAGGTAATATCCCCATCAATGGTACTGAACTTCGACATGGGTGAGGATTGAAAATCCACATCATCCACACGATAGGTTTTATTATTGTAATCGGTCAAAACAATCACACCTGTAGTCAAATTATTTATTACTATTATTAGTATTCATAAATAAGATTTCGCTCCATATTAATTACCAATTACTTCACGCTTGAAAGCAGCTTGATAGTCGTCACTTTCGCGAATAGCTTTAGATAGAACGTGATATAAACTATCTGTTCTCATCACCTTGTGCGCGATCTCCGTACACAACAGAATGTCGGATTCGTGTTGGCGAATGGATGTTGTATAGCCGGGCCATAGCTCGACGCGATATTTATCCAAGACAATCTTTCATATGGAACAAAAATATATAAATTATATATATAATATATATTATCAATAACAGTTCCTGAAATCTCAGAAATTAACTAAACTTTTTGTTGATTCTTAAATCTGACAATTTGAAATAATCTATTAGGTAGGTAAAGATATTCTTTAATAAATATCTATGTTTCTATCTCACCCACACACATACATATATAGTTAACTAAATTTTACCTTTGCCTGTGGATCAAAAAAGTTACGTGATACCAGTTGTAGCTGTAGCCCCTCCATGGCACGTCTTAGGATCAAATTAAGGACTTGAAATTGCTGACTGTCTGCCGCTTCAACAGTGCCCACACTTTTGATTTTGATTATTATATTTTCACCGGAACGATCTTTAGTCAGCAGCTCCAAAACATTTTGGGAATTGGGCATTTCCTTAAACTTGGTGATGCAAAACAAAACAGTCCCGTCGAATATATAGCCACCCAGAAGTTGGCGATGTTCACTCAAGAGACCACGACGCAATCTGGTATTGTCCACGTCTGGGACAAAGTCAACGCGATATTGATAAATGGTCCAGTTGGGCGGCTTCTGCACCTTATAGTAGTTAGTTTGCACAGTTATTTTTCGACCTGTAGTGCCACTTTTGGTAACCAGTCCATTTGGTCGAGAATGAACCACGTCGGATATTATGCGACGGCCGCGAACCGAGCCACGAGCATCACCTGTTTTATTGCAAATTCATCAATTTTATTTTATTTTCGACTATCTAAAATAAAAGACTTTACCCTCGGCCCCCTCTGAGCATTGAGCTGGTCTTCTGTTATCCTGCTGTCCACTCGACTCTGATGAGGTGCGCAACGGTTGTCGAACAGGTTGACCCTAAAAAGTGCAATAAAATATATATTTATATACATATAAATCAAAATCATCAAATACACATAATTGATTGATTGATTGACATTCACAAATATAAGAAACTATTAACGAGAATATCGTAAGCAACGCGCGTGAAAAATAGCGTAAAGATACACAAAAATGTTAAGCAAACAAATTCCGTTACGATTCGACGTCGCGAATCGTTTGCTTCATTTTCTTTATATCACTTCTTCCGCGTATGTCATAATGAACGAACACGCATCACACACACACACACACACATGATGAACAGCAAAAATGGCCTATGCAAGCGCATTCAAATAAGTACACTAATGCAAATACAAATACAATGCCAAAAATGGCCTTGATTTAAAGTAAAAAAGAAATAGGAAAGAAAATGCAAAGATGAGTCTATAACTTTTTAGTTAAATCGAACACAAGAATTTCTTCAAATTGTATGGGACAATCTTGTATAAAATTATATACCAGATTGTATCAAATTTGGGATCGTTTTATTTTCTACATACCAACATGGGTGCCGGTCCACGATTCGAATCTTCATTACGCTTAATACCACGTCCACGTCCACGTGAATGTCCTGAGTTAGCTGGCAAATTATTCATCCTTACACTTCAGAGGTTTGAACACAAATGAGGCCGATGAAGCTGGCAAAATTTCACTTGTAAATATCTAAACGAAGAACACTTGAACTTCGGCTGGTCTTTTGGCGAAGTCGGCTTCGCTCGTCTGTTAACATGACAAATTCGAATGTTATTTACAGCGTGCCAATATTTCAATATCTATTTAACTTTATGATGAGCTAAATTACTTCGAATTGTCGAATTGTAAATTCAAGAAAATAGCTATCGATGCCCATTGCAGCATCGATGCCAGCTTTGACATCTACAACTAAATTCTTTTGTGGATTCATTTTAAATAATGTATGTTTAAATTATATATTCTTTTATGCACATATCTACGTACATCGAATTACTGCCTTTAAAGATCCTCAAATATGTTGAATAGAAGAAAAGTAAACGTTAAAGGGCGCGGATGTCACGTAAGTAACTGGGTTAACATGAAATCTTCGCAGTCAACTAAAAAGAATCCTTCCCTTCTTTTAGACGCTGATTCGTTAAACACGCAAATTGAATGAGCAATTGAACATTTTATATTTCTGCAGCGCATCTGTTTGTTTTCTTCTCTCATTCTAATATAACTGTAAATATAGTAGATAAGCAAAGAGAAACGCATGCAAACTTATACATGTATTCATGTTAAATACATACATATGCATGTTAATTATGCATATATATGTATGAACTTTGCTTTGTCCCGTTGTATGCTTGCTGCTGTTGTAACTGACAGCCAACCACAGTTATCGTATTTCTATTTATACTAAATACATGCCTATGGTATGGTATGTATATAAATTTTAATTAAAATAATAAGGAACTTCTGTAGCATTCTATTATACATTTTTATTAGGCGTACATTGAAATTTGGATTCTAAAATGAATAATACATAAAATTTTACTTGGTTTTCGAACACATTGAATACGCTTTCAGCTTTAAAATTAGATCTAATGTAGTTGATTGATAGACCGGCATCGATGCATGATGACAAGTTACTTCTAAGTGTCTCAAGAAATTTATAATGACTCATTAAGTGTTCAGTCTTTTTGTATAGTTCATGCTGAACAATAAGTGAATCTGGAAGACAAAAATGTAAAAAAAAAATTGTGAATTTCGATTGATAAGAATTATCTCTAATCTTACCTTAACAGTTTGCCTAATGCACATTCTTTGTTTCCCTCTAGATGTTTGAAACTTGTTATGGTTGCATTTGTAGTACAAGTAGGAGTCCAGCAATTTTATGCGTCTTCGGGCTCAGACATCGCGTTTTTAATTATGTTCTCCACAGGAGGGCTAACGTTCGAGTCCTATATTTTAGAGGTTCGATTAGTATACGTTGATTAAAATTGCATGATGAGAACAATGAATGGGAGGGATAGAGAGAAAGAGAGAGACAGCGCGAATAAAACAACAAAAACACCATAACTCATTTATGAAAAATATAAATATGAATTTGTCAAATTTTACCTTACACATATAGTCCGTTTATACGAAGTTCCTTAATTTAATTTATAATCAATAAAAGCGTTTCGTTCACACTACAATGTATTATGTATGATGAAAATCAATATTTGTATACTCGTTCACCAATCAGAATATATTTTACTTTGTTTTATCTTTATTTGTTTATTTATTAATATTTATTTGTTTTTAACCAACCTTTAATTTTTACGATTTAACAATTTTTTGTCCGTGAACGAGTATTAAAAAGTCGGTAGCTCCTGACAGAAATATTATTAAGTAATTGTTTGAAATATGTTAATTTAATCAAGAAATTAATTAGATAATCAGAATTGAATCGAAATCTTTAAAACTAAATAGATTTTTATAGATTTGTGTGAACTCTCGCTTATACTGATCTCGAGGTTATAAACGCAGTATATATGTACTTTGTAGATAAGCTGGCAAATATGCTAAGTACATGGATGATATCGTACAATATACTTATGTATATAAATGAAAAACATCTCACTGAGATTATTACAGAATGTGTAACAATACAATTTGCACATAATTTTATATTTTTATTTTAACTTTTTTTTAATAATTCTGTTTTCAAAATTCTAATTCTAACAGCCAAGTCAATGATATATGTATATAATATATCT
The DNA here is from genome assembly GCA_035047405.1 of Drosophila stalkeri. Taxonomy (NCBI): domain Eukaryota; kingdom Metazoa; phylum Arthropoda; class Insecta; order Diptera; family Drosophilidae; genus Drosophila; species Drosophila stalkeri. The sequence continues at coordinate 30,121,867 of JAWNPR010000039.1, read as the reverse complement.
TAATTTACAAACAAAAGTAAGTCGAAACTTTAACTATAAAATCAATTTCACTAAATACTCTATGCCTAATTGTCTCGTTTATTTTAATAAATTTTGAAATCCCTATTTAATACAATATTAAAATTTTCGATATTAATTCTTTTTTCAAACACAATGCTTAGCTTATAAGGAACTAACTTGAACTAGAGTTTGTCTTGTTTTTATTATTAATTTATAAATTTTAGCTACATCTATCATAGATCAATGTGTAACTGATATTTTTAACACATTTTAGTCCCTCGGAAAAACATGCTTTTTATATAGCTCTCAAAATAAAATCCATATATATTCGAGTTAAGACCCTCAAACGGAAAATTGCTCTGTTTTCTGAATCGTATATTATAAATAATTATTGTATATATGCATATAAATATAAAATATATATAGAATGTACATAATATTCACATCAAAGTTAATAAAATATTAAATTATTGTTAATTTGTTGATAGCTAGAATTTCTACAGATAAGATAGTATAATATAATATTGGTTGTACTTCAGGTTCACTTCTACTTGGTGATAATAACAAGTGTTTCATATTCATTAATTTTCTCAAAAGGAAAAGCATCTAAATATTACATTATAATTTTGTTTTTATTTATTTTTTAAGTCGAGTGTGACTTATGGTGGTTATTTCTCTTTAGTACCTAAATATAAAAACAAAACAAAAAATTGTTAGGAAAGAAATACAAATTATTGAAACAGAAAGTAATAAAAATAAAAACTGGAGTTATAAACGTGATTTCAAGTAGAGTTCTATTATTAAGTAAGGAATAGATTCCAAGCTGGAAATCCCTTGTTCTTCATAATTAGCTTATATATACATACTCCATGAAGCCAATCAGCCATAAAGTATCAGTTCAAACTTATATATTATTATAGGCTTTGATGGTATCATATTAAATCTTTTTGATTTCATAAAAAAAAAAAAAATTATTTAACTTTCATTGATAACGAAAAATCTAAATATATTATGAATATATAGTATAAGTTTAGAAGTATTAAGATGTTGGTTTTATTTCTTCAGACCTTTGAAAAGAATGATTTCACTCGGCATTATGGAACAGATGTAATCAGATTCACGTTGGTGATAAAATCTAGGCTTAAGTGGATCATAAAATAAATATATTTTATATATGGACCAGCTTGAAAACAGTTTTCTAATTTCGATTTATTTTACTTTATTTAAATGACAAGAACAAATACCATTTGGTCGAAGATCGAACTGCTTTATTGAAATAATCAAAAATGAAAACGGAAATAGATGTTTAAAGAAAATATGGAAATATTAGTATAGGAAAATTGAAAATAATATACATAAATTATCGTAATATTATTATACTTATTATCTACGAGGGCTTGGTGGTGCATATAACCTCAACAAATTAAATCAAATCACAGGTTCGCTTATTGAATAACAATTTTGATCAGTAATTATATCTATTTATATGTATATATCGACCCTGTAATGTAATCTAAATTTGGAACAGTCCGTATGCACAATGTTAACACTTAACTAAATTGCCAACAATTTAAAATCGTGACTATATATATATATATATGTATATGTTTTTTGATACACGCTCACTTTAAATCTAAAAAAAGTTTATGTTTATATTTAAAGTATTACAGATATAAATGGCTAAACTCTATCGTACAATAGTTTATATATATATATATATATATATATATATATATATATATATATATATATATATATACATGCAGATAGAGTTGAAAAAGAAAAACGATTTCTATTTAATAACTAAAAGACCAATATCAAATGCCGATTGCAGCGCTTTATCACTTTAAAATCCATCTCATTAATTTGATGAAGTAGTCCTGCAATTTTACAATTACAAAACATTGATAGAAAGTTGATTGAAAGTAAATTTTGTTATTAACGAATTGTGTGAAAAGCATTAAGGGAGTAAATAATAAGCATTAAGGCAACTAACAAGGCTGCAAACCTAACGAAAAATTACGTTCATTTGAGGAAATTCTCTACAAAGTTTAGAAAATGTTGAGAAAAGTTAGAAATAAATATTCTAAATGTCTTGGAATTTTATGATTCCTTAAATTGAAAATGGTAATCTAAACTAAAAAAATCTAAACAAAAAATGTTGCTAATTTACTAGATGAGTTATTAAAATAATGTTTTTCGAAGCTTCTAGCTACATTTGAAGAAATGAGTACAAAAATCAAAATCTTTTTCTATATTTGATATTAGTGAAGTGTGAAAATATTTAATTTTTTTAAAGATCACATCGACATATAGTTGATCAAAGTTAAATAATATTGAAGTGAATTCTAATATTCCATATTAATAAAACATGTTAAGATTTGGAATAATGTCTGGTCCATTCTAATTCTAACAAAAACTGAAACTAAATACGGATTTAATGATTTACAGCTTTTATTTTTTTTTATGTAAATGATTTGCAGCCTTGTTACGAAGAAAATTTGTTCATTAGTGAATTTTTGTATATATGATTTAGTTTATAAAAGTGAAAGCTCAAAGCTACTTAATGTGTAATTTTTGTTGAGTATTTGGTATAAAGTATGTGTCAAAAACTATTTTCTAGCTACCACAACAAAGAATGTAAATGTTCGAAAAAGAGTTTAAATATTTATATGAAATATTTTATACCGATTCCGACCTGGAAAACAGGGTCCTTCAAATCCTAAACTTATCTTTATGATTTAAAAGCCATTTCAGTGTATTTTTATTAGTTTTTTTTCGCATAACAAGTTAAAATACTTACTAGCTAACTAACATGAATATATGTATATTTAGTTTTTAGTATGTTATATAGTATATTTTTTATTATACCAACGCGGACCTATCTCTACTTAAATAAATAGAAAACACATCCAAATCATTTATAGCTAGTATATTAGTGTTAGTTACTAAGTGCCAACTGATTAATCGTACTGCTTTCAAGTCATAATTTATTTGTTAATATTTGGAGAACAACGGCAACTGAATTACGTTTCTTACTTTAATCGTTACTTTTCACCTATACATCAAATTAACGAAAGTTAAATAAGTAAGAGCGATCTAGTCGGGAGTACTCGACCAGTAGATACCGTGAACCCAGCGAAGAGCTGTTGACCGTAACATTTACGATTTCTTGGACTCATACGTACAAAGAGAGTTCCCTATTATGAGATATGTTATGCAATTTTAATTTGTAATTTAAATTAATTTTCATTTAATTTGTAATTTATGGATGCACGGACGGAGATTGCTGTGACATCAAATGGATAAACAATATATATATATATATATACCTTTTGGCAAGACACGTTTGTCCATTTTAAATGGGTTCAGGGTAGAAAAAGAAAATTAAAGGTTTATATTTTTTATTTTTTCACCAAGCTCTATTGTTCAATTAACAAACAGTTTACTTTTTAATAGAGCAGTTATAGAGACTATCTTTATTTTATCTGGAAACAAACTATTAAGTCGATTATCCAGTAATCGCAAACCTAATTTAGTTGTTAATAATATAATACTTAAGCACACAATATACGACTTATGAGTATAAACGTTTAATATATAGTCCTCTACACGTACAATATAATGCCAATATTATAGAGAACAATTCGATTCTACCTAAAATTGTTATACATTTGTGGATTTGCAACTTGTAGATAGAGAGAGTATCTATGATGGGGTCAACAGATAGAACTTACGACAATAAAGAGCACGACAGCGCCAATAAAATGATTGAATAGCTCGCCAACAGCCCTCAAAATTCAATAGAATCAAGAATCAAGTCAAATATTTTTTGTAATTAAATAGTTTTTAACTTTCGTACTTTAAACATGGTTTTAAATTCGTTTTGAATATAAAAATATGTTATATATAGGTGATGTATAGTATTTTGTATAAATGTATATATCTTAAACAAGCCTCTTTCAATAGGTTTTCTTATGTGTAGGGTGTAAATGAAGTGTGGGTGGTTTTGAGTGTTGTGTTTTATAAAAGGAGTATAACTACCATGAGTCAGTTTGAAACTTACCTTTTTGGCAGGAGGAGCTGGAACTTCCAAGTGATATTTACTTTGACAATAGTCACGCAGTAAGGCAATGCCTTCCGTACGATTATTAGCATAACGGGACTCCCAAGCATCTAATAGGCGATTATAATAGCGTGGAGTGTCATTGTATTTGAGATATTTATAGGTTTGGTCTGTCGGAAAGATGCGTTCAAGTGGAGCGCATCGAGCCAATTCATCTTCTGCTATAATTAAACAGCGTACATCATCAGGCGTCAACTTCTCAAGAATCGCATCAATGTACTTAAAAACACAAAACTCTTTGTTAGAAATATGCATAGGTAATTAAATTTAAATTCAGCATGGTATACCTCTTCTCGATGCTCTATGCTCTTCCGTGTAAAAGTGTTATGCTTGTTTTTCTCTTCACGCGACAAATAGTTGATGTACATACGTTTATCATAGCACATTTGTGTGCCAGCTGGGAAACAAAATTCAGCAGCTAATTCCCTCTGCTTTTCCTGGCTCAGCTTTGGCGGTATCTGCAAAGGTAGTTTATACATATATGTATATGTGTTCTATAAATTAGTTTTCTATCAGCTTACATTATATAGGGCAGTGTTAAGTACTCCTTGGACTAGTGGTGCCTTAACGTGGGCATCCAGTGGCAATTCGGAATGTAAACTGGGTGAGATATTCACCTCCAGTAGCCAAGGTACCAGATCCGAATCTAATATTACATCAAAGCCAAACAGTTCGAAGCAACTGTATTTTGATTCAACATTTGCTCTTATCATGCTGTTGATTCCATTCTCTCCAGCCAGAATGGTGCGCAATACTAGACTCCTCAATGCTTCCCAGAGGCCATCGGTGCGAACGCCACGATTGGCCAAATATGTCCATAATGACTTAATGGTCCACTTGTGGCCATGACACGCATTCACATCCTCATTCTTGGAGTAATTCGACGAAAATTTGTTGATACTATAGTTGGTTAAATGCATGCAGCGATCGTTTAACGTATCCGCTTTGGCACTATATTTAACTGTGAAATGGAAAGGAAAATATTGTAAATATATACACATAATCAATTAAATTAAAAATATCTTACCAGATGCAAAACGAGCTAGGCCATTGTGATACATAAACACTCTCAACGGATTGACAGAAGTTACGAGAACATAAAGGCGCAAGTCGAACTTGCTGCCGTTAATAAGTAGTGGACGTTCAATATATCTAGTAATGACATCAATTATTCAATATATATAAATAATTCTATTAAAACTATCGTTCACCCACTTCTGCACAATGAGAGGTCGTCGTTTTGGTATCTGACCCCAACGATATACCACACGAATGCCGGCACCACGTGCACTTGCCGGTGGCTTTATTATCCACTTCGTGTTGCGTTGGGCATATTTTGGCCAACGCTTACGCAATGCACACAGATCATTGGGAATCACATAGGTGCGTGGCATAAAACCGAACTCCCTATTGCTATGTTTCCTCATCTGTCTTTGCAAGTTCTTCCAGCAGGAATCCTTACGTCCGATGCGAAAAGAACCAGGTAAGTGATTTATTTTCTGATACGAGCGAATCGTTTTGAAGCAGGGCGACTTCAAATGCTTGCCCCACACGCCCATCCAGTCGTTCGTTTCTATGATAAATAAATTTCGATTATATTTTAATTTAATAAATTGAATTCAAATAATCAATTATTTACTTTTCAACATGCGCATGCCACTGTTTGCCAATATGAGTCGAACTACTTTTGGCATTATGCTAGTCACACGCCATTTCAAGATTCTGTGCAACTCTGGCGGGACATTGGGTCCTTTTTTGGTGTTCGACGAAAATGATAGATAGGGCGGCACATATGGAAAGAGACTGGAGACCAATACGGATTCTGGATTGCAAAGATCTTCATCGGAAGACCGAGAAAAAACCAGAGTTGATGAGTCTTTGGGTGAGGACAACAAACGATCGCTCGAGTGTGTCAGCTTATACGCATGCGCCCTATATCCATCTTCAGTATCAGAGCTTATGCTCACGGTGTCACTGTCATCGAAATTCGAGACTGAAATTTCAATAAAATTAATTTCATTTTCGCAGGTAAATGCTAATGCAACTTACCGTTATCTAAATCATCATCATTATCGAAGTCAGTATCACGAAACTCGCGGCTCTTGTCATCTGGTTCTTCAATTATATAGTTAGTGAACTGATCGGCGCCTGCAGTTTGACCTTTGGGTTGAGGGTTGGGCTTTACGTATTGGCTGCGTAGATTAGACGACTGATGATGCTTACGTGCCGAGCGTGGACTTTGACTATTATACAAGAGAACGCGATGGACTGTGGGCAACGTCTTTTTAGCAGCTGCTTGTCCGCCTCGGACCCTCTTAGGCGTCAGGGGCAGACGTGGCAACGGCAGAGGCTCATTGGCTTTGAGTGTTTTCTTTGCTAAATTGCTTTTAATTGTCACGGAATCACCCGTATTACTTATTTCGTGAATATCACCCAGTTTAACGCATCGAATTGGAACTGATAAACTTTCATTGATATACGGATCATCGTTGAGAGCCGTGGACTCATAGGTATCTTTAGCATTGACTATTTTAATCGTAGACTTCTCCATCCCATCGATGGGGAAATCAATCCAATCACTATCATTGTAGCCAAATGGCAGTTCATTGTTCTCTTTCAATAAATAGCTATCGTATTCTATATTTTGATTATTATCATTGTGGACTGTGGGCCTTCTCGACGAGCGTTTACCCGTTGTCTCCTGTGCTAAGCTCATTGGTGCTTGATACGAACGTATCGTATTTGTTTTTGATTTGTTTAACTTCTCTGGGCCACGATTGTAAAAATACGAAAAATAATGCTCGTAGTGCCGATCCGTTGACTGAAATCCTTGGCGTTCAGACCTAACAATAAATAAAATGATTATTTTTTATCGAAATCATTTAAAATGCAGCAAAGCAAAACAAAACTTGCGAGGATAACTGTGTGCAATTAGTTGTAAATGCAAAAGATATATGTATATAAAAAATAAGGCGTTGCAAGTGTGTGTATCTACAATTCAAAATTAAAAACTAAAAATATAAATATAAATAATGATGTCAAGTGTGTTGCAATACGGATATTAAAGCATTGGGTTTAAGGTTTGTCTTAGAATTACATCATATTATCCCAGTTTGGGTCCAGTGGCGCAGCTCTATAGCTGTGAGAGTACGATGAGTCGTCATCCAAGTATTCGCAGGTACTTCGAGACGTTAGCTGCCTCTTGACTGGATCCTTTTCAAGGGACGCCTGCGTATAGTGCGCCAATTCATGATTGTTGGGCGCACTGTTACTGTGTCCATATCCATGTCGCACCTTCTGCTGGACTGTTCCCTTATAATACTCTGTGGGCTGTTGGCGTAGCGGCTGATAGGCGTGGCTATTGTTGTTTGCCGTCGTCGTCGTCTTGCGCGGTGCGAATGAACTTGGGTAAGCATTGACATAGGGTCCTTGCTCCGTTACAGGTACTGCATAATAGGTTTTGTTTATTTGTCTTGACACTTTCGTATTTTTCGTTGGACTGCGATTGGATGCACGTATAGGGCTCTTTAAATTCCAGAGTGGACCATTTACACTCCCGTTCTTAAAGTAGGTAAATGCATTGTCATTATTGCAATGTCTCGAATTATGCTCATTATTGATAATGCTGTTGCTATTGTTGTTATTGTGGTTTTGGTGGCGGTTGCGGTTATTGCTGCTATTAATTCCGTTGTCATTCAAATATTGATTGGACTGGTGCATTTCGGGCGATTTTCCATAAACTTCTGAGGCGTTATACATGAACATACTATTTATGTCTTTATCAAGCTACAGCAAAACATATATACACATACACACACATACATACACGCACAAATAAACACTCACACCCACACAAACACACATACAAGAAAACACCTGCTGAATGAGGAGATGAGAAAGAAAGAAAGAGGGCGAGAGACAGAAAGAGAGAGAAAGATACAAAGAGAGAAGTACACAAAAGTTGTAATATATATGATTTCAACTAAATATTTATATTTATGCCCGGCTATCATAACTCCTCTTTTATCATTAATTTTAATATACATTATAAGAATATTTTTAAAAAATTTCAATATTGAGCTCTTATCAAACAATTATTTATTAAATAAAGTAACATTAACTAATCTATATATATATTTGCTTGATTTAATAGAACTGTATCATATGGAGTAATGGAATGGATGAAGAAGTAATAGAACTGATTTGAAAAGAATTAATAACTTTCTACGAAAACTTTTCAAGTCACCCCCATGTAATGTTATATGCTATAAAATATATTGAAATTCTATAGCTGCAGCTTAGCCTTAAAATATTTTTAACAAAACAAGTGTCCTGGTTATTATTTTGTTTTTAGTATGTCTCATATCATACAAAGTATGGAAGTGCCCACAAAAACTTTCGAAGCCACCCGCGTGGGTATTCTGTATATATATATATATATATAGAATATATATATACATATATATATATATATTTTTTTTTTACTTTTAAATACCCCGTTTTTTTCAAGTACTTTTTTATTTCAATGCTCTCTTTACTTTATAGTGAACTTTTTGGGAACTTTCCTCGCACATGCACGTTACAGGCTCAACTACTATAAACTCACGCGAAACGCTTTGAACTGATTTATTTATTTCTTACTTAATGTAAACACACGTTGAAATAGTTGGTGATTCCTAAGCACAGAATTCCGATTATACACAAAATCAAATTTTTTTAAACTTACCGCGAACAAATTCTGATGACCTTCACGTGTTTTTTTATCGTTTTATGGTTTGTGCTACTTTTTCGCAAGTAGGTATCAGCTGGTTGTGTGGGGGGTTGTTGAATTTAGGTCACAAACATGTCCTCAGACAAGGTGTTGTAACTCCTTTGCACACTATGTTGCTGCTGGTGTTGTTGGGGGCAATAACTGAATTTCCGATCGAAAACAAAACGTTGTGACTTGAATGCCAAGTCCAAATCCAAACGTTGTGCAAAAGGATTTTATATTTAAGTTTATTTTTTAATATGTTGTTGAATGCCGAAATGTATATACAAATGCACAATAACTGCTTTTAACCGCTGTTTATAACTTTATTCCTTGAGCCAAATCTATGTAAATGTGTTAAATTTGTATACGTAGGTGCTTAAACTGTGTGGGTATTAAACGTGCCACTTATAACTATGAAATATAGTGTTTTAATTTTGATGTAAATATCAATTGTAGATAGAGCAAACAAAACAAAACACACTCTCAAAACCTGCTGCAACCTCAACACGTGTAGTTCAGTCGTGAACATAAATGTGGTTCTTTGCCCCGAACAATGTATACACAGCAAGAACAAGAATAGTTCACGCTGTTAATTCAACATTTTATTAACAGCGAGCCCGTTTGACTTCTACTACAAATGTAAAATGAAAAAGTTTCTATTATCGCATATATTTTAACATTGGCATTTTTAAAAAAGAAAATTTGTGCTCAAATATTTTTTGATTCTTTAATTGTATTTTTATGTATTCTTCATTAAGTATTATTAAATTAAAATTAATATTTAACTTAATCTTGCTTAATATTAATACTGATCAATTGCTGGAAAAATGAGTTTTGATAACTTCACTTCGATTTCGTTGTTCCTCGCTTAAATGTGTACCATTCGTATTGCATAGAAAGCTAGGTTTGTATATAGACACAAAACTGTGCGAATCTACAAAAGGAAATTATTTCATATTACAAATATTAAATTATGATTAAAAGTAAATACCTATGGATGGATCATTCCATTCCATTGCCATATTATGAAGTAGAGCCAAAGCAGTTATTGTATGCTTTGCAGATGCAAATGTCCCCAAGAGTTCACTACTGAGAATTCCGAAGCGGAGTATCCAATAGTTTAAACACTTGATTGCCGGCGCCAAGGTTGCAGAATGGGCATGATTATAGAGATCCTCTGATTTATTGATGGGGTTTTGAACTGGAGTAAAAAGAAAGTGGGAACAAGAGAGCGAGTCATTGCCAAGTAGTATGCGACCACGGAATTCATTTTGTTCAAAGCGTTCCCTAATCCGCGATATCGAGAACAATTCGGGTGCTGTGTTTTGATCTAGTTCCTCAGAGAGATGTATGTCCAGATCCCTTATCTTATGCTCGGCATCTGCAACCAGCTGCAAATGAACAAGTTCCTCATTTGTAACAGCTTCTTCAGATCCACTAGAATTGCTCCTATTCTCCAATTGCAACCGTACAGTGGTTTGCACTACAGCACCAATCACTTGAGGCATATTGGAAAGCGAATGAAATGAACGCATCATTCGTTCCTTTTCGGACAGTGTTGCCGGCATTCGAATATAACGCGAAGCCTTTGATGATAACACGGCAGCCACACGGCGCGTTATCTTAGCCATTGTATGCAGGCTAACACCGTGCGCCATAGCCGTAAGTTGGGGATGCTAGAATAGAGACGAATTTAAATATGTAAATATGTATGTATGTACACATACACTACCTCAGTACCGCCGAAAAATCGAATGGCTGATAAGATTTGCAAGTCTATTGGTACTTGATTTCTTTTCATTGGTTCATAATGGTCAACTTCTAAATCGTCTCGCACTATTTCTATAATCCGCCTCATATTTTCTTTTGTGTATCGGTATTTTTTACGAAATTCTATTTCATTCATTTCCTCCATCGGGTTGAAGCGCGGACGTTTAGCCTTTACTTTACACATTTTTCTTCTTTGAATGATTCTATTATGATCCAAATGTCGAAAATGTTCAAAATCTTTAACATGCCTTAAATCTTTCAGAAAACGTTGAAATACTTTTATATCATCCATTTTATTTGAAATTGATTGTTTGTTGATTTTCACTTTCTCTTTCCAATTGCGCTTTTTCTTAATTTTGAAGAAGAAGAAATATGTTGTGTATCTGTAAATATAACATGTTGAAAGTATGTTATTAACAGGAAGGGACCAATTCCTTTGCATCGTAAAGCTGTTATAGTTTAAAAAATTTATTTATTTACATTAATTTAAGTCTATTTTTCATATGTATTTCAATTTTATATTAATTTTAAATGGAAAAATAATTATTAATCATTATAACTGCTTATATGTGTAATCGGCAACTTAATAGTCAAAGTCGATCTTTAATCGATAAGACCATCTTAAATCATCATCGATTTGAACTATCAGTTTTAGGAATTAGAGCACCGTGGATCATTCTGATCTCAAGTGTTCTGTGGAGAGGGTCTAGTTTTCGAAAATCGTAATTTTATAATTTAAAAAAAAAAACTCCGTTATGGGTGATCAAGAACGGGGTCGCCGCCGTCCCTTAAACGAAACGGACGTTAGTCCTGAATCAGTACATCATCCGGTAAGTTTTTTAAGCTTTTTTAGTATTCACCTACTTAGAATACTTAAACATATATATAGATATATGTACATACAATATGTCCGTATTGGTTATGTCTGTATGTATAAAACTCTCAAAATTCAGTGTATACATTTCATCGCATGCAAGTCGTACGTATACACATACATACACATAAATACTTCTGTACTCACACACATAAACCAATACAAGCATCATTGCCGTCTTTTCCCGCTCAGAATTCCGTTATCTGCACTCGAACTCAACAGCATAAAGCTGAACTTGAGTTAAATTTGCTGATGCGGCTATTTTACAGTTGTATGTGTGTAAATTCTTGTGTGAAGAATATTGTGTAGTGTATGTGTCAAAGATGAACCTATTGTTTTAGTGTCCTTGAATATATTTTTCATATGTATGCATAAATATTAAGTCTCAGTGTACGGACAGGTCCGACAAAAGGAATATAACATATTTCGAAAACACAATTTTCTATTTCTCTAATTTCTATAAGCGAAAGCTCTTGACAATTATTTATTACATTTAGGAGAACAATGTATTGTATGAGGTATAAACACAGTTAGAAAATGCTTTTATCAGCTATAAAGAAAATAATTTTAAAGAAAGAAAATGAAAATAAATTGTTAAAATATATCTAGTTTGTATCAACGGAAAAAGCTCATGACATGTTTGGTCAGATTTATCCAAGTATATGTACTTATATGTTTTGTTTACTTTTTGTGTTATGTAGCTTTGGGAGTGAAGCTGTTGTGGATTTTAAAATAAACGATTTCTTACATTTCAATTTATCGATATTTACACCACTCGCACATAAAGACAAAAGTTGCCAGATTGAATTGAAAAAAAAAAGAAAATTAACGGTCGAGGTATCCGTTGTACGAGAATATAAATGATCAAAATATAATATATGTTATTTCCTATACGTTTTTAAACAGCGCCCTAAAGTTTTCCGTAGTGATAGTTATAGTTCTCGTGATAGAGATCGATCAGAGGCTTCGTCTTCGCATGGGTCTTCTAGATCCCATGCACCCTCGAGATCATATGGAGCTTCAACATCCCATGCAGCCTCGACATCTCATGCAGCTGTCTCATCCCGTAGCTCTCATGATCCAGTCGGAGCTTCGTCATCTCGTCCTAGTGTTCCTGGTGGACCTAAATCCGATCGCAGGCGCGTTGATCGCTATGAAATTGTTAATTCCAGGCCAGCAGATGTGGTAACTAAACAAGGCTCAGATGGTAATCGAATTAAATTGCTATCAAACTATTATCGCTTGAACACGAAACCGCAATGGCGCATTGTCCACTATCATGTGGATTTTACTCCAGAGATTGAGTTGTTGCGTGTGCGCTGCGGCGTTCTATCGGAACATGCTAGAAGCTTAGGTACAGGCTACCTATTCGATGGCAGTCAGCTCTTTACGACGAAGAAACTCGATGAGGATGTCACTGTGCTACAGGCGACTTCAAAGCAGGGCGTAAATCACACAATCACCATAAAGTACGTCGGATATATATCGACAGCTGAGCCGAGATTTTTACAAGTCTTAAATTTGATATTGCGTCGCTCAATGAAGGGTCTCAATTTGGAGCAGGTCGGACGTAATCTCTTCGATCCCCATGCACGAGTAAGTTATTAATTAACATATTGTAAAAAGAGCTCGCTCTAAAGTAATAAAAATTAAAGATTTCTTTGATGAATTACTCGATTGAACTTTGGCCTGGATACGAAACCTCAGTGCGGCAGCATGAGAAAGATATCCTGGTTTGCACCGAGATTACACATAAAGTAATGCGCAAGGAAACTGTTTACGATATACTATGCCGGACCACGAGCAATCCTGCACAGCATCAGAATGAATTTCGCTTGAACGTACTTGGGTTAATTGTTCTCACGGACTACAATAATAAAACTTATCGCATTAACGATGTCGACTTTGCACAAAATCCACGTGCCACATTCAACTGCAAGGGAAAGGATGTTACTTTTGTAGACTACTATCTCACGGTACGTATTGATATATAACACTTTTCATTTCTTAATATATAATATCTATATATGTATTTGTTAGAAATACAATATTCGCATTAAGGATCACAAGCAGCCCTTGCTTATCTCTAAAAATAGGGACAAAGCTCAGAGCAGCAACGCCAATGAAATTGTAATCCTAATTCCCGAGCTTTGCCGCGTTACGGGACTCACGGATAGCATGCGTTCTGATTATACGTAAGTCGCGGCCTATAAAAATATAATTTGAATATATATGAAGAATTATTTTAATTGCTTTGCAGGCTCATGCGTGCTATGGCGAATCATACACGTATGAATCCCGAGAGGCGAATTGAACGTTTGAAAACGTTCAACAGAAGATTACATTCGACAGCAGAAAGTATGAAGGTATTGACCGATTGGAATATGAAACTAGATGGACAACTTTTAGAAGTTCAGGGGCGTGTACTTTCACCACAAAAGATTGTATTCAGTAGTGATACACGGTGAGGTTTTTGTAATTTACAACCCCTTTCAGTGCTCTTAATAAAAAAGAAATACTTCCTCATAGATTATCTGCTGGGGATACTGCTAACTGGACGCGCCACTTCCGTAATCAACGGATGTTGACAACGCCAAGGGATGGTTTGGATCGGTGGGCAGTAATTGCACCGAAAAAAATGTCATCAGATTTGAGAACTCTGCTATCTAACCTGAATCGTGCTGCATCAGGAATGGGCTTTCGTATTAGCGGTCCTAGAGAGTAACCACAAACACATCTATATCCTTCTTACTCTATTTACAGTATATTTCAATATGGTTTTAGAGTTATGATTTATGATGATCGCACAAGCACCTATATTCAGGCTCTGGACGATTGTATGACAAGAGATCCAAAGCTGGTTCTCTGCCTTGTTCCAAACGACAATGCAGAAAGGTTCGATTTATACCATTTACTCTTACTTTACTCTGAAGTATACATATATATTCCGTTTAGATACTCATCGATAAAGAAGAGAGGTTGTGTGGATAGGGCTGTGCCCACTCAAGTGGTAACCAGAAAGTGTAATAAGAACGGCTTGAGTATTGCCACCAAAATTGCTATACAAATGAATTGCAAACTCGGCTATACCCCTTGGATGATTGAGTTGCCGTTGTCGGGCTTAATGACCATTGGTTTTGATATAGCCAAATGCTCGCGGGATCGCACCAAGGCCTATGGAGCCTTGGTAGCATCAATGGATTTACAGCGAAATTCGACTTTCTTTAGCACAGTCGCTGAGTGCAGTTCCTATGATGTTCTGGCCAATAATTTGTGGCCAATGATATTGAAAGCTTTGAGACAATATCAACTGGAACATAAGCAATTGCCCACTCGGATTGTGTTTTATCGCGATGGCGTTAGCTCGGGTTCCTTGAAACAATTGTTCGAGTACGAGGTCAAAGATGTTGTCGAGAAGCTTCAGATTGAATACAAAAAGGTGTCATCAACTGCTCCTATGCTCGCATACATTGTGGTCACCAAATCAGCCAATACACGATTCTTCCTCGACAATAGAAACAATCCGCCACCAGGAACTATCGTTGACGATGTGGTCACTTTGCCTGAACGTTACGATTTTTACCTTGTATCGCAGACAGTGCTTCAGGGCACAGTATCGCCAACTAATTATAATGTGCTGTATAGCAACATTGGCCTATCTCCCGATAAGGTGCAAAAGCTAACGTACAAAATGTGCCATTTGTACTACAACTGGACGGCAACCACTCGAGTGCCAGCTGTTTGCCAATATGCTAAGAAACTAGCTACTCTAGTTGGAACTTATTTGCATGCCATACCACAGAATGCACTAGAGAAGAAATTCTACTATCTTTAACTTCCATTATATTAGCCAGCATTGAATTATTAGAGGTAATCTGTTATCTAAGTTCCACTTTTTTTTACCTTTTTTTCAATTACAATTTTATCATGAATTGATATATAAATTGCATTTTTGAAAAGTTTATATTACTATTTTTGTTTAAAATTACTACACATTTAACTATTCAGACTCAACTGAATACAAGATTAATAAATTGAGCAAATCGCAAACAAAAATTTTTTTTCTGACAAGTCAAAATTGCTTTGACTACATAGTATGCCCGTTTGAAACGAGTTCAAATGTTTTGTTTATCCTACGTAGAAGATCGATAGTCTTTTGTGATTAATGGTATGTCATATTATTTCATAGATATGAATCTCCTCAGTTTGAACTGCATTTATAATATTGATATTTATATAATTGATACGACAATGTTGTCCTGCAAACTATTACATCTTCCAAAATTGAAGCGTGTTGAATCACAAATTAATTATATTTCTATCAATACATTTAATTTTGAAATTTTATTCGTTTACATACATAATCGTTAGGGATGACAATTTATTTGCCATTCGCTAATCTTTCGTAACTGTAAATTTAGACGTTGTAGCCAACGAGGTGACGCTTGCCAATGCACTCGCCAATGTAGAACCAGAAGATAACCTCGGCGGTGACAAGTGTGTTAAGCCATGCTTCCTTGACCGACAGGTTCTTGTAAGATCCGGTCTTTGCACCCTTGACTATATTGCCAATGCTTTGACGAATAGCTGGAATATCGGCTGGAGTTGGTGGAGTTAGTTCCACTTTGGCATATTTCAAAAAAACATCCAACTGTGGCCTTGCTTGCACGAGCAGCCCTGTTAAAATGAAACATTACATAATTTCCGATATTTGCTAGATCCTAAAAAAAAGTTTTGCTGGAGTAATAATCTTACTGTTAATAAGACCGGATCCTTTTGTCGCAACGCCAGCCATTGTATTATAGTCTGTAAAAAATATATATTTTATTTATTATGCGGACACAAAATTGTACACGAATATGCGAAAACCTTACGTCTTGAGAATGCAATGAAACAGGGTCGTTCTACTTATTCATTATTGCGTTATGTTATCGATAACAATGAGAATATATATATATTTTATAGCAAACTATACTGTATTTAAAAAAAACATTTTAAGTTATTGTTTTTAAATAATTGATTCAACAATACTTATAGCTCAGTTTTATATCCAAATTTGTTCAAGTAGTTATTGATTATAGTTATCGAAACGCAGCCCTGTAATTCCAACTTGAAATTATGTCCCATCTATTCGATTGCACATCGATTAATCCAGTGCTAATGCAATTGTGCACCACTACAATAAAGGTGTGGAATCCAAAAATTTACAAAAAAAAGTGAAAAAGTAAAAATATACATATTTAATGTAAAATATAAGTTAATTAACTTTCACAAATTGCATCGAAACAATAGGAGTGTATGTTACCGCTAAGGCCTAAACCAATATTGCTGTGCAGTGAGTGAAAAGTGTGCGTGACGTGAGGTGAGTTGAGAGGGGATGACTGAGAAATGAAATTTGGTGCTATCTAGTTTAACGACTTGCCACTGTGCAAAGGAAATTGATAATTTTTGAAAGTAATATAAAATGTTGTGCGCGCGTATGCGTCTGTGTGTTTGTGTGTGTGCGAATTTCAATCCCAATGTTTTGCGTGCAACCTTCGTTTGACAACTCTACGTATGTGTGCATAAAATTTGAATGTACATGCATGTGCACACTCACACACACGGAGACATATTTACAAGTTGGGCTCCAGTTGGCATTAAAGCAACAACTTTTTTTTTGGTGGCAGTGACGAATGATAAAAGCAACTAAGTCGCTTTCCAAGCTGTCTGCGATTATAATACTCTTTTATATGCTGAGGGAGTGAGTGTTTGTAGTGTGCTTATCAAACTTTTCGGTTCATATCTTGTGGGTGTGGTCCACGCCAACTGACGATGGGGTCTTTTAGCTGGCAAATTTACAATTGAATAAACTTTAAAGTTCTCACACACGCACACAGGCACACACACATGCGAGGGTGTCTTGGCCTGTGCAAAACACCTTGGCCCGGTGTTAAAGCGATTGGTGAATCGTGCAGTAAAAACTATATGACAAATAAGTTTATATACTTATATTTATATATATATTTGTATTGTTATCTGTATATAAATTGATCATATAAAGTGTGCATAAAAAATTTAAAAATGTAATATCCGGTTAATTGATTTCGTGATAATAATAATAAAATAGATATCTGATTTTGCCTGTCACAATTAATTTTAAATATTAAATCACATAAGAACTCTACCCTATCGTAGTTCCTTACTATGAATTTCTTTTTTGGTTTAGTTGCAGTTAAAAAACCTGGTTAAACTCTATAGAGCGTAACGAACAAAAAAAAAAAAAATAAATAAAATAAGAAAGAAACTTGCGTGCAATAAACGTAGTTCTGGTTAAGAACAAAGGGGCTGCCTTTGCATTAATTTAGCAGAATGAAAATAAAAGAAAAGAATAGAGCTTGATTATCTCAACACCAGGTGCACAAGTGCACACGTGCCGTCATTAAGAAATATTCACAAATTAAATTTTTTTGGCAGTGACACGGCATTTTGCCACTTTAATCTATTTTAAAGTAACTAATATATATATATATGCAGTAAAAACTATATGATATATATATATATATATATATATATATATATATACCTATTAAATATATGTTTTCCCTTTTTATTTGTAGTCAATGATAAGGCATTAGTCCAAGCCAAAGCTGCTTAGTTGTAGGACTTTTGTGGATCTAGGAGATAAACATGCCGTTGCCCAAGCGATCCATAGAGCCCGTGCATGTCGCGCGGTCCGTTTACCAGCAGGATGAGCTGCAATCCGTGGAATTGGAGACAGTCACAAATACTACGCTGACAAACATAATACGGCAGTTGTCGTCGCTGTCGAAGCATGCGGAGGATGTGTTTGGCGAGTTGGCGCGAGATGTGGGAAATATTGGAGATCGAGCTAATTCACTGCAGGCGCGCATTGATCGGCTGGCAATAAAGGTGACCCAGCTGGATAGCACCGTGGAGGAAGTACCACTCACCGATATAACGCGCAAGAAGGCGTTTAAATCGGCAAAGATCTTTGATCAACAGATCTTTTCCCGTTCCACAATGCCCGCCCTCATGCTGGAGACGTATGCTCAGTGCGACAAGCCGCCGCCACTGGACAAGCTCAATGTCTATCGTGATGATGGGAAAGATGGGCTCAAATTCTACACGGATCCCGATTACTTCTTCGAGCTGTGGCGACAGGAGATGCTCAAGGATACGGAGCGCGTGATGCACGACAAGGGCAAGAAGACGCATCGCCCACGACAAGAAGGTGCTGGCGGAGGTCAAAACAATCGACACAACAAACGCGTTCGAACTCCGCACAATACACGCGAGAAGCAGCGGCAAATCGCTCTGGGCCACGGCGAGACTTTGATGCCCAATAATGTTATCTATCGCACGCCCAATGCAATGCCAAATGAAGAGGCAGGATATGGCAGTAAGTAGACGCATTTTCCATAAAACTTTAAAATCAATATGAAACGAACAAAATAATATTGGGCGTAGGTGTAGGCGTCTATACATAGATCAGAATCTGAGAGAACTATTTCAATATGAAATTCAATTTAAAAGAAGAAATTGCATTTATTTGCTGCACTTCTTCTATTCCAATTGCAATTAAAGCGTACTTGAAATATTCGATTTGTTAACGGCCACTTTTATGTTACTTAACGTGTCAAAGAAATGTTATTGCGTGAATAAGATGTTACTTAACAGTGAGTGTACATAATGAACGTTATATTGAAGTGTGTGATTAGAACAGCACTTGCTCTAATTATACCCACATAATCACATTGATTAACGCCCAATTACTGTATGCACATATAGCTCAGCTAATCGAAATCCAAACTGTAAACGCTGACTGCGATATTCAGCTGGGAACGCTGGCACGTCGAAGGCGGCCCGTACAACAACAGCCGGCGAATATCGATGGTGTATATCAAGTAGGTACGGTACATCAGAGTCCCGCAGGTCGAAGCTCGAAACGTCACTGACTGCGCGCATTTCTTGGCTTTCGTTTTGGTTTTAATATTCACAAAATGTTAATCCCAATTTTTATGTACCTTAAGAGTTCTCATGTAATTTGAATTTCCTGCAATCGCTTGCTATTTGCAAAGCTTGTCAAGAGCTTCCAAATCGATATGATTCATTCATTTGTAAATTCCTTCAAACATCTGCGCCGCTATAGAGTACATTACTATTCTTCTTCTTCTGATCACTTCATCTACCCAACATCATAAAAAAAAGAACATGATCAATTTGATCAACTAACTGATGGCACAATAATAATGCAATTCAACAAACAATGTTAAGGATGCAAATTAACAGACACTGTATATGTTACTATGCAAAAGTTAAGGACGAGCCTTACCATACATAATAAGCGTTAATTAACATACATAGGTTATGTTATTTAAAATACTACGAAAAGTGAAGTAATATAATAAATGTTAATTAATGTATTGATAAGGTTAATGAAGTGTCTTAACATACCTTGTACATGTTAATTAACATATCATGCAAATGTTAACCGTGTACGTGTATGCGTACATTGTAAACATTATAGGACATATCGAGTTAATGTTAATGATGACTTTTAAGTTTTGTTATAAATGTGTATTAATATATTTATGACATACACTATAATTGTTAATTAACATATGACGTTAACATATTTAATAGACTACAACCCTTAACATAGACTGTACATGTTAATTTCATGTAACATACCAAGAAAATGTTAATGACGAGGAACATACATTGTAAATATTGTTTAGTGTTCAAGACGGCATTTACATACACTGTAAATGTTATATAATTTGCCAACCAAAGTTAAACCCTACAAATTGATTAATTAATATTACTGGAATTACAATATAATTATGTATGACCCACTGACTTTCCAGTTTTTCTAAAAACTTGCTTTTGCAACAATAATACATATTGCAATATTTCACTTGTCAATGATTGATTAATATTGTGCGTACATACAAAATGCAATACATTAAATAGACCTTGCGATCGATGGAGCTCTCTCGAATGAAACAAAGCAAAACAGACATTATCATGGCCAAGAATCCCAATTGAATCGATTCATTATCGAATCTGTTTTTTTGTGTTTTAACCTCATTTGTTGTTGTAACTATATAGTCTGTGTATACATATTTGTACTTTAAGTAGCTTAAACAAAACACCGCATGATCATCTCATTTCCAGATTCTGTTAAGCCCTATAATATGCTCTCACATTTGGAGAATAACAGTAATCTAGCAAAACAAACGGCTATCGCTATAACAGGTCAGATCAACAGATTAAATACGAAACACAACCACATCGATTGTGTTTGTATGTATAAATGTTCCTTCATCTACTTCTATCGTACCTAACTACTATCACTTGCCACTTTAGTCTCCCTTTATGTACTTATCTTTACTTTGCGTACATTCAGTGTGTACTTAGCTTGCTCTGTCTAGGCATTTTGGTTATAGGTTCCGCAGATCAACAACAACAACAACAACAGCAGCGATAATCAAGAACAAGAAAAAAGTACCAAAAATGAACATTTTTAATTTCATTCAGGATTGACATCCTCAACTTAAATAGGAAAAGCATAAAATTATGTTCTACTACTGTTACTAAGCTGTCCTCTATGGCAATTACTTAATAATAGTAGTATCGAAATGAACCCATTGGCCAAGCATTTGCAAAATTTGATATTCATTAGAGAACTAAAACATGAACACGATGTAGGCTCCCTTAGCAATGCCACTATTAGCATTAAGTTCTTTTTATAGAATTCCCTTTGATCCTATACCAAACTGCATACAAATACCCTACTTTCCTGTCCAACCGATGGGCATATTAGCTATTCTACTTACTGGAATAACTTTCTAATTCTATCATTTAGTTTCTTTTTACACACTAAGATTCAAAAAGACGGTTTGGAATTGTGAAAATGTAATTGAAATAATTTATATATTTATATATAGAATTTAACAGTTGAAGCTTTCATTTTGCTAACAATTCCTAGCCTTGCTCGATGATCTTATCTAGTTAACGCACTTTTATCGACTCTGTGCGTTAATCATTTCAACTAATTTCCACATTTTTTCGCAGACTCACAAAAATACAGATTTTGCTTGCCATCATTTTTAACTCTTTTGCCATTTTGTTTATGTGTATCCTTAATACGTTTTATCCGTTTCCATTGGAGTTTCTCGTTTTTTATTGTTTATATATAAATCTAGTATATGTTTGGCTTTATTTCAATTAACATTCAAGAGTATTAATAATAATTTTGGGCTACTTTTCAGACATGGGCATCTACGACAGTCGCCCTCTGCGGCCCAATTCAATTGAGCTGCGGCGCAGCTACCAGTCGGAACAAATCGATGGCAGTGGCTACGAGCCACTCACACCACAGACAGCGGCAAATCAATACGCAGCTGCGTATGGCACCAATGGCATCTCGGCAGCGTCGCATATGCATATGCAGCAGCAACAGCAGCAGCAGCAGCAGCAGCAGCTGTACGATAGCTCACTTTATCATCAGTCGCACGCGATCTATGGCCAGAGCGGACAGGGTGCAATGTCGCCGGAGCAGATTTATGGACCGGGCACGCCATCGCGCACTAAGCCACGACCATCGCAGCCGCCACCAGCGCCACCATCGAATGGCAGTGGCGGCGGCACGCCAACTGCTTCGAATGCCAATACGCCTACGCGTGGACGCAGCATGTCGACGAGTCGGGACGCGCTGCCACCGCCGCCGCCAGTGCCGGATGTGGTATCGCCGATGGCGGGCATGAACGGCATGGGTGGCGGGCATATGGCAGCCAAGCTACTGGGCCGCACCAACAGCACATCGCGAGCTGGCTCTCCGCAGATGGCGCCCAGCAACAGCGCCCAGAATGCCAACGATATGGTGATGGCGCAGCTGAGCAACACTTTCAACAGCATGGGCATCACAAACAGTAATCAGCTGAACTCGCTAAGCGATTTGCCTCCACCGCCGCCAGTGCCCGATCAGGTAGGTGTACTCTATATATTCATAATAGATGATGCTCTTAAGTCATATTTAATTATCTCTTTTAGCACTCACCAAAAATGTCGCCACCTAATGTAGCGCCACCGCCGCCACCACCACCGCCGCCAGTGGACGAGGGTGGTATCGGTGCAGTACAAATGCAGCAGCATCCACACCAAATTCTGCCAAAGTCACTGGCCAATGGTGAAATGCAGCTCTGCCAGCCAAACGGTGGCTCACACATTGTCAGTGCTAAAAAGATACAGGCGCCATTCCATGATCCACGCAACGATTTGATGAAAGCTATTCGAGATGGTAAGAGAATAAAACTAACGGACTCAGAGACTCTTTAAAACGAAAATGTTCCATTTCAGGAATTATCTTACGAAAGGTGGAAAAGTCGGAGCTCAAGGAAATTGAACGAAATACAGCAATGTTAGATGTGGCATCGATTTTGGCCAGGCGAGTGGCAATTGAGCTGTCGGAGTCGGAAGATTCCGACAGTGAGGATGACAGCGAGGGTTGGATGGAAACCAATGAAACCTCTGCTTGATCCCTGATGGCTTCGGTTAAGCCGGATAAAATTGCTAAAAACAAGAAGAAAAAGTAATTCCAAAGAAAACTGATGCAGGATGTGTTATGATTGGACACCCAGTTGGATTACTACGAAGCGCCAAAGCTTTTTTTTACCATACTTTATAAGAGTATCCCAATATGCGTACATACCTATCTACTATATACTAAACCTTAAATCAAAATTTAAATTGAATTGTACATATTTACACGCATATATACACATACCAAGAGTAATTATGGATATATATAAACATATATGTGTATATGTAATCGCTATTGAAATCTTATTTGATTTCAACCAACATATTTATATATATATTATATATAAAGGTATTTGTATTGGATTCATATTCGTAGCATGGCTAAGCCTAAGCCTCGTGAGGGAATTAATACTCGAGTCGTTGATGCAGGATGCCAATAAGGTTAATTATTGCTAAATCTTGTCTTCATTTCTTTTCCACACGCGCCCATCTCCGACGTCAAGGATTAGACGGTATGGGGGCGTTGGACGGAAAAAGGAAAATTGAATCAATATAAAATAAAGTAGATGATATTGACTTGCTTTTTTGGATATTAAAACGATATATATAAACACTATAGAACTCGAATACAAAACCGATAATTAACAATAAACAAAATGACAATTGAAAAGTTTGTAAATATAGGAATTTAAATAACTCGAAGCAAAGTCGAAAGCATTTTACATACACACACACGCTATGAAATTGCAATATATAAAGTATATACCGTTAATCTTACATACATATGCAAGTATATAAATATTTTCTAAATAATAATCTATACTGAAACACGCTAATGAAAAGGTGTATAATTACCTTTTGTTTGAAAAGCTTATTAAACAGTATAATGGATGCATATGTAATAATTGTTGTATATTTTACCTAATTTAAAATAAAAACTATTCCAATTAAAACTAACCACGAGTAAATATCTCGACTTCAGCTATGGCTTATAAAAGAATTCCTCCATTTTAAGTCAGCTTGATCATCGGATCTACTGTTGCTCCTCCTCCTTCAAATGCCAATAGTTAACATACAATGTACATTTATTTTCAGTTAGTCAAATGTTACACACACACACACACACACACACACACACACACACACACACACACACACACACACACACACACACACACACACACACACACACACATCTATAATTTTCAACTGCTGTAAATGCTGATTCACTCGTCGAGCGTCTCCATTGGAGTTTTCTCCCGGGCCGGCGGATTTCCATTTAGTTTATCGTGAATAGTGAATGGCATCTGGATTCCCTCCTGGGACTCGCGCTTCGGCGTATTCATCTTGTGTTGACTGGAGAAGCTGACGCTAATGCGCCCATTGCCACGCACCGCTGACATTGCAAGCGGTGGTTGATATCGCACCACCGGCGTCGCCTGGCGCACGTCCACTGCCGGCTGCTGTTTGTTGTTGCCGTTGTCAGCGGAGTTGTTGCCATGCAGCAAGCCGTTGGGCTTGACATGTGTCTCCTTACGCACGCCCACCATGAGCGCCTCTTGGCGCGAAGTCTCCTGGAAGCGCTTGACGCGATCTCTCATGTCACCCTCACGCTTGACTTCCTTCTCGATTTCGGCGCGTCGCTTGTTCTCATAGCGCTCTGAGGCCATCTCGTCACGTTTCTTGTTGCGTTCCACAATTAGATCGGCGATTTCCAAGCGCTTCTTCAGCAGCGCCTCTCTGTCCAGCTTCTGAAACAGTTCTGGCCAGATGCCCACGTGCTTCTTGACCAGCACGATGCGCGCTTCGTGCTTGAAGATGCGGCAGTAGCTAGCCATTTCATCGATTTCCTGGGCGAGATGTCGCTCAAAGAATATCGGCGGATTGTTGAACTTTATGTACTGCGGCAGCAGCACCACATCCGGCTTCCGAGTGACCAGCCTATTCAACTCAATGGATATCTTAATATCTTCCTCAGTCTGAGATATCTGAACCATTTTTCGGGAGCTGCCGTTCTCGTTGTTGTCGTAGTTGTAGTCTCTGTCTCTGTTGTATTGTGAATGAGCAGTGGCCAGGCAATATATCAGTCAGGTCTCCCCCCCAGTGTCACTTGGAAAGCTAAGACACTGCCTACTGCCAACTGGATTCATTTGAATATCATATTGGTTTTATTTATTTTCAATTGAATATTAACCGGCATCGTAATGGCCAAAACAAGTTGCGCTGCTTATTGATCAAACAATGATTGGCTGGCTGTCTGTCCATTTCCCTGTCCATTGCTGAGAGCGAGAAAGAGAGAGAGAGAGAGAGAGAGAGACAGTGTGAGTGAGAGAGGGAGAGGTAAGGCAGTTTTTGTTGTGCACACACCTGTAACACCAATTCTCATATTCCCAGTGCATCAGCTTAGTCATTGACCCTGCGGACCTATTTACCTGCCATGAGATACAAGGCTTGAATTAGTTATAGCCATCTATAATGCCTGAGCACGCGATTCCATTTCGGCTGGCAGCATAATTTGAGTTGCTATTGCGTTTAGCACTGAATTGACAAATTCCTAATGGTATTTGTTTTATGCTCTGCACGAGATCTATTTATACAACTTTGCCCCATAAAGTGGCCTTTTCTGGAAAACAATCAAGGCAGTCGAATCAAAAGGCCATTAAATTGACTAATTAATTGATTATGGCTGGCAATATAACAAAAGTTTGACTAGACCAATAAATTCAAAGTGCTACGGACATGATCAGAATAATAAGGGAAATTTATATAAAAATAGATTATATTTACGCAGCATGGAAATTTATTAATTATCTCTAGTCTAAAAAAGAAACTTTTAATTATATAATAATAACCGTTAATATATAAAAAGTAAATCAAGTACCATTTCATTGTCATGTTCCACAAATAAAAATACTTTTATGTCTGTCGTTGCTTACATTAATTATAAATCTTCATTAGTCTTTAAGCTGCAAATGCACATCTCAAATTTCATAAAATGCAAGAAAGTGATTTAATTTTGAACTAAACGTAAATACAAGAACATTTGAGTATCACTGTTAAAAGTCAACCGTATTACAGTAAACAATGTTAGTTAACAGTGAGTTGAGTGTTGTAATGTTAACTCACATACCGCTAAGTAACTGATTATGTTTATAAGCAATGTTAGTCTAGTTTCAACATTTAATTTTTAATAAATTCAAAATTCTTGACGAATTCGGAATTCCATATTCAAAATGTTTAATTATTTTGTATATCTGGCTTAAACTCAATCATAAGTAAATGACTGACAATAACTATAATTAATCAGATGCTTAGACATTCAGCGACCTCTATCCATATATTTACATACCCAACTTGTAATCTACTATCTATTATATAGTAATCCTAGTGCTAGAAGATTGTTGTCGGAATTTGTCATCATCACCGAATGGCATAACAGTTGTTCCAAGCGTCATAGATTCGAATCGTAGTAGTCTGTGTAAAAATAAGGTACAGAAGCATTGCATTTACTTGATTTTCAAAAGTCATTCTATATAGAGCATAACTTTCAGGCCTACTAGGATTGTAAGGCCTAGGCATAAACCGAACTATGTGAACATTGAACACATCAGTTTCTATTGATTGCTCGTCAGGAGGCAAACGAGTTTTGTCAACTAGACTAAAATTAAAAATCCTGAATATTAAAATTTAAATTTAAAAAATGAGGTCCTACTTTTGTTGGCCCCTTATTGGAATTCTTCTTCTACTTATTATTCACGTCTGCTACTCTTACAATGCGGGTAAGTAAACAACTCTTGATGAAGATACGTCCATCGATATAGTGGTTATATCCATTAGAACTATGCGACGACAGTCCAAGTGATACAGGTCCTTGTAGAGCGATGTTTCCCAAGTGGCGCTTTATAAAGGCTAAGAAACTTTGCGAACCCTTCACTTATGGCGGCTGTCAGGGGACAAAAAATATGTTTGATTCCGAAAAGGAGTGCAAGAATAAATGTTTAAAGTGAAGTCCGAGGATGCATTTCTTCAACAGCGTATGAAAATTTCTTAATTTCAGGAGTTTTAAATTTAAATTAGACAAGCAATACATGGGCCCTTACAACTAGAGATATGTTGAATTCCGAAATATTTGTTTTATTTTTCTGACTTAATTGAACTTTCGGGCAAAACTTTTGCCACCTTTCTTGGCTCCTTAATCGTCGTTTGCGGACACTGCATTTCGCCCCAGCCAATGGGAACCATCGGGATTCGGTTCTTTCGAAAATCGCTCGCATAGGCAACCACCACACCGAGCTCTGCCTCCGCTGTGCTTAGCATGAACGATTGCTCCATTTGGTTAACAACGCGCGCCAATATAACATCGCCGGGCTTGAATGACTTGTAAATATCCACACGGTCCTTATCTGTCTCGCGAACATCCTCTTTGCGCAGCAGACCGCGGTAACTACTCTCGAGTAACACGTTCCTCACGCAGAATATCGCACACTTTGCGAACTTCGGTGTCGTCACTAGAACGCGAGCTGTGACGACGTCTCCAGTTGCCGGTATGGTCAAATGGAAGCCAGGTTTGTGTACACTTACAATTTGGCACTGAAATGAAAGTAAATTGGACTTAAGCTTGTAGTATATATGTTGATGTATCCTACCTTTTCACTTGATTCGTCTATATTGATAATTCCCGATTTGCTAGCGTAAATATATCCGCCTTGTTCGTAGGTGCCTTGACCTACAACGATGTTGTCCTCCACACGACACAAACGGTCTCCTGGCACGCAAATGAGCATGTCATCCTCATTTTGTGATAAAGCATCCATGTTCATGCCCTTTTGTATACTTATTTTTTATCAAAAACAAATTAAATGTCTTTTGAAACTAACTAACAAAAAGTCGGCACATGTTTCGGCAATCTTAATGTGTTAACATTTGGAGCACTGTAGTTAACAGTGTTTACTTGTAACTGAGCACAGCGTTGCTTTATATTAACGGATATCGAATATGTTTTTTTTTTTTTTTTTTCAATAAAACAACTTGTGTATAAAGAGCTGCAAAAAGAAGTTTATTTACATTTTATTTTCCTATAAAAGTTAGAAGAATCACTGCTGAACTTCATTATTCAAATTGAACTCAACTGTGTCATCGATAGCAAGTTGCCATCACTAATGCAATCGATAACGTTAACAAACGATAAGACGCGCGTGTTTTTCGCCGGCTGCCGCAAATTTGCGAGGTATTTACAATAATTTTGCTTAAATTTGTAATTCAAGATGGACCAAAAATGTAATATGAGCTTTCGGGAGGTCATACCTAGAAATATAAACCCCGAGGAATGGATAGAAGTCGAAATAAATACAGGTGCGTTGTGCGGTAACATCTGCTAACACCATTTGTTAGCGTTGGAGAGGTCTCGTAAATATTCTTAAATGTTTATTTTTTTGTCTTAATATAACAGGCACACAAAGTACTCTGCAGGATATGAAGACTTTTGGCAAGTCGGGTAGTTATTGTTACAATTGTTTAACCAATGGTCAAAATAGGAATCGCTTTATTTATTGGTATGCATTGACATTTGTACATAAGTACATACATATTTAATTAATAGATTGATATTATTTAAGGCGTACATATCAGGATATCGTGGAGCTATCTGAAGTTAGTTTAGATGTTTCGTTTCTAAGGAATCATCTACGTTTACGCTTTACGGACTCCGCAGTTCTAAATGTCTCGCTCTCCGAGCACGGAGACACCGTCACACTTTTGGCTGTGACTGTCAGTAGCATTCATAGGATTGTGTTTCCATTGCATACGGATAAAGCGAAATCATCTGCTGCTTCATTTGATTCTCAAAGGAATTCCATATTTTATGATGCTTCAGCATTCTTGAAGGATCGCAGTACATTCTTTGTGTTGGATGGAACCATGGCTATCAGTGTGCCACATCTTGCAACTGCCGAAATGTCAAGAGACGGAGAAGAGGCATATTTTGCCGTCGACTACCATTCGAAGCTTATGCTTTACATAATGAATTGTCGAACGGGCAACACAGTTTCGCATGAAGTCAAAGAGTCGTATTTAATGCCGCGTTTCTTAACCAGTTTGAAAGGCGCCCTGACGTAAGTCTTGAAATACATAACTTATTAAATAAATAGTGATTTGAATCTAATCCAGTGGACGAGGAGAACATTTAGAAGGAGCTATCTCAATGGCGTTTAGTCGGATTGAAGGTGCAATGTTTCTCTTGGTTCTCCATAGAAATAACGAGCTTAGATTGTGGTCGGTGGCTACTTTACAAAGTGTTGCATCCTATGTCTGTGTTGAGACTCAAGGCGCCCAGGGTCGTAAGTTTTGCAAGTAATAATCTTAGATTTTATTTAATTATTTTTTTTTTTATTTATTTAGCACAAAACAGTTTGCTGCGCAAGATAGATGATCATAATTTTTGTGTATTTTTTTCGCATGAAAAGGAGTCTGAATTCATTTGCCTAAGCATAGTTTCCAATCAAGCGAGCGACACGAACACCAAAACCGTGGGCTTGGCTGTGCGCCACAAGGTGCCAGCTCCTCAAATGGATTTGGCTGATTTCGATGCCACTTGCTCGCATATTTGGACACTGTGGAGCAACGCTGAGGGTGAATTCAATGTGTCGGCGATTTTCTTAGATGCCGACAAGTCAATTAAATGGGTGTCCGCTGCATTAGAGCCCCCACCTGACCGATATTGTCTCACCATAGAGCACGGCGTCGACCCACGAGAAGCGTATTGTTCTTATATATTTCATCCGGGACGATTCGACCGCGACGTAATTGCCAAGGCTCTTTATGTAAGCCCCCAATCGAATTTGCATAATGATGTAAAATGAATTACATCGATTTTCTTTATAGATGTTCAGACGCGCCAACATTCAATTCGATATTAAGCAACTAACAATGGGCATGCTCAAAGAGCAGGTCTGTCAGACGGTTGAAGATGAGATACAGAATGAATTGAAAGACTTCGTTGTCAGCGACGATGAGTACTTGGAGATTGCGACAAGACTTTGGGATCGATTCTACTCCTGCTGCGAGCAATATCACGTCAAGTTCTCTGAGCCAACGGGCTTATCCGTTTTGGGCGCTATGGATGCAGTTTGTGTCATTCGAAGGCAATCCTTTGCCTTGCTACGTCCTTGTGAAATGCTCGAGCATTTAATGCTTGTCGGGGAACACAACTCGGATGTGGCATCATTTGTGGCACCTTATTGTCAAAACGATATTGTTGCAGCTCACGGGTTCATTGAACTGATGGAAGTCATCAACCAATTGGAGAAGTTTTTAAGCGATGATATTAAAATTCAGATGGAAAAAAAGATCTACCAACGCGATGATGAAGTTCTTTCTAAATTGCTGGCTCAAATTACCAACGGCGATGATAATAATGGTGATAACGACGGAATCGCATTGTCAGTTGAGTGCATCGACCAAATCAGGACAAAGCTGCAATCCATCGCGATCGTCGATGCAGCCATTAACATGCTGCTTGATTTCCTTGCCATCGTTGACGAAGATGCGTATCCCGACTCTGCAGGTATATTGCGAATAATGCATATTAAAAATATATATGTATATAAAAGATGTATAAAATATATTTTAAAATTTAGGCGGTCACTCGAAGTCAACGCGTTTTCTCCAGTCCACAGGAGCTTTGTTTGGCAGCGAATACGGAATTTCCATTCTCGCAGAGACAGTAAAACAAATGGCAATGATACGGTAAATTATATGGAATTTAATTACAATTTAATATAATATAATTGTATTTTATTTCTCAGCTTTGCCGTTTGCCGAAACCTTCTGATTCTACAGTACATTCTATATGGAAGCGTTTCCAAGAGCGATTACACAATTACTACTAATATCAATTTCCTGAACTCCTATTACACACTTGTCTGGATTTCCGAGACGCCAATTTCCCTCAATACGCCAGTTAATTTGTAAGTCACAACCTATTTTTGAAGCTAGCATTTATTTCTTTAACTTTGTTATCTTTGCATGTGAAGTGAGGTTTCCATTCAACGTCTGACTCGTGCACAGCTATTCAGCGGATATACGCGACCCTATTCTAGCAAAATATATTTGAACAATCAAACAACGCTGCTGTGTCTATTCCTGCAATCGAAGGGCCTATTTAGCGCACTTTCGATGCTGTTAAAGGAGCCCAATGCATTAACGCAGCAGTTGTCAATGCGTCAAATCCTGCTGCAGTTGGTTGGCTGCATCAATCAGATGCTGTAAGTGGAAAAGAAAATCTGATTCTGTACATTAAAATAATTAAAATATTATTACAGCTGGCCAGAGGCATGGAATGATGTGTTCCCTGAGTGGCTTTTTGGCACTTGCCATCATATTATCATTCAGGACTATGAGCGCCTCTTGTCGGGCTGGTGTGGCGAGAAGGCTGATTCACGTAAATACATATATTTAAGATTTTTATTTTCGATTGTAATTAACTATTTTATTTTAGGAAGCTTCATGCTAGCAGTTTCGCTTTTGGATTGCGGCGAGCCGCAGAAGGCTATCAATCTGTTTGAACGAGTTCAAGACAGTGTGCTTCACGAGCCATTTTTATTTGAGCAAGTGCTTAAAAATACTCCACTCTATTCCACTCTCTCGAACGTTCTCAAACGGCAGAAAATTGTGCCAACAAAAGCGGAAGTCAAACAGGCGTTGGTACATTATTACCTGAAAGTTATTCAACTATTCGAACAGCATTCGGCATATGACTATATCATTCAATTGGCTCACGTAGCTATGAACAAGCTCACAGTGGATGATCATCAATTACCAATGTTCCAATCGATAGTATTCAATAACCATCTGCAGCTGGGCCACTACGAGGAGGCATATCATGCTTTGGTTTATAATGCGGATACGTCGCGGCGAAAGGATTGCCTACGTCAACTGGTCATAATGCTGTTCCAATGCAAACGCTTTGATCTGCTCATG
Source organism: Drosophila stalkeri (assembly GCA_035047405.1). Classification (NCBI taxonomy): domain Eukaryota; kingdom Metazoa; phylum Arthropoda; class Insecta; order Diptera; family Drosophilidae; genus Drosophila; species Drosophila stalkeri. The sequence goes on along the minus strand of JAWNPR010000039.1, from coordinate 30,089,821 downwards.
CGATTACCTTATAATGGCCTACAAGAGGAATTTGAGAACATTGTTGAATCTCGTGCCCGATCTCTGAGTATCGATCAGAACGAAGTCTACAATTTTCTATACGCATTTCATGCGAACAAAGGAAATATGCGAAAAGGTAAGTTATCTGCATAAATAAATATATATAGTGCTTCAATTATATGAATGTTTTCTTTCACAGCGGCGACTGTCATGTATGAGCAAGCTATGCGGCTACAGGTGGACAGTGATGCACCCGATGCGCTCCAGAAACGATGCTCGTCGTTGTTGGTTTGCATAAATTCCCTGTATTTGGTTGATAATCGTTATCGATGGATCGCTAAACCAGCAATTGGTGACGATAAGGGTGCTATGGACATGTCCAACAATGAGGAAGACCTTCAGGAGATTGAAAGAGTCCATGAAGTAGTTGTTCTTGAATTAAGCGATATACGCCGAGAGCTGCTGCACACAGAGGCTTTAAGAGAGCTGGCGCAACATCGAAAGGATGTGGGCGCCTATGAAATGGCCGGAGCTGAAGAGCTCTCGTATCTCTTGGCCACTTGTGGTCTCTACACAGCAGCACTGAAGTTGGCAAAGGGCCACACGTTCTCGGTGCTGCCCATATTCGAGAGTCTGGCGGCTGCTTGTGTTAGCACCTCGGAGGATAAGAGTAAAGATGCTTGGTTTTGGTTGCAGAACAATGACTTGGCAGGTAAATAATTGAATTGATAATCATAATGTTATCATAGAAAACATGTATAAATCGAAACTATTTTACAGATCTGGCTCATCGCAGCAGTGCAGCTGACATGGCTTGGGCGTTGCTTCAAAAACTAGTGGTTGACAATGAGCTAAATGAGTCGACTTCAATCCGTAAATGCGTCGCTAACCGCATACTCAACTTGAATGCATTTCTGCCACAATGGCTGTACGACTCCTACAAGCTAACCAACTCTCGGGAGTTGCTGCATCTGCTGGTGAGGCATAATCGTTTGCTTGACGCAGCCGACCTGGCGTGCGAGATGATTGGCGCCATGCTGGGAGCAGGCAGTGAATACTTCGACTTTAAGCATTCGGTGAATGTGACTAGCCCACAGCTCGCGTTTCCCATCAACACAATTGATCTGCTGCTGCATGGCTTGCAGGTGAATGGCAGTCAGCATATCGAATACGAAGTGGTAATTGATGCATTGATGCCTATTATAACTATTTTCTCATATAACATTTCTTATCTATCAATTGCAGGCACATGCCAAGCTGGAAGAAGAGGTTGCCCGATATATTGAGACCGTGAAGCGCACCACAGACGACAAAGTGAAGTTAGCCATATTAACTGATAGACAAAATCGACAGCAGCAGCAAATTTTCGGTTAAGAATTTCAAATGTATTGTATGGGTTTCATAGAAAAAGTATATATTATAGTTATGTTAAAAATCATCTGTCATCACCAGTTCGGCGAGGAACTTTTTGTAGATGTTCATGAATTGAGCCACGAATGCCTCCAAATGGAAAATATGCTTTGCTCCGTTCTGCATGCGATGCTCGTATTGTGTGGCATACTCCAATGTCTTAGCCTTGATGGACATATCACAGTTGTTAACCAGCTGTTCGACGAGACCGCGAAAGATGAGGTTCGGTGGCACACCTTGAGAAAGCAGTTCGTACAAGCGATCTCGAATCTTTTCCAATTTGGCTGGTGTTTGCTCGCTCACGATTTGGGCTGCCGTCTCCCGTAGATACACTTGCCAGTCCAGCTCGGCGATTTGTTGCTGCGTTGTGAACGGGTATTGCTGCACTTTGGAGGCCTCCAGCATTAGCAGTGCTCTTCGCATATTCCTCTCGGATTTCTCGACCACTCGCTTGGCCAGCTCGGGCGGCAGTACGAGGCCCTCACGCTTGCATGTATTTTGTAGGACGGCTATCATTTCTGTTTCGCTTGGAGCTGGCACTCGGATGCCCAGGCAACGTGAGCGGATGGCCGGAATGATGCGAGATGTGGAGTTTACAGAGAGTATAATGCGGCATGTTGCGACGTATTTTTCCATGGTGCGACGCAGCGCATGCTGGGCGTCTTTGGTGAGCTCATCTCCCTCGGAGATAACAATTACTTTGAACTCGCGTTGGCCGTTGATGTCTATTTGATGCGTTTGTGCCACTTGCTTGATCAAGTCAATGACAACAGTTCGGTCGTACATGCCAGCATCTGAAGGATTCACCTCCAGGTGGTAATTGCTTCCAACTGTCATTATTTCAATCTTTCGATTTGAAGGCGTTGTGAAGTTCATTGTTTCGTTGCGCAGTCTCTCCACTCCGGCACCATACATTTCACGCAGCAGACACATTATCCGGGTCTTCTTGCCAGCTCCAGACGGTCCATAGAACATAAGATGTGGAAAATCACTTTGTTTGCATAGATTGCGCAGATTCTCAGCCTGCTCCTAAAGTATCAGAAATATTAGTCGAAGAATTGCATACCATCCAGAATTTATGTTTACCTTATGATAATCCAATTTGGATAATTCACGGGGCCTGTATTTGTCTACCCAGAGTGCCATTAAAGTTAATTTTTTAACACCTTTAGCAGTATATTGAAGATAAAAAAATATTTCGGCTTTTCTTGTGGCTGCGCGCTTTTTTTTACAAGCAATCGATAGCTCTTCCGATACATTTTTATTTAATGCTATCGATAGTATGTGCATCGTTGATATTTCCAAAGATTTCTCATTGGCGCGAATTTAAATTGTGCAATTAAACAAATGTTGATATAATTTTTGGTAACTATTATATTTACTCAATGAGCTCTTCTTTCACGAGCGTTTTATTATGGGAACATACATGTCGGGAAAGACTTACTTTACTAGAAAATAGTTTATTACAAATACTGCAAATGTATGGACGCTCTCCCGTATGCGTCCTTTGATGTGTGTAGAGTGTTTTGCGTGCACCAAATGCCTTTCCACAGTTATTATGTTTGCATATAAAAGGGCGTAGTTTTAGATGCACTGCATCATCGTGTTCTTTCAAATGACACAGTTTTTTAAATTTCCGTCCACACGTACTGCATTGGTATCCCTCTTTGTTGTTGTGCCGAGACATGTGGGACTCGAGGTCCTCCTGGCTGGCGCGATTATGCGAGCAAATAGGACATCGAAATTGCGAGTTCGACAAGTGGTTATTCATATGAAGATTCAACTCAGCCTTTTGCCGAAACGATTTCTGGCAAAGCTTGCACTTAAAAGGACGCTCTTTCGTGTGCCCCATTATGTGTATGCGCAAAGTTCTGGGCAAACCGAATGAGCGCTCGCAAAAGTCACATTTATGTGGACGAAGGCCTTCGTGGACCAATCTCACATGGTCATTTAAGTGGGTCTTACGCTTGAACTCTCGTTGACAGTATGGACATTGATTTAATGCCTTGGATGAGTTTATTATAATGTGATCTATTTCAGAATCACTTCCAATGGCGGAAATATCCAGTTCTCTTTCCCCGGTCAACTATAAATGTTACAGAATATTATTTTACTGCAAATTGAAAAAATGGCCCACAAATTCTATTCACCAAATGTCGTATATTATCTTTGTTTCCCTCGGTGTCATTTCCGATGCTAAGGTGTTTATTTTTGTTGAGTGTCACATCTAGTCCTATCATATCTATTGCCTTTGACATTATAGTAGACTTCAGATATTGTTGACTCTCTTGCAGTGTCTTTTGAAAGTCAAGAAATGTTTTACATTTCAGAGTGCAGTGCTTGCATATATTTTTGGCTGGTGACTGCTTATCATCAATTCCTGTAAATATGAGTCGCATCATATTCTGCAGCTCAACTGGGGAAGTACAATTGTCTGATTTTATTTTAAAGCATGTTGCGCAAATCATTTTAAATTTAGTATTTTCCGTTATATCCACGTGTTCGGTAATTATTTCATTTAAAGCAATTCTCGAACAAATGGACATCTCTGCAAATTTGCAAAATGTGCCAATTTTTGTATAACAGTTAAGACAGAGACGAGTTGGCATGGCCAGGTTCATTTTTGTTGTCATCGGTTGTATTCCTTGTGACAATAATTCCACAATTCGTAAGAGTTGCGGATCCTCTTTCAAATTATGTTGCAGTTCTGTGGTTTTTGATTTGTCCAAGTCTTGTAAACATGCTCTACAGAAGTTGTTTATTGTAGCGCGAGTTATTGGGAGCATCACGAAAATTAGTTATTTAGATGTAGGTTTCGAAGTTATAGTTAAATAACGAACTGTGTTTTCTTTCTATTATGTACAAATTATGTTAGTGCTCTTTTTGCTAAATTTTCATAAATTTTCAGTGATGGTGCAAATTGCTCTGAGGAACTAATTATCGATAAATGTTTAAAACAGCTGTATCATTAATAGGTTTGTCGATTGGTAACTAGTTAGCAGATGTTAATTTACAATTTATAAAAAGTATTTATTGGCATTTATTCAGCCAAATGGGTAAACATAACTGTTCTCAAGTCAATATAAATAATGCTCTCTTTTTAAGGAGTGTTTTTCATTAACTCTTTACCTTTAAAAATGTGTCGGCTTGCGGCTATCGATAACAGTTTTTGTCGAATGTTAAGTTAACAGAAGTCCAACAATCTTCGTTTGAGGCACGAAGAAGAAGAAGCAAAGTCGTGGAATACATACATAAATTCTGCGGCTGCTGCGGCTTATCGTGATTTTTTTAATAGGTTTTTTTTTAAAGGCTAGACAATAAGCGTATGGAAAACGGTGTGGAAAATGGTTTACTGCCCGACGGCGAGCCACTAGGAGCGCGTGAAAATCAAATGGGTAGCAGCACAGACGGCGAGGGCGAAGGCGAGGGCGATTCGACGCCTCAGCCGCCACAAACAACAAATGACGATGTAAGCGACGGCGATGTAGATGGGGAACGCGATTTGTCTGTGTCGGATGCGGCTGAGGCCGAAGCCGAAGCAGAAACAGCGGAAACAGAAGCAGTTCCAGCTGAAAATAATGCACCGTGCGGGATATCCATTTTGGAGGACAGTCTGTGTGAAAAGGATGTGGATAGCGACGGTCCTGACGACGAGAATGATGATGAGGTGAGTGTCACTTGTGGCAATAGGAATACTTCAAAGACATTTTATAATTATTATCCTTCTTAATTTTGTTTTGCCATAGGCGAAGGAAAACTATGAGGGATTCAATGGGACTGGTCGCACAGTCACATTGCAAACTCTGATGGCTGCAAATGTCTTGCAACCGGGAAAATCGTTGATGACTATTGACTATCTAGGGCAAAAGTTTGTAGGCGATTTGCTGGCTGACGGTAAAATTAAATCACAAGAGACTGAAACCATATTCTTAACGCCCAGCGCCTGGGCCATGCACTGCAAGCGCATTATCAATCCCGAGAAGAAAAGTGGATGCGGTTGGGCGTCCGTGAAATACAAGGGCAAGAAACTAGATGCATATAAAAATACATATTTGAGAAAGTGTGCTTTACAAAAGGAGTCGACGCCCGAAGACGGTGATGCAGGTAAATAGAAAAATAATGAAAAAATTGAAAGAAAATATAATAAGAAGCTTTGAAAGCTTGAGTGGACAAAATCCCATGCTTTCACTAATGTCTTATATGGTGTTCTTCAACCAAAGTTGCATTGATAAATTCCAGACTAGCTTTAGTAAATACTATTATTCTTACAAATAAAATCTATATATTTTTGTAATTAGATACAGAACGCAAGACCGATTCGCCAGATATTGTTGTCAAGCGAACAGTGTTTCCGCACAACACGGTTGCCAATCGCAATATAATTCAGTAAGTTTTAGCAACTTTCTTTTTGTTTTACACATGATTTAATGAGCGTATTTCTTGCAGTGATGCCAATATGATGATCGAGGCCATTCCATTCACTTCGGTTGGCAAGTTGCAGCCGTTTCTGCTGACCATCACTTCCTCCGCGCTGCTGTTGGCTGACTTCCACTGCCATCTGACGGTGCGCGAGGTATGTGGCTACCTGGGCGGCACCTGGGATATGAACACACACAGTGAGTCCGGCCTTAAGAATTGAAATTGTTGATTTGTTGTGTGTCACGTTAAACTGATATTTGTGCGTTCCTTGCAGCATTAACAATTACGAAGACATATCCGTGTCGCAGTACGCGCTTCGATCGACAACGGGCCGCGGAGGTGGAGCGGGATATACAGAAAATGATGATACAAGATCAAGTGCTGCTCGTTGGCTGGTATCACTCACATCCCAAATTCCAGGCCGAGCCCACTCTGCGGGATTGCGATGCCCAGCTGGACTATCAGATACGAATGCGAGGCGTTAGCGATCTGACGTATACGCCATGTGTTTCACTAATCATTTGTAAGTTAGCTGTATATATATATATATATATATATATATATATATATATATATATATATAACATATAGTTTACATCATATTATATATGATTACATTGACAGCTCCCTATTATGAGGAGAATCCCACTCTGGAATCGGTGGTCAAGTGTATTTGGATCGTGCCCCCAAATGAAAATAAACAAGCAATGGAGTATGGAAGGCCGATGCTAATGCAATACTCGGTGCTGCCCGACAAAGAGATACCCGAAGAGGTGCGCACGGAAATACAGTCCTGCGTCGATTACTACACTCAGTTTCGCGGCGAGATTGTCAAGTTTCGCAATATCTACAATAATGACGTGACATACAATGAGAAATTGAAGAACACGCTCTATCCAAAATTTCCATCGAAGCAGAGTGACAAGGCGCTGTGGAATTGGCTCTGTGCCGTCCTGGACTGTGAGCAGGAGGATGATTTTATACCACCGAAGACCATTAAGATTATTGACAATGAAAAAGACAATGAAGTTGTAGTGAAAACCGAGACCCAGCCTCCAACTGAGGTGGCAAATGAAATTAAGCTGGAGCAACAGCCTAAGGAGGAGCAGATCGGCGAGAGTCTTCAATTAGCTGCCGTTGACATGGCACGCAAAACGGAGGAAGAGACTTCGCTGCAGGCTGAACAGAAGGCCAGCGAGCTGAAAGTAATGTCATTGCAGGAGCAGCTATGCATGCCCTCGGGACTCAACATGAATCCTGTGCGCATGCTGTCTCCGCTGGCCACGCCGAACCCTACAAATACGACACCAGCACCTGTAGCAACCGCTCCCGTGGTAGCAGCCATGCCACTGAATGCAGCGGCCGTGAGCCAACTCTTGCCACCGCAGACGCCAGCAGTGAACACGAACAGTGGCCCCGTTGCTGTTGCAACAGCGGCAGCTGCTGCTGTGCAGTCGGCATCGCCGCGGGACAGCCCAACCAGCATTCAGCTGCCGTCGAATGCCACCAGTCCCGCCAAGTTTGAGCTGCCGGTGCGAGCTTCGCCCTCGCCAGCCAAATCGGATGCCTCTTCGCACACCTCACGCACTCGCAATTCGCCTGCGCCGAGTCCGGGCAAGTTCAGTGTCAGCGATATTGCGAGGAATAGCCCGAGCATCACGCCCAACAAATACGATCTGACTACGCCGCTGGTGCCGCCGTCGGCAGCCTGCTTGCCCACGGCCAACGATCTGATGGCCGCCAGCTTGGCTCAGCTAGCCGGCCAGTTGCCGCCCAACTTTCTGCAGGCCGACTTGGCCTCGCTGTTCCAGCAACAGCGCAAGGACTATGGCAGCTCCTCACTTAATCAGCTGGCTGCCGCGGCAGCCAAAGTGGGTGGCTCCAAGCAGAACAGCAACGTTGCCGCAGGGCTTGGCAATCTGAGTGATCCCAATGTGGCCGCGGCAGTTGCTGCCTACTCCAACAGCTTCAACATGCCCATGCCATCGGGCAGCGTCAACAGCGGCAGCAGTAGCAGCAATAACAACAGCAATAATAATATCGGCAGCAAATCAAAGATGGATCGCTCTAAGTCGTCGGCATCCTCATCTTCGTCCAATTCCAGTTCATCGTCGAACTCGTACAAGACAAAGCTCATGAAGGAGCTGGACGAGCTCAAGAATGATCCATTGAAGATGAGCGAACTTATCCGGTCGCCTGAGTACGCGGCGCTACTGCTGCAGCAGGCCGAGGCACTGGGCGCCACAACGCTGGGAACTCTGGGCTTTGGCTCCGACTTGAATTATCTGACAGGCAATCAGCAAGTGGCGAATCCAAGCAGCAGCAAATCCTCAAAGTCCACTTCAGCAGCATCGTCGTCAGCTTCGGCAGCAGCGGCTGCAGCTGCGCTCAACGCCGACTACAACAATCTAATCCAAGCGTCCAAGCTGTTGGGTTACGATTCCTACATGCAGCAGCAGAGCAAGCAAAGCAATGACCTTAACGTGTTCCTACAGCAGCAAATGGCTGCAGTTGCGGCCGCTTCGATACCGCCGCCGCCCGTTTCCAGCAGCAGCAGCAGCTCAAAGAAACAGCAGCAGCAGCAACAGCAGCAACAACAGCAGCAGCAGCAGCAACAACAGCAGCAGCAGCTGCAACAGCAACAGCAGTCGGCGGCACAGGCGGACTACACAGCTCTGCTGCAGACCTACACAAAGCTATTCGATCCGAATAATCAGTTTGCGGCAGCGATGGCCTCGACGGGCAGCAAGCACTTGAGCGGAGCCCATAACGAGTTGTCAGCTTTACTTGCCGCTGGCGCTGGTGGGTTGGCGCCATCGGGCGGCGGGAGCGCAGTTAGCTTGAAGCAGAAGCAGAAGGATATGCAGTCCGACATGCTCAATCAGCTGCTGCAATTAGAGAAGCAGGACTCGGAGATCAAGGCACTGTTTTATCGTCAGAATAAGGCCGCGGCTGATTTGGATGCGCTGTTCGCAACGCCATCGGGTGCTGCGGCTGCTGTGGCAGCTGCTGCGGGAAATGCCACAAAATCTGGCGGCAGCGGAGCATCGGCAGCTGCAGCGGCTGCGATGGCCTCAGGCGTTCCATCATCATCAACGTTGACCAACTCGGCGGCCTACTATAATGCCTTGGCGCAGGAAAAAATGCAGGATTACGCTGCATTCTTTCAGCAGCAGCACGGAAAGTACGGAATACCGGATCCGTTGTCGAAGTCGACGCTAGCAGCTAACAATATGTTCATGTCGCCTTCGGCTCTGTTTAAGATTCAGCAGGAATCGCTGTCGGCAATGATGATGAAGCCGCCAAAGTCGACGACGCCTTCATCGGCACGCACAAGAGAGTCGTCCGCCTCGCCGGCCCTGGAACGCCTCACGCCCACCAAGTCCATCAGCGGAGGCAGCGCTGGTGCAAGTGGAGGCAATTCGAATTCCGGCAGCAAATACAATTTCAGTGCCGTGGATTTGGCTATATCAAGCGTGCCCTCGAATACGCCATCCCCGGCGCCGTCTGACGGCAGCAGCGGCTCCTCACATCGGCGCCCCTCGCCCGACTTGAGTCGCCTCTACAGCGAGTTGGCCCCACCGGGCGCACTGCTTGGAAGTGCGTTGCCCAAAAAGCGCATGGAGTTCGCCTCGGTTGCCGATCTGGCTGCACCGCCGCCAGCGAAGATACCCAAAAACAATGTGGGCGACGATGTCTTAAACTTATCACACGATTAGGAAAGGCGGCTAAGGCACTGTCTCTGGACCTGAGGACCCTATCGAGTGCATGTCCCAGTTAATGCAGTATTTCCTTATCAGTATCTACCCTTAATGCAGCAGAGCATTCAATTAAAATTATATATATGACTAGATACATATAGATATGTATATCTATAGTACGTCACGCGAATCTCCCGAGCTCTGAGTTAAAGTCATAAGATATATACATAATTCTCACTGTAAACATCCGAGTTGAGCCACAATTGAGATTGTTGATTGCAGGAGATTGCATGTACAATGGAATAGAATTAGAGCAGGGTTTTAGCAAGAGTCCAGTATTTCGAGTTCGAGTTCGAGTTCGAGTCGAGTTCGAAAGACTCAAGAACTTTTCTAAAAGAACTTCTGCATTAAAGAACTTATTTTTATGAACTTATATCATTTGATATTAAATCAAGACAAATACTTAATGACATTCACATACTGCAATGCTGATCATCGTAACAGAGTTTTATATACAAAACTTGTTTTTAAAATGAAACGAAATGAAATGAAAACCCAACAGAAATGTAGATAGATGTGCGTAGTCAGTCCATGCATGATTGTTGATTGTTTGGCTGCAATTGGAATGTTTGAGAGTCTCTTGAGCGCTTGATGTCTTAAAGCATATTATTTATAAACTTTTTTAGGTTTAATTACTGCACAAAGGTACTTTAAGTATTTTAAAATAGTACATACATACATATACATACATATATGCAACAGACAAACAAACAAACAAAACAAAAAACAAAAAAAACAAACATTTATTATTAACTGTAATACTGCATAATTTGAAATTGACTTTTGCCGCAATAAAGTATATAAACTAGGTATTTAGTTTACAATATTAAATAGTAAATACTGGCTAAATCATATGGCAACTAGATCTTACAATTTAGTTTTGACTTTACCTCTAGATCTACCGGTCGAATACCGGTTTGAATATTTGTTATGATCCATTTGAATGAATCTAGAACCCGCTAAGCTACTATGCAAAATATGATATAATAAACTTGTTGTTGTTGACAGATCACAAGAATAGCAACAGCAACAACAACAACAACATTGTGGAGCGTGGCACTGATAATGATGCATAGGCAACTAGGAGCAGGTGTTTACGTGCCGTTTAGCTGTTTGTGGGGGACCGGCTTATCGCGTCGACTAGTTTCTCCAGAAAATAATCAAAACAACAAGATATCTAAAAAGAAACAAGCAAGAGTTCTCTAGTGAAGACTGCTCGACTGACAGATACCCTGAAGCAAGTCAACACAGAAGCAATCCCTCTGCTTACGCCGAAGTTGACAACGTCACTTGGCTATGGGATTGTTATTGTTGAATAACTATTCCTGCGAACAGAATTACTTAATGAAACTTTCAGAGTGGGATATTGACATTTATATGAAATCCTAAATATAAAGATTACGAAATTCTTCTATACATGACATAGATCTATATAGAAATCTGAAATTTGTAGCTTTAACGGTATCTAAGTAATGTTTAAAAAAAAAAACAAAGTATAATGATTGATTTTGATCGATAATATCGAAATGGTAAATTTAAAATTATGAAATCGTATTTCTTATGGTATACACGATCATATATTTAATATTCCAAGTCTCTATATTTAGTGGTTTACGAGATCGTATGGACGGGTAGTCGGACTTGGCTAGATTTACTCAACTGGTAGTCCTAACCATTATTGTATTTAGGTATATTCTTTGTGGGGTTTGCCGCGCCTCCTTCATACATTTTAACCTACATACATTTTAACCTAATCACGATACCCTGAAATTCCATTTCCAATGTGCTCAAAGCAATGTGTCCCACTGAAAGCATGCCCAACTCAATGAAGCTCTGGCTAACTGAAAAATGCCGAGAATTTCGTAGAGACTGATACGTTATACTCTGTTTAGGATGCTGTTTATAGGGTATCATGAGCAAATGGACTTATCCACACAGCTCATATAAATACCAGCGATCTGGGCTCGACAAACCTTAGTCTCTTAATATCTCGCATTGCTTAAACACATGTCGGAATATAAGGTAAGGTCAATATAAGAAAAGTAATTTAAATATTTAAAAAATTAGTTATATAGATAGAGAGAATTGAAGTAGCTAACGGAGTCGCATATTTAAGTATCTAACAGGTTTCGGTGGTCATTTCTCATCCGAGGATGAGCGTTGCCCCCATGCCCTGCCAGTGGGACAGAACTCGCCACAACAGTGTCCGTACGGTCTGTACGCCGAGCAGTTGTCCGGTTCCGCTTTCACAGCCCCACGTTCCGGGAACGTGCGCACATGGCTATATAGGAAACTACCCAGTGCAGTGCACACGCCCTTTCTGCCTTACACAGGGGCCAAGTACTTAAGCCACAATTGGGATGAGCAGCCGCCCAATCCAAATCAGGTAAGTTCACTCTAAAGATACTTTTCTTTGACTCGCCTAATATAATGCCTTTTATTATGCAGATGCGTTGGAAACCATTTGATATACCTGGAGCAAATCAAGAGAGCGTGACTTTTGTCGAGGGACTCCACACGGTTTGTGGTGCGGGCGATACAAGAGCTCGTCATGGCTTAGCCGTACACATCTACCTTTGCAATGCCTCCATGGACAATTCAGCATTTTACAACAGCGACGGCGATTTTCTTATAGGTAAGTCTACGGGCATCTTACTGATAATGTTACGAACTGAATTCCTGCTCAGTGCCACAGGAGGGCACGCTGAATATCGTCACGGAGCTGGGTCGCATGACGGTGGCTCCCAATGAGATTTGCGTCATTCCACAAGGCATTCGCTTTGCCGTCAAGCTGAAAACTCCGTGCAGGTGAATACCCATTGAATATAAATACTTTCAATTGAAGGTATTATTTAGCAATTGTTATACCATAGGGGTTACATCCTTGAAGTGTTCGATGGCCATTTCTGTTTGCCCGATCTGGGTCCGATTGGGGCCAATGGCCTGGCCAATCCCAGAGACTTTGAGACACCAGTTGCCTGGTTTGATAGTGAAACGTACAAAGGTAGGTTCATGATTTCCGTATTTCAATTAAGTTGACTTTTCATTTTGATTTCCTTTAGAGTTCCATGTAATTTCCAAGTACCAAGGCAGCTTATTCGTGGCTAAGCAAAAGCACAGCGTCTTCGACGTAGTTGCCTGGCACGGCAATTACGTGCCCTACAAATACGATCTGTCAAAGTTTATGGTCATTAACTCGGTTAGCTTCGATCATTGTGATCCTAGCATCTTCACGGTGCTCACCTGCCCGAGCCTGAAGCCGGGCACAGCCATAGCCGACTTTGTCATATTCCCCCCACGCTGGTCTGTGCAGGAGCACACATTCCGTCCGCCCTATTATCACAGTGAGTTAGTTCATCCCCATATAAGATGTATATGTATATATATATTTGAATAACTTCGGTTTAAAGGAAACTGCATGAGCGAGTTCATGGGCCTGATACTCGGTCGCTATGAGGCAAAGGAGGAGGGCTTTGCTGCTGGTGGCGCTACTCTACACTCAATGATGACGCCCCACGGTCCGGATGTCAATTGCTTTGAAGGCGCTTCCAAGGCTGAACTTAAGCCTGAACGTATAGCAGATGGCACTCAGGCAAGTCGATTTAATTATTCCCTGAATTCCTTAACCCTTGCTCACTTTCCCCTTTCAGGCGTTTATGTTCGAGTCGTCGCTTAGTCTAGCCGTTACCAAATGGGGCGTTGAAACGTGCCAGAAGCTGGATGCTCAGTACTACGAGTGCTGGCAGGCGCTCAAGAACAACTTTAAATTGGACAATTGAGAAGTTAGACCTAGATGGTTTAGGGGCTAATGCTAACATTTATTTAAGTAAGTCTGCAATAATAAATGAATAGCTGACAACCATAGAAAGCAAGTGCTTGAATTGACTAAGAAGGTCTATAGCCTGAACGATATGCTGGGAGCGGAGCGCGGACTTCGATTGCTCAACACCTGGCTGCCATTCAAGCGACAGATGCAGAGCTGGTTGCAATTGATCTGCACGGTTTCTGTGCCCTTCACCAGTGCAGAGGTCTTGTGCGAGGTGGTCACATTGTCATCGGATCGGCGACTATATAAGCATTTGGTAGCGCAGTTGCACGAGCCCGCCCGAATGCTCATGGGCAGGTTTTGGAACTTCAGCAAGGGCAAGTCGTCAGCTCTCTGCTGTGGGCAGCAGCCATTGGATGCCTCCATAGTACTGATGAGATCTGGTGCCCAATCGTTGACCATCAAAGTGCGCATTTCGGGCTGCACTCGTTTAATGAGCCAATAGGTACGCATGTTGCCCTTTCCCTGGTAGTGAAAAGAAGGATTTCATTAAAATATTCGGCATCTATTGGCGCTACTTCACTTTAATGTTGGTCAGTCCCCGGTCAACGCATATGTAACCCCCGACCTCTTGCAGCAGCTGGTAGGTCTCCTCCGAAATGTGAATCTTCATGGCGACACCGGAGCTCTCCATGCGCGAGGCCGTATTGACAGTGTCCCCAAAGAGGCAATACCGAGGCATCTAATATTGAGATTGAGAGGCACAGTCTAAGTATTCTAAGTATATTCAACAAGTTTACCTTCTGTCCAACGACACCCGCTGCACAGGGACCCGAGTGTATGCCAATGCGAAATTGCACCGTCTCCGTTGGCTTATGTCGAATCTTGAGATTTCCCACAGTTTCGAGCAGGTGTAGTGCCAGAGAGGCTATCTCGCCCGCATGACGATTTCCATTCTTTAAGGGCAAGCCCGATACCACCATATAAGCATCTCCAATTGTCTCCACCTTTAAGTAGAAGGTGTGACTCTGCTTAACCCTTACTAGTATCTATAGTATATAGCTTACCTTATAAACATCATAATTTGATATTATGGTATCGCAACACGTATATAGATCATTTAGCATTTCGACAACCTCAAATGGAGTGCTCGTTGAGCAGAGTTCAGTGAAGCCGACAATATCGCTAAATAGAATCGTCACACAATCGAAGCACTCGGCCTTGACAGGATCTCCACTCTTAAGCAATTCTGCTACAGTTCTAAGGTTATTACAAGATTCAAAATATATTTTCTATATTATAGATTTATATATGAAATTCACCTACTTTGGCAGCATTTGATAGAGCAGCATGTCGGTTTTCTTCTTCTCTTCGTAGAGCAAGTTTGTTCGCTCCTGCACCAAGCCCTCCAGATTATAGGCATATTTCTCCATTATGGCCAGCATGTTATCAAATATATTTGGCTTTCTAAAAAAACATACAATTTGAAATACATATTGACGTAGTTTTTCCGGTACATACAATCCAGCTTGCAGTTCCTTCAAATGCATTCGCACGAGTCGAATGTCGGGACGTACTTCGGGATCTTCATCCCAGCACAGTCGTAGGCAATTTCTTATATAATTGGGTATATCCAAGAAGTTCAGAGCTGGCCGAAATACTCCATGCTGCAGCAGATCTGGATCCTTTACGAATTCTATTATCTCTAATTCGCAGCAATAACAAAATTCATAATCAAAATTTGAATAGAGTCGAACCCATACTTCCATACCTTCTTTGGTATATGCTGTCTCGCCCCAGGGTCCCTTTCGCCCAATCATCTCGTACAGTAATATGCCAAATGAATATATATCTCCTTTCTGCGATCCACGTGCTGGTCGAAACGAATCACGCAAAAGCTCGGGAGCCATACACAGAGCACGCTTTAGCTGCAGCTCCGTTCTGGCAAGAAGATAACAGAATTGAGACTATGTTGACTCTATATACATATGTATGTATATGGCTCTGCATACTTGTTTGGTTCATCCTGGCCCGCCTTTAGCTCGTGTAGTCCGAAATCAGATATTTGGCAAACCCATCGGGAGTCAATGAGACAATTACTGGATCTCAGATTGCCATGGGATATTATTTCGGAGTCGTGCAAGTAGATGAGTCCCTTGAGTATATCAGAAACCAAAGAAGAAATGAACATATGATCCAAGTGCAAATCCTCATTGGCTAGCACATCCTCCAGACTCCCACGGGCACAATATGTAGTGAAGATTATAACGGATCCGTGGTCAATTGATGCACCAATAAAATTGATAATATTCTCATGTCGCACCTGAATTAGAATTTAAGTAATCTCATATAAGAGTAGTTAAGTGCGCTCACCTCTCGCATCAGTTTCAATTCCTTGCGAATCGAACGCGTTATATCCACATTCTTCTTATGAATCTTTTTCATGGCCACAATATTACCTCGGAAAAGAGCTATAGATGGAAGATGCTCGGAATATATCCCTATATTATATAATTATGCAAATCTCACCAATATTTGTAAACGATCTCTTGTTAGGCTCGCCGACAACCAGAATGCTTTGACGACAAATTTGCACCTGAGATCGTATTGAATCAGATCATATAAAATTTAGTATAATATCTATGGGTCTTACATACAATATTTTTGTGACTTGCGTTATTATATTCGCCCAGGTTTATCACGGTGACTTCCTTCATGTCCACCTTCCACAACAGGCCAGCCAGAGTTTGTTCATAGCGATAATGTCTATAGAGTTGAGTTAATTATATATGTTATATTTAAGTTTTGCTAGAGGTCGTGGCATTACTTGAGCAGAAGGGCGATTGCAGCGATCAGAACAAAGACGAATAGAGCGGCAGTCAGGAGATAACGCCAATCCAGCTTCTTACGTGGACACAACTCGCCGTGAAATCCGCACATTGGCTCCGCCAGAGGAGGTCGACCGTTTAGCCATTGTATGGGTCGTCCACTTTTGATATAACGAAATTCCTTTAAAAATTTGTGTACTGTCTATATTCTATAATTATTAATTCATAGGGAAGCAAAACTGCATACTGGTATCATAGAATCCTTGTTGTAGACGAAGAATCCAACTGGTTGCATCGACATTTGAGCTAGCGAATTACCAGATCCCGCATTCACATCGCTCTGCAGCGAAATCACTGTATAATTGCCCTCAGCATCGCCATTCGAATCGATGAATACCTAAGAAAACCAAATTAGAGAGATCCACTAGCATAGAATCATATGTGACTGGAAATAATCATAATCTTTTATCTCATCAAGAACAACTTTTCTGCTCTTCTGTCAAAAGCAAACACTATAATCATTAAATGGAATGAGTTATCAAAAGAGATAGGGAGAAGCTTTAGGGATATATAATACAGTGTGCCAAAAATGTATTCGTACATATTTTATAAGAGGAATGGAATGAATTAAGATAAACTAAAATCTATAGAATAATATATGCGTGACCAAAAAAATCGATTATAAACAAAACGCTCTCATATTGAGTTTAAAAAAAATTAAAAATTAAAATTTTAAATAAAAACTATTCAAGATTTTACTTTTATGATTCGAAGAAATTATTCTAATTAAAAAAACATCAATATTTGTTGTTCAGTTTTATTTATTGAAATAATTAAGACATTAATAAAATTTTTTTGATTTATATATTTTATTTATTTATTTTATTTTTTTATTAAATAAAGTTAATAAATAAGATTTTAAAGCAGCATTAATTTGTTTATTTATTTATTTATTTTTTTATTTTTTATTTTGACTCGTATTATAAGTTATATTTGTTTCTAAACAAAACAAAAAAATGTTGTTAATTGATACACTGTTTGTGATGTCGCTAATGAATATATAAAGGGATCGGGAAATTAAGTTTTTTGGCTTCCAAGTTATGGTTCGAGAGGTCCTTTTGGATGTATCAATATTTTGAATACAGCTGTACTATCAATTTAAATGTCAGACTCTTATATACTTAACAGACGGACATAGGTACATGGAGGTATACTTTATAAAGTCGGCTAGGTATCTTTCTGTGCCTATTCATAGATTAGTCTTATACTCTAATATTTACCCTAATAAATAAACGAGTTATACATATTATTGTCAATCATATTGAGTCTCTTACGTCGAAGCCTAGAATGGAATGATAGGATCTGTTGAAAATGCGACTCATGACTAGGTTGCCATCGTTTATATCGCCGCCACGCTGAAGGATTTCCGTAATCGCACGGGCGTAGATCATAACGTTGTCATACAGATGCAGACCATATATGGGCACCTATATAAGATTATATATAGGAATAGTTAGATAATCAAGATTGAGAACATCTTTCAGACACACCGAAATATTCTCGAATACTCTCTGATGATAGGGCACACGAAAGGGAGCCTTACGTGCATATTCCTTAATCTTCGTACAAATGTCTCTGGAAATATATCAAATTTAATCGATTTAATAATGACTATATTATTGAAAGATGGGTATAATTTAGGGAAAAGAGATTAACTATATAAGGAGATATAATATAATTCAAATTACAGACTTCACTGATACCCTGTACATCTCATACATGCAGGGTATATGGGAAGGAAAAGAAAAGAAAATATATACAAAAGTTTTATAGCTGGTGTTAGATAAGAAAATTACCGAATATGAGGATTTTGTGGATATGTCATGCTTATTTTGATAACTGAACGAAATGAGATTTTATCCAGTGATTTGCTCTTTTCTTTTCTAATATAAGGATCTAAGTAATCTGCAATAAGATATTGCATGCATTAAGACCCCAAGAGGGAAATCGATTGACTTGGCCCAAATGGGTTCAGCTTACTGCGTTCCATGATGTTGACACGACGATTCACATTGTAGATCTCATCATCCACCGAGACAACAATATAGTCTCCACTCTCCAGAAGTCCTCGATTCTGCAAACAGCGCACGAAATCCACCATCGCAATGTGCTCCCCGATAAATACATAGACTAAATGATATGATACATATGTAATATATATATATTATATATATATATATATATTCAATTATAATCGATCTCAACTCAATATAGTGTTCAAGCTTACTGCGCGTTGTCGTGTAGGTCTCCTCAATGATATTCTCTATTTGGGACAACGTTTTTTTAATGGGTATAT
The DNA here is from genome assembly GCA_035047405.1 of Drosophila stalkeri. NCBI lineage: Eukaryota > Metazoa > Arthropoda > Insecta > Diptera > Drosophilidae > Drosophila > Drosophila stalkeri. Next base: position 30,071,281 of record JAWNPR010000039.1, on the reverse strand, counting down.
AGTCAGATATGTACTTGAAATGTGTTATGGTAAAGTTTCGTGATTCAGCCAGTTCCTGTAGTTTCGTTAGGAGTGGGAGAAGGTGAAAGTTTCGCCAACCTATGACTATTCAGTATTTAGTTTACCTGTATAGCACTGGCCACATCTGAGCCCCAAATGGGTTTCGAGCTCACCACTATTGCAAATTTCTTCCAATCATAGGCATTTAATAGACTTATCACACTCTTCGAGACCTGTCGTAGAGTTTTTGATCAAATATTTATATTATCATAGAACATATTTCGAAAATACATAATATTTTATAGTACAAATTTATGTTCAATATTAAGTTGCCTCAAAATTATCCACAATGTTGTAGAGTTGTGCTTTATTAATTTTACTACTACTCGATCTAGAATCTTTAATTTAATATGTTTAACATGTTTAGCATCGTTAGCTGATCATTTGGTAAGTCGCATATAAAAATTTACCTAAACACTACTTTGAGTTATCCGCAATCTTATAAAAAAAATTATTTTTCAAATAATTAAAGCAAATCTACAAATATAGGATGATCATCTAAAGCTTTTTGGGCTAACAGGAATGTTACTTACTTTATAGAGTTCCTAATATAAATAGAATTTGAGATAAAATATCTATGCTTATATGTTTTAGGTACCGCACCTTACTATAACTATTCAGTTTTCCCAATCTATCACAGGTTGCTGTGGAGCATAGCTGACTTTTAATAATTTAATATTTAATATGACTTTTAATAAGTAACTATTTGTACACCCTGATTCCTATATAATTTATATATAATTCTTGTATAACTATATAATATGTAGGGAAAATATGTGATTAAGTCTAAGGATAGCCCATATTAATATTCATATATGCTTCACATATACATCAAACAAATATATAGTTTTGAAAAATCGGAATACTTTAAAATACAGGAGACATTTCAAATCTAAAATATCAAGCTTTAAGACGAATAAACGTATAGACTGTTCAAAACTAATAGACTCTTTTTCGCATAGTGAACAAGTATAAGAAGCTGAAAGCTCTAAATATAAACTGTTCAGAAATAATATAGTATATTCGTTTGGAATTTTAGTCTGACTTTGTTAGGTTGAGGACCCCCCTTCATAGATACCTTTGAAGCTGGCGCGAGAGTCCGCGCAAAGGTGGGAAAGGTAGTCTTATTCGAAACAATTGAGTCCGAGCATTTCTAAAAGAAGAAAACACAAATTTTAATAAAATTATCTTTGATAAATGTGTTCAAATTGAAAGTTAATATGAATATATATTCATCTGAGATTCACTGACGAACGATAGCATTGGCGTATTCCAGGCAGAGGCCAGCAACGCCTCCGTCGTGCAGCTTTCATCGGGCCCTATGAACGCGTTCACCTTCTGTTCCCGCAGCTCGGTCATGAGCCTGAAATGAGGTGAAATGAGAAAAATGGTTTATGACGGAAAACCTTAAAAGTTAATTAATATATACCTCAATGGCTTTAGTCGATATGTGCTGCTCGTGTGTCCCAAGTCAAACGGTGTAAAGGTAAGTGTTTTCCCTGGCAGCAAATTAACATTTTTATTGACATCCTCCACGGCGAGGGGCAGCCCGCCAAGGGTGACCTGTTGGCAAAGGGATAGGATAGGGGCAAAAGGAATAATCCGTGCTTTACTTCACAATTTTATTGAATATAAATAAAACTCGTATCAATTTTGTATATCGGGCATTTCGAACATATCGAAACCAAATAAATTGTTTACTGCTTGAGCGTAGTTACGGATCTCATGATTTTCATTGTATTGCGTTAGTCTCAAGGATTCTTTCAGCTTCATGTGTTGCCGAATAGTTACGAATTCAGTGGCAGCAAATAGAGCGAGCTGTAATGCTAAGATCGCCAACTCCGAGAGCACCTTCATGTCCAGCGGCTGTTCTGTTGCCATACAATTCCTTCCATTCTTCTCAATCTGCTGCAGCACCTTCCAGCTCCACGGCAGCAGCATCAGGAGGCTCGAACGTTGCCAGACTTTCTGGCTCGAGCCACACACTCCGCACAGAAACTTGCCCAAGGGGCCAAGCTTACGCAGAAAAACGATGCCGTAGCCATAGAAACAGCTGCAGAGAGTGAAGGCCGAGTAGATCAGGCTGCAGAACAGCTCGTAGGGCATATCCTGGTAGTCGAGCTGCATCACCCCAAGGAGTTGACTTGTCTCGAGAAGCAAAAATATCAAGGGAATGCGACTTGCACGCAGCGCACTATATATGTTCCTGAATCTGCTCAGCATTTTAAGAGTTTCTTGTAAAAGTTTGCTTATTCCACAACTGAATTCTGAAGGCTTAATCGATTACTACTAGGAAAGGCAAGGCTATCTGAGATCTAAAAACATGTGATTAATTAAGTTTCAATTTGATTTGATTGATTGCCATTTCTCTATTTTGGAGGGAGGCGAAAAATATTTCCCACTAATTGGCTAAATATGGACTTGAGTTAGTTTCTCATTAAAAAAACGTAACACATTTATATAAATAGATATATGAGAATAATATGTTAGTTAATTCACTCTTTTTATACAACACATGTTAAGCTTTGGCTTTGGATTTTCCTTTGCTTTGGCATTTGTCACTTGTGAAACAGCATTTGAAATATGTATATGACAAATGCGCGCACTGTGTCATTAATATTTAAAGATGCGAACTAGACTCCGGTATAAAATAACTTTCCTGCTCGCTTATGAAATGAAAAGTGGGCTTATTAGATACTCGACAACTGAGAGTAATGAGAATACACTAGGCTTCCATTAGGATAGATTAGCAAATAGAGTCAAGATGAGGGCTTTCAGTAATTTCTTATTTATAATTTGATTTTTTATTTATTTTTTTTTTGCAACATTCTTTTATAAGAGACGAGTCTTTTTTTATATTATTCTTTTTTATACCCTGAATCCATTGAAAATGGAAATTCAGGGTATAATGTTTTTGTGAAAATGTATGTAACAGGCAGAAGGAGACGTGGCAGACCCCATAAAGTATATATATTCTTGATCAGCACAAAAAAATAAGTTGATATAGCCCTGTCCGTCTGTCCGTCCGTCCGTCCGTCCGTCCGTCCGTCCGTCCGTCCGTCCGTCCGTCCGTCCGTCTGTCCGTCTGTCCGTATGAACGTCGAGATTTCGGAAACTACAAAAGCTAGAGAGCTGAAATTTTACATGAACACTCGTATCTTAGTTACGCAGTACAAGTTTATTTTGTTTTTTCGATAACTCATCCCATTCCTTAATTATCGATATAAAATCGAAAATTCGTTTACGTTTTTTAGGTTTTTTGAGCATAACTTCTACACCGTTTTAGATAGAGACTTCAAATTTGTATATTTAGATAGATATTATGGATACGCAGATTTTGTAATTTTCAGATTTTGGATTCCACGCCCCCTTCGCCCCCAATTTGAGAAAAACGTATTTTAAATACTAGAGACTTGTAATCTGGAAAATGGATAAATTTGAATGCAATTAATATATTCTATAAGTTTCATGAAGATAGTCCATCTAGAAATGGAGTTATAAGCGTTCAAAGTACAGCCCATCCCACCCCAAACCGTCGGCAGCAACTGCGCGGTTAGCAGAGCGCTCGCTTATATGTGCGTAAAGAAGAAGAATATTAATTATTTCGCAGGGTTCAGGGTATCTCGTAGTCGAGCCGTCTCGACTAGAGCCTTCTTACTTGTTGCTATATATTTTTATGAATTATTTAATATTTAGTTTTAATTTCGATAGAAGAGTTTGCAAGTTTATCCTTTATTTTATTTTATTTATTTATTATATCTTAAAGTAAATAAATATCTGGGCTCAACATATTAGCACATCTACTAAATTCGAATTATAATATTGTAAAAAAAAATACACACAGCAAAATTATAAATGAGCTAAACATTATAAATAATATTAAAGTGAAATAATAATAAATAAATTATAAAAATAAAAATAAAATAAATAAACAAAATTAAATAAATAAATAAAAATGAAAATTAAATAAATAAACAAAATAAAATAAATAAATAAACATTATATTCCCATTTTCAATGGGTTCAGGGTATAAAAATGAAAACAAAACAAGTAAAAAGGCTCTAGTCGAGACGGCTCGACTACGAGATACCCTGAACCCTGCAAAAAAAAAAGAATATTCTTCTTCTTTACGCACGTATAAGCGAGCGCTCTGCTAACCGCGCAGTTGCTGCCGACGGTTGGGGGTGGGATGGGCTGTACTTTGAACGCTTATAACTCCGTTTCTAGATGGACTATCTTCATGAAACTTTCAGAATATATTAATAGCATTAAAATTTATCCATTTGCCAAATAACAAGTCTCTAGTATTTAAAATACGTTTTTTTCAAATTGGGGGCGAAGGGGGCGTGGCATCTAAAATCTGAAAATTACAAAATCTGCGTATCCATAATATCTATCTAAATATATAAATTTGAAGTCTCTAGCTAAAACGGTGTAGAAGTTATGCTCGAAAAACTTAAAAAACGTAAACGAATTTTCGATTTTTTATCGATAATTAAGGAATGGGATGAGTTATCGAAAAAACAAAATAAACTTGTACTGCGTAACTAAGATACGAGTGTTCGTGTAAAATTTCAGCTCTCTAGCGTTTTTAGTTTCCGAAATCTCGACGTTCATACGGACGGACGGACGGACGGACGGACGGACAGACGGACAGGGCTATATCAACTTATTTTTTTGTGCTGATCAAGAATATATATACTTTATGGGGTCTGCGACGTCTCCTTCTGCCTGTTACATACATTTTCACAAAAACATTATACCCTGAATTCCCATTTTCAATGGGTTCAGGGTATAAAAATTAAAAAACAAAACTCACTTTGATAACTATTATCACATTAATGTGTAAAACGACAAATGAAAAAATAAATAAAATATAAAAAATAATAATAAAATAAATAAATAAAAATGAAAATTAAAATAAGCTCACTTTGATAACTAATCATAATATTAATGTGTAAAATGACGATCCATAACATATTTATATATATATATATATATTTTTTTTTTTAAATAAAAGTCAAAGCTCAAGTCTGCGAATTAAAACTGCGAATAGTGAGTGTCCCTATATAAAAATTGCTGGCAAGCACCAATAGCCGTAGCGAATTTTGAATAAGTAAAACGTGAAAATCATTTTAAAGGAGGCAGCAATCAAGTGGTCTTTAAAGCAGATACGATACATATTGTCCAAATCACATGACTCTGCTGCCAAAATAAAGGAAAAACCAATGTCCCAGCTATCGGTGGTGTAAAAAATGATTAGAAAACGAAAAAAACATGAAAAACATTATTTCCCATTTGCAGTGGGCTGAGCCCAATCTAAAAAAACCAGCAATCAATAAGCTTTCGAAACAGAAACGCCTAAATTTGGCCCTATGCAAAGGGTTTGGTCTTCTAAGTGGAAGTATGTGAATTTAAGTACGGTTCAGCCGCTACCGGGCTCTACCGACTGTATAATTTCCCTTTACGATCCTTAAACTGTTAAATATTTTCCGAGAAAGGAAGGCAGAATGAGTCAGTAATTTGACTGACCCATTTTGATGCGCTGCCTCTCAAACACGGCAAAATATAATTTCAAGCCGATTTGTCACAGCCCTATGTTGATTACTATAGCTATTAATAGTTACTTATTTTCAAGGAATCGAACTGTAAACGTATAAAACACACAGTTCTTTCTACGCTTCCAATGAGAATGGACTTATTATTTTTTTTATAATATAGTTAAATTACAGGGTATAAATGTTTTTTATTATTTATTATTATTATTATTTTTTTATTTATATATACAAATTAAATATATAAAACATAAACCTAAATTATCTTAAAATATGTAGATGCATAAGTACTTATAACTTTTAAATTATTATAATTCATAATTAAAATAAATATATTCCAACCAAGTTTAAGAACGAATCTAGCTGCAGGTAAACAAAACTTAAAGTCAAATTACTAACATTGCCTACAGCAAAAATCATAAATTTTAAATGAATTCATTAGAGTGTGAAATATATAAAAAAAGGTAAACATTTTCAATAGACTTTAACGTGCACAAGTATTATGCAGTCGAGTGCACCCGACACTCGACTAACACGAAACACAGCTTTCTTTCTCCTGGCCGTCCTCTGACGCAGTTACAGGTGAGGCTGGCTGCGAACGCATCGTTGTCATGGCGATTTATCCATAAAGTGTAGTTCGTCATGCAAATTTCACTTTCAGTCTATTCCATTAATTTCTCATCTTTCATATTGTGTGACCGTGTAAGTGCTGTCTCGATGGTGCTCGTTTAATTTGATTGACGAAATCTGAATGGCAGAACTGCATACTTGGCCTATTTACCATTGGCCATTGCCTTGCCAATCTGTTCACAGGAAATCACGCACATTCCTTACAATTCCAATCAATTCCACACAAATTTCATATTTACACATATCAAAGTCTACTTTAAGATAAGACAAAGCTTGCATAACGAGCTGCATTCTGCACTTCTCTGCTGCACTTTGCAGAACGGCTTAAATTGAGTAAAGGGAAAAATAAGTTGATGACAAATTTGTTGCTGAAAAATAATTATTTATTTACTTTTCAAATGAAACCAAAATATTTACAGTATTTGTGTTAAAAATAAAAAAAAGAGAAAACTAAACATAGTGCATAAAACTGAAAATTATTTACATAAAAATAATTTAGGAAGTGTATTTTTAGTATTCTCAAATTATTATTATTTTGTTTTTATTATCAAGGCAAATACTGTACGTTTATATATATATACATATATATATATATATATATATAATCAGTTTCAACATCAATTGGCTATTTTCAATTACACAATTAAAGTAGCACGAGACTGGGACTGTGACAGAAGGAGAAACAAAAAAAATGTGTCTGGTATGAACGAAAGCCAAGATCGATTGATGAATGCTCTAAAAGCAGGGACCGTAACGATTATAATTTTTATAAAAAAAATCAAGAAATAATAATTATTTTTTGAGTTATTTAAATGAAATTATATTTAATTATTTTTTTGTGCCTGATTTTTTTTTAATCATAACTCTTATTTGCGGTGCCTGTTTAAAAGTCGAGACGAATTTCAGTATAGAATGGCGACGGTAAACGAAAAGCGGATTTAGACCAATAATCCACAGTACAAAATTATAGAATTCTTCAACTTTAAAATGATTTACTCAGGATATTAATTTTGAAGATTAAAAATATATATAAAAGGAAAAAAAACGCAAATGATGCACATTATGCAGCAGAGCACAGAGCACATTATGCCCGAGAACATATGACGTGAAACAAGGATTATTAGTCTAGTTCGTAATCTAGATGGTGGCAGACAGTTTTTCTATAATATGCGAAGTTGGAATGCTTGTAAAATCGCCATCACACCTGTGCAGTTGTCGTAATGATGTTGAAAGACCATATCGTATTATCGAATTTTGGCCTGCAGCCTAATGAGCACACATTGTTAAGGATATGCTTTTTAGTTGTTTTTAATCTCGTTAGTCTGTATATATGCTTATCATTGATATTTTACGACCTACGTCCCACTACCAAACATATCTGCGACTGACGTTTGTTGTACTTGTTGGTCTGGGCCAACATCATTTAAGTTAATACAAAGTTCCCGTAAATTGAATTCCCTCAAAAATTTTAAAATATGAAATCACACAGTGCCCAATTATAAAAAAAATATTTAAATATATAGGCAACTCGTATTAATTAATAATAAAGAAAAGTAGCCGAAAAAAATTTTTAAAATTATCTTTAATTTTTCGTAAATATATTATAATTATTATTATATAAATAATAAATAAAATTCATTGCATTTATTCAATAAACTTATTTTGTATAACTAACAAAACTAACACACAAATGGAATTTTAAAAAATATATATTTTTTGTTTCAATTATTTAAATTTAGATTAACTTTTTAAATTCAGATCGTATTGAGCTTTATAGCAATTTTTAATTTTATTATTTATAATTATTTTTTATTTGCTTACACATTTTAAATTATTTTTGAAGTTTGAAGTATAAACAATAATAATACGTATAATAATTTTTTAAAAATTATTTTTCCATATTTTGAAATTTATTCTGTAATACTTTTAATATACATATTTTTAATTGTATATTTTTATGTATAAATCAAATAAAAATTAATTTTTTAAGACAAATTTATCTTGTTAAAAGTATATTTTTGTGGATATTACTCGAGCTGTTCCATATTTTATTACAATATTTAGTTTCATTTTAATGCGGAAACTCGACTCACCCGCATCTGAGAGTATTCGGCTAGGAATCCAATATTTATTGTGTCTTTTGAGGCTGATATGCAGTTGCGTGGCGAGCAGGACAGCGCTGCGATGGCCACAAGGAGGAGGCGAATATTGCGAAAAATGCGATTGTGTGTCATGTTAACCGGACACATTACAGTGGCGAAAGCGCAAAGTTAATGGCAGTAAAGTCTTTTTTGTAAGCCCCTCGGGACACTTACGCGGAGACTCTAAAGGGCTTTACGAGTCGAGAAAACTGAAACACTGAAAACTGAACACTGAGCTCTGAGCACGGGAGCCGCATTTTCTTCAACCTGCCAGTTCAGGGTATTCAGTTTCAAAACTCTGATTTTCACTAGTTTCACTTGTTGCACGGCTCGGCTGCTCCGAGTATCGAGTTATGCGTTGAGCGTAGCGCGTTGTTCGTTGTTGTTCGACCGTGTATCCAATAAGACTGATGTTCGGCTGCTGGATGCTGGGTCCTTTTATGCCGTTCGCATCGTGGGGGCGCCGCTTCCTTTCGGTTCCGGCAACAAACGCAAGGGGGTTGCGGCTGTGGCTACGGCTACGACTACGGCTATGGCTATGGCAATGGGAATGGCTGTCGTTCTGCGCGCCAAAATTAAATGTCGTATGAGTGACAGCGGCCGCTGTGGCGAGATTCGTGTTAGTGTGGGTGTCGCATAAGGACCTAGGCGACACCAAAAAACAGAAAAAAAAACATGTTCAGCTTAGTCGAAATTTTAATTAAGAGTGACCTTATGGTAAATCATTTTTTGCTTTTCCATTCGTTAAAGAGTTAAATTGAACTCGACTGAATTTAATTTGCCAGAGCTCCTGTAGGTGGCCAGTTTCTGGTTCTACTTTTCCCTCCTCCAAACCTGTTTATCCCCCTTGTCAGTTGCTCCGTAATCCTCTGGCAGCTTTTGGTCACACGTGCTTCAGCTTGCACACAAGTCCATTTGTATATCATTGCATATCATTTGCTCTAGTTCAGGGTCAGTTGGAGGGAATTAAAAGCTAGCTGAGGGAGGGGCTTGAGACTGTACTTACGTCGTTTGAATACTCGTTGAAATTTTTATGCCTTATTTGAAGTTATTTTTAATCTTTTTCTGTCTGGGTCGGGTCGGTTCGGGTCGGGTCGGGTTTTCATTTCTTCTACGCAGTGAATTGAGTCGAGTGCCTAATGTGGACTCAATTGACATAGGCATTTCCTCGAGTTTAATTGACTTAGCCTCAAGTAACGCAGCAAATGAATGCGTCTAAGAGGACTTTTAAGTACATTATATTACCGTCACATGTGAGCCCTCTGAATCAGGTTACGACTCAGTGAGTTGCGAATGAAGAACACGATATTAATTTGAATGTGAGTGTAATTGAATCAGTTATTCACTAAGACAAATAAATTCGTCGGAATTACTGGTAATGAGCCAGTGCATCCTTGTTGATGACTCCTGCGTAGCTGGTGTACTTCGGCGAGGAGCCGTTCAGTGCGATGAATTGCTCGGCTACCTCAACGGCGACACGCACTTGCGCCTCAGCCGTGCTGGCGCCCAAATGGGGCGTGGCCACGACTTTGGGATGATTGATGAGCGCCTTGGTGACCTCCGACTTGGGTGGCTCCTCCGCGTAGACATCGAAGGCGGCGCCAGCGCACTTGCCACTCTGCAGCGCATCGAGCACAGCCTGCTCGTCGATGATGCCGCCACGTGCCACATTGATTACTTTCACGCCTTGCTTGCACTTGGCCAAGGACTCCGCCGATATGAGATCTGTGAAGAGAATGAATGTCTTAGTTGTTGTCTTATTGCCGGACAGGTTAATCAACTGACTTCTGGTGGCCGGTATCAGTGGGGTGTGCACCGTGATGTAGTCGGCGAGGGGCCAGATCTGCTCCAAGGTAAGCTTCTCAATGCCAACAGCCTTGGCCTCGGCCTCCGTGGTAATGGGATCGTAGCCAATTATCTAACATTTAAGCGTATGAATACATATTAGCTAAAACTGAGCGAGTTGATTGAACTGATATGCGTTACCCTCATGCCCCAGGTCTTCATGCGAATGGCGACTTCGCGTCCAATGCGGCCCAGGCCGAGTACGGCGAGGGTTTTCCCATAGAGCTCATTGCCAGTGTAGAGCTTCCTGTCCCAGCGCCCTTCCTTCATACTCTGGCCGGCTGGCACGACGGGACGCGCCAGAGCGCCAATTAGGATGCACGTCAGCTCACAAGCCGAAATAGAATTGCCGCCTGGTGTGCTGAAAGTAAAGCCCACTAAGCATTAGCTACCCCTGGGAGGGGTGCGGGGAGGTACTTGTTGTGACTAGACAGCGTTATGCAAATGTCTGAAATATCGCGTATTCGCGCAGTATCCTCGGCAATCCAGGCGGCTCAATGGCAATAAAGCACTCCACATCTCTGCACAGAACAAAACACCCCATCCCATCCCATCGCATCCGTAACTCCGACTCACAAAATATGCGCGACGTCTAATTATGCGTGGCAAGCAGCCTAATATGACCCGTCACATCGTTCAATATAACACCACCCGAACAGCCAAAGCATTTGATGCGACATTCGTGCATATTTGCCTTTCGCCTTTTGCCTTTTGCCAATGTTGTTCTTGTTCTTGTTCTAGTTGTTCTTCAGCCACTGCCTCTGCCCTCACGGGCAACATTTACTTACTTAAGGACAACGACATTATGCGTCGTCGCTGCAGCCACATCGATGTTGTCCACTCCAGCACCCGCTCGTCCCACGACTTTTAGGCTCCCGGCTCCAGCTGCAAGCACTTCCGCTGTTATTTTTGTATCCGAACGCACGATGGCAGCATCAAAGTTCTGTTTCATGGATTATATGAAATAGATGATTAGCGGGGTGGTTAGAAATGCATATGCAACATGCCAAACAGACAGACAGACATAATATGTCTATTATATATTTGAGTGTCCATCTGGAATACTCTCTGCATGGATTTATAAGAGAAAGTTAATATAATACCCAACCTGCTTATAGATATAGTGCCATTCGTAATAATTGCTTTAATTAATATTTAAATTAATTAAAGTGGTCAGACGGGAGTGCACGATTTCCGAATACCCTTTACTGTGTACTGAACAGTTGTTTCATTCTTAATTAATATACATAGTTTCCAACAGCTTAAAAAGTTTTTTTTTCCTAATTTTTTTTTATTCTTATTCCGTAGTTGATGCATGGATTTGGGGTGCAGTATAGGTTACACGGACTTTTCTGGAGGAATACCCCTATGTAAAACACCAGTATACATATGTACATGTGTATGTATGTACGTTTATAATTTCAGCTCTCTAGATTTTGTAGTTTACAAAATCTCTGCGTTCATACGGATGAATGGATGGGTGGACAAATATCCGCTTAAGCTCATTGAGCTCATTTAGAATACATATGCATATGCATATGTATATCTATATATATTTTATGAGGTCTGCCACGCCTCCTTCTGCCTGTTACATTAGAAGGGTATAAAAACCTTAGCATAAATAAAGTTCATTACTTACATATAATAAAAGGCTTTTACATTTTAAATTAATTTATCAAGTTTCTTTAAGAAAATCGTTTACAATTTCCGATTCAAACGCTTTACCGAGAATCCGTTTTAAAATAATAAATAAAAAAATAATAAATATTTATCTCGTTCATCATTAGAGCTAGAGTCTCAAAGCCTTTTGCATATACATACATATAAATAATGATTCAAATACAATTTGGATACATTTTGGATGTTGGTTGATACATGTTGGATACAGGCACCAAATTTATCCCCATCCGCCAAATGTATTTCAAATACTAGACACATACAGTTTTGTTTAGCATATATGTATGTACATGATCATAATCTAAAAGTTTGATTACGAAAGTTCATCTACAAGCAGATTTATTCATCAAATGAGTTCCTATAACATAGAGACAACAAAGTGCTGTGTGTGTGTGTATGTGTTTGTGTGTGTGTGTGTGTGTGTGTGTGTGTGTGATCTCGTAGTCTCAAAATCTCGACTAGATTCGACTTTCTTATTAAATTTAATGTTTAATTTAATTTAAATGTTTGATTAAATTTACTGAACGAAGACTACATTTTAGCAAACAACTTGCCATTTTGTGAGTTTGTAGTTGTAACTCTTAGACTAAGCAATATATATATATATAATTTTGCATATATTTAGTTAACAAATTAGATAATAGGGCATTAAATTGTCCATTGAAGTGCATAATTGAAAACTACTTTTAATTTTTTTTTTTATGAAAAAAAGTTGCTGCTGTACGAATACATTATTGCTGGCACTGTATAAACAAGAACACACACACACACACATATATATATATATATATATGTATATATTCTCACAGAGACACACACACACACAAGTACTAGTTCGTTGTTTGCTTCTTCTTCCGAAAATTCTACGAATAAAGCGCGATCACATAGCATCTGTTTAATCCATGTATATTTGAATCTATATGAACACCAAACACTTGAAGTCTGACTGAATTGGATAGGTATGGAACAAGTGAGGTATTTAATGATGGTGTATACTTAAGGCAAGCTCTAAGCTCTGATGGTTGATATCGGTTTAGATCGATTTCAGCTAAGCGATAAATATTTTGATTATTTTAAAGATTATGTAAACTGGCTGAGCTATATGAGACCATAGATATACAATATCAAGTATTCCAGGTCTATAGAGAATTTGATCGAATCGATTTATGATTAAGAAGAAATATGTATAATTAATGGGAATCACGCAATTATTTATGAAATCAATCATGCCGCAAGATCATTTCATTTATAATACTACTCCTATTCTGAAGTCAGTATCTTCAGCCTATAAACTATATTAGCCCCATAAACTATATCACCTACGCATTTATGAATGACATTTGAATGTGCGAACTTTATCGTAATCGCAGGCCATTGACATTCGCACCTAAAAGAACTTTCTGATAACCGTTTCCGGTTTGAATAGCAACCGTTCATTTCAAACCAGTGCGAACCAGTTCAAGCGTCTGCGTTGATTATCTCAATTGTGTTGGGACAGCATAACTAATTGTTTTATTGCCAAATCTTTGATAAGTCAACGATGAGCTCCATAATCAAATGTGAATCGTCCGCCTCGCTCTTGGTCGGCTGTCGCCTGAAATCACGCATGCGAACCAAGGGCACGGGAACGGGAACTGGAACGGGCACGATCACGTGGCACACGGCCGAGATTGTTGGCATCAAGGAGGTGGGCGAAAGTCGGCGTCAGTTTTATGTGCACTACGAGGGTTGCAATAAGCGCCTCGATGACTGGGTGAATGAGGAAGATCTGGACCTGAGCAGCGTTCAATTCGCTTGCCATTCTATCCAGCTGAGCACCGCCTCTGCAGGCGCCGCTTCCTCCAAGCTTCAATCGTCAGTAATCGACAAAAGAGCAGAGCTGAAGTTGCCTCAGCAACAACAGCAAAAGGCTCAGCCAGAGACAGGAAGAACTAAGTCGACAGTATCAAAGGTCAAGGGTCGTAAGCAATTGAAATTGGAAGCAGCTTTTGGCCTGGAGAATAGTAAGATGCTAAAGTTGCCTCAACTGAAACATGAGAATAGCACTGCGACGCGTATCAAGAACGTGCAAATGGTTGAGCTGGGACGTTATCGTATTACCCCCTGGTACTTTTCGCCATATCCCGAGCAGCTCTGCCACCAGGACTGCATCTACTTGTGCGAGTTCTGCTTGAAATACTGCAATGGTCGCCTGTGCCTGGGCCGTCACTTAGCCAAGTGCACTTTGAAGCATCCGCCAGGCAACGAGATCTATCGCAAGGACTCGATATCGTTCTTCGAGGTAGACGGGCGCCAGAACAAGACGTACGCCCAGAACTTGTGCTTGTTGGCCAAGTTGTTTCTGGACCACAAGATGGTCGACTTTGACACAGATCCGTTTCTCTTCTACGTGATGACAGAGTTCGACTCTCGTGGCTTTCACATTGTCGGCTACTTCTCCAAGGAGAAGATCAGCACCGAGGATTACAACCTGGCGTGTGTCCTGACGCTGCCCCCATATCAGCGCAGGGGCTACGGCAAGCTGCTCATCGAGTTCAGCTACATACTGTCCAGGTACGAGGGCAAGACGGGAACACCAGAGAAGCCCCTCTCCGATCTGGGTCTGCTCTCCTATCGCTCCTTCTGGGCACAGGCCATACTGGAGCAGCTCATCAAGCACACCCAAATAGAAGCCGGGGACGTGCGACCCTCGACCTCCATCAATGATCTCTCAGTGCAGACGGCTATAAAAAAAGATGATGTAATCTACACACTGAAACAGCTTAATCTCCTGACCTACTGCAGGGGTCAGCACATAGTCTGCATCAATCAGGCTGCCATCGAGCAGCATCGAATTGCCATGGAAAAGTGCAGAATCCGCATTGATCCCGCCCGTTTGCAGTGGAGCCCCAAAGACTGGAACAAGCGTATGATTCGCCTGCTCGAACGCTAAAGCTTCGGCTAATTGACAAAAGTTCATTGAACTTAAAAAAAAACAAAAATATATTTGCAAGCAGATCGAAGAAATATGTAGGTGATAAGAAAAGCAAACAATCCGAATTTAATTAAGCGAAAAGATGACGAAATATTGTGAATAATATATGTAAGCTATTCAAGAGCTATTCAATTTAATTTTGCAACCATAAAGAACTGTGAAATATGTACATAGAATGTTAAGAAGAATATTATACATATACATGTATATTAATAATTTCCAAGATACATGAAATGTGAAACAGGAACAGATAGGATTATACATACACATACATATATATGTAACATAAATACATATATATATATATATATATATATATATAAATACAATCTGAATTTACTGAAGCCATATGATATACATGCTATTCAAGAATGATTTAATTTAATTTCAATTTAATCAACTAAATTGAAAAAATGAAACCATTTTCAATTAATACATATGTATGTATATACTAAGCCATATTTTCAGTGTTTTCCAAAGGGTTAAATCTGCAGCAGATAATACCTTACATACACAGGTAACATAAATACATACAAATATACATATGTAGATACTACATACACATACATACATGTATGTATGTATCCTCATATATATATATTTGTTATTCTTAAAATATAAATATACTTCGCAACAGTAATCTTTAAGCCGTAAGAAAAATGTAAATGGAATTAAATTTAATAAACAAGAAAATACCTGAACAAGCGTTATCAATGGAAATATTTGCACAGTGCAACAGGCTTGACGACAGCCACGTCGTAGCATGTACATACATATGTATGTAAATATGTTTGTATGTATAATTAATACGGTTAACCGCACGTGTTTGCTACAGAGGAACAGAGGAACACCCACATGCATGCAAACATATGTAAATATATATGTGTGTGCTTGCTAATGTACAGCTTTAAAAAATGTAAGTACTTTATATACATTTATACATTCATACATACATACATACATACATATGTATGTATGTACGTATGATTGCAAGTCTTATATAATCACCTTTACTTCCTTGCAGAGCTCATCCACCGGCAGCTTCAGCTTGTATGTAACCTGAAGAAATAAAAGCACAAACCGCAAACACAATACATATATGTACATATTATCACTTTTATCACATACTATGTATGTATGTATATACAAATATACTTAGAAGTATATATGTATACATATGTATGTATCATTTTGTTGGACTTACATTGATGCCATGCTCTTCCAGGAGATCAACACACGCCTTGTCAACTGCATCACAAACCAAAACGTTTTTAATTTTCAGTGGCATATTTACAGCAAAAATATATCACAAAACTCTTGTAAAATTCTTGAAAAACAACTAATACAGAAGCACTCTGTGGAGAGCTTACACGTACTGCACTGCTGGACTTGAAGAGAAACTAATGCAAAAACACTTTTCGGAGCTCCTCGCACGCACTGCACTTGTCGCACTGGGCTTAATAAGTCAACTGATTCGACGTATGAGAGTGAACAGGCGGCGAAACGATTGGAGAGCAATTGCGACGCTGACTGCGCAGTCAGCGTTGAGCGACTGCGTCGGTGTGAGCTTTGATCAGCGTGGATAAGAGCGCCGCAGCAGCGACGTTTGCTCTCTTCTTGCTCACAAATATTCGCAACTCAGCTCAGCGTAGTTAATGAAGTAAACAAGCTTACATACATACTGATGGCGTAGGCATGTGCGCATGTGTTTGTGTACTTCTGCGAATATTCTTCTATTCTGGCTGCGCGAAAACAAGTTTAACCCATTATGCGTTCCATGGGTTAAAAAACGGCACAGTATCTGTGTATAGGCTACGTCATGGATGTTGTCAACCGATGGAAAGTTCATTTGTTGATATAGGAAACATTTATGAAGGAAGTAAACACTCGTATCAATATCAGATGTTGTCTAGTGAACTTTTGATTAGATTAGCGCAAAACTTTATATATTTAGAATTGTATTTAGCTGCAAGAATAAATAATTTCAATAAAAATGCTCAAGTTTCATTTTATTTTAATTGGTTTTATTTGCAATTTAGCATTCATTTAACTACATACTCGTATCTTCTCGTTTTTTTTTTCTTTTTCCTTTAAATCATACTTTTAGTATTTTTAGAGTTTTTTCAAACAAAACAACGGAAACCATACGAACCTAGGGTAGATTGCAATTTTCTTTCCATTTCCATATGGAACTCAGAGCATACCATATACATATAAGGAAATTCAGATATCGTTAACTATTTACAAACGATTATGGTAAATTTATCGGTTTTTACAATACATATATGTATACGTAAAAAATATTCTATATAAATTTGGATTGATAATTTTCGAATTCTGGTATTTTATGCTTTGTTATTTTTATTTTCACCCATTTTGGTTTTTAATTATAATTTGAATTAGAATTTTTTTCGAATACGGAACCTCAGGCGTGCTTTACTTTACTTTACTTTACTTTTATTTAAATTTTTATTTTTATTTCGTAATATAAATTTGTTTGCATATATTTACTGTTGTTAAAAAAATAATGCTTGCATTTATTAGATTGGCTTAAATGAAATGGAGTTCTCGTTAGCAAAATTGTGGTTGAATGATGAAATATGAATTTTGTATTTGTGTGTGTCTGAAATATGTTTTGAAATACCTCAGGTATTATCGCTAAAAAAATTTCTTGTGTTTGCGTGTGTGTGTGTGTGTGTGTGAGTAAGTCAACGAATTATAATATTTGTATTGTTAATAATTTAGTTTTGTTTACTTTTGTTTTTTTTTTTTTTGGATTAGATTGAAATAATTTTGCAATATTCAAAATAAATCCTTTAAACATTTTTTATTTATATTTTTTATTTCATTATTATATTATGCAAAAGTATTTGAATTATAGTACTATTGGTAAAGTGGTTTATTTAAATTTTGTTATTTATAGCAGAGTACATTTACATATTTATATATATTAATATATACATATAGATGTATATATCTTTTAACATTATTGTGAATTACCAGTTCTGTGAATTATTCATATGAATACATTTTTCTTTTTATATAATTTACATATGTCTGTATGTATAACGCATACTCAGTATATGTATATTTTATTGTTTTGTATATCATATTTTGTTTGGTATTTCTCTTTTGTGTGTGTTTTTGGGTTCTTTAAATATTATTTACTTATTTAGGTATTTTCCCTCCGTTCGTGTTCGCTCCTTGAACTTCAAGCTAATATTAAAAAGTAATTTTTGTTCAATATATTTAATTATAGCTAAATAAATAAATTTGTTGCCACTTTGTACAAGAACTGTCATAATTTTTATTTATTTCTTTATTTTAATTTTACTTTATAATATATATGTATATGCATATGGCCTTAGCATTTGCCCCATACTCCACGCTCGTCCCGTTCCATTCAGGGTGGAAATCGTAAGCATATTTATTGCGAAATGAACTGGTCTCTTAATATTCTTCAATACTCGTTTACATGTGAAAAAGAGTATATTGGCTTCTTTTTTATTGCACAAAATTATATGTATATATCTCTGTAGATCTGGGCACATCTTTAAAAAGTATCTTCCACAGTTTCAGAATTTTATATATTAAGTATTTTCAGTTTCATCACTGTTGGCCACCCTTATAAGGGATCTATTATTTTTCTAGCGCATCGGAGCAGATATTTAAATATTTTTCAACTTTACTTTTTTTTTTGGTTCGTGAACGAGTATTGGGCAGTCGGTGGCGTCCGATTGCAATGTCATTTTAGTTGCTTTCTCCTATATTCAAGTGATACAAATGCTTTGTAGTGCAGGTCTATTAAGGTATGTTCGAATATGCGTGTACTATGTATATGGGTATATGTAATATTGTTCATGTTTTTTTGTTTTTCTTGTTATTTATAAGCTGAGCATAGTCCTGAAGTTCTAAGTGTTATACCAGGCTCTTTCATTAGGATACTTATGTATAATGATTTGTTTCGGTACTATATGGATCAATTAAAAAACCAATATTAAAATCTAAACACGTTCATTCATATTATTATTATCGTTCTTTATACATATGCACACTTGCCTACAAGTTCTTTGTTTTTTATGGGTTGAACACTTAACAAATTTTTGCCCAATAGTTGCTTTCACTTTTACGTTTGCTTCTTTTTTTTTTTTTTTTTAGTTTAATACAGTTCTTATCAAAATGTCAGTTTTTTTGAGAGGTCTATATTTCTATTAGCCCTCGTGTGTTGTATATAACTTATATTCACCGATTTTACAATATTTCTTTTAGTTTTCTTTTTATTTTATTTTTTTTTTCTTAAAGCCAGTTCCATTAGCTCAAAATGCTCCATTGTAGGTTTTCTCATACATTTGCTAAGGGCGACTTGAAAAGTTGAAACCAATTCAAACAGAATTTGAAGTGGAAATATATCACAACTTGAAGAGTTAAAGATCTTGAATGTACGAGATGATAAGTAGTTGAGACAACAGTTTTTCTTTATGGCATATTTATGTTAGTACAAGAAGTCGCCCTTATGCCATATTCTCACTTAATTTTATAGGGAGTGCAGTGATCAATCAATAATTCGCCTGTCGTCAGGTTTTCCCTACCCCCGTCCCCGTCCTTTAAGCACAATCTATTGCGAGGCTTTCGTAAAGGTAGCTTGGCAAATGGTCTTAATTACAGGTGTGGAAGTTACGGCTACTTAGCGCTAAACAAGTTAACACTGGAAGTTCAGGGAAGTTTGGAACTCCCATCAAAGTCGCGATCGATTTGAATTCAGTGTTGAAATTGTTGAAAACCTTTGATCAATTCGTACAGGTGGTTGGAATTGTATAAAGAGTGCTCGTTTGGAATGGGCCAGATCAAAAAACATACTTACAATAGTTTCTCCATAATATGATGGCTAATGATTGAATCGCAACGAATGACCAAGCACGCAGACAACGTAATAAGCAGCGAGGGCAATGGGGAATACAAGCTCTAATATAATCCAATGGGAATATAACTAAAATCAAATGCTCAAGTGCAATATATAATATAAAATATATAATATATAGTGTATCTATTAGTGTTTGTTCTTCGAATGGTTTTCTTTTTGTTAAGGCACTGGTAGTATAGTAATTGCTGTACTCAAGCAACTAACTAAAAGCTGGAAAGATTGTTAGAGAAAGAAGCGAGAGTAAGTTACAATAACAATAATAAGGACTAAGCTAACAGTTAATTTAGAGAAGATCAGCTTGAATTATAGGAAGTGGACTTCGATATAGATTACGAATAGCGTAGATTTAGCGTATAATTTGAAGACATTTCGCAGACAAATTCAGCAAATTCAGATTTGTTTTATCAAAGAGATTTCATTCGATTTGTTTGTGTACGTGTGTGTGTGTGTGTGTGTGTGTGTAGATCTAGATGTGTCTCTTCTGTATTTACTTAGAGACTAATATATAGTAGTATGTTCACTAAATTATTAAAGCTGCCACTTAGTTTATCTTTTTCTTGCATATATATTTATATATATATGTGTGTGTGTCTGTGGTTATATATATATAATATATAAATACTATGATTCCCTCCCACTATACATTCCCTCCCTTCCCCAAAAAATTGAATTGGCGAAATGCATCAACAAATGTTGTTTAGGTGTAAATCTTATGCTTAGTTCTCATTAAATTCATATATATATATATATATATATATATATATATATATATATATATATATATGGTTTGCTAAATAAAATCTCATTACACTTAGCTACATATAGTATTTAAGACACATAAGGCTGTACTTAGCATTGTGCTATTCATCATAATCTGTGTAAGTATTTCCATACAGACAATTTCCGCTAGGAAATTCGAATGGGCCTATTCCCCGATCTCCCGATGGAAATGTACAAATGTGTTTTGGCACTGAAATAAGTATGCTCTACGTGTGAATGGATATCAGTATATATGTATACTGTTCTCTTCGAAATTGTTATTCTTTCTAAATTTTGAGGGAAAACCTACTACGTAAACATATTGTGCAATGCCCCCATCTCTTTCAAAATATCGTTTGTTTTGTGCCTGGTGTCTCGCTGAAATCTCTTCAATAAAACCTATCTGGGGTCAGTATATCCTCTTCGTCCTCCTCAACAATAATCTTATTACGTATTGCGTGTGTGACTGCGTCGATTTGCGAAAAGGATGACGTTCTCCAATCATATTCCGCGGCTGAACTTTTTGGTCTGTTTCTGTTTCGGTTTCGATGGACGTCGCTGTCGCTGTCGCTGCACGGCGGCTGACTGAATGAGGTGCTTTGGAACGATTCGCTGGGATAGAGTTGGGAGCGCGTCGATAGGGATGTGGCTGAGGATGTGTGCGGGTGGGTGCGACTGGAAGTGTACGAGTGTTGGTGCTGGAGCTGGCTCTGGCTATGTGGTCGTGCCTGCGGGTAGGACAGTGGCTGGTGTCGCAACGGAAAGTGTTCGCGGGGCCTGGGCTGACTGATCGAGGCCTGCGACAGGGAGAACGACGGGGATGACAGCCACTGGCCGCCGCTGCGTTGCCTGGCCAGATATGAATGTTGAGAAGGATGTGACTGATGCGTCTGACTTAGAGATTGAGATTGCGATTGAAATTGAAATTGATGCTGAGTCTGAGGCTGAGTCTGAATTTGAGTCTGAGGCTGATAGTGGGATTGTGAGTGCTGTCTGAGTAGCGGTTTGGGTTTGGGTTTTGGTTTGTGTATCATGTCAAGATCAAAACTATTGTCACGTGCTTCCATCAAACCTGGCGCTTTCGAATCGATCTGATCCCACCCCTATATCCACGATTCCTACATGGCATTCAGCATTCTCCTACTACTTCCACCACCTCTGTGCGGACTGTATTCATCGCGATCGCGATCGACCACAGTGGCTGCTCGTGGCATGTCCCGGGGATCGTCGATGCGTGTGGATGGTCCTGGTCCATAGCGTGACCTTGAGCTGCCCAACAATCGATCGTCGCGCTCAAAGTCCGTATCGTCCAGCAGTCGACCGCCACGCGACAGGTGGCCATGGTGGGAGGCGCCGCTTGGTCCGCTGCGCATTGCCGGATACTCAAAGTTGCGCTCGTCCAGCATCTCATCGCTGTTCAGATCGTAATGCATCAGATCACGATCCCTGGCGTGAAGTCGCTCCCTTTCCTGTCGCTCGTATCGCTCTCTGTCCCGCTCGTAGCCAGCGGCATGGCCGACCCCGCCTCCCCCACTGCCGCGCTCCTGATGCCGTCCAGAGACCTGACGACGACTGTGATGATAAGAGGCACCTCCTGCAAAACGGTTAACACATAGATTCATCAGTATCAGGCTTTCCACGTCGGGAAAAATCAAATTGAAATTCAACGCATAAATAAACCAAACTCAAACTAAAAACAAAACGGAAAAGCAAAGCATTCGAACGCATCAATTGGCAAAGGTAAAATTCTTTAAGGGTCTCTTGATGGGTTAGTAACACGGGAGAGTGCATATAGTTTGCGTGGTACTCTAACTATATATATATAGTCGTATTGCAATTCAATCATCATCATCTCCCTTAGGTTAGTAATAATATAATTGATTCACTAGGAATTTCTTTCTTTTTTTTTTTTTTGGGTGGTGGATTCGGATTGTTGTAAAGCAAAGCTAGCCGAAAAAATAAACTTTTTATTATTCATAATATAATCTTGTATAAAAAATGGGTTTAAAGGCTTATATGTTACTCTCTGTAGATTAGAAATAAATTAAAAAAATATACTAAAAAAATACTGGAAAAGTACTAGATTATGATTTGTATTTTTGAGCAGATTTCCTTATCTTTCTCTAGCATATAATGATGGAAATAATGCAACAAAAACGAAAGCATTCGAGGTAATTAAAATGTAGGAATTGGGGAAATGTGGTACATAATCAATAATATAACATCTAGATCGGGTTACATTAAACAGAATAAATAAAGCCTTTTTGGGTTAGGAAATACTCACTAAGCCAACCTTATGTGTGTCTAAAACAACGAATATTATTTTGTTTTCTTTTTCTTTTTCTGTTTTTTGTTTTTTTTTTTTAACTAACTCGAAATGACGAACGGCAATAAAAGTATTGAACTTAAACAAACACAAGATATTAAACTGAGTTGATTTGCTGAGCCTGATAGACTGGACCCGAGCAATGTAGGAATCGAGTAGAAGGACGAGGACGAGAGGACACTAGAGGCGCACGACGCCAGGAGTAACTAGAAACGAGTACAAAATATGGCAAATGCACATTTAGACAATTACAAAATAGTTCTATATACGGTGATACCGAGTCGCATCTGTGGACTCTATGAATAATGGTTAATGCATTGGAGGAAGCACAGAGATTCGAATGAGTCACGGTTTAGTAGTTGTTAGCAGAACTCGAGCAGAAACTATAGAAAGAGTATAGAACCAATCTTAAACATTATGGTTAATAGGTTTTTAGTGATCAAGGGGGCTACGGAATGCGCCCTATACATATGTATGTATAAATGGGGAAGAAAGAACGCTTCCTACGGACTTGTGCACCTCATCGGAACTCGAACTATAGTTCGAGTCGTATTCATATCTCTTTGTTGATCGTCGTGGATTGGGGGGCATTCGATAGCGAAAACTGGAACAGACTCTTGCTGTAGTATTGTATTATTTGTCAATATCTTTGTACTTTTTGTTGATGTCGCTTTCTTTCTGATTTGTGTCGATCTTGGTAATTGGATTGAAATTATAGCATTGTTGTAAAGGAACCGGGTATGTCTCGTGCTGTGAATGCTGTGAAGTGTTTGGCATAAAAGAACATGTATAAATAAGAAACCAATGAATACTCAATCTTAAACTATAATTGAAAACAAATAGATAGAAGAACACAGTAAAAAGTTTTGATCATGTAAATGAAAACATCGAGAGAGAGAGAACGGACTAACTAATGGTATAATATGAATATTTCGATGCCCCAGGGTCTAAGCAATCTAAAATCATAAAAACAAAACTTTGGCATTGAGATAATCTTAAAACATAACAGATAATACATTTGTATATAAAACATAGTTATGAAGGAAATAAAATTGCTGCAAATAGCAAAATATCAAAAGATCAAAGTGTTAAGTATATACTGTTAGAAAAGCTGAGCTAGGTATACGATATATCTATAGGTGAGACATTGAAACTCTATGGCAAATATAGTTTTATAATAAACAACAGGTTCAACTAAGTCACCAATAAGAATACTGGTATTTATGCATGTATATGACGTTAAACGCTATTTGAGAAAGTATTACGTATAGATTTGCTGTTCAAAATTATGCGATTATAGTATAACCAAATGAAAAATAACATTAGAATTTACCTTGGTCCCAATCGAACTCTCTATCCCAATCCCTTTCTCGCTCTCTTTCCCACTCGCGTGCTCTCTCGCGCTCCCACTCCATGTCCCGTTCTCTGTCTTTCGAACTGCGATCTCTGTTGAACTCCCTGTCCCAGTAGTCGCGTTCATTGTCCCGTTCTCTTTCCCTACTACCGCGCTCTCGCTCTCGTTCCCGTTCCCGATCCCGATCCCGATCCCGACTACCCTCGCGTTCGGCACTCGCCATTCGTGGTTCGTGCTCGTCAAACTCCTCGCCATCGACTATTTGCGCAGGCACGCGAATGCGGAGAGAGAGCAAGAAGAAGCATCGATTGTTTATTTTTTTATATTTTTTTGTTGAGGTTTTTTTTTTTTTTTTTTGTTTATCGGTACAGTCATGGGAATTTGAATTTGAGAAAGACAAATTTTAGAATTGTATTTTTGTACGAGCATATACGAGTATGTGATTTGATTAAATTTGTGAATATTCGTGTTTTGCAATTGTGAATATGAGTATTTTTTATGTTATTCGTAAATTGTATGTAAGTTAAATACTGTTTTGTATTATGTCGAAATCAAAAATACAAATAAATTAATTCAAATCATAAATGCATCATATCTAGTTGAAAAGATCAGATCTGATTTCGATTTGTGACTTATTTTAATCGATGAGTTTTCAATTGCCAAAACGGATTTGTGAATGAGACAGTGGATATATATAGAGTGGGCAATCGGAATTGATTTCTTGAATATAGTTCACTTTTTTTTTTTTTTTTTTTTGCGAAAAGGGGATACGATACACGTATGAAGATGACAATGCGCTCACTAAATGAACACGTCCTACAGCAGCTTCAACTTTACCTGGTGGTGTTGGACCCATGCGCGCTTGATCGGCGGAGGGCGACGCTGACACCTCCTGGGACGGTATCGGCCTGGCAATGGCCGGTACAGTGGACCCAGCGCGTATATCTGGATGCGTGGCTTTCCAATATGTCTATTATAAGATACATAGGTTAATATAACTAATATATAGTAGATATGTACATGCTCGACATTTACCTCCAAGTATTCAGCTATATGCTCGCAGGCATCTTCCAATTGGTTCTCGTCTAAAATTACATCGAACATTTCGGGTGGACATTGGGCTAATTTTTCAGCGGCAACCATTTGTACGGATAAGTTCTTAGCTTGAGATTTGCCACGTGATTTGATTAAACGCTGTAAAACCTGTAAGTATGTAAATGATATTAACTTTCCCCATTCATCTCTGACTGAAGCTATTTACTTACCTTACTACTACTAATCTTTAAGTAAACTATTGTTGGCGCTAATGAAGTTTTTGCTAATTGTGACGGATGATTGATTGTATCACAATCGAGTACGACCAGCTGCAGGGAACGGGCCAGCTCAAAGATGCGCTCGATCTCCTCTTGGACCTTGCCCAGGCAATCCGACCGACTGCTGGAACGTTCCATGATGGCACGTTTCGATGGATTGTTCATGATCGATCGCTTCGCTAGGGATATATCGGCCATAACGCGCGTTATGATGATGCGTCCTTCGAAGCGATGCTTGAGGAAATCAAACAGCGCCTTTTGCATCATGTCGGTTACCTCGTAACCCTTAAGGCTTGGACCCACTAAAACAACAGGACGCATAGATGGCACCACATCATACGGGCTGGCTGTCTCCTGTTTCTTGAAAAATGGCTTGCGCTTCTCCTTGTTGGGCGGCGTTGCTAATGGTGTCTTGCCATGACGACCTGGTCCCATGGAATCTGATTCGTCACCTGATTGTTAGTATCATATTCGAATAGCCAGAGAGAAGAGATAATGGCAACGGATGAGCGATTTTATGATTTCTACATACGACGATCGAGCGCTACGAGTTGCCAAGCCAATTTACAACTAAAAATCTTTTTTTTTTTTTTATGTTTTTTCTTTACCAAATATTTGCTTTATATACAAATTATATATATACAATTAATTTCAATTGGAAAGATAAAAATTTTTTCGCTGTGTTTGTGTGTGTATGTCTGTTTATTGTTTCTGTGTGTTCGTGTGTGTGTCATCCAATTTCGGGGATTAGATTTGATTTATAATTTGCAACCGTACCACGCGATATTAAAATGCTGTTGAAATGCCAACTCGAGGGTGAGGTTCAGTCTGAAGCATATCTTAAGTCTAAGGATATAGATGAAGTGAGTGGCTAAGAGATAAGACCATCTAGAGAAGAGCTCTACATTTAGAGAATGAGATAGGAGTTCCGGTGAAAGTGCAGGAAAACACAATCAATATCTGTGTATAGTAAAGTTCGACTAATACAATCTTATCAATTTGATATGAATTTTATATAATTCTTATTATCGCCCTACTCTAGATGGGAATTAATTGCGATTGGATAAAGCTACTGATATTTGAATATTATTTTCTAGAATGGCGAACATAAGATTTCAAAAATGAAATTTCTGATTACCAGATGAAAGACGTTCGACAAACCTTGTTTCTTGCGTGGTGTTGTACTATAGGGGTCTTTGGAACACGGTTTTTTATCACACACAAAGTTGATATTATAATTGTAGTTGTTGTTGTTGTTGTGGTTGGTTGTTAGTGATAGTTGTTGTTGTAGTTTTGGTTGTTGTTGTGTGAGGTAAAAGAGAGTTAAGTGCAGTTAATAGGATTTTATTTTGCTAGACTTTCATAGAGTTTGTAGCATTAGGAAAGTACGAGCAAATGATTAGGAGCGTGCTGTTAGTAGTTCTCTATAAGAAAGCTTAGAGTTTAAGATCGTGTGGTGTGTAGGTGTTGAAAAGAGAGACAGACAGAGAGATAGAAAGAGATATGCGTTCTGGACCAATTCGTTGACTGGTTGTTGTCATGCATTAAAAAGTGTTGTTAGATATCTACATCAGTATTATTATAGACTGGACCATTTGACAAATGCTGATGACTTATATAATTCCTTATTGCAGTTTTATAATGGAGGTCGCATGATATAAATATACATAACACAAAATGTACGAAATTACAGCAATTTTGGAACCCAGAGTTTGCCAGATTTAAGGTTTCTCTAAATGAAAATTCAAAACGGTACGCGATAACTACATTAGATGTTTGTGCAAATCACATCGGACGATCTTAGCTGGTTTGCTGACAGATTCAGCTCTCGAAAGTTACAATTGTGCCTTCCTGGATTGATGCCAATCAGTTTTTGCAGTACCTTGGTTGTTGTACTGACCCAGTCACTCCCGTGTTCATATATAGATATATAAATCGTAGTACTTATGTGGAATATTACAAGTTATGTTAAATGGTCACTCGTTTTGTTTACGAGATGGTCGTTAGATATTCAATATTAACGACGGCGACGACGAAGATAGTTTATACGACATAAATACGAAACGTAAATATTACATTGAAATACTCGTACAACGGAAAAGATTTTGATTAGAAATCAAATTGATATTACGATATACGAAATAAAACCTCGCCGAAAAGAAATCAGGAGAATGAAATGTGTGTCATACCAGGTGTGGGGGGTGTGCTACCTCGTGATGGCTCCGCACCTGCTTGTCCCGCACCTAAATTGCCACTTGATGAGCCCTTTGTGCCGTACAGTCTTGAGGGTCTAGTTTGATTCTGCAACACAATATTTACAATTAGTCAATTAGTTTTCAATTATGTCAGTTATAAGGGAACATTCAGTTGAGCACCTGCATTCGAATGTTGTCTAGCTTAGCGGGGCTGGGTATGAAGCCCACATCACAGCCTTCCTTAACCAGTCTGCCGATCCACCAGTTATTGTCATACTTCTCCTTGATGTGCAAAAACTCCCGGATCTCAAATGAAACTGCACCGCCCTGCACGGGCGAATCGTCGTCGATTGTGCCATCATATGCTACGTTGGTTCGCACAGCGAACGCTACAGGTTTACTCTATAAGAAAAGGTAATCCATTATAATACGTATTCCATATAGTTCGTTTTTGATCGGTCTTACCCTCGCTTTATCCAACTGGCTTAAGGCCTGACGTTCCTTTTCTCGCCGAAGCGATTCCTTTTCCTCGTCTAGCGACAGATCGGATGACGGTTGTGAGTAGTTCGAGTCGGCAGAACCCTGGAAAAATAACCAAAACAAAGCAAAACAAAATACATCACATTATTAATGAGGGCAATGTGCACAATGAACATATGTATATCTATATATGTACACATGTATATAATAACAATTCAATGTTCTCTCCATAAGTAATTATATTGGCTGCATGCCAGAGGCTGTGGATAGTATCTAAAGAATTCAGTGAGATCATACTAAAAGAGATCGAAATATGTGTGTATCTCCAAAGGGATAGAACTATATTATTTTATTTATGTTACTTGAATATTTTGCACCTGTGTGAATAGCTTATTGTATCCGCTTTGGTATGATGTATATCCAAGGCCAAATCGAGATTCTCGATGTTGGCCGCCCTGAATTGAGGGAGCATCTGAGGAGGATGCACGCTGCACCATGGGCCTGTCAGCCCGATAATCCTCTTCGAATGAAGATATTTTGATGACGTTACCGACCCAATGGCCCAACAACAAATGCAATTGGAGTTGCCAACGTAACGTAACGGACGCAATTGATGACGATGTCAATGACGATAACGATGACGATAGCTATGACGATGGCAATGACGGTTGAGAAGCACTAAGTGACGCGCCACAACACCACGCAATATCCAAGGAACGTAAAGGATGTGAAAATAGCGATGGTCGCCGCATCCACTCTCCCACTGGTTGCTCAGAACTCGGACGCCAGGCGACAATCTGCAATCCACATTAGGCAATTGGCAGTGCGAGAAAGGGCAGACGGAGACGGAGATGGCGAGGGAGAGAACGAGAGCGAGAATGCGAGAGTGACACCGAAGGCGGGCGAGCGAGCGAGATATCGAACTCTGGAAGCCAGTGGCAGACAGGCACACACAGTAAATGTAAACGGTGAATGGTAAATGGCAAATGGTAAACGGTAAATGTAACTGGAAAGGCACACACGCTGACTTCGCGCCGCTTCTTCTTCTTCTTCTAACTACTGGGCAACTTCCCCCCGGTACAGAAATATTAAAAATATTTAAACTTATTAATCGCAACGCGTTTACTGCGCCGTATCCGCAACCGTATTAACGTATTGGCGTATTGGCGCCTCCCGAAGATTACTTGTTGTGAGTTAAAAATAGGTATTTGGCATTTTAGTTGGACCCGCGGCAAGCCGATAATCTGCTTGTTTTAATTTTTTTTTTTTTTTTTTGTATATGCACACACACTCTCACACACAGAAATTTACTGGAAAAGCCCAAGCTGTAAATGCCTTTGGGAACTCTCCCGCTGAGAGAAAATTCTTTTATATTTTGTTGCTATATTTATTTATTATTATTATTCTTTTTTATTTTTGCTTATCACTTTTATTGTGGCATTTTGTGCGTTTGCGTGTATTAGAGATGAATTTGATGTGATTTTATTACAGTTATATGCCAGCTAGGATTCATTCGATTCATATTTCGTTTCATATACCACTCCCCGCGCACTTTGCCCAAGACATTCACTTTCGCATTCAACATTCACTCGAACTCAGTTCCGCACGCAAACTAAATCGTTTCTGTATTTGGAAAACGAAAAATGTGTTCATGAATGCTTCGTTTTTGGGGAGAAAAAAAGCACTTGTGTAGAGTTTCCCTCACTTCCAGTGCGTAAATGTTGTTGGGAGTGTGCACCGCAACGCTGCCCCGCTGCACTGTCCTTCCACTCTACCTAACTAGAGAAGCGATTCAATGAGTGCGAGTGCGATTGCGATTGCTATTGCTATTGCTATTGCTATTGCTATTGCGATTGCGATTGCGAGTACTACGTACTACTACGTGCTTTCAATTCGAATACAAATGCAAATGCACACACTTTTACTTTGCCAATATGAAATGTAAACAAAATTCTCTTTTCGTTTAAGTTCACTGGAAATGGAAGTCCAAGTGCAATGGCAGCACTTTTGCTACAAGCTTACATACTTATACATATGCGATTATATGTACAAACACACCCACACACATACACATATGCAACTGTAGTGTGAATGGTCAGAAAATATTTTTAAAGTTCCTAAATAAGTAATTTATTTATTTTGCTCGCTTGTAGCTATTAGAAAAACAAGAAATAATTGCCAAGAATTTTGTAGATGAGTGGAAAATCGATATTTGTCTAAATTAAGCAAAGGGTCGTCCACCTGTTGGCAAGCCACGCTTATCACACCTAAACACACATGCATACATATTTATGCAGATATGTATGTAAGTATGTACATACATGTAAATGTGTAAGAGGATACAGTGGGGGATATAAAATTAGAGCAGTTCTGAGTGAGAGTGTGAGAATGTTTTAAATAAGGTTAATGTACTTTAATGTTGTCTTTTATAACATTAATCAATTTTAGTCAAATAGAATCGAGTGAAATAATTAATAGCATAACTAGGAAATTGAAAGTATATAAAATGGGAGTAAAATAATAAGAAACATTCCATAATAAGAAACATTCCAAAAGAAATTGCATTTTATAAGACAAAGTAAATTTCGAAGGCTCTGTAGGCCCATATTCACTTTATTAATCATATAAAACCCATTTATACCATCATGCTATGCATTAACTTATTTCCCATCATTCTAAAATGCCAACACAATGTGCATTACAACGTAAACATTATGTTGTCCATCATCAAGTGCGTGAGAGAAAAAGAGAGGAAGAAAGCATTTCCAGATGAGCGCATAGGCACACACAGAGAGTCAGAAAGTAATCAAATGAATGAGTGGGAGAGAGAGAGAGAGAGAAGATGCGTGCTTTGCAAAGAAAAACTCTACACTCGCGAACTGCGCATGCGTCGGAATGCGCTCTCTTTTTCGCTTGTGCTTCTTCTTGCGCTTTGTGCCATTGTTTTGTTGTGTGTAAACCAATGCCAGATAGAAATGCGAATGTCATTTGCCCCCCTTTCGCAATACTCTGGCTGAAGGAAGGTAAGTGTGTGGCGAATTATTGTTTACCTTTTCCGCTAATTCCAAATGTGACCCAAAGACACAGGAACGAGTAATGAACTTGCCGCACTACTCGTCAGACCGTTCCCCAGTTCTGTAAACCTCTTTAAAACTGCAATCGACAGCATTTGAGGGATTGATTTGTGCCTTCACCGAGTCTTTGGCCTCGTTTCGCATGCCTTTTGCATTACTTTTGCCATAATAATTCGGAGCAAAAATAAACAATAAGAGTGATATTCAGCATGGCCAAGTGAGCGGAATTTTAAGAGCGCCGCAAGATCCACCTCGAGAGCAAGTGTTTAAAAATAACCAAACCGGGCCAGCGAAGGGGTGGGCCAATGGGTGTACGGCGTATTGTCGGATCTGGGTCCGTGCTTACACTTACCCGACGATTTTTATTCCGAAAGGGTTTATAAGACTTCGCCTTATGCTTGGCGCCCAAGTGTAGTTTCTTCATCGTGGC
Source organism: Drosophila stalkeri (assembly GCA_035047405.1). NCBI lineage: Eukaryota > Metazoa > Arthropoda > Insecta > Diptera > Drosophilidae > Drosophila > Drosophila stalkeri. Next base: position 30,039,547 of record JAWNPR010000039.1, on the reverse strand, counting down.
CCTTGCGATCACCAATGGGTCTTAATGGAAATATAGATACAGCTATACACAAAGAACAGAGCAGCACTCACGATGCTGGCGCTGTCCCCGTATAAATTATGCAATCACAAATATAAAACACAAATAAATTAAATCAAATATAAACAAACATCTTGGGCAAAACACTTCCAAGACTATTTAGGAGCACACAACTGGACTAAACTCTTCCGAGTATTTTTTAGTTAAGATCGCACTGCGTCACGTGACATTTTAAAGTCGAATCCAATGGAAAAATCACAATTTCTGTATATTTATGTAAATTTCAGCATCACTCTGATTTTTGGATTTCGATTCTTTATTCTTTATTTTTTTATTATAGATGGACGACAAACGATCTGCGACCGACCACAAACGCAAAGACAACAATTCCGACTGTGGCTAAGTGGAACCGAATTCACAGATATGCATATGTATATATATGTATATAAGTATGTATGTCTAAATGCCGAATTGGAGGCACACGGCGACATTATTTTTGGCAGCCGACGCCGCTCTAGAGGGGCAGCCGGAGTGCCGTGGGCGGTGCAGATGAGCTACAGCTGCTGATGCTGGGCAGATGATCGGCAAATCATTAGCCACAAATCAACTTAATATCTAAACGAGCAGATATATGACGATACGCACTGGGGCAATCCATTATGGCATTATGGAGTCAAAGGGCAATCGAACGATTTGCTATGCTTCTCTGAATCATAACAAAATTAACCAAAGCATTCAATGTTTATGATTCAGAACTGTGGGAAACAGGTACAGCGTACTGCTAGCTAGTATAAGAACTGATACGGAGATTCCTTTGCGAATGCGAATGCCAATAACATATTTTCTAATCATAGGGGATCAGCGGCAATATATCATATATCATGCATATAATGTTCATACTATTTTAAAGAAAACTTATATATAGCTCTACTAATAGTGCAGATAGTTGGGCTATTGCAGACAAGTTTTTGTTGCATAAATTTAAGCATACATTTATAAGACTTTATATCTCAATTGAAGGTCCTATGTGAATTGATAAACGATATAATATATTAGGTATAACATATTATCGAATCTTAGAAGAATCTTAGAGGAAGGACAATAAATCATCATAAATATATTCATATATTTTTTTCAATTTTATTTATTCTTTTATTACAGATATTAGGGATAGAGTTACATTTCCTTTCAATGCATAAAGTGTTCAGAGTACCTTAAAGAAAACATTTTACGAGCTATTAAGTTAATATGGATTATGATGATCATTAGCTAATGACTAAACGCGTCATATATGTATACTTATTAGAAGTGTTAGCTCAACTCTTTCACTAGCTATATTTAGATAAATTTGAAGTGTAAAAAAATCGTTATCAAAATTATGTTCAATCTGATTAGAATTTCTAATTCTAATTTTGAATGAAATGCGACAGTCAACAGAAAGTTTCTTAAAGTATTATTTATGGCCTTAAATTCCTCGTCTTGCGAATTGGTCTGTGGCAAACAGAGCTACCCTATTCTATAAGAATTTATTCTATTATTCTATTCTATAAGAAGTACATACAAAATAGAGTAAAAGAACGAATCTGTTTTAATAATCGTCATCAAAATTATATTGACTCTAATTAAAATATTGGACAATATTTTGAAGAGATCTAGTATTAATTCGCCTGGTAAATCAGAACTGTACCTGCTATAAGCACAAGTCGTTCCCATTAGCAGAAGTAGATAATAAAATTGCATTCTAATCATATTTATATGATATGAATTACTTTTCACATGTGTATAATAAGTCCATCAATATTAAAATTATAAAAAATATAAAATATAAATATATCAATTATAAAATCATCGTCATCTTAGTACATCTGAGGCAGACCTATCTATATTTACTAGTTGTACGATTATTACAGTCTGATGAGTATATTCACTCTTAGTACTGATACTCCAGTCCATGCAGATTATTGCCAAAATAGACGTAGGCGGGCACCTGATCCGTATATGCACCTGTCGATCCATAACTAGCAGCGGGAGGGCTACATGAACTACATGGAACTCGCTCCAGATTCGGCTGGCAGCTAAACAGATAGTTCTGCGGACAAGGCGGCGATGCTATACCCGGGCAGGATGAGCTCGCAAATGCTGCGAGTAACAGAACTGAGAAGACGCCAATCAACTTCATAGTCAGTGATTGATTCTTATTGGAACTGCGACAGGTAATAACTGAACTAACTATCGACCACATTTTCCACACACTTTTTATAGCTGCGACAGTTAATCGAAATGCAAGCCATGCAATTTCCAATTGTTTTGCTGAGCCAACATAAAATGTAAATGTGAAACATATATGCTTATATATAAGTATCTGTATAAATATGTATGTATTTATATTATTTCTGTTTTTTTTTTTTTTGCAGGTGTAAATGCTGTCAAGTTGTTATCTGAAGGTGTTAACATTTTTTAACAAGCTGACAACAAAAATTCTTGCTAGTTATACTCTTAAAGAGGGTATTCATATTTCATATTGCAATATATTACTCCAATATATTAGTACAGCAAATATACGAATACATATGTATATTTCAATATATTTTATTAATTTTGTCACTTTTCTATTAGCAAGGAGTAAAGAACTTTGCTTCTTAGTCCTTTAATTATTTATCACTAAAAGTAGCAATTAAATTGTTTAATAAATTATATAAACTAAAAATAAATATATTAAATGTGTTAAGCCTTTTATAAGAGTATTTTATTTTAAATATTTTTATTAAAATAAAAATATTGAAATTTTACAACTGATATAGAAAGACAGCTCTTGGTAGATTGCGATGTCTAGAAAATTGATTTCACATCAACAAAACTGCCTTTTATAAGGCTGTAGATCTTCCACCCCTCCTACATGGAATATCTTAATAGGGAAAATAAAGAGGTGCTATGATGAATAGTAGTAGCTGACTGGTTTCAGGAGGAACTGAGGAACTCATTGTTATATAGAGATCTTGCGATTCCTACAGTCGCTGATGAATTTGAAATATAGAATAGAATAATAGAATAGGGAATAGATCTAGATTTAAGGCCTATTCCTTAAATAGTTAAGGCTTAGAGCTAACTTGTTGTCTCTAAGAATAGAGGCACCCACAATTCAATCTGAAATTTAGTAGCATACTTTTAAATATATCAACTATTTTGTGTAGCATACTCGAGGGCTGAGTACAATTTGAGCTCCAGTACCTTTTATGTGGGACCATTGAAGAAATGATTTAAAAACAATAGACTTGGTAGAAATAAAGGCATTTAGCCACTTCAAGGATAAGGTCTATTTAGAACTATGTCATCGAGATTAAGACAAAATGCTGCAATAAAATACAGACAAAAATCAAGCTGTAAGTTTGCCTACTCTGAATCGAAATATCCCTGCTTAATCTGCAATTCTAACCGATTCATAAACATTCATAATATTTTAGTTCCGCAAAGGATCCTTAAGTATTTGGAGAACTGCTCAACGTAATTTAAGCTAAGAGATAAAATTAAGAATGAAATATTGGCGTATTACAAACAAGGCTAATTAAATATCTATCAAGAAGAGGATGTCTTGATGAGATATATTGGTCTACAAAAGTTAGTAGAGACTTGCTCGTCCTTTTGTTTTATTTATTTCATTTATTTATTTATAAAACAAACTTGGGTAACTATTTTTACAAGATATTTTGTTTTGATAGTTGTAGACGTGAATATAAATAACTATTTTCTAGTTTTAATACTAGATATATAACAAAAGGAACATTGCATATTATAAGTCAAGTTCAAATTACATTATATTGATTTTTGGGAAAAGAGTTAAAGACAATTGAATAAAAGATAAAAAAGTTCGCTTGATTGAAATTTTTGTCTTTAAGACTCAGACACATTTATTTTGGGTATCATCAAATTGAGAAGACTGTGGATCTCTCAAACAAAAGATCCAACAAAACATATTTTATGTTTAATTGTAGGATTATTAGTCACTCCAACCAGGTTGCTCAAAACTCTACATAACGGATTTATCCATCTCGATTTGCAGATATGCAAATGATTCATATGCAGAATATAAATCATTTAAAGACAAAGTCACATTTGTCAGTTATAATTGACAATTGATTTGAATAGCATATGACAGCAGCGTTCGCTACTATAATTGGTCTCCCTCTCTCTCTCTCTCTCTCTCTCTCTCTTTCTCTCTCTTTTGCTATATATATATATATATAAAGTCAATTGATCGTAAATTTTGAATTGGAAACGAAAGTCCATTCAAATGGGGCTCAAACAAACAGAAAGTGCCTGCAGCATGTTGCAGCGGCAGGTAAAGCTAAGGTAATATTTTTACCGTAGACTGCGGGTAAAGTCTAAATTTATTTTATATCGATGGATCATTGGATCGCTGGACCACACCCATAATTATCCGCATGCAGATCCACATTCGAGAGGTTGCTCCAAATTCGAGACTTTAATTTTTAGAAATAATGATGGGTTTTACCCTCTCTGTGTGTTGGCCTTGGCAGTAAGATACAGGCACGAGACCAGGTAACTCACAAAGCCGTTTTGATTGTCAGTCTAACGGTAAATCAAACTAGTGTGTGTTTGTGTTCGCGTGTGTTTGTGCGTGTTTGCATTTAGCTGTAGCTTCAAAAATTTGACTTGAAACGAAAATCTCTATGAAAATTCAGTTTAAGTTTTTAAGTTTTCCCTAATCGAGCTTTGGTTTTGCCTCTCAAATTCGGCTGACACTACACCTCAATTGGCATCTGTTCAGATCAGACACCTGCGTGATGCTTAGAGGCACATCAAATCGTGTTGCTGCAACAGCAACAGCTGCAGCTGCAGCAATCCAAAGTTACAAATTAGAATAAAGTCGGAGGATGTGACCGACTACATAATGCTCGTTCAGTATAATAATAACTTTGTATGGGGAGCAGAATTTTCGTCACAATAACTGTACGAACGATGCAAAGTCGTTATAACCAGATTCAACTGAATTTTTATTTACTCTAATATTTAAATTTGAGGTCTCTAAAGAATGAATTTGTCGAATTTATTTGTCGACTAACCACTAATCAATATGAAAATCCTACTGATCCGTTGACTTAAATATTGAAAGAATTATATTTTAATTTTAAAGTGACTATAGAAAGAGTTCTCAGTTCTTGAAAATTGTCAAGTTTTCATTAATTTGCAATACTTTAATATAATACCTATTAAATTATTGTTGTAAGGAATATTCCAATATTGATATTGTATCGATATCGTTAATGCCTTTCTCACCTTTGCTTCTATATATCATGGGAGATCTTAAGAGATGAAGTTCTTCATCAGTAAATATCTCAAATTTCAAAAACCTCCCCATTATCACTTTGAATGAATAACAAATGAATACCTTTGATTCATATAGCTGATTTGCACAAAGCCAATATACTCTTTTCACTTGGTGAACGGGTATAAGAACAAGCAGAGAACATGTCGCGGTACTTGGCCTAAGCCCGCCCCTTGGCTTAACGGACACTTTCCCGTCACACGCAACTGAAACAGTTTTTTATTGCTTCTAATTTGGCCAGCTCGGCGCTGTGGTAATTTAGGACACTCGTCGCTTACCACCAACAGCAACAGCAACATCAAGAGCAACAGCAGCAGCAACAGCAACAGCGGCAGCCGGCCAATTAAATATGAAACATTTTTGGTTGGTCTGATGAAATGCCACGAACTGTTTTAAATTAAATTTAATTAGTTTATTGTCTGAGGCAACACCTTTCCGGCTAACAAGCAGAGCAACAGACAGCCGAAAAGCAACAGCAACAGCAGCAACAACAGCAACAGCAACAACAACTTAAGCCCAAAGGACTTTTTGTCGTGTGCCAAGCAGCAGCTGCAACAGGCTCCATCGCCCGCCTACGTTGCCTTCGTTGCACCGCAATCAGAATCGAAATGGACAACGGCGTCACGGTTCACATTCAGCTGAACTCATTTCTTCTGGCCGTTGTCCTTTAGACACCATCAGAAGTTGAATTTTGAAGTTGGAACAAGGCAAGGAAATTATTTGCGCCTTGCTCTACATGCATTCAATCATATATTTAACTTAAGAAAATATATGAGAAATCCCATTTATTGGGCTGAAAAATAAAAATAATAGAAAGGAATTTAGTTCGAATCCTATATTTTCCTCGAGGGAAATATTCAAATGGACCGATTTTGATTTTGATTCCTTCCGTACTTTAAATCTTCAGTATGTCTTCGAAAATGTACATAAGAGTATTATGGAATATGAGTGTTGAAATAGTATATTTATGAATTATATAAATGCATTTCGGAATTTAATCTTCCTCAAGATATTACTACTTCCATTTATCACATATTGATCGAGGATTCTTATTCCTTCCATACTTTAAATCTTTTTCTGTCTTTGAAAAATATGTATTTTCGAATATGTATTTAAACGGATTATGACTTTTCAGTATGTACTATTTATATGTATTATATGAATCAGTTTTGACATATTCTCTAAGAAATACATTTACAAGTTTAGAGACAAATGAATCGATTTTGTTTCATATAAATGCTTTCAATATTTCAAAATGTTAAAACCGGCTGAAAAAGTTTTAATTTTCGAAAAATATAAATTTACAGCTTGAGGTAAGATGTATCATGTGAATGTGAAAAATATTTACATAAAAATACTTTGGCTTTAATTTAAATCATATGGAATTCATAAATTAATTTTTGAGAATAAAAAAAGTTTTCCAATTCACAATATTAAACCGATTTTTTATTAGCTGAAAATCTTTTAAGTTAGGATAGAGTTTTTTTTTTCAAATTCGAACCGATCACAACTGTCATAATAATTTGCCAATTGAACTGTTAATTTCTGATTAGTTTTCAATTAATTTCGAAATTAAACATTTTTAAAACTTAAACTAAGACAAATTAAAGTTCGAATTTCTAAAAATATTTAGTTCGAATTATAGCTAAACATAGTTCCAATACGAAACGAATTGAGTTGATTTTAAGATAAAGCATAAAGAATTGTCGATTGTATCGGATTTCGTTGTCTATTCGAATACGTATTAGAATTACTTTAAATTTCAATATAATCCCAATATTATATACATATGTATATAATGACATAATACCGCATGTTCCATGAAAGCGTATTCGAATCGGGATAGTATGCTTTTATACGGTCAATCATGATATTTTATATAAAAAAGTTATTGATCATATATATAATATATGCATATATAGAATGGATAGCTATAGAATATATGTATTTAGACTTGTGGCGTACCTGTTGGTTCCGCAATTCTCTGGGGGGTTACAAAACTGCTGCACGGGGCTCAGTTGTACACGTATTGTCTACAGCACATATATATATATATACATATAACTATATATATATATATATATATGTGTATATATATATAGTGTGTGTGTGTTAGTGTGTAGGTGTGTTTGTGTGTGTGTGTGTTTGTGTGTTTGTGTGTTTGTGGGGTCTTCTATGTGCTCATATTGGTTAGATTGGATGGGATTATTGCTTGACTGGCAACTGCATTCAGCTGAATTTTGGAAAAGAACTGAGCTATGTGCAGGGTGGAGCTGCACTCATCTGAAAAGGTAACAAGAAATCGTTGAGTTTTGATTACTAGAAAGTCTGACAAAAGATCTACAGAATGAGAATATATAAATGTATGTATGTATGTATGTATGTATATTGCTCTTTATATAATTAGTCGAGCTGCAAATCGAAAAAAAAAGAGTCTGCACTACAGAGGCAAAAGATACAGATACTTTATGATGTGTGTGAGTGTATTTATATATATATATATATAAATATATAATTTTTTTTGTTTAGCTTTTGCAATGAGCATTTCACAGTCAAGGTCAAGTCAAACATTTGGCTTCCTTTTATTATTTCTTGTGTTGCCTTCTTGGCTTCCCTTTTCAACGCTTGCACATGCTTTTGTATCTGTATCTGTATCTGTGCTGTGGCTATAGCTATAGCTGTATCTGTATCGCTTGCGCGTATCTAACAGCTAAGCATGCGCAACGATGGCCAGACGAGGATGTCGACGGTCTGCTGTCTGCCGTCTGCTGTTCACTTGATCAAGCACAAGTACAGCGCCCGAGGGCCTTTTGGGTTTATTGTTGTTGCTTTTTGTGGTTGCTCTGGCTGCTGCTCGAGCTGCGAGCTGCGAGCTGAATGCCATGTGTGTGCTGGCTGCTTGTTTTGGTTGGCTTAGTTCGGCTGTTTGGGTGTCTGCCCAGACAAGGAATTTCAATTTCTTTTCTTTTTTTTGTTTTTGTTTTCATTTTGCTTCTGGTGCGAAACCTGCTTACCCAAAAACGAGCGAAACTCAACTAAATGCGACTTGTTGTGCTGCGCAGGCGCAAATAACCTGAAGATACAAGACTCATTAGATGCCAGACAGCAGCTAGTACTAGTTAGCTGCACTGTGAATTTCAGTTAGCAGCTGCATCAATTGAAATCTTGTTGCCACTTTTATGTATAAACTTTTGTCATATTTCATAGTTTAGTCCAGCTCATATCTTAGAATTTCCTATACAAATAAGTCTGAAATCAATTTAAATATCACGTATTTAGCACATTTAATCTGTTCAAGCTATTTAAGCGGTTCAAGCTATGTAATTCAATGTCTTCAATTAAATTTTTGAATTGAATCTTTAATTTAAATTTAATTTTAATTTTAATTTTTAAAAATTAAATCAATTTTTGTGGTAATTAAATATTGTTTTGAAATTAATAAAAGTCAATGTTCTTTATTTTATTATAAAGAAGTTTCAAGTTTTTAAATCTTATAAATTCTGGGATAGACACATTCACTAATACGGTCATAGGGAAAATCGGACGGATATATATACGGACAGGGCTACATCGACAGGGCTACAGCTCGTCGCCTAGATCAAGAATATATATTTGATGGGATTTCTACTTGTTACTTGTTACTTGTTACATTTAGTATTTGAAGTAATTCTTTATTTCCTGATTTCCCATTGTTAATACAATATTTTAAACTCAAAGTAAAGATATTGGAAATGTTTATATTGTTCCCTAAGTCAATAAAAGTTCCATCAAGTTATTGACATTGAATTAATTAATATATAATAATAATATATATAATATATAATATATTCTTCATCAATATAAATAACTAAGTCAATTTAGTTGTTTAAATTTTATCATTATTAAAACTGTAAAAAATTTTCATTATGTTCTCATGTTTACTTCCGCTTAACAAATATATAAAAATTGTTCTATCTCTATTTACATCTTATTCCCATCTCTTTTATTGTAGTTGCTCTACTCCACTCTGTCTCAGTTTAGTTTGATGTCGACAAAGAGCCCAATTCTGAGTTTCAGGATTCAGTTCTTCTGTGCATTTTAGAGCAAACCGCTTCATATTTCATAATTGCAGATTTTTGTTATGAAGAGCCAATGGCAATGGAATTTTCTCATGTTGCCGCCACTAAAAACAGCTCAAAGACTAAAAGCAACAATTTTTGGGGCTGTTCACGGATACTCGATGTGAATTTTAAGCAGTCTTTGCTCTTATGAAACTAATTAAATTTGCTGCTTACATGGGAATCAGTTAGAGAGAAAGAGAGAGAGATAAAGAGAGAGACCTATATTCATGATGAATATGAAATATAACGCTTCTGTCTTATTCTACATGAACTATTTTAATACATTACGATTAATAAGATAAATTTAAAAGAAATCAACTTGTGGCCAAATTGAAAGTCATTTAAATTATATTAACGTAATGCCCAGCAATTGCAGAGAACTTTCAAGATATTTTATTGTTCGAATATCTCAAATTCATACAAACATAAATCGACAGACAAGCTATAAGCAACGCGAGTCAAGTTCGTGGCTTCAGAAGGCAGGCAGAAAGCACGAAGAGCTCAGGCAACGTCAGAGCAGGAGACTGAGAGACTGAGTCAGAGCCAAGCAAAGCCAGGTGGAGGAGGGCAAGAGCCGGTTGCGGTTCGAGCCAAGTGCAGCGCAAATGGATGGATGGACATGGACGCTCGCACTTATTAATGCTTAATAAATGGCATTTCATTTCTTATTATTGTTGGACTGGGCGCGACGTGGATATGTCCGAAGATTTTTATTGCAACTGTGGCTGCGGTGCGCATTGTTGTTGTTAATGCGAGTCGATATATTGGGCATGACTAAGGATGCACACGCATATATACATATACATTCCCATAAATACATATATACTGCATGCAGTCAGTCAGTCAGTCAGTCAACGTGTGCTAAAGTAATTATTTCATTTGAGCCAACAATGAGGCTGCAAGTCCGTTCGAGCGCTTTGAGCGACTGTTGCCGTGAGATGGACGTGAAAATTAAAGAAGCTGGCATCAGGACCGGGCATTGGTCTGCGAACCGTCTCATGATAAACGCTTTCAATGCTTTTAACGACTCAACTTTGGCGTTGCCAGCCCATTTGTAAAGTACTCGGGAATGTAAATGAAGCGGGTGTCTGTCGCGCCTGCACTTCGCTACGGCTCCTCAAAATGTTGTATTTCGAGGTCTTCTGGGTCATTGCACTTCGAAATGGATTGGTCACGGCCACAGTATTAATGTTGCAGTATAGAAACTACCACAAAACAGATGTATATGCATGAGCCTATATTCTGATTCAGGTCTTTAGTGTGTATTTACTGTTATTTAATAATAACACATAAATATTTGGTGTATTTCTACTTTTACATATACATTTAATGTTTGCAAGTTGTTTGATTATTTTTGAATTTTATTTCGTTCGCGCCAAAACATTTGCCAAACATGTTATCGACTTCTGTCACAATCGATAACTAGTCATGCGCGCTGCTTCTGAGTCAAATAGTTCGCTTTGAATTTGAGCATGTTCATTTGACCATGAACTGTTTCAATAATATTGTTATTAGTATTCATTAAAAACCTTGTAAAATGTTGTTATATGTTTAATAATAAGATAATTATTTTAAATAATTTTGTAATTGTAATGCTTGTTAATACAATAATGAAATAAATTATAAATAGTTACTTGAAATAAACCACTTGAACTGGTTCAGTTCTTTGCACTTTTATTGTGAGCACCAAAAATTTAGCTCTTTTTCCCTCTCTCTGAGCGAACAATTCAATGTGACCGAAAAACCCGAGGAATTTCTGTGTAAAAATCGAAGGCGCGTCGTGCAAAACCAAACAAACGAATGTAAGACTTAATTTATAAGCAGTGTAAGCAATGAATTAAAATACTATTAACCCCAATTACAGATGCAGACGACAAGCTCAACTGCAGCAGCCGCCGCGGCAGCTGGTGCCAGTGGAGATGCCACGGCAGCGCCGTTGCGAGCCTGCAGTACGAGCGGCTGCCGGGTGAGCAAATATGTTGAGGTGACCAAGCGCAAGTGCCCGCAGTTTGTTTCTGCACCATACATAATGCCCAAGCCGTTGGTGGTCAATGGCAAGACATCGATTTTTCAAGTGGGCGGCGAAATGGCCAAAATGGGTGACATACCCTCGCTGGCAGCTGCAGTCGGCAGTGGCGATGGGCAGCCAATCTATCGAATCAAGCCAGGCACCCATGCACATGTCATCAACTACGTTTTCATAGACGAGGGCTCTGACTCCATGGAGAAGGCAAAGTCGGAGGACCAAGAGGCCATGCGCATGCTGCTCGACTCACAGCGCGAGAGCGCCACAGCAAAGCTGCAGAAATTACTATCCACACATCGCGGACTGGTACAACTGGCAGCAGCAACAACAACAACTGCTCCCGAAACTGTTGCTACTGCAGTTGCTCCAGCTGCAGCCAATCCGACACCCAGCGCAACTCTTGCGGCACCAGCTGCCGTGACTACTCCGCAAATTCATCCTAATTTGTGCATTGCCAGCGTGGAGGGCGCTGCCTTGCCCTTTGCAGCCACAGCAGCACCGAACCCCGCAACAAAACCCACACCCACACCGACGCCTGCTCCTCCGCCTGCAGCAGCAGCAGTAGCACCTGCAGCAAACACCATTCCAATAGACCCAAGTGTGGAGCAGCTTCAGGCCGAGATCCTCAAGCTCCGTCGCACTGTGGCACGCCTCGGCGGCGGTCACGTTGCCAATTGACTTAAGCATAGAATACTTTACTCATAGTTAACCAGACTGTAAGCAAAATCGATAGATAGCCAATGAATACGCTTTGACCTCTCATTAACCATAGACTAAAACATTCTTTGTTAATAAACAAACTAACTAAACAGAATCTACAATCTATGTGGAGCGCAGGGATCTTTTCGCTCAAACAATGTATGTATATTTCGAGGTATTTACTTTTTTATGGGTTTCATCTCTTCTCTTTCTCTCGCTTTTTAATGAAACCGAAATGGATGAGCCGGCTTTGGCTCTTTGGAGCTTCGCTCAGATTTTTGCCAGACATGAGTTGAATCTTAAGGAGTCGTAAATGTGGAATTTTATGTGTCATCCGCCAGGCGAAAACTTGGCAATCGAACGTAAATTACATTTTATGATGCCAAAAAGGGTGAGACGTCGATTGCAACAGCAACTGGCCACACAACATCGCAACATCGACAACAGCAGCAACATGTGGCATGCAATTGCACAGAGTGCATAGAAATTGAGTAAGAGATGCAACTGGGAGTTGATCTAGCTGATCTTTATATAAATGCAGAATGTTGTTGCAGAGCACTCAGTGTCAAGATCAGGAGACGATTGAGCTTAAGGGTAGCCAATGCTAGCACGTTGATCATCATTCTCTCTCTCTCTCTCTCTCTCTCTCTCTTTCTCTCTGCTTGCCTCGCATAAAAAGTAACGAATGTGCGCAATAATAAAAATCATTAAAATAAAAATGTTTATGAGAGTGCATAAACACGACTTTATAGGGCATCGGCAGAGACAGAGGCAGTGGAGGAGAGGGCAGACTGGAGCACTTGATGGCCGCGTCCCCAGCCCATGGCCAGGGAGGAGGCGCGGGAGTGTCAATGCAGGCAAAAGTATCTGCGCATTTGTTTCGCTTGGCACTCAGCAAAAGTCACACACACACACACACACACACACACATACCAATTGGGATTGGGATTGGGATGCTAACTCATTTTGGCGGCTGTGGCTGCTGCTGCTGTTGCTGTTGCTGTTGCTGTTGCTGTTGCTGTGGCTGCCTGCGACGCCAGTTGCGACTCGTACCTGTGACGAGGCATCTCGAGGCAACTCGCAGGCGCAGGCGCTCAGCTCAAAAATAATTTGCAATTTCTGAGAAATACTCACATTTGCGCTTGCCGTGTGCTGACTTTATGCGCTGCCGGTCGCCGTCGTCGTCGTCTCAAGAACCTCTACCAGTTGCGATGCGGTGTGGCCGTAATGAAAATTAAAATACGAAACACTCAGGCAAAAGGTCGGCAAGGAGCCAATGAGCAGGCGCAACTGCCTGCTGCGCCCCGCCCCGCCCCGCCGACGATGGACGCTGCTCCCTCGAGCTGTCGTCCGGTCGCTTGGTCGGATTGCTTGTCGTTATCTTGTCATGTCAAAATGGTCTTACGAAAATGTATCTTTTGTATTCCAAGTGCAAATGAGCAGCACAGATACAAAACAACAGTCAGCCAGGCCCTCCACCTCCACCTCCCCCTACCCCTCACCCCTCCTCATTCCCATCCCCTCCACCGTCTTGTTTCCTTTTATTTGTTTGCTCACTCGCAATTTTTATGCCTTTATTGTGTTTACTCTTTGCCTTCGTTTCTGCAAATGCTTTTAAGACTTTAAGACTTTTTAGTTTGTAGTTGAGCGTACAAATTTGTATCCCTCTCTCCCTCTCGCTATCTCTCTCTTTGTCACTCCCGCTCTCGCTCTGCCTTTGCCATGCCCGCACAGAAGCCCCAGGAACAGAACAGGATTGACCACTCCGTACACCGAATGTATCTGTATCTTCTTGTGTTCTCTCTTTTCAGCAACTCCAAGCTGGGAGCTGGGCACTGGAGGCTTGGGCACTGGGAACAGCAATTGTGACTGCGACTGCGACTGCGCCCGTTCCTGATGCTGTTGCTGTTGCTGTTGCTGATGCTGATGCTGACGATGATGATGACACAACATGAAATGGTAAAACACGCTGAAAAATATTAAATACGCTACGTCGCTGCCTTTTGACAGCGGACGTAAATTTGCTTTTGCCCGTGCCCCTTACGCCACTATCCCTCTTCCCCCCTCTCCACCTCTATCCCTCCGTCCATGCCTTTGGCAACTCTGGTTTAATTGCACATAAGCTTGGCCCTCGGTCGCCGTGCTGCACCGAAGGCACCAACTGTGATTGTGAGGATCTCTCGGCAATTAAAATAGAGTGTAAGTTAAGGATGCATAAAACCCTGATCTTTATATGTATATCTTTATATGTATATCACTCCGACGCATTATTGTCATTGGATATGGCTGCTTCTTGCGCTGCCTAGGGGCAACTTAATGCATTCCTGGAAGCACGGATCGATCACATATAAAGACCAAAAATGATATCGGTAGATGGAAAACTTTTGCATATATGTATATATATATATATATATATATATATATATATATATATATATATATATTAACTGATATCATATCAGAGCTGAATCTACAAATAAACGATCTAGTTGTCAGCTTTTTGTTAGGTGAGATTATAAGATTATAGTTAAGAGAAGTTGAACCAATTTCTTTAATATTGTGCTATTTTTAAAGTAGATGAAATAAAGATAAAATGTAAGAATTATAAGTTAAATTCTTATATCATATTGTTTTTTTTTTTATTTATTTATTTATTTATTTTTTTTTTGTGAAATGATTTTATTAAATTTAATACTTTTTCGAAATTGAAACTGATTTATCAGGGCTGAATCTATAGTTTGTTCAATTTTAAAAGTAGTAAAAATATGGGAACAATATTTTTTAAATTATTATATTTTATTAAATTAAAAAAAAAAATTTTTTGTTTTCATACCTTTTTGAAATTCAAACTGATAATATATCAACTACAGATTGTTTAATTTTGTTCAATTTAAAAAGTAGATAAAATGTAGGAAATCTATTTCATTTTAATTCTTATATCTTATTGAGGATTTTTTTCTCTATTTCAAAAATACAGTACAGAATTGAACTTAAAAGTCAATGGAATCTGAACCAGAATTGAAAAAAAATGTAAGGATTCAAAATATGTTTATTTAATTTAATGTGATTAAAGAATTAATAAAGATGCTTTAAGCATTTCATCTTCTCATCTAATGCTTAGAATAGTGAAAAAAAACTTGACTTGAAATTATCAAACAGTATTGAGTATTTCTGAAAGCCTTCAGAGCTCTAGGGATTATGAAGAAGTATCCATTGATACATTTTGGGAGTAACTGCTACTCAATGTGAAGCAAATTCCAATTGAGCTGTAAATATGGCATTCGGAATATTCCGAAATATTTTCCTAAAACTAAATTGTTTTAAAGGATATAAAATGATTGGAATTTGAAAAGATTTAATTGTAACGTACAAACTAGCACTGGTGAAGACAAATACTCCATTAGAATCAGAGCAAATAAAAAAGCTCTAATCGGGAGTGTTCGACTTGAAGATACCCTGAAAATCGCCCGAACTGCATTTGTAAACATACTCCAACTCAAACTCGACTTTTCAGTGGGATTAATTGAAAGCCAAAGCAACATCAAATTGAAATCCGCATGAAATGTGTCAAAATTTTGGAGACCAAACAATGGATTTAATTAAATCTTTCAATGTGTCGCACATCGGAAAAAAAAAATGATTAAAGTCAAATTAAATCTTGCATATCGCCGCCAACAACTCAGATTTGGTGACTGGGACAAACGGCAGCAGCAGCAGCAGCAGCAGCAGCATCAGCAGTCGCAGCGCTGACATACATAGTTAGACAAATACAAACACAAATACATACATACATACATACATACATACATACATTCATACATATGTACAGCTGCATGCAAAATTTTGTTTAGACACAAAACATATTGAAGATCAAAGCCCAGAGCTGGGGGCAGTGTTGCCGTTTCCTGTGGCGCGTCATAATAACAGCGATCCAAAGACAACAACAACAAGTCACACACACACACACACACACACACACACACACAGAGGCATATGCACACGCACATGTATACATACACAAACAACATAAAGTTGACTTTGGCGTCCTACCGCATTCTAAGTTCTATTGGCACAAAGACCGACTTTTGCGTTGCGGTCTTTCGGGTTTGCATGCGATGTATCTGTATCTGCGTATCTGTTAGATACGGGATACAGCTGCAGCCTGTGCGCTGGCATCGAAACTCGTTTTCATGCATAGGACAAACAAACACACACACATACACACACACACACATCACTTCGTTTTCCCTTTGGCCAAGTGTGAGACGAGCTCCCATTCTCAGGCCTGTATTTCTGTGTGTGTGTGTGTTTGTTTGTGTGTGGTATTTGTCGAGTGTCTGCATGTGTGTGTGTGTGTGTGCGTGTGCGTGTAGCGCCCTCGCGGCATAGTTTGCATTTTCAAGGTCGCATACTGAAGCTTCTCTTCGACTTCTCCTCAACTTGTTCTTCTGCAGAATTTCGCCGGGTGTGCGGCCATTTCTCAGGGTCTAACGACGCCAGCTCTGCGATTATCCAGTGATATTGTAATCTGCTGCCAGGTAATCTGTCGCTTACCTTAAAAATATACCCTATATGTATGTATGTATGTATGTATGTATGTATGTCTGTGCCCTAAGCCCATTACAAGCCACGCTGGTGACATTGCATCCCATTTAACATATAAAGTATAATTTTTACGAGTGCAGCCGGCTTAAGGAACGAGCACTGAAATCGCCAAGATATGTGTTTACCCAGTCGCAGTTGGAGTTGGAGTTGGAGTCGCTTAAGTGAGTTACTGAATGTATATGAGTGTGAGTGTGACTGTGAGTGTGAATGCGTTTGAGTGTGTGTGTGCAACATTTCGCGCTGCAAGTTCTTTTGAACTCCAGTGCCCCGCTCTGCACTTTCCTGGAGTCATTTCCTTTACGTGACTCTGCGCTGAGTCACCAAAGGGGCAAGAACAGCGGCAGCAGGAGGAGTCTCCTCCTCTCGTTCAGCCTGCCAAAATCCTGTAGCCCAAAGTAATGTCGATTGTTGCTCATTGCCACCAAGTCTTCGCCCTTGATTCATCAGCAGCACAAACAATGACTCAACCTAATTGCCCGCAACAGTCCGCGATGCATCAGAAACTAAACGAATTACTAACTATGTAAGTCATGCATTCTCGAGCTGAGGTAAAGCCATGCAGTGAGTGGTGCAAGCGCCAAGGAAAATGCTGGGAATCACTTACCTTTGAGGTGACCAGCGTCAGAGTAGGTGAGGAACCCTGTAAATTAAATAGAAGAAGAAGAAGAAGTATATGTTTAGTTGTGTTGAGTAGTCATGGGTAGACATTTTAAAATCTTATTAAACTAAGAAGAACAGAGATTATTTTTGTTAAAATTAAAGTAAAGTTTCTTAGACAGGTAATAAGACTGCACTTCAATATTTTTTTTTCCTTTATATTTTTTTTTATTGTTCCCATAGATTAAAGTTGCTGATCTACGAAGATATAATTAATCAACTGTATTAGTAATATTTGTTGTCATGAATCGAATGATTTAATGTTTTATTTCATTTCATTAGCAAGAATCTATATTCATATATTTTACGATTCTAGTTGTCAAAACTTCTCAATATATAAGAGATGCTTAAAAAAAAAGATATGACAAAATTTTTTAATATAAAACAAGAAAGAATTTCATAGTCGGGTGTTCCTGACTATATAACACTCATTCATAAATCAAAAATAGTTTAATGAGTCTGCAGTAACTTTAATTGTTCCGATTCCGATTTAAAGCTTTAGCTTCAAACTCAGATATGCAATATATTTATAGAATTTTGAATTTCTTGCTGTAAAGCTTTAGAAAGTTTCACTTTTTATGCGTAAACTGTTCGTGGATTTAAAAATTGTAAACAATTCTTTAAAAAAGTTTATAGTGAAGAAATGGCACGGCTAAAGAATTGAAAATAGTATTGTGTTGTAATTGATAG
The DNA here is from genome assembly GCA_035047405.1 of Drosophila stalkeri. Lineage (NCBI taxonomy): Eukaryota > Metazoa > Arthropoda > Insecta > Diptera > Drosophilidae > Drosophila > Drosophila stalkeri. Next base: position 30,021,408 of record JAWNPR010000039.1, on the reverse strand, counting down.
AGGTGAACAGTAAGGATTATTATTGCGGCTTGTCATATATAATATGACGATATATTCATATTAAATGTATTTTTTATCTTGGGCTGTCATAAATTTTAAATTCGTCAGCTTTTAAATAATAAAATGTTCGATTAACAGAAAAAATAATTTCTAATTTTCATAACTCTAAGTAATATTAATATATTACAAGGCGAGGGTACTCACACATATATATACAAAAATATAAATATATACAAAATCAGATTCTCTAGTTCAAATGGACAGACGGAGGATGAATGGAGGGAAAAACAAATATACAGACGTACAGTAAGACAGAAGAACATTGTACAAAACCAATATACTCCATTGCTTTGTAAGAGTGTATAATGATCAAGTATTGGAAATAAAGTTGAATTATGCTTGGATTTACTTAATAATTTAAAGACTCTTATTCTTTAAGATTTCTAAATCGACATATTCATTCAGCGACTCAGCTGTTAAAGTTGGGCAAAATAATTATATTTATTTTATTCAGATTATGTTAGGTTAAATTCTAAGATTCATATATAATAAATTTCATAAATTTTAATTGCGTAAAAAAAACCTCTTATTTATAAAATATATTATATTTTTATTATGTTTTGCTTAAAGCTAGATTATTTGTTGTAGATGTTTAAATGATTAAAAAAGAATATTTCGCTTTAGTAAATTCAGGTTAAAATAGAAAAAAAAACAATGCTCTACATTGTGATAGCAACACATGTTGAGTAATCTGAGTTATATAAAGAAAACTGAGCAATGGGCATAGACTCACGTTCGGGTATTACAACAGAGCGGCACACGTGCAATTTCTTTGGCAGGGAAGTTTTTCGGCCAAACACTTTGCAAAACGTGCGCCGAACAAAAAGTGGTAAGAAAAAGTAACAAGGGAAAACTAATCCCATTTCCATTCCTGGAACCTAACAAGGACGCGCCTCTATCTTGAGTGTGAAATCACGTAGCAGCATCGATCGCATCTCCAAAATTGAAATCTAGTGCAATAATTGGGCTAGGCCATTCAAGCAATTTTACATCGTGGCAAATGAAAATCCTTTCGATTTTCCAGGAATTACTTTGAGAAATTCAACTGTTCTTATATGTAATCTGTGCATATCTCTCTTTACTCTGTCATCTAACTAAATTTGCTTGTGTGTGTGAGAGTGTCTGTGGCTTGGCATAGTACAATGAACTCTTGGAGCGACCGAAATTTCTATTTAAATTTGAGTATTTATTAACTGAAGCGAAAGAATCAAATGTATATTTATATATATGTATGTATGTATATACATACATGCATATGGTAGTAGTAACACAGCTACAACTAAACAAATTCTTAGCGGCGATTTTCGACAAAAGCAATCAAATAATACTTAATTTTATACAGAGAACATGTCTCCAATGGCCACATCGTAAAGTCTCATAGATTCCTCCATCATTTTGGTCACTCTCTGGGCGATTAACATAACATGAACTGGAATATACGAAATGGGAATGACCGAGAGCATTCGACGTCAAGACGGGTCGGGGCTTTCGCTTTGACTTAAGCTTTGGGTTCGCGTTCGGGTTCGGGTTCGGATGGTCAACTGTTACGGAGGGCAAAGGCAGGCCGAGTTAGTTGTCTTGAGTCGAATCATACATTAATTAATAATTTCTTTTGAAACTAGCGAAGCGACATTATTTATCCACGTGTTATTCTACTTCTTCTTCTTCTAGTCCAGGATTGGCAGCCGATGGGGCAAACGGGGCACCTGACCCCGCCCCACACGATTTGCACTCTTCGTGTGGCTTTTGTTCTGGATCATTAAAGAAATTTGTACGAAAATGGCAAACGATGCGAAATACGTGATGAATAGAACTTGAATCTGCGTAGTGTATATATGAGTATGCATAGCTCTAACGGTTTTCATCACTTTATGTATACCTGCTTCTGAAATGCCAAAACGAGCATATTAGTTTTGAGAAATGTAACTAGATAGCCTTGGGGTTGAAGATTTTAAATTTGGCATATATAATCTTGAAAAGTAGCTTAAAAAATCAGTTATATTAAATGTTGAAAGAAAAGATCGGTTAATCAATTGCAGCTCTCTATATTCAGTTGTTTGGAACGTTACAAATTTATCAGAGCTAAAATTAACAGATAGAATCATTTCTTTAGCGTCTAGCGTAGATTAAGCAATAATTATATAGACAACAACTATAGTAATTTGTTTTTAAATTGAAAAAAAGTATATTTAGAGAAAAGTTGTATATTCAGTAAAATCCGGTTGAGTGCTTATGCTCAAATAACTGTCATATACGATTGCTCATATAAGTTTGTGTAGGGATCAGAATTTACGCTATAAGTGGAGTATTTATTATTAACTTTACTTAATATGTATGTATGTGACTAGAATACACATAATGTTTCTATATAAATCAGGATTTACACTTAAGGAGCTGTTGACTCGTTCCTTAAATCTATTATATAGTGAACAAAAATGATATAGATAACAAAAATATACGACAAAATAAATAATACGTTTATTTAAATCCGAATATTATAGTGCTGGAGCTGGAATAACAAGGATATCTATAGTTGGAGCACTGTTAAATTTCCCTATAAATATATACTTTGATAATAGTACAAGCTAAATGGGATTATATAAATTTAATTTAGCTATTTTGTGAATATAAGAACGAGTATTAGGCAGTCAGGTACACCCGATTGGAATGCTGCTAATTAAGTTTTTGGTTTGTTTCAACTGTTTTATGCCAAAGACAATACTTCCATTTCTATAATACAATAGAAACGTGGAAGTGAGGAAGGTGAAATATATAGGTAGATTAGGTTTCAGATGACTTAGAGAATATTATTTAAGAGAGATGCTGCAAAAGTTCCATAGCGCTTGACCCCATTTCACTTGACAAGTTCATATTTATAAATAATTGATCCTTTCAAATTCCAACTATTGATACAGCTTTTTAGTTTTAGCCAGATTGCATTCAAATTTCATAAGTTTGTATAATTGTTGAATATTTTTAGACAATTCTGTGACATATTTAATATTGCTCGCTGCTTGGAGCATTACCCAGGCGCCCCCAGAATATGTGGCCGCAGCAATAAGAGCTTAAAATAGATGCATCCACACACCCAATCAGCGGAAAACAGAGAAACTAATTATATTACATTGGGCATTGTGTGGAGGAAAGAAACTTATTCGAGCTGAATGCCCCAGCATCCAGCATCAATAAAATGTCGCAGCGACTCTCGAAAGCTAACTTTGTGTAATGCGATTGCATGTGAAGTGATATAAAGGTATGCATTGCACTGGTAGAGAGCGGGAGAGGGGGGGGGGAGGAAGGCTCTTGAGGACCTGAAGGGGGGGAAAGCCGAGCAGTTGGTCGGGATTGCAGCTGACATAAAACAACTAAAAATAATACAAATACAAAGCGATAAATCTTGTAGTAGGTGAAAGAAAGCCAAAAAAGAAGAAAACGTGAATCTAGTGAAATGCTCAATGCTCGATGTTGTATCGGTAACTAATGCATGGAAATTGGAAGGGGGGGAAATGGAGCTCTGGATAGGGATAGGGACTGGGATAGGGCCTAGCGACAGCAACAGCAACAGGGACAGGGACAGGGTAAGAAATGTCCAAAGTACTTTGCTCTAATGGCAGTCACACGCATTACCATGGTCCACGAATCGAGAAATCTATTCTTAACGAGTCTGGCCGAAGAAAGGGGAGAGAGATGGCGACGTTTCTTTCTTTTCGAATCACTTTTGAATAAATTTTAGTTACAGATCTTCGCCTCAATGCAATGCTGTGCGTCTTTCTTTCTTGCTTTCTTGTGGTAATAACATTAGTCTAGTTGGTATACACGTATGTATATGTATGTCTGTGTCTGTCTCTCTGTCTCTCTGTCTGTCTGTCTATGCCGCATTAGAGAGCATGATCATAATACATAGATCCTCCTAGACGATAGATGGAAAGAAAGCATCTTCTTTATTGCAGCGCGCGATCGAGTAAGCGAGTGAGCGAGTGAGTGAGGGGAAAAGGTATCGTTTTCCATGTAATAATTTTCCAATGTGTCCAGCGGGTAGTCGGGGAGGCGGACATATAAAAAATGCACCGCTGTCAGTGGACGGCGGCCCTCAGCGGCAAACCGCTCGATCAAATTATGTTAATTCGGGTTTAGTGCGAGTATCAAATATTTATTACAGCCACAGAGAGACAACGATACATAACGAACAAGAGAAGACCCCAGAGAGTTGAGAAGAAGAGACACTAATACCTTGTGCAATGGCGCAGACTTGAATTAGTTGAAACACAGGCGGAAACTTTGAAATACACTTAAAAAGCTGAAAATATCAAAGAAATATTGAAGAGAATGCATATTTATCTTTCTTTATAGAATATGTACTTTTAGGAACTGTAGATCTACTTGAGGAATAACATTATCATAAACAAGTAATATTCTGCCTTCAGCTAAGTCTACATCCTGTCTTAGGGCCGCTGGTCATAAACAAATCAAATTTGTCATCTTCATAAATAATTATTTTCAGTGTATTCATAGCACAATAGCATAAACAAGTTACTTTAACTCCATTTGTTGGCTTGATTTTTCTATACCTATTACAAAGTGCTATAGCAGGGTATATTATGTTAGATCATCTGTATGCTATAGACAGTAATAGGCCTCGGAGATCTTCCAAAGGATATCCACATATGTATTCTTAATCAGCAGAAAGAGCCGAGTTCTTTAGTCTGTTCTACCTCGAAAGCCTCTAGCGAAGGACCATAGCAAAATATGTACTTGATTGGCTCCAAAAAATACAGTCTTAATCAAAAGTATTTACACAGCGAGCATTTTTCTACTCTAATTGCTAAAGGGAGACCATTTTTGCAAATATTTGTTACAAGAGGAGTAACATATCCCATAATACCTATGTACATATATACATATATATCCACATGCATACATACATACATATATATACATCTATTTTATCTATCTATTGAGCATACCGTTTTTAACCATATACATTAGATTTCAAATATTAAATATATATTTATATATATTTTTGAAATTAAATTTTATTTGTATCTCCTCATAATAGTATTCTAGATATTTTGGATATTTTGAAACATAAAATCTATATTATTATAGATATTTATTGTATAATTTTTTTCTCGTTATATATTGAAATTGTCACTAAAGTCAATAAAATCTAGGTGTGTAGATAGATAGTTTATTTTAATGAATTCATAGACTATAAACAATTCGATTTCGATTGGCAAACCTTACTCAACTTTCTCTAAAATTGAAAAAAAGTAATTTAATCAGAAGATTTTTATGGGCTTTTTGAATAAATTTGTACCTCGCAACATTATTTTTCTTGCAAATTAATTTTTTTTTCATATTTTATGTCTCAAAAAAAAAAAAAAGATCCAAGAGCTCTATACCTAAATATTCATGTAAAACGCTTGTGAAATATAAAGATTTATTCAAAATAAAAAGTCTTATTACAAAAAAGGTATTAAAAAGAGTTGATGCATATATATAACTTCGTAATATATATCTTATCTTATTTCTGAATTGAAATATTCATTAAAAAATATTTAGAATTCGTATTATCTAAAACCCATTTACTTATAGCGAGAAAAGGATTAGAATTGGGGCAGAAGTTTTTTTTATAGCAGAGTCACTGAAGCGAAAACTTATGCGTGTTTGTGTGTGTGTATGTATATATGTATGTTTGTGTGCATATCTCTTGATATATGTATGCAATCGAGAAGTCTCCAATGCTTAGGTAAACACTTCATTCTAGTATGCAGGGTATCTTCTAGTCGTGCACTCCTTACTTGTTTATCGTTACTCTTATTGTGTACATGTGTGTGCGTGTGTGTGTGTGTACTGTCATATATTGGTATGTACATATATGTACATACGTATCTCCTACACACAATAAGAAGACCAACTATAAAACTTGTATCAAATCGAACAAAACAAAAATAAAATTTTTATTGCATTCCAGCACTAAAATCTTTCGATCGTGTGATGCTCTGAGAGCTGGTCAGCAGCGGCAGCAGCAGCCGTCGACAATTTGGAGTTGGCTCTGTCCCCAGCGCCCTGGGCCGGTGTCTCTTTCACTCGCAGTGTGTCGCCATGTGCGACGAGTGGCATCGACAAACTGTGTGTAGTGTATATACATATATATATATATATATATATATATATATATTGATATTGATTGTCTACCCCGAGCCGAATTGAAACTCTTTGCCATTGCCTAATATTCCATTAACAGGCTTATTAAGGCAGCACGTAGCAGAGCGTCTGAGACCCACACAGATGTAGAGAGAGAGAGAGAGAGAGAGATAGAGATAGATATACCCATGCTAGTAGTTTAATAAAAGGTACTGATGCATAAATGGGTGTTTGTATCTAAATTGATCGAATTTGGGGACACACACATATGAGAGGTCGGGGCGAGAGAGAGAGAGAGAGCGATGAGCAGATGAGCGGGACGCTGCGTGCTGCTCGCTGGTCGCTCAGCTCGGTGGTTCAGGTAAAAATTCCCCCGTGGGCTGAAACAAAAACAAAAACAAAAAAAACAGCAACAACAGCGGCACGAAGAAGTTGAAACTCGGAGTTGGACTTGAGCAGTGGTGGCTGCTAAAGCAGGTACAATTTTATAATTTCGTTTCGTGTTTAATTAAAGGTGAAGTTTTAAAGAAATAATAAAGAATTATCGAAGACCTGGCCAGAGACGGGTCCAGATGATGCCCAATACACACACACATACACACACACACACAACGAGCATTGATCGTAAAGCGATGAGACGGGCAACCGTAGCGACTCTTCCTCCCTCCCTCTCTCTCTCTCTCTCTCGCTCTGCATGCAAAGAAGAGTCGGGAGCTGGGGTACTATTGGGAGTCCAGCGATCATTATGCCATAAATAAAGATTCGTTCCGTGCATCGGTCAGCTATGGGAAAATTATATAAAGCACTTTTATAGTACACCATCTTTTTGAAGCTCTAAAAATTCTGTTAGCGTGTGAGTAGATCTCTGTTTCTCTCCCTCTCACTCTCTCTCGCTCTCTCTGTGTGTGTGTGTGTGTGTGTGTGTGTCTAGTCTGTGTGCTCTGGGTGAATTTCGGGTTATGGTACCGGGGACTATAATTATGCCCAGTTATGACCAAAGTCCAGTTATCGTTGCCCACGATACATATGTACATATATAAAGCTTCGAAATTACATATCCAGATTTAATTACGAAATTCTATACGAAATCACTTTTGGACATTTTACTTGCCTTGATTGTTTGATTGCTTTTGACGTTTGCTTCAGTCTCTGTTGACGGCTTTCGAGCAACGTTATCAATCAAACAAAATGTAATTCAAGGCAGCTTGATTGTCTGGGACTAGACTAGACAAGTCAAGAATGGGGTGGAAATTAATGTAAAGCAAAGTAAAAATGTGTAAAGTAATACTGAAACAACATCTTTAGGCTATACGCTCAAGCATGACCCTGAGAATCGCATGGAAAGGCATTTATTTATTAAAATCAGTGGAGTAAGTTAAAGAACAAATTATATAATTAACTCTAATTTCTTAGCATTAAATCGATCTTGAATAGCACAAGGAAAATCAGCTTACTTACGTTACATAAGCAATATTATCTTTACACATTTTTACTTTACTATCTACCCTATTCATATAGAATATAGATCATATATAGATGATCATATCATTCTAGCTACGTCTGTCACGTACAGAATATTTTATTCCTTCAATATACTAGCCATGCAGAACAACTATTTTTTATTCAACATCCAAAAGATATTGATGGAAGATAGAGTTCCGAAAATATGGTCTACAGTCTTCTTGCAATAGCTAGAGTGCAAGATAAAATGCCTAATTGAATGCCTAATTGAATGGGTATAATAGTTTCTCATGTTGGCCTAGTTCCTGTCTACAATACCACAAAATAAACAGTCTCATAATTGGAGACTCTTTGACTATCACAGAGGCAGGACTAATAGCTTTGCAACCCATTGAAACAGCCTCGTGCTCTCAAGCTTTGTCATCTCTTGATCGGGTACCCAATCGAGTCCTAACTGCAGAACCCGCTCAGGCGCATAGAGAAACTACAAATTTATATAGGATAGATAATCAATCCAAATTTTGTAGGCTTGAAGAATCAAACGATATTCACAATACAGCAATATCAGCACACTAAAAAGAGCTTGAAAATCACATACATACGACGATCTCTTGAGCGTCGTTAACAGTCCTAAAATCCAGTAGGTTTCATTGTAATTAAGATAAGACACATTAATTTTCTATATCTTACATTTAATTAACATCTCGAAAACAACAGAATTTATCGAAAACAAAACTGTTATAATGACAACAGCCTGTACGTTAAATGTTAAATATGAGAATTGCAAAGAGAGGCGTTTATCAATAATATTTTTCCCTACAAATGAAAACTCTCTAGTTCCATAATCAGTTACTTCTGATATGGAATGTATAGTACATAATATAAATAATCTTTAAATTGAATTGAATTTCAATAACAAAACAAACAATCTGTAATCATTAGCCTTTAGAGTGAAATAAAATGGAATCGAAATGTTCTACAAGAGCATGAGAAGAAATGAGAGAGAATTTGTCAATTTTTCATTGCCAAGGCAAGCGAAACCAAAATGTTTGACAGCCTAGATGACAACCGCTTGTCAAAATCTGACAACTCAAACTAATCATTTCAATTGGTGCTCGCTGGCTGGCGCAGTCGACGTTGACGTCGACGTCGCGTCGCAGTCGGTAGATCGGCGCAGCGCAGCGAACGCGTGCCAAAGATTTGAGTTTGAGGTGGTTCTCACTTACCCCAAGAACCGTGACGATGACGATGACGATGACGATCCGATCTGTGAACGGATGACGATGATGACGCAGCGTTCGCATTTAGCAACAAATTTTTCTCTGTTTGACAAATTCTTGTTGTAAAAGGGGGCCAATGGGTATTCCCTCGTGAGCCACTTGACTGGGCGTGGTCCTCTGACTGGATATCGGACTGGGATATCGGAATATCGCCGTCAATGCCACAGTGTTGTCATCGGGGTTTGTGTACTTACGACTTTATAGCCAGGCCTTTCACCCAACAAGTAAACACTTTTACGACACTTTGACAACGGGCAAGAGACACAGCGAACCCAACAACAACAACAACAGTAAGAAGAAGAAGAGCAACGGGAACATGATGAAGATTGGACTTTGAGTAGTTAAATCGAGTAGCTATAAAAAATGTCTAATTGCTTTTGGTTTTTCCTTTTGGCAAAGTAAACAATTGAGTCTGTGCTCGAGTCTAATTGATTCACACTTTCTTTTGGGCTGTAAAACAAGATGTATTCTCGCCCAGATTACCATCGGGTCGAGCGGGCTGTACGAGTGTGCAATGATTGAAATCTTTACTGCTCCGGCAACGCAGTGACATTAGCCTGGGTATTCCAATTGAAGCCGTTGTACACAAATCAAATACAAAACGGGCTCACACAAAGTGTGCGTAGTTATTATGTGAAACAATCAAATCCGAGGCGAAGGCTGAACGGGCACTTTGTTGGGTTCGGCCCCTAATTACATGGGATCATGGTATCAACAGTCGGCGGAGAGCTGTTGGAGCAACACTGTTTCTATTGCTGCCTCTTTGCCAAGACACCAAGATGATGAGGCACATCTGTCTATAATGACGTCTGCCTCTCTGATTGGGGCAAAGACGCGGCCTCAGTCGCAGTCGCAGTCTCAGTTCGAGCTAGACAATGAGTAGATAATGATGTTGTGATGTCAAAACATCAACATCTCAACATCTACGGCGCTTGAGTGACTGATGGCGCGTGAGGATCACAGTCGGAGTCAGGAGCGACACTTGTTGTCTTGGGGTTCGAGTATTTCGGTTTGGGTTTTTGTTTTTCTTTGGGTTTTCCATTCATTTGGTTTCTGTTAACGGTAGCCAGATATCATTATTCAAAGCGCATCAGCGTCGATTGCTCTATTAGCCACTTGACATTGAGGCATTTAACACGTGCGAGCTGCTGCATCATTGAAGGATTGGCGGCATTTAATAAACGCTGACACGTCGCTCCAGCCGGGAATCGAGCCCCTGATTATGCAGCCCTTTTGTGTGCAGTGGGCAAACAATGTTGTCTATTGACTTTTGGCATCCACTACCAGCACCAGCACCAACACCAGCAGCAGCTGCATCCAAAATTCCCATGAGCTAATGGCGCTTTGTGTGTGCACTTGACACGTTGCTGCTGGGTGATAGAGAGATTTATGTACTGACAAGCTCATATGCAAATTGACATTTCCCTTTTAGAGAGAATACGCTTAGAAAGTCATTCTAAAAACGCAACATCATCGTATGAGAATCGCAAAGGAAGGCGTTATTTTCTATGTGCTATTAAGAAAGATTTATGTACTGGGTGGGAGCTTAGCATGCAAATTGACTTGAAATGAAACTATAATGTCTTAGCCATACTGGCATGACATGAGAATCGCTTAGAAAGGCGCTACTTTGTGTGTAAATGAAAAGTACACTTAAGTTGTTGTATTAATAAAGAGATGCTTATAGATTATACATTAATATTATTATATATTAAATATAATTCATGCAAGTCTAATTGAACCTTTAATAAAAAATGTCTAGGAAATGAAATCTTAATGTTTGAACTATGCAGTCACTAAATGAGAATCGCTTAGAAAGGCGTTAGTTTGTGTAATATTGAGGAATATGCTAGCTAGATGAGAGAAAAGTCTTTATTATTATATATAATACTCGTTTATAAGTTAAATCTAGTATATATCGTATATAACTAGATAATCATGTAATACGTCCATATATATATATATTAGGTCATGGTAAATTGTAAGATTTGTGTTTTTTATTGTTTCACAAACAGCCAAAATTCATTTACTAACTACCTTCTCAGCTGATGGGGGTAAGGTCATCAAATCGGAAAACCCATATCATAGGGATCACCTCCTAGCTTTAAAGATGGCTCAGTATTGATCTTCTCTACAGATAGATCTCTCAATCACACGTTTCGCATATTGTTCGTTTGTTAGAGTGAAAAGTATATTATATTTGCTACAGGTTCTTATATGGTGAACTTGCATTATATAGTTTATACAGTTTATGCTGAATTTTAGCATTCTTATTTGTTGAGCCGGATGTTTCTAACGCACAGTGAAAGAAGTTTCCGAATTGATCCGTTTTAGCTATAGAAAACTATATTTTCAAGCAACGACTTGAACTTGATTGTATATACGCCTACTGCGCTTACTGAATTAAATTTCCCAGCATTTGTATTAGACCAAGGGGCGTATTCGTCACTTAGACACCCATTAGTCATGTTCCACGGATGTCAAGAATTTCGACGCAGACGACGGAAAGACAAACCCGCTGAAAAGCAAATGAACTAAGTAAAGGTGGGCGAATGTCAATTGCTGCCGGGTACGGGCCTAGGCATAGGCAGAGGCAGAGGCAGAGGCACAGGTACAGGTAAATGATAATAAACAAATTACAGAACAGTAGTGGGAGTTTTTTATTTTTTATTTTTAAAGTGATATTTGTGGTAGGCTTGTGCTTGTGCTTGTGCGTTTGTCGCTCGGTAAATGCGCCTGTTTTCCACTGAATTTAATTAGCGACCTCGACTCAAATAAACGAAGGTGGATGCGATCGCTTGGACGCTTCGCTGGGTTTTTCTTCAGTCTTCAGCTCAGTTGCGACTTTCAACCGGCTGTCCGGCATTTCGTCACATATCGCTGAGCAAACGCGTATTCCGGCGTCTTCCTCCACCTCCGCCGCCACCTCCTCCCACCGACCATTCGACGTTGGTCTGGATCATGCAGCTTAGCTCGGACGCTTTATCGTGCCGCCCAGATCTGTTCGAGTGGCCGAGTTGAGTTATTTAAATTAATAAAATATGCTAAAATGTGTTACAAGTGTGCGAGAAATATGTAGTTGCCCAATGTAATAGATCATATATTATAATTAAAAGAATTATGGTGGAAACGCAAACCCCACTACCCGATAACAATGACAACAATTGCGACAAAACAATGGCAAATAATTCCCCGAAAATAAGTTTTAGACGCGTCGCTTCTTCTCTTCCTCTCGCTGCTTGATTTAGGGTCTCCAGCCAGATCTTAGCTCTTTTGGAAAGTGCCTTCAAGTTTCGGGTTGAGTGCAGTTCAACTGCTTTGCATAATTTGTATATAAAATAATTTTGATGAATGTGACCCGTGAGCGGGGCGAACTTACGAAACCGACCAAACACAGACCAGAGACCAGACATTAGACAATAGAAGAAGAAGAGCGTTGGAAACTCTCTTTCACCCATTCTATGTGGGTGGAGATAGTGTTTAATATGGCTGCACGACACCTTTTAAAAACAAATGTCATTCGTCTTGGCAATAAAACTTAAGAGAAAAGTTTTTTAAATGCAAATTTATTTAATATTTATATACATATATGGCTTTAGTGCAGTGGGAACCCTCTAGAGAAGGGCCATAATAAAAGATGTACTTGGTTGAATCTCAAAGGAAATACAGTGCTAGTCAAAAGTATTTACACTGCGAACATTCTTATCTAATCAAATTGAAAATGCAAATGTATTTTAGTAAATGTCTCCCAACCTCAAACATTAATATAAAACACATCCTCTGCGACTGCCCCGCAACGTCTCACCTTAATACTCAAATCTTAAAAAATACCTTGACAAGAGTCGCAAACCCTACCGGTAACAACATTCTCATAATAATAGATTTCCTTTAAAAAACTAACCAAGCCCCCTCCTACGAAAATAATGTAAATATGTAAACACTTTAATAATGTAGCCTACAATAAAAAAAATACTATATAAAATGTATAACACAAGCCGAAGCCATAGTAATCCTAGGTTAACTTTAATTTTACATTATCTTTAACCTCTAAATAAATAAAAAAATAAATTTTATTAAATATACGGAACAGATGATACAAGGTATGGCAGATCACACAAGACAATTATTGGCACAGCAAGCGTTTTAAACTTTATATCAATTTTGTAAGTCTTTTGAAATGAAGATTTTATAAATCTTAAATTTAGCCAAACAGAAAAGGGTTTTTATTAAATATAAACTGAAATATAACATAATTTGAATAAGCTTAAATATAGAAATAACAAATATTTAATAACTAAAAAAAAAACTCGTCAATTTCACTGAACATTGTTATTGGCACATTTATTTAGTATTTTATCGATTTATTTTTAAAATTTGACCGATTAGGCAACACTGTTTTGGCAAAATCTCCAAAATTTATATTCAGTTATTCATTTAATAAATATAATAAATACAATATTCGATTTGCTTAATTTTTAATTTTGTCTAACACTCATTTAAAAAGACTTAAAAAGTTGTTACAAAACTTTAAAAGCTTTCTGATCCCATAGTTTACTTCGTTACTGTACATAGTATTCTTCTTCTTGCTGACTATGATGAGCTGAGTCGGAGTCGGGCCTGGAAACATATTGTTTAGTCCGCTGGAGACTTCAATATTAATTAAATTAATTAAATGAATTATTTTATTTAGAAAAGCGTTTCCTTAAATATTGCCCCAAAAACTTAAATTTTAATTATATTTATTATTTAAGTGTTTCCTTAAATATTTATTATTTTTTATAAATTATTCAAATTTCTAACAATTGATTAAAATCGATCTTTTAATTTGGTTTTCTTAGATTAACTAATCTTATATCATAGTACTCAATCAAATTCAATTATTTAAATTTATTTTCGTAGCTTGAATATCATAAATACATTGAGCAATAGTCGGAAGTAGATCATTTTCCTGTTCTAGGCTATTTCATAATTTCAGGATAATAACACAGTTCTCAGTAATCCTGACTCTACAATTTCTTCACTCCCTCCCATTACTACTTCAGTCACTTCTTCATCTAGTTCATTTTACAAGACATCTGATAACTATATTTTTTTAACCACTTAGATCCTTTTAATTAATGTTAAATCTTCCTCACAGTCAACAAATTCGGACTGTTAAAAAAATACACTCTCCCTAATAAAAAATCTAATTAAATGGCATATATCCAAAATTTTCATTTAATAATTTTCCATTTTATACACTTTTACAGCCTCCATTTCTGCCTTAACAATTGTCAAATTTATTTCTTTAAAGATCAAACTCGAAGTTAATAAAGTTGTTTTCATATTACACAAAATATGTAATTTGATAGTTTTATTAAAAAATATTGTATATCAATAAAAATTCCATTTGAAATTTTAAACAAGTTTAGCAAAACGAATTTCATTTGCTAATTTCATTAGCTAATCAAAATCAAAACATTATGTAAATTCGTGTAAAATTTTACTACAAGGTAAATTGAATTAATATTGAATATTAAAATTTCATAAATTGCGAAAAATGTTTGTTGTGTGAATACTTTTGAACATGGCTGTAAATGTTGCCTGGGCAAATTCAAGCCCAGATATTATTTGCTGTATATGTATACATATTTGTATATATCTATTTACATATGTATATGTATATATTTATATATATGTATATATGCAGATATTACATGTCAATTTGGTCTCTGGTTGCTTCGCCTTCGTCCCAGTCTAGGCTCTGCTGGCCGCAATCGTTGCTGTGTCAAGTGTGCGCAAACAAAAGAACTGGGAAAGTGCCACTAATTACAATTCCCACACACACACACACACACACACACACACACACACACACACACACACACACACACACACACACACACACACACACACATTGATAGGCGCCCCACATTAACATCTGCTAGAAGAGTGTTTGGGTATTTGTGGGGTGTTTGGTTTAACTTGTTGGCTTGGCTCGGCTCTGCCTTGACTGAGGTGCTGGCGCTGTGTCCTTGCGGCTGGCTAGGCCAAGCGGCAGCTGTCCAGGATGTTTGCACTAGATGCAGCCTGGCTTGGCTTGGCTTGGCTTGGCTTGGACTTGGTTTAGATTTGCTCGCTTATCGATATCGAGTTTCGCTTAGTGCAATGCATTTGACCTTTTTCGTCGATGGCTGTTTGGCCTGTCCGGCCTCAAATCGATTTTCAATTCAATTGCGGTCTGTGAGGCCAGACCTGTGGCTATGTCAACTGGCCGTGACCACAGTTGAAGTCCGATGATTTCATTTGCGGCCTATGGCCCAGGACTACCTGTATTCCATGGCCTAGCTGCGTGTCTCTGTCAACACGTGTGTGCGCTGCATCTGGGGCACAGCAACGAAAAAAAAAAAAAAAACAACACGAAATCGAATCGAATTGAGTTCGAGAAATTGAACACAGGCATTGGGACCATCTGAAAATTCACACGCAACAGGAATGAGGCAAAGGCAACGCGGGCCTGTGACAGAGGCCAAAAGAAACGCTTGATTTTCACCTGCGCCGGTGGTGGCCGACGTCATCACCAAATTTGGCTGTCTGTTTCAGTTCAGGCAGGTGGAAAGCGTTGTCTAATTTCCGCGGTCAACTGTCCAAGCTGCCCAACTGCCCAACTGCCTAACTGTTGTTGTTGGTCTACAAACACGACCAACGAAGCGTTCAATTCGGGAGCATTTACATGGCCAGGCCCTATTAATTTCTAGATACACCTACTCGGGACATTTTGAAGGACCGAATTGAATAGCTGACTCGAAGCAGATTTTTATTTATAAGTAATTCAAAATTGAAAATAAAAATAAAATGAAACTGTGCATACAAATAGACCCTTCTTAAAAGTTCAGTTAGATATGGCATACTCTAAAACAAAATCATAAATCAAATGAAAAGTTACTTATTTCGATAGAAAAGTAAAATATGTACATTGAAAATGTAAAATCAGGGTAGAATTTTTCTGTAGAAATGTATATAGCAGGCAGAAGAAGTCCCGATAAACCCCATAAATTATATAAATTCTTGATCATAAGGATGAGCTGAGTCGATATAGCCCTGTCCGTCTGTTCGTCTTTTTTCTTCATGTTTACTCGTTTATGTAACGCAGAACGTGCTTATTTTAATTTTTCGATAACTCAACTTATTTATTTTTTATCGATAATAATCGAAAATTTGGCTTCGTGTTTTAAGCGTAGATTGTGTAGCGAGACTGCTAGCTAGAGACTGCAAATTATTTATTTAGGTAGAATATTTTAATACTATTATTACGTTCTGAAAGTTTCATAAAGAAAGTCCATCTAGAAATGGATTTCTAACCTTCCACCAATTACGCAGTAGCAATTACTGTGCGCTTATGCTTACGTAAAGAAGAAGAATATCACTTCTATGCAGAATTCAGGATATCTGGTAGTCGAGTAGTCTCCATTAGAGCTCTCTTAGTTTATTTTTTAATAGCATGTAAATATGAGAATAAAGACAAAAAAAATCTGATTACAGTCGG
This sequence comes from Drosophila stalkeri, assembly GCA_035047405.1. Classification (NCBI taxonomy): domain Eukaryota; kingdom Metazoa; phylum Arthropoda; class Insecta; order Diptera; family Drosophilidae; genus Drosophila; species Drosophila stalkeri. The sequence goes on along the minus strand of JAWNPR010000039.1, from coordinate 30,004,935 downwards.
TCTGAATTAATTTGTTTTTGCATTCATTGAGATGCATTGAACTGTTCATTGGAGTTGAAAAAAAAAGAAAATAAATAAATAAAAGGAATTTCAATCATATTTATTTTAGTGATTGAAATGAAATGGAACTGTAATTGTTGCTCGATAGAAGAGCGAATGTTGCCTAGTTAAACTGAAAATCAGAGAAAAAACTATCAACAAATTTGAAATATAGATTTTTGATGCACTGATCATATGATATTTATACCCATTCACTAAAAAAAGTATTTGAATTAAAGTATGTATACCAAATATATATAATTATGTTATATATTGTGCTATATACTACAGTATATATAGTTATAATGTAATATAACTAGTGCAAAATCAGATATCAAGAGTAAGCTTAAGTAGATAAGGCGACCAAATAAGTAGTATAGACAAAGACATTACAAGAAAATAAAAATATTTTGTAATTTCAAATAGTTTCTTATTTTATTTGAAAGTAATATCCATGCCATTTTGTATGATAGAATATTATGTCATCATATTTAAGTTTAAGTTTTTCATTTTTTATTACCTGCACCAGGCACAGCTTAAACTTCACAATGAAATTCACGTTAGGTATAATCAATTGATTCGGAATGTAGATAAATTTGTATGACCTCAACTTTTTGATATTGAATAATTTAGATTATAATGTTTTTTAAGTATATATGACGAAAATTAAATATATATTCCCTACGAGAGGACTCCTACTTCTTTTTGAACGTAAGACTTTTGATAATCAAATATTATTTAATACTTTATCAGCTAGATATAATTGATAACTGAAGCAAGTAGTGATTGGAAATATTATCAAAATACTTCCTGTATGTTATATATGTATATATAACGACTTCGGGCTCTTCGTTAATCCTCAATATTTGGTACTCTTGTCAATGCTAACTCTTTTAGTCTGATATATTGTATATATAACATGTACATGTATGGGATAGATAATTATGTATTTTTGAGAAATACTTAAAATTCAAGATTTACTGTTAATGCGGTAATCCGTGAGGTAATTCAGCTGAATTGGATGCTGCGTGTTTTGGGCTTATGTCTAGCTAAAGTATCGGTACAAGATTGATGAACCTTTGTGTTCTGGAGCCAAACAATTAACTCGGAAATGAAAATTGTTGGGCATGCTGCAATTCCCGTTTCTGCCTCATCACCGACGGATCAGGTACCCCCAAATGCCGCCCGCGCGCTGATCAACGCTTAAAAGCACGCAGCCGACCGGCAATTAATCTCTTTGGCAAAACGCCGACCAGAGTCCAGAGTACTCAGCTTCAGCTTCAGCTTCAACTCCAACTTCAGCTCCATCTACAGCTGCTGGCCCCAACGTCACACTTCAATCAGACAATAAAAATATTGAAATGAGCCCCACAGCAGACACTGAGAGCGCAGCGACCGAATGAATGCAAAAATTCGCAGAATCATTTTAAGTGAAGTTCAGTTTGTGCTACGCTTGCGCTCCGCTCAGGTAATCTCCCAAATGAATAATTGATCGGGCTCTATAATTAACGGGCTCACTCAATGCACTACGTGCTTAAAAATTTCCAAAAATAAAAATGAAAAAAAAAAAATAAATAAAAAATAAAAAATACAATACAAATAAATAAAAATTGAATAAAATGCGAACCAAAAGCTAAAGTCAAGTTTTTCAGGGTCGCAGATTTCATGTGCAATTTTCATTATATATTCATATATTTTGTATACATGTTTCGCTAGACAAAGATGAGTATATTGGTTGTCGAGAGAATGTCATATGTACTATTATGGGTATATGATTTGGCTATATACATAAATATATTATTTATGGAACTATTGAGATGACAACCTAGCTGTATGGCCAGTTAAAGCCCTTGATGACACCAATTGATAGCATTGATGAACATTTATTTTTGCAATAGATCAATGAATTTAGTTGATGTTGATATATTGTCATACTTAGTGGATAGCTGATGCGAAAATGTATGTTGACTGATCCGCTAATGAAAAGGAAGTTCTTTTATTTGCTCATTTTTTTATGGTACTTGAAATACACATTATTATATTATTATCATGCTGAAATTTCATTCAGATTAATAGAAATGTCTATCGAAAAATGAGTTTTCTTAATTTAAAACTAATGAAAAGTTTACTTGATTTGAGCATATGTTTCAAAAATGAGATACTAAATTTTATATTATTAATATATTTTATAAATGAAATGTATTTATATACAATTATATATTTTTATATTTACATATTTAATGTATTTATATTTAGTTAAATATTATTTATGTAATATAACATTTTTTATTTAAATATATATTATATGAGTTCGAGCTTAAACTAAATTTCATAGAATTCTTTCTGTTTATATATTATTCATATATTTAAAAATTAAATGTATTTATATTTAGTTAAATATTATTTATTCAATAGGAAACTTTTTTTATTTTAATATTTAATACATGAATTTGAGCTTAATATATTTTACAAATTTACTACATTTATATTTAGTTGTATATTAATGTATTTAAATTAAATCTACTTATATTTAGTTATTTATTTGATAAACAAGTTTTTAATTTTAATATTTATTATTATTATTTTTTATTTATTTAATATTATTTATTTTAATATTTATTTGAGCTTGAGAGAGAATTTTTATAAATGTAATAATATTTAATAAGAACTTTTTTAATTTTAATATTTATCTTTTTATTTATTTAATATTATTTATTTTAATATTTATTTCAGCTTAATAAAGAATTTAAAAAAATGTAATTAATGTATATTTAGTCAAATATTACGAATATATTTAACAAATTAAATGTCTTTATATTTAGTTATATATTATTTATTTAATTATATTTTCATTTTATTTGAATATTTATTCTTTTTTTTTTTCATTTAATATTAAAAACCTTGTAAATGTAAGAAAGTTGGTTTCTATAAGCTGGTGAACTATTAAGTCCAATCAATATTATCACTGAATAAAATCATTAACCTTTCGATACTTTTGAAGCTCTAGCTGGAAAATCATTGGAGACATTAATCATCCGGAATTCTTGCAGATTTGAGAGTGAGTTACTATTCAAATTGTATATAGATCATTGGTGATAGGAGGCGTGGCCAGAGGAAAAGAAATAGATCCACACTCCTTTATTACATGGGGCGTGGCAACTAGTAAAATATCAATAATAATATATATATGCTCTCAGATATCTAGTTACTTTTTGGTGTGCAGTATGAGCGAGTATTATGCAGTCGGTTATGTTTTTAATTGTTATTATTTTTTGTTATCCCTGCAGCTGCTGACGGAAGTCATGAAGGTATATGAGTTAATTAATTTTGTAGAATTCATTTGAATAGTTTTGAGCACAAACAATTTGTTCGGGCTCTGGCCCTCTGTGGCGCTTCTAGTGAAGTTATGTGCCATGAAATACTATGAATCAAAACTATTATTTCAAGGGTTAAAAGAGTCTTCGGTTCAAGTAGAACTGCAGGCAACTCCCTCGGAATTAGCGCTCTTAAAATATGCAAAACTATTTTCTAGCATTCAACAATGTCTCGAATTAAAACCAAAAAATACGCTCAAAACTCAAGTAATTAAACGTTAGCAAACGCATTAGTAAACTGCCGTTTCCCTCGTTAATGATCGTGGCCAGAGTTTTGGATACAGTTTCGACCGGAATATCTTTACCATTTACTTGTTTATGCATAAATTAACAGCATATGGTCGCTGGCATAGAAAATTGTTTTATCCCAAAAAGGCATATACATAGCCATACATACTATGTATACATACTATAATTGTTAATTTATTCAAACGACTTGAAATGTAATTTTTAGCCCATTATTAATTTGATTACCCAACATGAAGCCCGGCGGCATAACTGAAATCACTTACAGATACAGATACAGATACAGATACGCATAGAGATACATATAGAGAGATACAGATACAAATCCAAAGACAAATACAGATACTAATACACATACTCACAGCTGCTGTTACTGCTGAAACAGTTTGGCTTAGGCTTCTTTCTTTATGGCTTAGGCTCTTTAGCTCGACTTCGTGTGCCGTAAGAAATTTAAATGATCTACTCTGAACTCCAACAAAAAGTCAGTTCTCAGTCTCTTCGATTCTTTCAGTTTGACCTCATTCTTGAAATATTTATTGAATTTTAAATATATATATATATATAAAGAGTTTAATGGATATATGCAAGTGCTTGCATAGCCAACAGGAAGCAGCGCACGAGTTCCTATAAATATTCTATCAAAATGATAAACTGAGCTGATCTAGAAATGTTCGTATGTCCATCTATCAGACACTTTCAACTGAAGCACTTTATCTTCTGTACCCTATAGCACAATGCTCAAGCAGGGTATATTATTTTGACAGGCAGAAGGAGTCGTCGCTGATCTCAGAAAGTGTATACAACTATTCCTAAGAAAGACGAAGTGAGCAGTATTAGATATAGATTACAGATTATAGTTATTATATATATATAGTTATTAGCATGCCCTCAATTCTCAAATAAAACCCAATAAGCATCTGTTCTGTCAGTCAGGGTATCTGTCGTATCGGGCAGTTAGTTCAATCTCTTTTGAACTCGTGATGTTGTCTCTGCGCTTGAGCCGTACGTCACTTGGACAAAATCAAATTTATCCTGCACTAAATTCAGTTATCATTGAATATTATTCAAACAGTCAACTGAAACTAAAAACTGGTTTAGTTGCGAGCGAAAAGAAAAAACAATATATATATACAAATATATTTATACACCTCCTCGTTTGCCTCCGTTCGGACATTGGACATGCGCACAAGTTTGATATTAAACGATCTGCTGCGATCATTGTTTCATTTTGTTTTTATTTCTTTTTTGTATTCCGTATGTTTTTTGGCTGTACTGGTTTTTAAGCGTAAGTTTACGGAAGTGTTATGTGCTTGGCACGCCCTCGACCCGCCCGCAATTACTGGTCGATCGGAACGAGTTCTTGAGACAACGCCATTAACATCGGCATTGTTAACGTCATTAGTTAGTGCCACATTTTGGATCATCTTAAATGATTTTGATGCCTGACGATGTCATCGAGCTTTTCAAAATTGCTCTCAGCATTCATAAGCATAAGTGATTGGAATGTTAATGAATTTTTAAATGCTTAGATCGGGAGCAAAGGGAGATGTGGTCCATATGCGGAGGACATCGCAAATATCTCTAATGAGACTGTGTTTATATCATGCTCATATTATATAATGGTAGGGATAAGGATATGCTCTGAATTTCAGTATATTAGCATATAACATCAGGAAGAGATCATGTGAGACACTCATCATAAATGAGGTATTTATGAGGGGGAATTGAGGTTGTGATATTATGGGAATATCATATGCTAGAACGAAAGGATATACTTAGTTTGAAATGTATACTATGAAATGTATTATATCATATGCGGAATTTGTTTGAAGATCATTTTATATGGTGTATATCATATGACTATAAAGCTAGAGATATATCATATGGGGAAAGGGTTATATTAGTAATCAAATTATATATCATTAAGATATTACATAATAATACTATAATATGAAGAAGATTATGTGCAAGATATCATATGAAGATATTTTTTAAAATTTATTTTTATTTGCACTCTGTCTTATAGTAGTAGTATGAAGAACATTTAGTATAAGAAGTATTATATTAATAGAATCAAATGTAAAACAGAGCTTATGAAAAACAAGTTTTTTTAATCATATAAATGAGATAGAGATGCATGATGATAATATCCCATCAGGACGATATATAAGAGTTGTCATATAAGAAGTAAATCGTCTCAGGAGGATATCAAAAGAGGGAAATTTTATATAAGGCGGTTATCAGATAAGCTCATCACATGGGATAACAATGATATCATATCAAGCATCAAATTAGTGTAACACTCGTCTCATACATGTAAATAAAAGAAATGGAACCACTTCAGTTTAATATCAATTACAATCAACGCTGTTTAGCAAATCAAGTCAGCCTATTAACCAAGTTGTGACTGCTTAAAAATAGATCATGATATCATGGACCGTGTAGCCAGTCTCTGAGCAAGCAGCATCCACAGCCTTTTGGGAGACAAAATAAGTAGTTTGGGTTTAGTGTTTACTGTTTTCGATGCGGTTTAGTTGCCAATTTCAGTGATACAAACAAAATGAAAACAATAAAAATTTGAATATTGCGACGCGGTGCGGTACGGGCGTTCGCATACTGCGTCCGAGCCAAGTTTTAGCATAGTGAGAGCTATTAAAAATGATTATTGGCCCATCTTCATTAAGATTCAACATGCATAAATTTCGTTGCCGGAGCCACGATTTATCGAAAGCTAAACGAATTTCGTTTATAAATGCGTACTTTAATCGAATTTATTGCTATTGCTAGCAAACTATAACAAAAGTTAAGTCCAGCTACAATGAAAGAAGTTTCCATTTACATACCCACATCGCACATACATACATACATATGTATATATATATATATATATAAGTATATAATGAAATTGAGATAAAAACTATCAAAGCTAAGATGATTAGCTGAGCTGCTTACCTGTTGCTGTAGCTGTTGCTGTTGCTGTTGCTGTTGGTGGTGGTGGTGGTGGTGGTGGTGTTGTACCAGTTCTTCTTCTTCTTGTAAATCGTTCTCGAAGACGTTGCTATGCGGCAAACTGACGTAATTCACATCCAAATGGGACAGGGAACTTTCCTGTAATTTTCGCGCATTCATCACACGAAATTTTACACAATTTTCTTACATTTGACAATTTGCGTTTGATTTATTCTCTTCTTCTTATGCTTTATTTTATTTTCCGTTTACACTTGAAAGATTGCGAATTGAGCCACTCTAACACTTTGGAAAACCAATTGATTCACATCGGCTTCAAGCAAATACTGCAAATGCCAAAAAAAAAAAAACTTCAAGTGTGAAACTTTTTCTTATCAGAGAGTTTTTCTTATTGAGGGAGAGTTGCACCTGATAAAATGTGTGTATGCATAATTGTGAAATATAAAATTATATTATTTTATTGATTTAGAAATTTTCTTTAAATAATAATATAAATCATCAAATGATTTGTAATATTATTAAACAAATTTATATAATTTTGTAACATATAATAATATAATGAATGAGCAATAAATGAATAATGTTATTGAACTATTCAACTTTACTGTGAAAAATAAAATAAAATAAATAAATATAAATTTGTCATAAGCATAAAATGAATTTGAGATTTCGAATATTTAAAACCAATTGTATATAATGTAACATTTTTTCTTCAATTTTAATTTCAATTGAATTTATAAAAAATTTGAAAATTGTTGGAATAATTAATATTTTTTGCAAATTTAGTTTGTAGAATAATTAATATTTTTCCTATTAATTATTCTACAAATTTTAAAATTAAAAAAAATTATTATTTAAAATAGATACATAATTTTTTAGATTATAATATAATAATTTATAATTATATGCAATATGCGATTTATAAAATTTAAAAAAGGATCTTATATAAAACGATTGAAAATCTTATTTATGTATATTTACGGAAAAAACTTAAAATTATTAAAAAACTAACAACGATTAGGAAATACAAGTATTTGAGTAATTGTAATCAAGTAATTGAATATAATTATTTATATGTTAAGTATTTCAACAAATGAATTATAGAAATTTGTATTATTATATAAATAATTCAATTTAACAAATTGAATTTAAAATTTTAACTTTTAAGAGGTTGAAAGTTAAAAGGTTAAAAGTTAATTGAAACCTTATTTTAAATAAAATAAAAATTAATAATAATATATATATAATAATAAATAAAATAATTAATACATGAAAAAAATATAAATATGAATTTTATCTAAAAAATGAAATGTTATATTAGAAAATAAATTTAATAATGAAATTATTTTTGTAATATTTAAATTAAATTCAAAAATTGATTATTTAAAAAATGGTTTCATATTTAATATAAATATACATATTTTGTTTAATGCTTTAGTAATATCAATACTAATTTGCAGTTAAACAATATCGAGAGCGAAATGCATTTATATTTAAACTCATATTTTCTGCAAGTGTAGAACCGTTGAGGAATCATCATTAATGATGGCCTCAGCACTTATAACACGTTGCACTTTGCATTGCAGCCAAAACGGAAAAGCACTTCGAAGAAAATGAGGAAGCTATTTGAGCAACAGTGCTGCAATTCGTTATGCGGCAACAAAGTGTGGAAGCAGTGGCAGGAGGACCAGCAGGAGCAGCAGGAGCCGTGGCAACAGTGGTGGGTACAGAGGCGGGGCTAACCTGATTTCTGTAGCACCACTTGACATTATAAAGTTTTTTAACCAAACGCCTCGACGTCTCGGGAACAGCACAAAGCCAAAGGACCAGCCAAGCGTAAGGCGTTTGGGCAGATGGCCAGATGGAAGGCAGGTGGGCAGGTGGGCAGGCAGGTGGATGGGTGGTTCTACTTGAGGCAGAGAATTGCTTTTTGCCCAGCCACAGAAGAAATCTGGCCGTGCGGAGCAGGAGCTGCTTGTTGAAACAATGACTGCGGGCACAAGAAAATGGGGTTAATAAAGCTAAGCAAAGTTGAGGCAGGCAGGCAGCGCCCACTTCAGAGGTTTGCCAGCAGGAGAGCCAGCGAACTCCGCGAAACACGGCACATACAGCCGTCCAGGTGCCGAGGTGCCGAGTTGCCGAGTTGTCGAGTTGCTCAGGTGAAAGCAGGTGTCGTTGACTGCATTGCGTTCGCTGTGCACGAGAACCCCAATGCACGGCAGGCAATGCAAATTTTACTTTGGCCTGATTATCTGCGCCTACCGCTGCTGCGGTCTTTGAGCTAAATGCATGATTTACAAATCAATCCCGCCTTAAGCGGACTCCTTTGCCCCTTTTGGCAAGAAGCCGCTACCAAATCGGTCAAGGCTAGCTGCCAACTCTTGGCAAAACTCACTCGAGCACTCAGCACACGACGTTTGCTGTCTACTTTGTGACACAATTATAATACGCGCTGCCAGTTCATAAATGTCACAGGCTTTCCGACCGAGCCAAGTTCCTCCTAGTACTCTATCTTCAATGGGGTTTACACATATATATATATATTTATAAAGAAGCGTATATACTGTATACTGTCAAGCGACAGTAGATGCTGAATAATTAAATCACAGCACACACCAACAGAATTAAGTAAGCAAGCAACAGAGAATCTAATTCAACGAAGGTTTTTGACCTGCTATAACTAGAATAGAATCTATCTAATCAGGTTTTTTAATATAATTTATGCATGACCTCTGTATCTAAGTCACTCTAGCTCTTGCCTCTGTCTCTCTCGGCAAGTCTCTTTCAATTGTCACAATCTCTAGAACCGATTCAGATGTTATAGTATCTCAAATGTAACCCTTTTTATACTCATTCAACAACTGAAAAATGTATTGACCTTAGGCAATATCCGCCGTGCTGGCCTTTCATCCGTCAGTCCGTCCGTTCGTTTATTTGTCTGTCTGCATAATTGTAAATCGTTTCCGTTTGAAATTTTGAAAATAGATAGAATAGAATTTTTAAGATTTTAATTCAAAATCAAACATATAGAAAGAATATATATATGCTCAAGGAAGAATTGAAAAATCGCATAAATCGATAACTTCTACAGTTTCACAGCTAAAAATTTAAGTAATATCCCATATTTTCGAGCTCTACTGAGGCCGACGTCTGGAACGAGATCATCAAAATGCGACAGTTAAATAACTGCTCGTAATTAAATATTATACAAAATATGTTGTACGTCTCTGAGAAAAGTTATATGATATTATGTAATAATATTAATATTATACAATATTAAATATATATATATATATAATAGTTATATAATATTAAATATTATTATAATTTTATCTCATACGTCTTCTAAGCTAGAGTCTCCAAATAGTTTTATGTATGTAATATACAATGAGGATTTTTTAGAAATATTTTGGATAGCAGCTTTAAAGTATAATAAATTCTTAAAATCAATCAATTAAGATCATTTGCAGTTATAATGGTTATATTTGTGAATTGTGAATGAATGAATATGAGCAAATATTCATTAGAATATTTAAATCATATGTTATGAATTCCACTTAAATTTATAAAGTAACACAAAAGTTATTGAATAAAATGTGAAAGTGCGTGGCAAGCCACTACCAAGAGTTCCTCTATGTGTACACACACATCAATCAGATTTGTTTTAAAATTCGAAATGGCGATTTAATTGTGTTTTAATCGTTTACTTCTAGGTAGAGGGGGTGCGCATCGTATCATTATATGAATTACTGGGTTTACTTTCAAAAAGTGTTATTTTAATGAGCTTATGTTGGTAAAGGCGTTACGTCTTGTCAAAAAGCTCTCGGTTTACTTCCAAATAGTGTTATTTTAGTGAGCTAATTTGTTTATTAATTTCAAATTATTAAGTGGAGGTGTTGGTAGAGCACTGCATGTAGTACAGAATATGACTGTTCGGACTTCGCTGAGCCAATGTCAGTTATTAGTTTCTGTTTGATTTTATATAAATGCGATTTATTATTTTAATTTATAGATCCCGATCAAACGGTATTCAAAGCCTTTCCTTATCTCCTTATTATCCACCACCGACTCGATTTATTTTCGTTTTAGAGAGATCTCAATTCGTTTAGGTGTAAACTTTTCAAAAATAACTTTAGAATGATTCTTGTTTACTTAATTTGTATTAAATTTTGTAATTATTTGTCTCGAGTTTACGGACAAGCCTATTAGATAGCTGAGTAAAGCTTAGAGCAAAGCCTGGTCCTAAGTATGCCAATATATATATATATATATATATATATATATATATATATTCAGCATATATCTGAATACATACGTATAGCTACGATATGTTTGTTGCCGTTGGGCTACTTGACAGCATCATTGATTTTTCATTTTTCTTCTTTTTCTCTTTCATTTCCGTTTTCTTGTGTGTGCATGTGTGTGTGTGTATGTGTGTGTGTGGAAGCCTTTTGCTTAAATTACTTTTTGCTGCCAAGCACGTGCACGCCAAAGGGACATGTGTATGTGTATAAGCATATACACATACATATGCATATACATATAATATGTAAAGTTGGCTTTGCGAGTGTATTGGACTGCCTCCACTCCTGCTGCTCCTGCTGCTGCTGCTGCTGCTGCTGTTGCTGGTTGGTCTTGTTGTTAGTTCATAACAACAACATGCCGGCACAAATAACTGGCAAACAATTTGGATTTTAATTGCAGGACTTTGGCTTTGGCCTGGCCCACAAATTCGGAGTGCAGCCAAAGTGCTGATGGCCACGTTGCGTATACGCCCGCTGGGCCAGCAGCAATCGCGAGGCGAGGCGAAAGGCGCAAACAAATAAGAAATGCAAAAAAAAAAAAAAAGAAACGAAAACCAAAAACAAAAAATCGAAAGAAAGAAAATCAATTTGTATTAACAATGAAATTTCGATTTGTGCTAAACATTTCCATGCTGCGAGCTCTGGCCAACAACTGCCGAGCTGTGACCTGAGAGCTGTTAACTGAGAGTTGCGAGAGCGACAAACTTGCAGATACTTTTGTATCTGTGACGCCTCTGACTGACTGTCTGTGTGTTAGTGTGTCTCTGCCTGAGTGTGTGTGTGTGTGTGTGTGTGTGTGTGTGTGTGTGTTTGTTTGTGTTGTTTTTGTTGTGTGCGTTGCTCCTGTGGCTTTTACATAATTAAACGTCACGACACGCGCTAACTCTGCTTTAAATGGCGAGCATTGGCTTGCAAGAGGAAACGCATTTCGTATGGAATGTGCAGAACGTTGGCCACTCGCTAATGATTTCCCCGGGGTTCGGTAACATTCACTTATCACCACATTATTATTTTCCTTTTCTTTTCTTTTTTCTTTATTTTCTTTCTTTTTTTTTTTTTTTTTTTTTTTGGGCCTGAGGCACTAACACACACTCGCACACACACACACACACACACACTCACTTACTTACACTTGCGTATGTTGCAATTTGCAGTGCACAAGACAAAAACACGGACACGGCCACGGAGTCGGAGTCGGACTCGGAGTCGAAGTCGAAGTCGAAGTCGAAGAGCCAGAGGCGGAGTCGGAGACGCGTGAGCGTAGACGTAGGCGTAGGCGGGCCGCGATGAGCAGCTTGGCTCGCACTCTGGACACAGCTCAAGCGGAAGCGTGTTTTAATTTATATATTTATTTATTTATTTAATTTATTTTTTCGTATTATTATTTTTCTCTTTTGTGGAATCGCGCTCGTCTGGAGCAGAGCTACGGGTCAGTATCGACGGACCAGGCCACTCGACCCTGGGCTAAACGCTTACGTGGACACAACAAGAGACACAAACGCGATGGCGAAACGCTGGCAACTAATTTGGGTGACGCTGCTGCTGCTGCTGCTGCTGCTGCGGCTGCGGCTGCTACTGCTGGGTGTCTTAGGTTCCACTAGACACGCTTCCAGTTACCAAATTCCAGGCAGTCAGGCTCAGAACCATGCAGAGCTTTACGCCACATCGAGTGGCCACGAATGGCAGCAGGCGAGCTTGGGGCACGACCTATCCCAAAGCTTTGACATGGCCAACAATCGCTTGGCTTCCACACACACACACACACACACACACACGCGGTCTTCCACTGCGCAATGTTGATTCTGCGCAAGGCAGCAGCACGTGCCACACCACAGTTCAGCTGTCAAAGCCCCCTGCTAGACTCCCGCCTCCTGCTCCGCCCTGTGTTGTTAACTATTCAAATCACTGACTGTTGACCACACACACACACATAATATGTGTGTCTATGTGTGTGTGTGTGTGTGTCAATTGGAGTCAGCAGCGCACGGATCAACCTCTTTGCCAGACAATCGACGCCTGAGTGCAGCTGCACTTGCTTCGATGTGCGATGTGAGAAATGAGAAATGAGAAATGAGTTGAAACAACTTCATTTCTCGCTCGTGCATGGAAAAGCCTGTGCGTGTCTCTGTTCTAGCCGCAGTCAAAAACACAAAAAAAAAAAATAAAAAAATAAAGAACGCCTTTATTGACTTTAGTCCTGCAAATGGGTTTCTGGGTCAGGCCAAACACACACACAGACACACACACACACACACACTGGCTCAGATTTGTTTGCGCATTGAATAGCTGAAAGTGCAAATAATTTTCTTCTCTGCTTCCCACACACAGCTCGCGGAGATGCACAAATTTTTAATTCAATGGTTGGCGGAGGAGCAGAGGCAAATAAGTGGGCTGCAAAGTGGGCGGGACAGTACGGCTACTTAAAAAGTGTATATATATATATATATATATATGTATATATATATACATATATACACATATATAATTTAATTTAAATATATAATATGTATATATATTATATATACAATATAATATATATTGGTTTAAATGCATTGCAGAGAAATAAGCTTGAATGATAAGACTCTTGGTTCAAGCTCACTCTCTAATTTGATTTCTTGCCCTATATAAATATTATATTTCGATCATTTTAGTTCTTGGTAAGGAAGCAGCCTTAAGGATCCTTGAATATGACAAATTAAATAGAACGTTAAGAAATGTATCTAAAAGTAATTTTATTCAATCTTATTTAAAGTGTAAATAGATTCATATACAAATATTGCTTGAGAAAAAATATTCGATTTATTAATTAGATTGTTCAAATTTTATTATTTTCATATTTATATTTCAATTTTATATTTATTTATTTATTTATATTACTTTTAATTATTATTATTATTTTTTATTTATTATTTATTTAATTATGTATTACTATTATTGTTAATTTTATAATTTTATTTTTTTATTTATCCGTAAAGATTGACTATGATTTGAAATAGTTATTAAAATTTTATTATTATTATTATTTTTTCAACCGATATATTGATAATTTGTATATATATTTGTGTATTTAAAAAATAACTTTTCGATTAAATTTAATTAAATTTATGATCGATTGCTTCGCTAATTTTCTGTAAGTGTAAAGATGAGCTTAATCTGTAAAATATGCTACCATCTCTGACTAAACTTTTGGGCATTGTAAGCGGTTGACATCATTGAATGCCATTTTTGAATAAAATAAACAAGCAAGAGCGCTCTCTCTAGTTGGGACTGCCCGACTAGCCAGTACCCTAAACAAGCATTCTATTCTCATTCATAGATATATACACACATTCACTTCCCATAAAAGTTAATGCTTGTGCTTCCCACAGTTCTCCCAGTTTAGTAAATATGTTCTTGAATAACTTGTCTGCTAGATGTGCGATCTCAATATATACATATTATATGAAAATATGAGAGTTAAGTGCACACTCCATTTTATGAAATAAATGTATGAATGTATACTATATCCGATAAATATTCATATGAATATATAATATGATTATTCATTGCTAATCAAGTTAGAAATTTTATTTGCTTATTTTGACCAAATTAATTTATACATTTTTATCGATAGTAAAAAATAACAATAATTGATATATATATTGTCTATTTGGACTGCATACAAAAATGTATATTGAAATAAAAAAAAAGTATAAAAAAATAAAAAAATTGTATATTTAAAATTTTGTTTGTCTAGTTTCAAATTATTCTAGGTATGGATGAAGTATGAAAAAGGAATATACATTTGAATCCCTCACATTTTGTTTCCCTCGTAAAATTTTGTCACAACTAAATATTTTTTTTGTCTACTATATCATTAAGAATATAAAATCTAAGATATTTTAAATTTCTTATTATAATACGAACACTTGGGTAAAAAATTAATTTATTCAAAATAAAGAATCTCACATAATTATTAAAAATTATTTTATAAAGAAATATGAATATTTTATTAATATTTTCAAGTTCTTTTTAATTTTCTCTGAGTGTATAGATTAGCTAAATCCTTAGTATATGTTCGCAATGCAGTTTGTTGCATTGTAAGGCTTAGCTTATTGTTTACTGATTTTTTTTTTTTTTTTTGGCCATGGTATCGAGCGAATCGACCAGGCTGAAACCAAAAATGCTGTTAGATTCGCTTTACAAAGGCCGATGGCGATGACAGCAATGCTGCACTGGGCAGAGTCAGGGCCAGAGCCAGAGGCGGGAGGGGGATAAACTCTCAGCATAGGCCCCGAAACAACAAAGCTGAGCGATTCCGAAAACAATGTCAGCGTGCACAGTTTTAATGATTGCAGATATTTTAATGCGGCGCTAAGCAATGCATTGTTCTCAAGCTGCTTATGAAATGTATCTTTGTATCTTTGTATCTGTGTATCTGTGTATCTCTGGGCCGCCCGATGGGACGTGACGCATGGCGCCTCTGGAGTGCCGCAACTGCAGAGTCGTGTAAATTGTGGATTGTGAATTGTGACAGCGAAAAATTAGAGCAGCAGCAACGATTACTGGCGGAACGATTACGAATCACTCAATGACTAAATAAGCCAAACTCAGCCAATCTTCTTTAGCTTTGTGGCCAAAATGCAAAATGATTGATTGTCTGTGGCAGCCATTATTGCCATTTGGCTTAGGTAAACCCCGTTTATGTCGAGCTAATTAACATAGACAGACAGACTATGAGCTGCAAGCACTGCCTCCAGCAGTTCATTGAACTATTGAATTCAGGTCAAAGGGCAACTGCTGAGGATCATTCGCCCGATCAATCAATGAATCCTGCTCTTATTGATCAGGCAATCTAAGCTAGAAGTCCATCAATGTCTTGTCAAAGCAGTTCATTCAACTCTGGAATCAAGGTCAAAGGGCAACTACAGTAATTGAGGAGCAGCCCAACTGATCAGGCAATCCAGCTAAATGTATAATAAGTCAAATACAACTTGTCTTAATTTTTTAGCATATTCGCCAAGCAGTTCATTCAACTCTTTATCAGCTGACTTTGAATGCAGGTCAAAGGGCAACTACAAGAACTGAGGATCAGCCCAATGGATCAAGCAACCCTGCTCCAAGTTCATCATCAATGAATCGACCAGAAGTTTGCTAAATTCTTTACCCAACCATATAGGAAATTTTAAGCTCAAAGCCACATTTGGTAATCAGTTAGCAAATTTGGGTTATTATTATGTCTTTATGCTAATTTGTATAAATAAGCGAAATACAGTTTTCGACTCAGCTCAAAAGTAAGTTGAGTTCAAGCGTCGATTGCGATATCTTACCACGAGCACAACTGTACTCCAAGTATGGAACTTGTTCAATATGATCGACTCCATTTTGAGAGCTAAACTGAGCTAGCTAGCTAGCTAGCGGCACTTAATTCGCTGCTACAATAGAAATGCCATACACAAATACAGTAATAATACACTAATATACACACGCACACTCACACACACACACGCACGCACACGCACTCTTTCACGGCGAGTACCTAATTTCGAGGCGAATATCTTTTTAGACTCTTCTCAAGTTGTTTTACATACGTGCATATGTAATGTATGTTCATATATACATACGCATACGGTATACCCCCACACACTCACACAGACGTGCACACACTTGAATATCTATTTGCGTGCCTTTGATGAAAATAACATTTTTGTTTCTTTCTTTTTAATCATAATTAAATTCATGGTTCGTGTCTCAACATGAGCGCAAATCAAAAGCTGTTTGCCTCTCTCCCTCTCTGCCTCTTTGTCTTAATCGCTCTTCGTCAACTACTCTCGCACTCTCGCTCTATCTCGCTCTCGCTCTCACTCGTTCGCTCGTCGCTCGTCTGTTCGTTTGCTCTAACGCGCGCGCACTCGCTCTTGCGTTGTTGCTTGACGTCGCCGCAAGGTGAGCATCGCGTCGCGTCGTCTTCAGCTCTATGTGTGTGTGTGTGTACACACTTTGAATGCCTCGATCATTTCTATTGTCCACACACACATACATACACACATATACATGTACATGTATATATATTTTTATTGAGCGCTGCTGCCCGTGTAGGCCGCGTCAGGTTGTTGCGTTTGTATGGGCATAGGTGTAGCTAGCTAGGTAGACAGCACACACACACACACTCACACACACACACACACACTACAACGCATATGCTTTGGTCTTAATTGCGCCTCCGTTGGCTGATTGCTCGTTTACACGAGCATAATTCCATCCAATCTAATGCCGAGGCGTAATTTCACTTTGACGAAAGCGCCACCCATTTTCTAGAGCATCTTCCACTACACTGTGCGGCGTGTGTTTTGTTTCGTATTTGGTATTACTCTCTCCGCACTCTCTGCACTCACATTCGCTTCGATAATTTCATAATCATGTTTCTATTTTTCACATTGATAACTCCACACCGGAACTGCAAAGCTGGAACAACTGAAGCCCTCATGTAAATCTCTCGCATTCATGTTTTTTACGGTACAATGTCGAGGCATTAATAACTCATACGCAGCCCCATCTCCAGCCCCAGCTCCATCTCCATCTCCATCTCCAATCCCATAAGCGGTGTCAACGACGCCTCCACTTTCATTCGAAAGATAAATGAAATGTCATTTGCCGTGCGTGTTTTTAGTACAACAGATCGAACGACCAGCATCATTATTCCAATACGTGCATATATATAGATATACATATGTACATATGTACATATAGCTGTGATATATATGTAGCTAAGATTCCCCTATTAGGAACTAATATGCCTATTTTTAGCAGATCTTGAAAACAAAAGTTATCTAACTGACCCAGTCTGAAGACTTTTGAACTCGAGTAGGGCCAATTGGTAAATAATATTTGAAAAAGTTTTTACCTAAATAATACCGAATTCTAACAATAATATCATCTTTCAATTGCATCTATGCTCACTCAACAATTGATTCTTAAACTTCTCAGTTCGAATTTGTTCTAGTTCCAGTTGGACTATTCTGACACTCTTTTGGTAGCTCATGAACATTTTTCGACATTTGCTGCTGACAATAATTGTTCCACTTTGGAATATAATTTTAGCTGCTGCAGGAAGTCATTAAGCTCATGAGGTGGCATAAATAAAGTTTACCTCCCACTGCCAAAGTAGGAACAAGACAAGGAAGCGCGTTTCGGCAAGCAGTGCCAGACTAGAAGATACCTATATATTAGATACCTATAGATAAGAAAAATAATTTGAAGGAGATAACTCGTAGATTATATTTATAGCCAAATAGAGAAAAGAAGATACATAAAAGAAACAAATTTTAGGACGATCGATTGAAGAATATTCCTAGAAGAAAGGAGATAGTACGATGAAGATACTCCGGGAAAGATACTTGGGGGAAGATACTTAGGAGATGCTAAGGGGAAGATACGTCAGAGAAGATATCTCAACTAAGAATAGTTTGATGAGAATACCTCGATGCGAATATCTCAATAAAGATATCTACCGAACCGAGTACTTCGGCGCTGGTTTTTCGATATTAATGCAATTTGTTTTTGCTTGAATATGGAAAGATATTCCGAAATAAAATGCTTGTAAAATGTGAATTGCTTATTTTCTGATCTAAATAAATATGGTCTTAATATGTATAAATAAGCCAAGCCATAAATTTAGATATTTAATAAAAATAAGTTGATTCTAGTCAGTAGTAATAGAGGGAAACCCTCTCATATGGGTCTTAGTCGATTATAGTTTTTTGAGAATCTAAATATCAGTTTTTAAGCGGATAACCTTCAACCGTACAATCTTAGCTCGGGGCTGGACTTCGACATCGATTAGAAGTAATTGGAAACAGTTATCGATTATACGAAACAAATCTGATTTGCCAGTACTTCAAAATTCTTGTTTACGAGCTTACGAACAGAAGAATGGATGGATAGATAATATAGACATTTAGTTGATAGAACGACTCTGACGTAAATCCAAATTAATAATATTTATACTTATGAAAACGGACACACCTCCTTTAGCCAAACATAATACCCTCTTTTACACCTATTTCAATGGGTATCAGGCAAAAGCTAAACTGTGACAGGCAGCGCACATTCAAACTAAAAATTTTAGGTGTATCCAACACTCGAGAACTCTGAAAACATCAAATTGTCGTTGGAGTGCTCCAGCACCCCAACTCCCAGCTCCCAGCTTCCATCTTCCATCTCCCATATCCCATCTCCTATCACACGATCTCCTCCAATGGAAGTCCGATCACATAGAGCGGCTAAATGTATCTAATAGATACACGACAGCATGTCGAACGCTGCCATCGGAGCATAAAGTCTGAGAGGAATGGAAATGGAATGGGCTCCATGGGCTCTACTCGATGGGCCCTGGGAGTGGGTAGATCGAAAGCATTCCCAACGTGAGTTTCTAATTAACATTCGGTATTGTAGTACACGTTTAATTTATATCTTATTGATGCCAGCGACATTTGAATTTTTATTTTTATCAGCGTGGAGGGAGGTGGGGCGGTGCTCCTCCCTCGGTAGGGTCGATGCTGGTCTGTTAGTACTTTTCTTAAATTCATTTTCTCATTTTTTCCTGAGTGCGAGTGGGTGTGGAATTTTATTTTTATAAATATTGTGGAAAGCTCGAAATTTATATGAATTAGGCAGCTCATATGATCTCGCCTCTATAGTGTCTTTTTGCTTTTTGCTTGTCTTTGTTATTTCGTGTATAATTATTGTTCATATTCTATTGATACCCTGCAGTCATTGAAAGTGGGTATGCTAGCTTCTTTGCCAGTGTATGTAACGGATAGAAGGAGGCGTGGCTCTGATGAGGCTGAGTAGTCTATCTAATTCAGTGTCCCTCTGTTTACTCTCTTTCCAAACTACATAGAATTTAATTGAAATTTCATCACATTTTGTTAATACCTATCAAAATATACAAATCTATTTAGAATAACTTGCAGATCACATAAGAACTATAGGGAAGCCAATATGGAATACTGATCTTCCAGTTATAGGCAGATGATTATTTCAACTATTGGTAACTTCCAATTCTTTCCTTTATAATTCCCAATTTTCTATACAACAAATGTATTAAGAACATTAGAGGCCTGTTCTTAAGTATATACGTAAATTTCAATCTAACATACATATACTGAAAATGTCAGTAAAATCGTACATGTAGAAGTCGAGTTATTAAAGAACATATTGACAATACTGGGAGAACTCAAGTATGAACAGGCGCAGCTACCGCATAAAGTTGTCTGTGTATTAGTATACCGCAAGTCAACGCAGTCGACAGGATATCTCTCAGTCGAGCACTCCCCACTCAAGAGCTACTCTTACTTGTATTTTTGTTGTCTGATGCTTATTTCACGCGTTTGTCTTTCATATATAGTTGTTGTTGTTGCTATTTTTTATCTATACTCTAATTAAAATATTCGTGTGTTTGCTCTTCTGGCTGTCTTGCTTTAATTTTATATTTTTATAGCACACAACAACAACAATAACAGCAACAAAAAGTGTTTTCTGTACATTTATTTCATTTCTGTTTCAATTTTCGACACAAATTGTCAGAGAAGAAGCAGAAGAAGAAGAAGAACCCGAAACGGAAGATCGTGGGAGGTTCAAGTTTTTGATAGTACTTGCTTCGGGAACATATATGTATGTTGATATGGCTCAGGTATGTGAAGGTGAATGAAAAACAAGGAATTATTTTAATATTTATATTGTCAATTCAACTATTCATCAAATGCCGATGAAAAATGTGTTCATCATCAAAATATATGCGTCTATCGAAATTTGAATGACTTTGTTATTTAATAAGATTAGCGCTTGGTCACACACCTTATTAATTCACACACACACACACACACACACATACACACACATTCACACACACACATATACATAGATAGAGCTCTATCTGCATTTTTGCTCACTTGTTTTATTTATAAACATTTATATCGTTTATGTTATGTACCGAGCGCTGTGATTAAAAATTTATTTAAATACTTGTGCGTATTTTGATGACGATATTTGAATGTTAGAAAAACAAATGTATTTATGTATATATATAAGTATAAAAAAATAATATAATTTCATATCAAAAAAAAATATATTTCAAAATACATTTATAGCCTAGTTACCATAATGGAATTGGTTTAAGGCACCTGCCAATAAGCGTACAAAGGTGTATTACACGCTCAGTGTGCATCGCACATGTTTGAGTACATCATGTCTTGGCTTGACCACTTAGATTACATCAAACATGTTTGATGTTGCATGCCAAGCAAACAGTTAACAGAATGTTAACATATGTAAATATAAATCTGAATAAACAACTCTTTTAGCTAATTGTTTATTGCTTGATTAGCTGCATACTTATATGTTATTATTAAATATATTAACATAAGATCACTTGGCTAAAAACTCCGTTACTGCAATCACCTTTAACCTAAATATTTCAAAACTTAAGAGAATGATCCACTTATTAACAGTTCTCTGTTGAATGTAATTACACATTCTATTAGATATTTGCTCAACGGACATCGACGCTGGTTCGATTGCAACCAGTTGAGGTTTGACGTGCAACGTTTCGGTTTGACGCTTTGTTTTGTGTGTGTGCCGGCGTTCGTCGCGCTTCCGAACGTGTTTCGTTCGGTCCAACCAGCCGAAGCAAGTCCAACAAGACGCAAGAGCAAGTAAAAAAAATTACGCGGGTGTTCTCAGTACATTTCCAGCAATCAGACGGGCAGCAGGTGTCGTGGTTTAAGTGCGGCTTATTTTCACTTATTATTTGTGATTTGTTTTGGTTTCTTGGCCAACTCCGAGTGGTCGAGTGGTCGAGTGGCCGGCCGACTGGCTTTGCAATTGGATAATCATTTCAATTACAATTCATTCACTATTCACAATCACATGCAATTGACGCGAACGATCTATCTGTAGTGCTCCAAAATACAATCAAAGCAATCAAAATGCATTTCAGCCACAAATAATAATTTAGTGCACATGCCACATGTGCATAGTTCAAGTGATGGTTTATTTGCAATGCATGCCACAGCAGATGCAGGCGAAAACAATAATCAAAATAAACAACAACTAAAAATCAGTGACAATTCGCCTCCTGCGGCTAGGCAAACATCAACAAGAACAACAATAACAATCGCATCAAACGGTGACAACAGCAACAGCAACTGAAAAAAAAAAATCATAATAACACGCACACACACACACACACACACACAGAGAAAACAGCAGCGGCAAATTGGCATAAATAAATAAAAATCAGCGTTGTTTTTGCTTTTTTACAACCTGATTTTTATGAATGAATGCAGCAGCAGCAGCAGCAATAACAGCAACAACAGCAATAGCGACGGCGGCGTCGCGTGCACAGGAGCGCAGCAGCAGCGTAATCCGCGCCTTGCCCGTTAAACAGAGCCTAGACGGTTCACTGCCCGGCACCCGGCGCCCACCTATTACAGCCCTGTCAATTGTTTATATACCGTATGCAATTCGATTGCGAATTTCGATTTCGAATGCGATTCCCCATGCGAGCGCCTTGGTGACACATCGCGCTCAACGCTTGCAATTGTTGTTGCTGTTGTAGCTGTCGTCCGTGCTTCACACACACACACACACACACACACAAACTAATACACCCACACATACACGCATAGACTACAATTGCTGCTGTTGCAAAATTAATAACGGAAGTTGTGCATTTTATTAATAAAAGCGAAAATCACACACAGAGCCCAAAAGCAAAGCGCAAAAAAAAAACTGAGAAAAGAAAACAAATAACAACAACAATAAAATCACAACAAAATCAGAGCACACAAATGCACTGCGCTGAGCGTCATCTTTTACAGTTACTTTGCTTTGGCCGCCGTTCGTTGTTTCTGTTGCTGTTGCAGTAGTTGTAGTTGCTGTTGTTGTTGCTGTTCTCATTGTTGTTGTTGTTGTTGTCTGTGCTGCACTGTGGCCCCCCTCATTGATTTTGATTGGCTTCGTTTCAATTTTTGCAGTTTGCGGTGTTTTGTGCATCCCCAAAAACAAAAACATAAAAACAAAAAACAACAACAACAAATAAGGCGCCTCCACAAAAATTCTAAATTCTAAATCGACCAACAAATTTACACGTCCAGCCTCCCCCAAATATACATAAACAAAAAAAAAAAAAAAAAACAACAACAAATAAACATACAAAAATTCGAAATCGCATTGAAAAAAGTTTCCGAATTTGTGAGTTTTCCAATTGAATGCTTTGTGCGACAGCAAAAAGACAACAAAAATAGTAAAGAAATATATACGGTACGGTAGGATTGACTATCCTAAACAGAACTCAAATTAATCAAATCAACTAACGGCATTTGGTGAGTACATATTAAAGTCTTTATTTTAATAATTACGACAATTTTCATATGAAAAAAATAGATATTATATAAGCTTTCAATAGTTCCAATTCATATATTAAAATTTTGATAGTATGATACTTAAATGTATTTTAAAAACACTTTAGGTATTAAGAGTACAAAAATATAAAAATCGAGAAAATTTGGGAATTAATAATCTAATGGAGGGAATACATTTATTAAATACAATATTGTTCGTTAATAAATATTGTTAATATTGTAATTAAATTGGCTGAAGAGCTATAGGTGAAAATTTTATTGGATTTGATTTGTAACAAGATATCAAAACTATGGGTGAATAAAAATATACTTTTTGCACTGAGTTAGAAATTGTTATGGATCTAAAATTTGAAAAATTAATTATTATATTTTTGCATTTTATAATTAGTTTGAATAATCCATAAAACTAGCGTATGTATGTATGATGTGTTGAGCTGCTCTTCAGATTGATCTACACATATTATAATTTTCCATATTTTAGTAAACAATTTTACAAAAATAATATATTATTATATGTAATAGGGTCAGTTAATAGATGAAATTTAGCGTCTCCTTAGAACGAATTAACGAATATTATGCAGTTATGAAAAACTAATATTCTAAGTTCTTTACTTCAAGATTTATTGAAGCTAAAATACACTTTTTTTTTATAATAAACCAAATTTAGACTTAAAATATGGAGACAATTCTAGATAGATTTTATTTATTTATTATAGATTTATTTTTTTATATTTATTTTATTTACATATATATTGATTTAATTATATTGATTTATTTATTGAATTTGCTTGAAGTCTTAAAAATATGGAAACAATTCCAGATTTATTTAAGCTAGATTAAATGTATTTTTTTATATCAAGACAATTGCAAGTTTATTTGATTGCATCTAAATTGTTTGAAAAAAAAAATAAAATAAAAATTAAAAAAAAAAAATTATATATATATATATATATATATATATATATATATATATATATATAAAAGGATCTTCACAAAATATTTTGAAATACAAAAAAATAATTTATATTTTTGTAGAGCTAAAATAAATACTAAATAAAAAAATGTTATATTAAAAAAAAAAATTAGAAATATATAAATCTACAATGGTTGTCTTGTAAAAAGAAATCATTATTGAAGATTAATGTTATATTATTGAAGATATCAACTAAATCATCAATTCCGCTAATATTAATATAGTTTAGGCCCGATTCTATAGAATATTTGGAATATTCGGATTCATTTGCGATTTGTATTTGCATTTCATCAATCAAGTCATATTTAATAACCAGTTCACAACTCTTAGCCCTTCACAGTTTTAGCCAACTATAGTTATAGCAGTTATTTGGACAGGGGAGGGGAGGGGAGGGGGCAACGGTAATGGTAGAGACAATGATGGTAATGGTAGATAATGGATGTCGAGTTACGGATGCTGCGGCTGCTTCTGCCGCCGTTGCTGCTGTCGATGCCGCGGCTGCTGCTGCTGCTGCTGCTGCTGCGTAAGTGTAGTTTTCTCGCCCCGGCTAATGTTGTTTTTTCGGGCCAACAACAAAGCAAATACAAATAGAGAAAACATTCGAGCCAGCTAACAGAAGTGTATAGTTAAAGCCCTCAAAATACCAAAATATAAAAAAAAAAAGAATGCAGAGGAGTTGAACAATTAACGCGTTGCTGTAATTACAGCGAATGCTAAAACAAAAAAAAAAACAAAAAAATTGAGAGAAAAAATGTTTGGAAAACCAAAGTAAAAAATAAAAAAAAAAAAAAACAAAACAAAATATTAATAATCAATAACCCGCTAAAAGGCAGCAGCCAAGACGCCAATAGAGGTGCAGAGGGGGGAGAGTGGGGCGCTAGTCTTAGCGGGTTGAAGATAGAGAGTTGGAGTTAATTTTATCGGTCGTTGAACGAGAAGAGTTCCAAGCGAATTCTCTGACCAAACTGGAGGCTGAGGGCTGAACCAAACCAGAAAACGGTGCGGCCCACAGTATGTTGCGGTTGTTGTTGTTATTGTTGTTGTTGTTGTTGTTGTAAGCCAGCGATCGGTTTTCGGTTAATTACGCTTCAAAGTCAAAGTTGAGTTTGGCTTTTTGGGTTTGCAGCAGTCGTCGCTAACCATTGCCCTGAAGTGAGCCAACTAATTACACAAAAAACAAGTGATTTGCGTGCCCCACAGGCAACTTTTGCAACAACAACAAAAGAAACAACAGAAACAACAACAGAAGCAACAACAGAAGCAACAACAACAACAATTTTGAAGTGCTTGAGTACCGCGTACCGCTTGTAATTTGCAACTCACCAAGTTGCGTAGCTAATTAGTAAAAGAATTCGGTTAGAAGACGAGGTAATGGTTCAGTTCATTTCATTTAATATAGCCATTGGAAATGTCAGTTAGATGGGGTGGTATATTTATAGATACGATGCATGTAGCAGGCAGGTGGAAGGTGTATTAAGGATCGAAAGTTAACTTGAGTCCTCAATTGATAACATCGAATCATCGATCTGTCGATCTCTGAAAATATCAGAGATTTGAGAATGCTGTCGCAAACCTCAATAACTATCCCTGAAAAAATAAAATCGATAAAAATCGATATGAATTTAAAAATTTTTGTTGTTGATGTTATTAAAACTATTATTGGCAAAGTATAAAAACCTAAGTATCGAAAATCTCTTTCTTGCTAGTTCATCCCCATTTAATTTTCTATAGTATGGCGATATAAGGTCAAAGTTCGATTGAAATCGATATTACAACTTCAGCTATTCCAATTTTCTTGGACATTTTTACTATTTCAACATTGATAGGACGAATCCAGCTGAGTTACCTTTAATGTCTAGTTCATATTTCTTTCAAAGTCTTTCTAATATAATGTGCATTGAAGTATCGATAAGTTTTACAAATTACTTGAAATTGATATACGAACTTCAGTTATTTATTGATTGAATTATCGCTTTTACTTACTTAAAATTATATACAAATTTCAGTTCTTTATTAATTTATATATCGATAACTTTTACAAATTACTTAACTTACTTAACTACTTACTCTATCTACAAATTTCAGTTATTTACCGATTCGTTTACTTATCGATTTTATTTGAAATTTATATATAAATATTTATTATTTCAATGGCATTTGCTGAAATATATTGGAATTGATTAAATGAAATTGGAAATGAGTCTAAGTTAGGTAAATAACGGAACCAACGGCTGGAACTGCAGCTTGAAATACCAAGTATTTTCTAAACCCTCTGTTTTAAATAATCGATAACTCTGGTATTTCTAATGAAATCGATAGCAAAACGCCATCTTCTTCGGCAAATCTCGTATATGTAATGAATTAGAAATTTCAAAGTCTAGTTGAAGTCTGTTTAGAGTAATCGAAGCTTTTAACATTTCCATGAAATCGAGTCTTATTGATCGCAGAGTTTTAGCTCTTTGATCATAATTTAAAAGCTAGAATTTAAAATGAGTACGGTATACTCATAGGTTATTCCAAAGACTCAATATACAAACTACTTATATCAGTTATAAATCTTTCCCTCATTTGTCTTTATACATATTTAAATAGTAAACACAGCTTGACACTTGGTAAGGAGTATCTACAAGTCGTAGGCATTCGACTTGAGCACTTTTACTTGTTCCTTTATTGATTTTGCAATAAAGCATCCAAGGAAAAAGAGTAGAGAGCAGACAGCGTGAGAGAGAAGGAGAGAAAGAGAGAGAGAGAGAGAGAGAGAGGGACACTGATATGACCTTTGACAGGCGCCTTCTCACTCTCTCTAAGTATGTGTGTGTGTGTGTGTGTGCGAGTGTCTTTAGCAAGGCCTCAAACAATTTATCATTAAAAAATAAAAGTTTCTTCTTTTTTTTTTGGCTTTTTAGCTTCTTTTTTTTTTTAACTACCTAACCATGCTCCCTGCTGTGGTCAAGGACTGGGCCTATGGGCCACATTCGTCGCCGTTCTAGATAAATAAGCATTCTTAATTATCCCCATTTTGACTGGAAAAAAATCACAACAAAAAAAAAAAACGAGAAAAATAACAAAAAATATTATAAACAATGGAAAACCGCGCACTTAATGCGTTTTCTGTTTCTCCAACAACCAGAATAAGAAGAAGCAGAAGCATAAAAAGTATTTTTCTTGATATTATTCATTATTATTATTATTATTATTTTTGCGGGCAGAAAAGGAAAATGTTTTTATTGCCCGCAAAAAGAAAAGGGTGCCGAAGACGTCTTTGTCGTTAGCCATTAGCTGCCCCCAAATAACTCTTGAAATTCTCATGAAAAATTCAAAGTGGCCAAAACGTGTTGGCCACTTGCCGTCGGTAAATGAAGATTTGGCCGAAGCAGCGACGCCAATGACAATGACTTTTTCCAGCAAATGCTCTGCAAATACACAGGTGCAAATGGGTAATTGCAGCAGAGGAGGATGAGGAAGAAGAAGAGCTAGAGCCAGTGGCAATTCTGGCTGGAAGGACAATTGTTTTCTTAGTGGCGCCTCCATGCCTTGGCCATGACTGGGCACAATTGCGATCGGCCAACACAATGGCAAATCCGTGTTGAAAATTGAAATGCACTTAGTTTACTTTAGTTTACTTTAGTTTGCTAGTGGAAAATGTTTTCCACACATGAATCTCGAGAGGAGTGTGAGCCATTCTGAGCCATTGTGTATTCTAAGAAGATGATTTGCCATTTCTCAAGGCATTGCGATAATATCGATGGAGAGATTTGATTGGCTAGAAAAAATCTAGAAAACATATTGACACACATATTGCAACTGTAATATTGGTTATTTATATTATATTTTCAATTTATACACTATTCAGAATATCCTTAATATTTATGCATTATCTGCTCTTTTTTTTGAATCCTTCAATTCAAGGAAATATATTAAAGCAGAAAGACGTTCTAATTAATTACATTGATTATTTGCAATACTCTTTAATATATAAAATATAGAGAATACCCTTAGTCAGGAAAATACATAATGTATTTGTATTCTAGAGAAAACTTAATTTATTATTTTTAATTGTAAATTAATTAGAATACTACAAGATACAGAAATACCCATATTATTTTCGCTTAAACTTAATTTAATGCTTTTTAATTCTTGTATGCTTAGGTCTTAACTACAGTTAACAGATTTAACAGTTAGACATTTAAGAACTGGGGAACACAGGAAAAGCGCCATTAAAAAAAAAAAATAAACTGAAAATTTTCGAATTTTTTTTTTTTTTTTTTTTTTGTATTTTAAGGCTGGCCAAAAACCTAACCCACGACCTAAAAACCAACTATATATATATAAATATATATGTGTGTGTGTATGTGTATGCATGTGTATGTGTGCAACTGTTGTCAAATGCAATTTTCTAACGCAGCCGCACTTTCGACGCTGACAACAGCGTCAACGCCAGCTGTGGCAGCGGCAGCGGCAGCGGCAGCAACAATTGCAGTTTTAAGTGAAAATAAAACACACAACAACAACAACAGAAACAACAACAACAGCTGCAGCAGTTTTTGGCCAACAACAATAAAAGCCTAAAATCTAATAAAAATTCAAATTAACATTTGAAAGAGCGAGCAGGCACAAGTGTGCAAGAGAGAGCAAGCAAATGGGTGCCGCTAAGGCTAGCTCGTGCTAGAGAGAAAGCGAGAGCAAACGAGCGAGCAAGCGAATAGCAAAAAAAAAAGAGAGGGAGAGAGAGAGAGAGAGAGAGAGAGAGCGATGCACAACACATGCGAATAGGACAGACAGAGCTGAATGCTTATGAAATTCTATTAATTTTTGAACAAAACTGCATGTAATGTCTGTCCCCAATAATCCGCCATCCCAGCCGTAGCCCCAACCCGTATCTAAAATCCCAACCCCATTACTCCCCACCCCTATCCCCCGTCCACACTGGAGCCGTTTCACTATTTACTGCTGCGTGCAGTTTGCCTAATCGCCATAGAATGCTGAATGAAGGAAGCATGAAGAGAGAGAGAGAGAGAGAGAAGCGAAATGGGAAATGGGAGGTGGGAAGGAGGAGCAATCGTACGATTTTGTTTTTGTTTGCGTATTTTGTTGCAATTTGTTTTTGTTGTTCTACTGCCCCAGCCGTTCGCTATTGTTGTTGTTGTTGTTGTTGTTACTGCACTGCTGACTGCAGACTGCAGACACTCGCATAATAATGCAATTTGCCAGCTGCCCGGCACCCGCTTACCCGTTCACCCGTTCACCCGCTCACACACACACACACACACACTTAGTTGCCCATTCCACACACAGTTGTCGACGTCACGCGCCAAAAAGACTGCACGACCAGCAACGCCGTCAGCTTCGCTGTCTGTCGGCAGCCCGAACGATACACACGCACACACGCTCATATCTTCAATAAGCAGTCACTCACACTCACGCACACACACACACACACACACACAGTGCACAGTGCAATTCTTGCTGCCACCTGCAGGGCTTGGTTGTCCCCTTCTCAATTTTATTTGCTGTTTGATTTCGCTTTGGCCTCTCTCTCTCTCTCTCACGACGTCTCTCTTTCTGACTATCTCTCTCTCTTTGGCGCTCTTGCTGCTATCTCCACTCATATTCTCGTTTCTGATTTTTGTTTTTGTCCTTTTTTTCGCACAGTTTGCCAGTTTTCCACAAAACAGCTGAAAAAAGCACGTGTCATCGTCATTGCCAGCGAAGTTTGGCGTCGACGTCGACGTCAAAGTCGTCGTCTGTCTGCGTTTTGTGACGTTTTGTTTTCCACATGCTTCGCTGCTGCTGGTGCTTTGCTGCTGTTGCGACGACAGCCGACTGTGACTGCGACTGCGACTGCGACTGCGGCTGCGGCTGCTGTTGTTGGTGTTGCTCTCTGCTTCTTCACTCAGTGTTATTCCCTTTTCATGGTCGCCAATTCGTTCGCTTTAGCTCGTTTGCTCGCTGTTTTTCACGGCTTTGGCTGAGCTTTATTTGATTTTTATGCTTTTGTGAATTTCCTTTTGATTTTGATGCTTGCGCTTGCCGTCGCCATTGCCGTTGCCGTTGCCGTTGCCGTTGCCGTTGCCGTTGCCGTCGTCGTCATTGCCACTGTATCTGTTTCTGTTTCGCATTTCGCATTTCACAGACAGGGCAAAACAGGGAAAACCCCATAATGATTTTGGCAGCTTGCAGTCGCTATTGATGATGTTCATAATGACGTTCGTTGTTCGCTTTTTTAGCCTTCGCACGTCTCGTGGGATTAGCACCTGGCCCAGCCCCTGCCCCAGTTCGAATGAGTTGCAATAGGAAATGCGTTGACCAAGTCGCAATGCAATTTCTTTCTTACTTTTGTGTCTTTTTCTTTTGCTTCAGCAAAAATTATTGATTTACTGGCTGCTTTTTTGGCCCGACGCCAAGAGCAAAGACAGCAAATTTTACTGCAATATTTCTCAAGATATTTGCAAAACATAGACATATATTGTAGTATATAAAGATATATTTATATATGTATTTAGTTTGCAGTTTAGTTACGGAGGATGTTACGGCATTCAAACACCTTTGCCATGACCAGCCTGACGTTTGTAGATGTCTTTTTTGGCCAATTGTGCAATCGTTGAATGCATTGCTCACATTCGCATTCACATTCACATTCACATTCACATTCAAATTCACAGTCGCATTCGCACTCGTACTCGCACTTGCAGTGCTTGCACTCTTTCTGTTTCGCTCATAGCTTCTCTTTTGCCAAGTTCGACTCTTAAGTTTTCGCCTAGTTTCCTCAGCTGAGGTTTGTTATTGTTTTCCTTTGGCGTTATGCCGGCTTGGCGAATCGTTGAATGAATGTTCGCTCACCCACACACACACACACACACACACACACAGACACACACACTCACTCACTCACTCACTCACACATATACGCTGACTCTGCCTGGTTTCGTGCTAGCTTCGTTGCTGTCTTTCTTGCACTTCGTGTCGTTTCGAACTTGTTCGAATTCGCCGAAAGAATGTGGGCGTGTGAGTAAGCGAGCGAGGGAGGGCAGCAGCAGCAAGCGTGCGAGCGAGCGAGTGAGTGAGCGAGAGGCAAGGCGCCGGAAAAGGAAATCATATCGGGGCGAGTTCTATTAGAAGCAGCAATGCAAACCGAATAAGAGAATTGAACCAAGGCAATTGCTTCAACTACCTTCGGTGCGCCCCTCGCCAATGCTCTCGTTCGCTCTCCCTCTCCCTCTCCCTCTCCCACTCACCCTACATCGTTTGCTCTTTCAACAACGCACGCTTGGCCAGAACTTGGTAAGCTGTTCATTAACCGTTAATGCGGCAGATCGTAAATCGAAATGGAAGGTGTGTCATTGCGACTTATAAATAAAATTAACCGCAAGCACAAGCGGAAATATTTGCGCTTCAAGTGTTGTTGTTGTTGTTGTTGTTGTTGGGTTACGCATCTCCTTCTGCCTCATTGCGCTTGTTGCTGTTGTTGTCGCTGTTGCTGTAATTAATGGCAAACAATTACAAAAAAAATATATATATATATATACAATAAAATAAAAAAAGAACCCAACGAGCTGTGCGCATCCAAAGCTGGAATTACAAAATGAAATGTGAAGAGCAAGTTAAAAAGTGAATTACCTGATAAAGGACAAAACGCGATTTTAGGTGTGTTTGTGCCAGACCCAATACAATGCGTGTCCTTACCCCCTCTCCCTCTCCCTCTCCCACTCTCTTTACTGTGTCGCCCCCAGGTGTGCCTTGGGCAGGTTATAAACCCGTGCCCAGCATGAGGCTTTACTGACAGCCAGAAGTGCTGCACAGTGGTGCCAGACAGCTCAAACTCTAATTAATTCAAATTTGATTATAGACATATTGATATTCTAGGATTACAGATGTATATATGGAATTGATAACTCTTGTTCCACTCTTGCTTTGTTTGAGTTTGGCTTATCGGTTCCACTGTGCGTCACCTTCGTAATGGTCGGAGCCGTCTTGTCCATTGTCCAGCTGACGAGCTTAATTAATTACACGATTGTGAGTAACTGCCTGGACAGTGGACAACGGACGAGGAGCGGGCTTTTAGCCAACTTTGGGTGTTTCTTTGCTGGTCATTGCCCGGATCAGCACTCACAGCACCCTAGCAGCACCCCCCACACTTGCCGCCAAAAAAAAAAAAGTTGCGTATCGATGAGACGCGCACAAAATTCTCTCCAGGTGCAATCGCGGGGCCGTAAAAGACGCTGGGGAGAAATTAATACCTACTTAAGCCTAACTGGACAGTTCACTCCGTAAAGTTGTTGGCCTTAACTGGAAGGTGATTCACACGAATTTGTATTGCCATGGAATGTAATTGGGTTTGGTTTTGTTTTGGGTTTGGGTTTGGGTTTGGGTTTGAGTCCTCAACATGCAGCGCAACTGCTGAATATTCAAATGGACGCAATTATCCTGTGTTGGTTTCGCAGGGCATGCGACACGCCCGCCAGGACTAGAGCAGCCTACCAAATTATGAAGTTACCATATTTTTTATTACCAAAAATTACAATGTGCGTCGCTGCAACTGGCCAAAAGGGGCAAAGGTGCAAGGCGAAGGGTAAAACGTTAATTGTACGTTCGAGGCGCAGACCAAGCCAAGCGGACTTCGGCTCGGCTTCGCGCTCAGGTCTTAAGGGTCAACAGCAGCTTTGTTCTCGGTCAGCGCATAAGTTTGCATATCTGTGTAGATGTGTAGGTGTGTAGGTGTGTATGTGTGTATGTGTGGGTGCCTAGGTGTGCGTGTGTGTTAAATAGTCGCGACCCGTCGACAAATAAACACCCCACTCCAGCATAGCACTCGCTGCTGAGCTGTCGACGGGTGGTGCCCCCTGTCAAAAGACTTGGGGAGGTCAGTTCATATACCCATAAAAGTACACTAAGAAAAAACTGAAGTAACATTTAAAAATTTGAAATTTCTTTTTTATTTTTTAGTATTTACTTGAAACTACAAAATACATTCTTGCAATCAATTTTCTAATTTAATTTTAAATTTTATTAATATTTTAATTTTTGAATATTTGTATGCATTATTTAAAAAATATATATTTGATTCTATTTATTATTCATATTACATTATGAAAGAATTTCTGTTTGCTCTACAAAATTTTACATACTTATTGCTTCGCTTTGATCATTTTTCCTATAATGAATGAATAGTTCTATAAGATCAGTTCTTGATAGACTTCATTATATTCTCAATATATTCCCTTGACTTGTGATCTATCTTAGTTTTCACTTCATATATATTCATAGTATTTAAATATATATTCAGCTGTGGAAATTTTTATGATAAAATATCAAAGGTTTTTTTTTTCAGTGTTGTTCAGTTATTTGCATATGTAATTACATTAATTTGATTATTTTTTTTTCGAGTTAAACCTATTTGAAATGAAAAATAATTTGGCTTGTGTAAAAAGATCCCATTTTTTTCTACTTTTTCTAATTTATTTTTCCAATCATTTTTATCATCATTTTTCTCTTAGTGTACATAGATGTGTGTTTCGTGTGCCCATTACGCTTAATTTCATTAGAAATTCATAAATAGGTTCACAGTGTGCGTTAGGGTCAAGGGGTAGCTGGAGCAGGAGGCGGCATCGGTCAGTGGGTGTCCGAGCAGGAGGCGGGCGGCGGGTTTTGGGGCTGGGGCTCAGCTTGGTGGGATGTCACTTGTACATGTGTAAATGTGCGCAATAAAAAACGAATTTCATGTAGTTTTTTTTTTTTTTTTTTGCTTGCTGCTGCTGCTGCCTACTGCTGTGACTGCTGTGTTATCCTGCCAGCCCTTTTGTTTCGTTGTTGTTGTTGTTGTTGTTAGTTAGTTACCGTGTTAGTAGCAAATTGTTGTTGTTATTGTTGTTGGGTCATTATTGTTGTCGTAATTTGTTTATAACGGTATTTATGAAATGGTCACAAGTCAACGCCATCAACCCTTAGACAGTCGAAGGACACGCACTACCAAGCACCATCCCTCCGCCTCCTGCTGCCTCTCTCTCTCTCTCTCTCTCTATAGCCACCCACGCACACACACGGCTTTTGGCGCTCAGCGCCAATTATTCTTATTACGCCTATTACTTGTTTTTTTTTTTTTTTAACTACTTTGAGTTGTTGTAGTTGTTGGCTCTGCTGCCCTTTTATGTTAATCGCACAGTTTTTGGCTTGTGTAACTGTAATTGATATGTGTCCTTATCATGCAATCCTTTGCTACAAAGATAGCCAGAGAGAGAGAGAGAGAGAGAGAGAGAGAGAGAGAGAGAGAGAGAGAGAGAGAGAGAGAGAGATTCGTATATATATCAACTCCAATTACAAACATTGCTTCGGAATTATCAATAGTATGCGATGTGATGATGGACCTACATATCCGCAATGTATTGTCTTTCGTTGGAGAGTTGGATTTCGTCTTGTTTCTTGCTTTTGTCTAATTAATAAACTTTCACATCTTCAGTCTTTTTCTCCGACTTGGTAACATTTTCACTTGCAGTGGTAAAAATGTCGAATCGTTTTATGTAAATTATTGTTGAAGAAGCGACTGGAAGGCGGACAGAGGCAGAGGCAGAGGCAAGAAGTCGAAGTAGCTTTGTTTGCTTGCCATGATCAATTAAATGGCCAAGAAGCCAACGAACTTGGCCATCTCAGATTGTATTGGAAATGGAATTGGAATAATTTATTGGATTTTGACAGTTAGACTTTAATTACAGCATTTCTATTTCGATAGGGAAAGCGTCCATCGATTGGCAACACATGACTTCAACTATGATCCCATTCGATGCGATGCGATGCGATGCGATGCGATGCGATCAACCTTTGACCTCTTGCCGCACAGGTAGCACAGACACAATTGCACGCTCAGTGCTACCTTTTTATCTCTCCCTCTCCCTCCCCCACTCTTAGCCTATCTCTATCTGTCTCGCTCTTCTCTTGTTGGATATCATAAAACAATAAATCTTTTTAATATCTCTGCCGTTTCATTTGCTTTTCACATTTTCTTCGTTTCGGGGGCGTACATTTTCCTTTTCAGTTATTTTTTTTTTTTTTTTTTTTTGAAAATTTCTCACGTCCTTTCGCAGAGGCGTTGGCATTACTCAAGTTTGTGGATTTGAAGTAATAACTCAGTGCGTCATAAAAATTTTAATTGCTTTGGGTTGTTGTTTTTTTCTGTCGGTCAGCCGAAGTGCCAAAGCAGTTTTGGTAATTAACATTAACCCAAAAAGCGTACCAAAAACACAATGCAAAGAACCCCAGCCAGGAGTCAAACACCAACAACAATACAAGTAAAACGTACTCGAATCGGAAGTGCATGACTACAAGATACCCTAACTGAGCGAGAGTTGAAGTTGTAATTGATAATAGAAATCTTTGGAAATGTCGGGCATTTTTGGGAAGAGTTAGTCAAAAGAAGGGATTACGATTGACTCCTTCCTTCAACATACTAAATTTGTTAGCGCTTGCCCTTATAATATAATATAATATAATAGAGTAGCTGAAGTATGCTTGAAGAAGTCTATAAGTGATCGATTTAAGTCGATTTTTTGAATATTTTACAAATAATTATTTTGATCTGAAGCAAGATCAATTCGAAAATTCCATTGTTGGCAAATATTTCTATATACTTGATGAGAATCTTATCTTATCTAAGTAAAATAAATATCGATTCAAATCTATATTATGATTAAGAAAAATATATATGGAATCTTATATTATATCTAAAATTCACTACCTCGAGTTCCTTTTATATATAATGTTATTACAGTATTTAGACCTGCAGATGGAATATATCGATTGATCATACTTCTTATATATCTTTTACTTTCTGAGCTCTTTCAATTGTGCCTGTTACATAGTCTTTAACCAAATGAATATACCCTGTTGGAGCATTGTTCAATGGGTTCAGCGTATACAAAATAAAGAACAATGAAGCAATAAAAATTGCAGCGCATAATTTTCATCTGCCTTCATTTGGGGTTTCCACTGGCCAACCCCCTAAGTGAACCCTTTTTTACTTGCTTGGGCAAGATTTTTGAAATTTTCACGCGTATTTGTAATTAGTTTGCTTATTGTTTTCACGTTCTTGATGGAAGTTGTATAGCTCTTAACTTTTCTCTTTCGGAATCTTTGAATACTACGCAGCTCAACAGCCGACGCGAGTTGGACCAAATGTAGTTGAAGTTTCAACTATACAAATTGGGAATATCTAAAAGGTGTAAGAGCTAAAAGCTTTACTCTGTTTGCTTTACAATCTTTAGCACTATGATTGAGATCCTGTTGGCATTTGGCATCGGCAGCCTTTGTGCATTTCCCTCAAAACATAACAATAACAAAGGGAAAAATCGAGTGTAGTCACAACAATTGCTGCGAGTGCAGCTGTCTGCGGTCCTTGACTGCTCCTCGAATCTTTGATCCTGCTCGGATTTACGAAGCAAACAAAAAGAGTCACTGTCATGCAGGAAATTTATTTTGGACAGAGCGAGCAAGGAAAATCTTGGAAAAATCAACAGCAATTGTTGTGCACTTTGATGTTCGGTCCAGTGTGCAGCCAGCCAGACAGCTAGACGGAGTGCTAAGTGGCTGCAATTAGAAGAGTCAGAAGTCAGGTAGAGGCCGGTGTCGGGCAAGGTAAAGGCAACCAGCCGCCAGAGCACTCTCTGTAGAGGTGGGCACGATCATATCGAATCGGAATTTAGGGCGATCGAGCGTGCGGCAATAAATTTTATAGCATTCGACACTTTTATCGTTGGGGGTAGTTGAGAAGAGTCCTAAGACCCCGCTCTAATGCTTCACCTTTTGCTTTTCATTTACAGATCGCAACGGGACGACAAGTACAGCCAGCGCACGACTACTAAACGTGAGTATATTCCACAATATATATTATATTCTATATTCTATGGATTTCTTAGGGCTAGCTGCTGTCTGCTCGGCAAATCAATTCGCTAATTGAATGCCGCGCAATTGAAATGCTCCTTTCCGATATTCGTTAAATGCGTACGAAACACCGGGGAGCCGAGCGAGCGCTTAATAATCTTAATAGAATCAAAGAGCGACGCAATATGAGTTTTAATTCAACGTAATTGTGGACAACTGAAAGCTCTTCAGTGCTTGCTGTACTCAGCCCAACCCATTCGCATATATGTATGTAGATATTTGCAAACGATGAATGCAGCGCGCCCCTTCCTCGAGACAAGCTCAAATCAATTAACCAAATGTCGCGAGTACGACTCGATCTAGAACTGTTTCCAAAACAAACAGCGGATAGTAAACAAATTGTCAAACAATCTGAGGCTGACATCAATAGTTCAAAGGGAAAAGTATTTTCAAATGGCAATAGGCAACATTTTTTTTTTTTATGTCCTAGGCCTATTTCAGAATGGGGTATATGGGTTTGGCCCGAAAAGTGTGCAACAGGCAAGAAAAGGTGTGGACGATAGCACAAAGTATTTAATGAGCATTGATGAGTCGGGTTGATCGAGGCTAGTTCAGTTGAAATAGGTCTATCTATCATCATCTAGGTGATATGATATGATATGATATGAGATATGAGTCTAACCTATGAACTACTAAAAACCAGGCACATGAAATGTCAAATATTCTTGTAGATTGTGGATAGCACAATTTATATAATTTTCTTTTTTCATAACTCATATCAATTCGACTGACTATAATGTTAGGCAAACAAATTTCAAAATATACAAGACATCTAACTTGGCATATCTTCTTATAGAATGATGTAAAAAGAAAAATGCATAGATTTAAATTTAATTTAATTTTAAATCTTTAAAAGCCAAACTGTCTTTTGTTTAATTTTATCGTGGTCTTAAAATATCAAAATACCATTATAAAAAATTTAAATAAAATAATAAATAATAATTAATTAGTTATTTAAAATATTAAATATAATAATAAAAAAATAATAATAAATGAAAATAAATGATATAAATAAAAATAATAATTAAATAAAAATATTAAGTATAATAAACTCAAATAAAAATAAAATAAATAAAATAAAATAAGAAATAAATAAATAATAGAAAAATAATAATAAATAAATTATTTAATATTTGAAGTATAAAAAATGTAATAAATAAAAAAATAAATAAAATAAAACATACAAAGAAATAAAAAATAGATATAAAAGAAATAAATAAATAATAGAAAAAAATAATAATTAATTAGTTAATTAATATGAAGTATAAAATATATATAAGAAAAATAAGTAATAGAAAAGAGAATAATTAATTAGTTAATTGAAAAATGAAGTATGATAAAAATAAAATTAAATTAAAAATAAAGAATCAATAAATAAATAATAGAACTAAAATTAATAATTCATTAATTAATTTAAATATAAATATAATAAACCGAACTTCTTGCTGTGGTAAATTATAATTATGCTCGTTCATTTCCATAATTATAATTTTACATGTTAAAATATTTGACTTAGTGAGTAAATAATTATTCAATTTTAATAAATATCAAACATTCCTAGCCCAAGTTATTCAAAGCTTAAACACTAAAAGAGAATTGAAACGCTGTTCCTTAGTCGAGCATACCCGATTGCAGAGCACCCTCAGTACTAATACATCTCTGTTTCTTTTTCCTCTGCTTCAAAGGGGTGCGTCCACGGACAGAACGCCCCTTGGCTCACTCTCCAAAGACTGGCGCGCCGATTTTTGTTTCTTTTTTCTCGAAAAGCTTCAATTGTCTGCACTTGAGTTCAATTTTGTGTTACTCTCGTGTATTCGGTCAGCAGCAGAAACAGAAGAAACAGAAACAGAAACAGAAACAGATTCACAAATAGCAACTGAAACAACAACAACAACAATAATAATAATAGAAGAAGAGCCAATAATTTTTGGGTATAAAATGCTTTGAAATCATCTTCAGCTGCCCTACAATAGCTGGCATATTTTTAGAAGCAGTCCAATTGCTCGTGCAAATGTCATAACGATAAAATTGATTAAGATTCAAATGAACTCAGTACGCATTAAGATACTCGATTATTACGTACTTCAATGACGCCAAACATGGATGAGAGTGAGAGCACTTCATGAATGTAGTAGATCCTTATAGATGTGTATATATATATATATATATCTTTTTATCAAATGGAAACGTAGTTCATTCACATATAAATTATATATGTAAGCAGATGTAACTGCAACTGTGATGGCTTGTCATTCGGTTTGACAAATGAAAATTACAGAGGCTTAATTACTTTTAATAAAGACGTCCGTGCGTGGAAATTTTCTACTTCATTAGCGAAATATGGTTTTGCATAATGGCTCATTATGGCAGCAGATGGGGCAGATCGGGTCGGACAAGTGATCAAGCGATGGATGGGTAGGTGGTTGGTTTGAGATGTTTGCTTGGTTCGCTTGTGTGTGAGGTCGCCTTAATACACACAAATTGAAAATTGATGAACTTATCCGGTACGGAGACGACGCTGACGACGCCACTCGAGCATCAATCAATGAAGAACGATGCGATCGATCAGCTTGAAGGAAAATTACTAATAACAATGACTTTAATTGAATATTGCGCACTTCATTTCAATTCTTATACACACAATATTGAATTTGAATTTGAATTTGAATTTGAATTTGGAATTTGAATTTGGAATTTTGAGAGCAGCAGTCAAGCTCTCTTCCCAACTATCCATTATAAACTTCAAATCGACCATAAACACTTAAGCCTCCCATGTGTGCGAGTGTACATTACCGATCGATTCATATGTGAGCCAACTGACGTTATATTTGGATACGGCGGATAATGAAGTTGGCCCCAAGATTCGCAGCGTACTTGCGTGTGGCGGCTGCTTCACCCTGCTCCACTCTGGCTGTTGTTGTAGGGTGCCAAGCGCGTTCCGTTGGCTCCCGCAGCCAATTCATGCATGAAAACAATTTTTAATTTATTTTGGTTGAGCGCTTCATTTTCCTAAAATTATGACATAATCACAACAGCAGCAGCAGCAGCAGCAACAACAATAAAAGAGTCACCTAATAATGTCATGTGAAATTTATCGTACACCAAATGAGTACCAGGGGCGTGGTTGCTGAAGGAGTGTGAGAGAAGGGGGTGGGGATGGGGATGGGGTAGCACAGGCGAACTGGAAATATAGACAACGCTCTCTGTATGGGTAAAATATATATTTGGATACGACGAACACCTTCCGCTTCACAAATCAGCGCATGTGTTGGCATTGTCAGCTCAGAGAAATGGAGCGGGAAGGCAACGGTAGAGAGAGAGAGAGAGAGAGAGGGGGAGCGAAGGCGGATCAGAGCGTTGCGGGTGTCAGATTGGCGTATGTGAACCTTGGCTGACCAGTTGTCAATCGCTTAATGTTAATTTTATAATTAACCTACTGCGCGCAACAAAATCGACAAATAAAAATAAAATAAGAAACAAGAAGACAAAAAAAAAAAAAAAAAAGAAAAACAACATCAAAACATTCAAGCCAAGTGCTCGAATATCGATTGAATACATATAAAATAAAATGTATTTAATGGCACAGTGGCCCAGTGTGAGAAACAGAAACAAATTGACTAGAGACTCAAATCAATTGATTGAGATGCAGATCCAATAAAGCTAAACGAGCACCGCAAATATTGTTGTATAAAAACCTTTTAGGATCACACTGAAATCAAGGCTAGCTAGCTCAATAGTCTAAAACTTAGTTAAAGCTTTTCTTAAGATAATAGATGAAAGATTTGAAAATCCAATTCAATTAAAATTATAAATATATATTTAGATTCACATCAAGTTCTATGTAATTCCTTCACATTCTTCAGTTTTGCAACACTTTTTTTTTATTCCAATTTCTTAAACTTTTCAATTTAATTCGACTCTGAGTTTAACTTTATATAAAATATATATAATTTTAAAGCTTCCAAATTTTGTTTACAATTTGCATTAAAGACTTGATTTGAATTTATTAAAATAAAAATTTTAAAATAACACTTAAATATATTTGAAAAATTTTTAAGTCTTTAAAATATGAACTTGAATTTTTGTTAATTCTTTGAGTCAAAATAAATGAGCCAATTAGTCAATGTCCAATGTTATGATAAAAATACTTTTAAAAAATTATATTGCACAGTTTTCCTTGATTTTAACTTCAAAACTGCAAAACCAAAACAAATTTTAATACTTAAAAAATTTCAGTCTCAAAAGTAGTGGAAATATTTGTATTAAAAATGTGTCTGAGGCGTTCAGAATTTCTTTAAACTCGATGAAAAAAATTAGAATTCAACTTTTTCCAGATCTTAACTTCAGACTAACAGAACTTTATCAAAACTGAACAAATTTCAGTTGTCCAGATTGAATCTGCATTCAATTTTATTCAAATTCGAAAAAAAAAACAATTTCCAAATTGTACAACGTTTTTCGGGTCGAATATCATTTAACACCTGACTCAGTTTTCGTAACTAGCATCAAAAGAGATAAAAATTGTATAAAAAAAAAGAAAACAAGTGTAAATCAAATGAGAACGTGTGAAACCGAGTTGCTGACCCGAAAAATGGGTTGTCCAAAATAAATCCGGCTATGGCAAAGACAAAATGGTTGATACTATCAAAAATAATTAGACGGAATACCGTGGGCGAAGTATGTAGATGGATCAACTGATGTAAACACGATCGTTAAACGAAGCATTGAATAACGAAACAATACAAAAGCAACAACAACAACAACAACAACAGACTCCACACACACACACACACACACACACATGAGTACAGTGTGGCTATATAATGACAAACAAATAGAAATAGAAAAGAAAAAAAAAATAAACAAGTTAACCAATGAAATAAACGCAAATTTAATGACAAAAACGCGAGCGGCAACAACTTGGCCAATACGCGTGGCCATTGCCAGAGCACATTACAAACCACACAATGCTAAGGTTAAAGCGAGAGAACGGCAGCGCAGTCGCCGCAGAGCAGCTGCGACAAACAAAGGGCAGCTAGTTACTTTAAAAATGTTCGAAACTTGGGGAAGAGAGAGAGAGAAAACTGAGAAACACATAAAAAGCCAAATTCAAACCGAACCGAACAATGTATTAAATATTATAAGTTGTAGAGGATCGAATGAGTAGCATCTGTGTGTGTGTGTGAGAGCGAGAGAGAGAGAGCGATAGTAAAGCATCGCGCTTAGATCGAAGGCAATGACACTTACATATCTATGAATTCGAATACACGTTCACAGAAGTGCGAGAGAGCATATAGGTTTTGTACTAAAGTCTGCATGGATAATCGTGCACCTATCAAGTCTAAGCTAGAGAGGAAAGTGTATTTAGATTGCGTAAACTTCATGTTTTCTCTTCATATTGCATAATTCCTATATTTTCCTATAATCCTATAATTTATTTTCTAGTAAACTCTGTTGTATTTTTCTTAAAGTGAAAGGAAATTAAATTCTGTATTAATCAAGGGAATATTTAGTAATTATTTTTAAATAAATTTCTTAAAGAAAGCAATTATTTATTTTATTTTATACTCATTTACGAAATGAAATGAGTATATTGGTTTTCAAATGCTGAATATTTCCTTATCACATAAGATATATTCTTCAAACCTTTTTTCTATTCGACTATAGTTCATTTTAAATTAACATTAAATCAGGGAAAATATATTGTTTTTAATTTTAAAGAAAGCTTATGAAAATGTTGCAGAAAATTTAATTGATAATAATCTGAATAATATTAGAAAACACATCGAAAACAAACATGCTTTATTTCCTATACTTGAATACTTTAAATAGAACACCCTAGAGACTTTACTCTAGACTTTATTCAACTGAAAGACTTATAGAACGGTCTTACCTCTGAATGAGTATTAAGCAGTCGAATATGCGCATCTATAATGTTCTTATTTTATTTTATTTTTCATCCCTCTCTCTCTGTGTGTCTATCGGTCTATCAAAAAGTAAATAAATTATATATATATATTTATGTATATCTATGATTTGCGCTTCAGCTTCGAGATTGTGTAGTCTTTCACTTTGATTTGGTTTTATTGCCCTGGCCAAAAGGTACAAATATGTGAGCTGAGCTGAACAAATGAAGCTTGTAGTGGGCATGGTTACATACCATACACATACATTGATGGTAGTTGGACATACATGCACATGCACACATACATACGTACGCAGGCGCTTTCTCTCGTGGCGTTAATTGTATTCGAATAATGATGGAGCTACGTATCTATCAGATACTTTTTCTACCTCGAACGCTTCGGGTCTGGAATTGAATTTATAGCCAATTTATGTAAATTTTGTTAATACCATTCAGCTGCTGCTGTGGTTGTTGTTGTCATATGTTTCTATATTATTAATATTATTATTATTATTATTATTATATACTGTTTTTTTTTTCTTCGGGGGGATTTTAGTTTAGTGACTCGTTTTTTTTTTGTGCCTTTTTCTAACTCATTTTTTTCTCCCCAATTTCTCAATATTAACAATTTGATTAGTTTTTTCTCTCAAAATTTGTTCATTGTTGTGCGTCGCACAGTTCATTGACATTTATCACAGCAGCGACAAATGTATCCGTATCTGGATATCTGTAAATGTACAAATGTATCTGTATCTGTATATTTGGTCAAAAGAAAGTTGGAAACTCTTTTAGTTGTGCTATGGCATTTGCATACATTTGGCCACATCTCTCATTCTCTCTCTTTCTCTCTCCCGCTCTCTCAATGTCTCGCTCTCTCTCTCTCTCTCTCTCTGTAGTTGTCTCAAGCATGCGAAACGTTTTCTTGACTGCGCATCTAATTGCGGCCCATTAGATGCCTATCAGAGAGTGGCCCGCACCCATTAGTAGCGTCATTTTGGACCAAGTTGGAATTTAATTAGCACAGGTTAAGCAAGCGCTCCACTCGGCTCGGCTCGGCTCTGTGTGGGTGCTCATAAAGCCGCAAATAAAAAATGAGTAGTACAATACTCAATTAAACCAGAGACGCTCGTTATATAGACTCAAATAGCGATTTACAGCTGCAGATACTGTGTGATGGGATCTGCCCCGTTTAAGAGCCCATATCCATATCGAGGTAGGCCAACAGTCCATATCCATATCCATGTCCACCTGCTAGTTGAGCATTTGCTTCACTCAGTTCAGGTTTCGATTGCGCCTCACAA
Source organism: Drosophila stalkeri (assembly GCA_035047405.1). NCBI lineage: Eukaryota > Metazoa > Arthropoda > Insecta > Diptera > Drosophilidae > Drosophila > Drosophila stalkeri. Next base: position 29,960,495 of record JAWNPR010000039.1, on the reverse strand, counting down.
TTTCAGGCAGGTTTCTCATTTTTTTTTGTTTGTTTTTTATTCGTGTTTTAGTCTATGTCTCGTCGTATCTTAAGTCGCATCTCGTCTATTTGCTCATTTAATTTTGTACTTTGATGCTGGGCTTTGGAAATTTGAAATTACTCAATTAGTTTAATTAGCAGCCTGAGCGCTTCGACTTGATTTGCGATCATTTGGCTATGACCACGAATGCGACCAGCGAAATGGATCGTGTAGACAGCTCGGCAATATAGCCCTCACGCAGCCGCTTGAGACTATGCTGATCCGCATAGTCGCATGTCGATAGACATAGACTGAGATACAAAGTTGATAGACTAGTTTTCTTTACGCATTTGCTGTCGAATGTGTAAAGTATTTGTGCTTTAGATCATCTCAACAAATATTTTGAGCTTGCGCATGGGATTGACTTGATTTTCTTGTTCTTGAATTGAAGTTTCAGTTCTAATCGTGATTTTCTTGATTGATTTCTGAATTAATATTACTAGAAATATTTCAATTGAACTTTATTTTTCTAAATTCCTGAATTCCTCCGTTTCTAATCTTTCATTTAAATTCCTGAATAACTTCCATAAAAGACTTTATTCAATTGATTAACGAATTTTTTTATTAAATTTTTCTATGATTATCCTAATTATCTTTTGAATATTAAAATTGAATTTTATTTTTGTAGATTCCTGAATCTCAGATTCTATTCTGAATCTGAATGAATAGATTCCTGAATAACTTCCATAATAGACTTTATTTAATTGATTTACTAATTTTTTTATTAAATTTGTCTTTAATTTTCCTAGTTAATTTCTGAATCAAAATTATTTGAAATGTTCAATTCCAGATTCTATACTTAACTGTTTTTTTTTTTTTAATATTTTATTTAATATTTAGAATTTCTGAATTACTTCTATAATAGACTTTATTTAATTGATTCAATATTTTGATTAATTTTTATCATGATTTTCTTGATTAATTTCCTTAGCAGAATTGCTGAATATATTTGTATAGCTCGCCATATTCAATATTCCTGCATCTCTGCAGAATTAATCATTATATATAGGATTCCCGAAGATTAGATTCAATTGCATAGATTTCATTCACTTTGATCATAATTTACACAGACTCATCAGCTTCACCTTCAATTAGAGATTCAACTTCATTTTCATATTGTACTTAACATATTTAAGTGTTTCTGAGCCACATTCCAGGTGCTAAGATTGTGTGCGTCACAGTCAAAGAGGACTTTTGGGCGATTGTCATTTATCAAAATCATTAATGCAATTACGCTGCCCGGCCGACCGTCTGGCCGAGTAACTGCTGACTGTCTTTCTGGTCTGGTCTGGTCTGGTCTGTCTTGGCTGGCTAATTATTTTGAATTATTCAATTTCATGTCTCAATTTAAATTCTCTGAGGCAATTAGGAAAGTCAATTCTGCTGTTGCTGTTGCCACTGCTGTGGCTCTTATTGTTTCTGTTATCTATCTGCTCAGACATTTTTAGTTTTTATGCCACTCAGTGGCACTTTGATGCGTGTCCGGGGGCGAAGCTAGAGACAGTGTCCTCTCTCTTCCACTCTCTCTCTCTCTCTCTCTCTCACTCTCTCTCTCTGTCCAAATGCAAATGCAAATTAGAATTGTGTGTGGGTCCGAAATGAAAACCATTTAAATAATTGAAAATCGAATAAATCGCGCGCAACGAAACCAGAACTAATAAGAAGAAGAAGATGCAAAAAACGCATGCGAATTGAAAATCTAAAATACAATTGAATGCAGGGGCAGGGGCAGGAGACGGGGGGCGGACAGGTGAGGGTGAGGGTGAGGTGAGCAGATGCGATGACCGCTTAATGCAAGTAAATAGACATCGAATGCACAAATATATAGCCATATATACATATATCCTATATCTATATATATATATATATATATATATATATATATATATATATATATATATATATATATATATATATATATATATATATCTGCTATTATTCCCATGTACAGCTGTCTGTGATGGCGAAATGCGCCTCGGTTTGTTGATGTGCAAAATCTAATTAATTATTTCATTAAAAGCGTATTTTATTGACATTCTAATTTGGATTTTTAGAAAATTTTTCCCAACGCATTTGTGTGTGCCCAGATATATCTATACACATGTTTACATATATATATATATATATATATATATATATGTATATCACATTATATAAGTATATATATACATATATATATTGACTATTAAACTGGTTTACAATTTGGGCATGCGGCCTATGCGGCGTATGCGTAATTTTAATTGGTTTTTAACTAATTTGCTTGCATCCCCCTTCAGTATCAATCCAATTGCCTATATGAGGGTGTGTATGTGTGTGTGTGTGTGTGTGTGTGTGTTTGCATACTTTCTTATAATTTACACATTGTACATAATTTATTTTGACATAATATTCTAATCAGTTTTAATGCTTTAACATTTAATTTAAAGCTGGAAATATTTTGAGCGAGTTAATCAGAAAATTTGCGCAATTTAGCATGCGAGTTACGTATTAAATTGGAGATCTTTATAATAGCTAATTTCATCTAGTTTCACTCATCAACTTTCTCGATTTTTCGCACATCAATGAAAACAGAATAAGGATAAGATGAGCCAATAGAATTTGGTAACCAAGAGTCAAAGCTTTCTGAATGAATTATATTTTTATATATACTTGGTCTTTCATATATAGTCTAGTTCACAGAGCCTATGTAATATTAGGCACGGTATACATAAAGTGAAAAGGAAGTCAGACAAGAATCTAAAGGCTTAAGAATCATATAAATGACATATCAAAATATATAAGGACATAAGAATTCGCTCTCCTTACTCATTTATTAAAAGAAAATTGTGATCAACTTAATAAAAAGAAAATTATTACAAATAAAATTCATCTTTTTCATTCTAAATATTTTCTCTCCAAAATATATATAGCTTTTCAGTGCTTTTAGTTGCACCTAAAGCATATCAAAAAATTTCCAAAATTTACATCTCCTTAGTTCCCACGCTCAAGTTGATTTTGTTTGACTGTGTAATAGAAAAATTCTTCGCTTCGGCCCAGAATGTGTGTTTAAGTAACCTGTGAATACACTTAAAGAAAATATTGAACAACGATATAAACCTTAACCTGAACAACAGCCGGCGAAAAGTATTTACAAGCAATAAAATCAAGTTTTAGTATATATATTTATATTTATATTTGATAGCTATAAGAACTTTGATGTTTATATGCAATGCGACTCGTGTTGGATAAGTCATTCTCTTAGTGTACTGGAAGGAGGTCGTGCGTTATATTTATTCTCTGGCTATATTTGGTGGACCGTTGCTTCATTTACCAAGGCGCCGTATCAATTTACTCAAATAGTTGGCATAAATGTTGTTATCCTTATGTGTGTGTGCTGCTTCCTGCTTGTCTAACAACAACTGTTGTTACTTGTCTCAATCCCAAACTCCTTTGCACGCATATCGTGTACACAATATATATATATATGTATATATCTGTATCTGTATCTGTGTACGTATATGTATATTTATAGGGGTATGTGGGTGCCATCACATGATTGGATATGAAGCGGATTGTGTGTTGTTTAGTAATTCGTTTTTTATTTACTATTATCATTTACATTTATTTGTTATTATGATACGACTCCCTCACTCCCTCACTCCCTTCGCCTACTCTGCTATTTTGCACAAACTTCACATATCACAAAATATATGTAAATGTATGTGTGTGTGTGTGTGTGTGTGTGCGTGTGTGTGTGCCTGTTCGCTTGGCCTTTTTATTATGGACGGCTTCTTGTTTTTTCCACGCAAATTTTTGATATGTTTTGCTTTAGACAGGCGAATTGATATTGCGCTTTGACTCCCATTTTAGCTGCAACATTTTCTATTTCTATTTGTCTTTCTTTTTTTTTTTTTGGGTTGTCAAATTTTGCGCTAACGTGAGAAATGCAATTGCGTTGCACCCACACATACACACGCACACACAAACACACACACACACACACACAGGTGCAAATATCATCTTCTATATATATATATATATATGTGTATATAATAAATACTATATGTGTATATATATAAATTCATTTTTTTTCGTTTACATTTACATATTTTTCTGGTTACCAACCGGCTGCGAATTGTTTTTTTGTTGTTGTTCTAAATACTCATTCGTAGTTCGAAAACGGGTATATTAGTTTTGTACAAATGAGTGCGTAGACTTGAGGCGAGATATTTAAGATTTTCTATATAATAAATTTGCATGGCTTATAAGCAAGTAAGCCAACTATAAATATCTTCGAGGCTTGGCATATGGAACTGGAAAAGCTGGAACTATAAAATTTGATAAATGTCTTTGCTGTAGATGAGCTTGAATAACTGACTAAAACTGACTTGAGGGCGTGGTTAATCAGAATTAAATCTAAACTCTGATAATTGTAGAGCTAGGATCAAAGTTAAGCTAAAGTTGATCCATATAGATATAGATAAACGAATATTCCGTAGTCGGTTATGCCTCACCAAAAAGATTCGTACTTGTTTTTTTTTTTTCTTCCTCTACTTTATATATGGGGTCGGTTTTGTTTAGTTATTGTTGTTGCTGTCGCCCTTTCGAATTTATGCGATACGACGCGAATGTTTGTTCAATAAACGAAATAATTGTCGGCAAGTGTGTTATGATGAAATTGTTTTGGGTTACTTCATAAATTAGCGCACAAGCAGAGACACAGAGTGAGGGAGAGTGAGGAAGAGTGAGAGAGAGTGAGAGAGGGAGAGCAAGAGAGTTAGAGTCATATATAAACCCCTAAAATTTGTAATTACAGCTGCTCCTTGAAGCCAGTTGGAAATTAGAATATGATAGAGTACAAGCTCGGGTCTTAGCTCAGTGGTTGATCTGCTTTAATGAATTTCAATTAGATTTCAATAGTTATGAGGTCCAAAGACAGGTGTACATAAATCTAGTTCTACATGATGTTCATAATCGAATTTCAAGCGGCGCATCATTAATCAACTCTCCGTCCAAGCGAGCACCCGACGAAGATGTAAACACAAGAAGAAACCAAGAAAACACACAGAGTAACCCCAAAAACAAAAACAAAAACAAAGAGAAAAAAAAAAGAGAAAAAAAAATGGGACAGGAACTCATAACTGACTTTCAAAGTTGGAAATTCCAAGTTGACTGTGGCATGAAAAATGAGCATGCCCCAAAATGCAGGCGCCAATTGCAATCGAAAAGTTTGTGGCATTAGGCTTCTGTGATTATTATTATTATTTTGATAAAGGGGCGTGCCGCTCGCATTGTGCCGAAGATCATAATCGTGAGCGGAGTCAGGGGTAGATGAATGGGTTTATAAATATTATGAAGGCAGCACATCGATCAGGTTTCTGTTTCTCTGAATCAGATTCTAGATCCCGTCTACTGAGAGGGTTCTCTCGCTCAGTCAGCGAGTACCAGAACCTGCAGCTGCTGTGGATAGATCAACGCGACGTGGTGCAAACGGCTAATGATCTTATACAATTACATTCTTTATTTTCGTGGCTCCAAGTGTAGAGATCGGAGTCGGAAAGTGCGCTGGTTCGCTGATTGTAAACGGTTAAATTAAATTGATTTGCGTCTAATGCCCCCGACAAGTGGCCCGCTCGGTGCGCTCGCGTAATTAATGATTCCATTAGACACCGCGGAGGGTCGCGGTAAAGCTGGCCAAACGAACAACTGAACAACTGAACAACTAAACAACTGAACTGAACTGAACAACAACTGGGCAATTGGTAAGAGGCAATCGGCAATCGGCAACCATCAGCCGCCAGCGTCGTCGTCGTCTCGGTGCTTAAGTATGAATAATTGGTAATAGTATTTAATGATGGGGCTACCAATGCTGCTGAGCGGGGCCACCTGCCGTACTTCATGCTGTGGACGGTGGCAATTGAACCTGAAATGAGCCAAAGACTCATGAGTATTTTTCTTTCCTTCTTTCTTCTAGTCTTGGATTACAGCGGAAAGCAGAAGAGAGAGAGAGAGCGCGAGTGAGAGTGAGAGAAAGAGAGAGAGAAGTGCTGCCCCCAGCTCAACCCAGCTCAACCGACCCAAACCGGCCCCGACTTCGTAAACGTTCCGTCCATGGTTGAGACACCGAGTGAGAGAGTCCGGTGAAAATGGACAAAGGCCGTCAGAGGTTGCCACAACTTTCGCCCAATTAGCAGCACAAGGGAGCAGGAGCAGGAGCAGGAGCAGGAACAGAAACCCGAGCAGGAGCAGGAGCAGGAGTAGCAGCAAGCATCAAAATTGGCGGAACGGCACACTGTAAATATTTGCGAATCTCCACACAAAGCTGCACACGAGCAAACATACGCTCACAATACAATAGAAACGAAATAGGATTTGGCAACAAAGCGCGCTTAGATCGAGCCCATTAGGACATTAGGCAGACTCACAAAGCGGCAGCAGTAAACGAAAGAGTCAAGGACACGGCACAAGTTCCTATAAATGACCGAGTCCACTCAGCTGCAAACGGCGGAGAACAACAACGCGGGCGTGGTCAAAATGGAGCCACCGCCACTAGCGACCTCCACCCACTCGCACACGCACGCCCTGGCCTCAACAGCAGCCGCTGGCGCCGGCACGGCGCTCTCCCCAGCAACACCGCCACTGTCACAGCAGCAGCAGCAGCAGCAGCAGCAGCAGCAGCAACAGCAGCAGCAACATTATGCGCTTAAATGGAATGATTTTCAAACGTCAATACTCAGCTCGTTTCGGCACTTGCGGGACGAGGAGGACTTCGTGGATGTGACACTCGCCTGCGACGAGCGCTCCTTTACGGCACACAAGGTGGTCCTCAGCGCCTGCAGTCCCTACTTTCGCAAGCTGCTGAAGGCCAATCCCTGTGAGCATCCCATTGTCATATTGCGCGATGTGCGCAGCGACGATGTTGAGAACCTGCTAAGGTGAGTCATTTCCAAAGAATATTCGATATTCATCAAGTTATAAAAGTTAAGAAAAATGATCCCAATGTAAATCTGAAAGCCAGACGAAGGCAGAGCATGTATATATTCTTGATAATGAGGACGAGCTGAGTTGATCTATCCATGTCCGTATATCAGTCCATCCATCGGTCTGCTCTTTCATGCATTTCCTACACTCAAGGCCAGCAGCAACAACCACTGGGATCTGTTCCTTACTAACGCAACCGTCTCGTAAACCATAAAACCTAAAGAGCTGCAAGACTTTTCTATATATACTCGTACCTTACGCAGTACAATCTTTTTTCAGCAAACTTATTATCGATAGAAATCGATAATTTTACTTTGTTTCTCCCGTTTAACTTAAATACCAATAGAGCTGGAGACTGAAGAACTACTGTGTACGTTGAAGTACAATACAATTCTAATGCAATTATTTTGTAATGCTTAGATACTACTTCCAATTTTTGATTAGGGATACCATCTCCTAGTCGAGCACTATCGACAAGATCTACTTCTACTTGTTGCTTTAATGTAAATCCTCATTGAATTCTCTGCAGTTTCATGTACAATGGTGAGGTGAATGTGAGTCATGAGCAGCTGCCGGACTTTCTGAAGACTGCGCACTTGCTGCAGATACGCGGCCTGGCGGATGTCAACGGCGGTTATCCCTACTCAAAAGCTCTGTCTGCTGCACTCAGCAACAGCAGCAGCAGCAGCAACAACAGCAACAACAGCAACAACAACAACAGCAACAACAACAACAACAATGCAGACAGCAGTAACAACAACAAAATTAGCAACTATATGCCCACAGCGTTGAGCAACGTCAACCTGAATGCCAACAGCAATAGCAATGCCAGCGCCAACAACAGTCATAGCCACAGCCACAGCCACAGCCAGAGTCATAGTCAGAGCCAGAGTCAGAGCTCGACCTTTAGCACTCCACAGACGCCGGCAACAGGGTCGGCATCAAGTGCTGTGGCTGCTGCCGCTGCAGCAGCATCGCTGACAGCAGCCGTTGCGGCGGCCGCAGCTAATCTGCCGCTGAGCAGTGGGAGCAACCAGGGTCAGTCCGGCCAGCGGGAGTCGGGCGCAGCACAGAGCGGCAACAGCAGCGGCACGCCCGCCATCCAGGAGCTAAAGGCATCCGCAGCGTCGCCCGTAAGAAACTCAAATCCCAATCCAAGCAAAGTAAAGTCGCTTGCATGCATTCCGATTGCGACGGGTCACAATCCTAACTAACTTCCCCAATTCGAATTACTTTTTTTTTATGCATTTCCCACACTCTAGGCCAGCAGCAACAACCACTGGGATCTGAGCGACATGGAGGGCAGTCGCAAGAGCCACTTGACACCGCCGCCACAGAAGCGCATCAAGAGCGCCGATCTGTTTCGCGCACAGCACGGCATCAGTCCGGAGCGTTTGCTAATCGATCGCGACTTCCCAGTGGCGGGGCAACATCCATTGACGCGCAATCGCAGCCGTGACACATCCAAGGATCGCGATCGCAGCTTAGAGCTGCGCGAATCACTGCTCGGTCAGGCACTGGAGAATAGCAATGGACAGCAGGCCAATCAGGTGGGTTGCGGAATGATTTCCATGGAATATGCTCCTTTTCTAGCTGGCAATTTCCTGTGAACTCTTTCTAGAAACACGATCTCGGCCAGAGTGCCGGCGAAGACTCCAATAGCAGCGACACAGAACCCTCGGATCGTGGCGATGGCCACCACGATGGCACTCTCGATGGCATGGACAATCAGCGCTCGCACTCCTTCCCAAATGCATTCCTTGGCCTGCAGGGCATACCCGGCCTGTTGCCAGGACCTTCCGGCCTAGGTGGCAATGACTTTGGTAAGTGCACAGATCGAATCTCTCTCTTAATGCTCTCTATATACTCTATATACTCGTACCTTATTGGGTAAATACCCAAATGCCTCTTGTGTATGATTTCGTTTGTCGCGAGAGATTTGCGTATGATTTGCATTTGCTACAAGCTCGTTACTAATCTATCGATAGCTATCGATAAACCGATAAACGGCAGAGCATTCACAATTCGACAAACAATTGGCCAAAGACAAAATCAAGTCAAACCCAAAAGTGAACTCAAAATTAATGAATTAATCAATTAAAATGTACATATTTATAAGTTTAGTTAAGTGCGCTGTATATCGATTGTTATCGGTTTATTGTTAAATATTATTCTATTGCATAAAAACTATTACAAATAGTGCTCAATTTTATTCATTTTATTATTATTGAAGTTATGCAGCGAAACTCACAAATTTTTTGGTATTACTTATCGATAATGCGATAATGCGATAATACGATAACACTTATCGCGGCCATTTCGGTAGACAAACACATACACACATTCACACCCACAGCCACACATAAAGCTCATATCACGCCTAACGAGTTATCCAAATCGAGGCAATCATTAGACCCATCATCCACTTGGAACTAGCACTAACAATAAAGAGCGAGAGAGAGAGAGAGAGAGAGTCACATTCCAATTCTAAATACCAATCCCAGCCAATCGGCTCGGAGTGTGAAGAAATATGCGCGGGCCACGTGTCGCATTAGAACAACGGCCGAACAACGAGTAAAGTTTTTTGGCCTGGACAACTGCTGTTTGGGACATTTGGCGTGTGATTATAAACATATTCCGGGGTAGGCCAACGGCCGTAATGTTCATTTACGTATGTGCAAATGTTTCGAATTATTATTATTATTCCTATTACTATTACTATTACTATTATTATGATTATGATTACCATTCGATATTATGCGTGGGCGTTGGTGTTGCCATTGGCGTAAGCATAGCCGGATGCCTGCGGCAAAACCCGTTTACAAATATGAATCGTTTCGTTCCGTTTTCCGAAGTCAAGAATTCGTGTTGACGCTACCAACCCACGCACCCCACCCTCCCTCTTTGCCATTGGGTAGTCGAGCGAGCACATTACACGCACTTTGTATAACGTCGCAAATGTCGCATTTATCGCGCATTAAAATGATAATGGTGCCTTAGCCTGAGCCTAAGACATCGGACTGGGAGGGCTAGCAGGAACTGCGACTAGAGCGTCGCTAAGCCGGCGATGCCATTTAATATTCAGCGCACATAGATCATTGCAGCAAATGTTGACCGGCTGTTTGGTTAGTTGCTGGGTCGAACGACTAGTCGATGGGTTTGTAAACCAGTTGGTCGGTCCATGGGTCGATGGGTCTGTCGGACGGTCGATGGGTCTGTCGGCCTGTCGGTCGGTTGGCCGGTCACAGCTGCCCTGCTTGCTTTGACTTCAAGTTGCAAAGAAATCAAATTTAATAAAGCATAAACATTCAATAAGCTTCGGACTTGCACGCCCTCACATCACACACACGCTGAGGAAAAAGTCATTTGAAATTCCGGACAGCGGTAACGTGTTGGCACTAGGCTGTACTTGGTATTGGAATTGGGACTTTTCGACTTGGCCATTTCGCATTTAGAAACGAAAATATTAACGGCCCAAGCTGAAAAGGATAAAGTTTTGTGCAATGATAAAAATGATAAGTTCCTTTCTCTTTTTCTCTTTTTTTTTTGTTCGTCTTTTTTTCGTTTTGTTCTGTTCTGTTTGTTGTTCTTTGTCAGTAGCTGTCCGCCTCCGTTCCAGCAGCTCGTTTAGAGTAGACACGAAAGGACAACAACAAAAAGGACGACACTCCACATGCATACATATATTTAGATTTTATTTCATTTTATTGCTTTTTTGTGCATTCGATTTATTTGAAGACATTGGCAATGGCCGAAACGGACTTGGAAATTGCGCACATGTGTGCGCAAGGACTTCAGAACCCGCTAGAACCCGCCTCCTCCTCTAGCTACCCCTCGCTCCCCTCACCCACTCACCCACTAGCTGTGCCAACAAGCCAGTCCAGTATACAGTTTTTCTTGTGGGCCAGTTCGCGCTGGTTCAGTTCGGTAATATGAGTTGGGTTTGCATTTTAATATATTATTTGCGCCCCCTCCTCGTCTTTTGCTCCTTCCTGTGTCACACACTCGCAATCAGATGCGGGCCAAGTGGTTGAGAGACGCAAAAAAAATAAAAAAAAGAAAAAACTACAAAGGCGAAAAAGTTTACTTTGCAAAATCCGTTGCAGAAACATTTATAAAGTGGCCAGCCCCAAAATGTCTAGAAGAAGTAGCAGCAGTCAGCGGACTAGGTAACGGGACGCTGGGACGTTGGGACGTTGGGACGACGCGACGTCGCTCTTGGGAGCTCATAGGAGAAAAAAAAAAAAAAGGACGACCAGAATAACAAGGCGTAGGAGCTGACGCTGACCTCTAGGAGGCGTTGCCGTCCATGACGTTGCTCTGAGCGACATTTTAAAATGAAAATGATAGCAAAAAGCAAAAATAGCGAGGAAATGCGAGCAGCGGACGTAGTCCTCGGGCGGGCCGGACTGGAGGACTAGAGAACTGGAGGTGGACAGGCGGCAGGCAGTCGAAACATTGACAGCAAATAAATGGAAGCCAAAATAATAACAGCAAAGGGGAGGTGCAGCAGCTCGTGTGGGTGTATAATCTAAATGTGTGTCCCTCCATATATATATATGTGTGTGTTTGTGTGTGTGTGTGAAAATTAAAAAAAAGAAAAACCTAGACAAACGGTAAGGACTTTTTGGCAGAGCAACGAGTCCCTATACCAATACCAACTCAACGCCATCTGTTTGGCTAGCATTGTTGGTTGCAAGGCGTCAAGAAAGTGTTGCCCCTTCCCCTCACACACACACACACACACACGTTGCCCCTGCCCCGATCTCATCCCAAAGCTTGTTATCTGTTGGCCAGTGCAGTTGTTGGCGCCATCAGACGTGGGTGAAGAAAAATCATTGACATATAAGGCCATTTGCTCATTTCTTGTGCCGAAATCAAATGCAAAAGTTCCACGGAGCGGCCGAGAGGGCGCAGGCCTGGAGCTCGGACTTGGCCGGACCGACTGGCGCTGGCCAACTAATGCGCAAAGTTTCTTTCAGTCCTATTTGCCAGCTGTGCTCCGTCACTGAAATGCATTACATCTTGCGCCCCATTCGCATAAAAATCACATTCAGCATTATTTCCCAGCGACACTTTTTCATTTGATCTGAGAGCGAAGAGCTGAGATGAGATAGTGTTTACCTACATTACCTCATCTTACATAATATGAAATAGGTAATACATGTAATATAGAAATAAAAAAATCATAAATAAAATTAAAAAGAAATTCATCGCAGCTGAAATAAACTGAGAAACAAATTGATTTGAAACATTTGCTTTACTCAGAATCTCCAAAGTTGCTTTCATCTCCAATTGAGCGTTTTTTCTCAAGCGTTTCTTATGAATTGATAGCAGATAAAATTGAAAGTATATTTGTGGATATATGATATAATATTCACATATAATATAAAACATAAGCATATTCTTCTAAGACTTTACTTAAATATTTCTCAAAATTGAGTTTCATAATTTCTTAAGTAAATTCTTTTACAATTTATAATCTCTTTAAACTCTTTTATTATTCAGAAATCTTTGATGCTTCGTAAAGAGATTTATCTTGAAGAGAGTTATTAATAATATATTACGTTTATTATTTACAACTTTCTCCATCTATTTACTCCATATTCAGAACAATCTCTTATAATGAGCAAAACTTTCTACGTTCATAATCTTTTTATACTCATTCACGAAGTGTATATATATATATTGGAGTATATTGTTTTATATACTAAAACTTTCCTAAGCAAAAGAATTCTTAAATCAAGTGCGTAACGAAACCAAAAATAGTAAAAGTCAAAGAAAAATAAAATAAAAATATGTATTCAAAAATTTATTTTTCGATATTCTCAATGTATTTTACTCCTAATTGAAAATCCCTTAAGCATCTATAATTCATTATAATGAGAGACTTTAAAGATGATTGAAATCACTTTGCAGCTGTAATTATTATCACATGATGATGAATCGAAGCGCCTAAGCGTAGGCAACAGAAATGTTGGAAACTATTTTCAGTTGCATTTCCAGCGAAAACTGGAGCATGGAATGATATTTATATATAAATCTATTTGCTATGAATAGTTGGAGGGGCTTGGACAATGGTGAAGAGAGTGACAGAGAGAGAGAGATAGAGAAAGATACAGAGTGAGAGAGATAGTGATAGAGGGGGAATAGAGACATTCAATGGGCACAAAGTAAAGCATAAAATTAGCAGCCAGCAATAATCATGCGAAGAACATTTCTCAAGCCAAACAAAACGCGCCCAGTTCCAGGTGAGTGTGAGTGTGCGTGTGCGTGTTGGCCAAACTCTAAGAGTGTATGAGTGTCTCTGTGTGTGTGTGTGTGTGTGTGTGTGTGTGTGTGTGTGTGTGTGTGTGTGTAGGGATTGGAGGGTTGTTGTTGTATGATGGCAGTCTTTTATATATGTTGGCGTGTTTGCATTTAATAAATTCGATTAACAACGGAATAAATACGCTTAAATGCGGAAAATAATGAAAACTAACGAAAAGCGTTTTGTTAGACGTCGCCGTACGCTGCTCGCCTTTGCCTTTCCCATTGCCATTGCCTTTGCTGTTGCCGTCGCTTGGGCGCCGCTTTCATTCTATACGGCATTCAATCATTCCATTCAGTTATTCATTCGTTTTACGAGCTGTGTTATTATTGTAAATATGTTGTTGCTGTTGTTGCCGTTGCCGTTGCCGTTGCCGTTGCCGTTGCCGTTGTTGCTGCTGTAACAAATACAAATACATTACGTGAATAAACGCACCCATTATTTCATTTCATCAAGAACCATTAACGCCAACACGCTTGCAAGCAATACCTCCCACCACACACATACTCACACACACGAACACACACGCACACATACACACCCACTTGGCCAGCTTGACTTGCCCAACACACACACACACACACACACACACATGCCTGCATCCCAATGAAGGAGCCAGAGACAGGCGCGCTCAAGAAACTTTTGCCCAGGATAATGAGTAAAATTATTGGAAATACGTTTTCAGTGCGTGCTTGCCTCACATGCTTCACCCACTCGCCAGCTGTGGTATCTGCTGTCTATAATTGTTACCGATTTTCAATTGTATAACAAACAAATAGATACTGATAGCTAGAGCCTTAAATTCCTTACTTAACTCAATTTGTGGCAAAAAGAATTCTTAACTAAATTGCATTTTTGAATCTCTCTCTCCCTTTCTCTCTCTCTCTCTCTCTCTCTCGCTCTCTCTCGCTCTCTCTCGCTCTCTGGCCACAACTTTTTATTGCATACTCAAAAAGTTTCATTCGCTTTTAGGACTCTTGTAATGGCCACGCCCACTGCCTAAACAATAGAGTTGAAATTATGTAACAATAATGCAGTTGAGCTTGAACGATTACAGGATACACGTTCGCGATATAGAAATAGTTAAAGTAAATGAAATTTGAATATTTAGATATCTAAAATATATAGAGTGAGGAAAATATATAGAGAGAATCTTCAGTAAGACCTGGAGATCTTAAGTCTTAGGTTGAGCAATCCTATGAGATTCCAGATTGAAGAGATTATAGATTGAAGAGCTTGTGAAAGATAATATTTGTTATCTGATTTGAAATACATTCAAATTGATAACAAATATCTAACATAACTGTGATATTTTTATCTTTTCTCTAACTTGAAATAGTATTGATATTTATATTGATATTTATATTAAATTATAACTATGATGGAAATATAATCGCAATGGTTCAACAGATCAGGTCGAGTATAAGGACGAATATTCCCTCTTGGATGCCTTCAGCTCCAATATAATTCTTTGCATTGCTTAAGCCTCTATGAAAATTTGTTATCAAATTAATTTATGCCAAAAACTCGCATCTGCTGCACGTCACACATAGACGCACACAGGCTCTGCACATAGCTACAATGTATGCCTATATACGAATGTATCTAATATATATAAATATATATATAACTGAAAGCTATATACTTTATCCAAAAACAAAATGCCAGGGACACTTTCGGTCACACACACACACACACACACAGATATATATAGAAAGAGAGAGAGAGAGGGGGAGAAAGAGAGATCTATGTGTGAAGGCAAGGCGAGTGGGAGTGGACCGAAAACGAAACCGAAACTAAAAACTTTTGAGTTAAATTCTCGCTCTAATGTTTATGTAGATGAGGGATTATGTCATTGTGTGTGAGGCAACAACTACAACAACTACAGCAAGTTGAAAGCATACCCCCCTCCCAAGCACATGGACATGGGCAAGGATGTGGATCGGGGCAACGTCCATAGCCGAAAGCCCATTGCAGCACTTGAAAATTCTAATTTTCTGCTTAAACTTCATTTGAAATAGTTTAGCACAGAGTTTCCGAGAAAAAAGCCACATTTGTAATGGGAATGGAAAAGGCTAAAAGAAGAACATTATTATTATTATTATTATTATTATAATTTCGATATGTTAAGCTCAGGGAATGGGAATGAGAATGGGAATGGGATTGGGATTGGGATTGGGTTTAGGAGCAAGGCTCAGTTGCTGGGCAAGTGTTTGTCATAGAAAATACATTAAATTTATACAAAATTTTGTTGTTTTGCTACTTGAGTTTAACATGCGCACACACACACACACACATAGTATACATAGACCAAGACTCTGTCTCTTTCTATCTCTCTCTTTTTAGATATATAGACACAAAGCCCAGGCAAATGCAAAACTTTTGAAAACTATTTGGTTTTGGGTTGGTCCCTGGGTTTACGGGCTGCCTGGCATGCCCAGCCCTTTCAGCCATGTCGTATTTTAAATTCAAGTGGTCTTTCACACACACACACACACGCACACGCACACGTACACTTACACATATATAAATATAAATATAAATAGATGTATGTGCGTGTTGGTGTCGTCGGTGTTATGCTTAAGCATTTCGCTTACGAATCCGAATCCGTTTCAAATGCGAATTTATTTCTACAAAATATTACAAAAGTCAAAGACACAAACCATTCCACATACGCCGAAAACTCTCCGGTATACTCCGGTACTCCGGTACGTTGCTAGCTAGGCAGCGCCAGCCGCATGGAAAAAGGTCATTTTTGGGGCATAGAATTTACATAAATCCATATGGATGCCGCATGTCCAAGTGTAAGTGTAAGTGAGTGTGTGCATGTGTGTGTGTGTGACTGAGTCCATTTGATACCCCTCACCGGATAAATCCTCCTACATCTTTAGACAGCGTCTTTGGGCCACGTGCCGGTGACAAGAGCCGAACGAGCGAAGCATTGAAACGAACTCTTGCATGCAACCTTTCGGTATTTTTGCTTATCACACAAAGCTGTATGTGTGTGCATATGTCTGTGTGTGTGTGTGTGTGTATCTATGGATACATGTGTGTCGCTGTGAGTGCTACTTGCCTCACTTTCGAACCCATTGATAGCCGTAAGCAGGCGATGAGCAACCGTACAAACGCCCCGAAACGTTCAACCTTCAAATTCCGGCGATTGTATTACCAGCTTCTCTCTCTCTCTCTCTCTCTCTCTCTCTTTCTCTTTCTCTCTGTGTGTGTGTGTTGGGTGTGCGTGCGGTTTTCAAACGGAAGTTGTACGGTAAGGCAAGCAACGGCTGCTTCGTTCGGCCTTTTCCATTTGACCCCGTTGCTACTTCGTCTTCATCTCCAGCATCTACTGTGTCTCATCCGTCGCCCATCGCCCGCTCCGCCCCCCCATTCCAAATGCCTCACATTGATATCCCTTTTAATGGATGAATTATTGCCGCACATGCGAAAGTAGTTGCCCCCTATCCTACAGCCCCGCCCAACCGTACGTTTCTGGACGAGCGACTTGAGAAGGTCTCTGGAACTCTGCTCCGCCACTTGCGTTCGCCTTATCCTTTTACACACACACACACACACAGAGAGAGAGAGAGAGAGGGGGAGATAGAGGGGGAGGAGGAGTCACCCACACCCACACATGGTTTGTTTGCATTTCATTTCCGTCAGATCTGCTTGGCTCCAACCACTTTAGCTTCTTAGTTGACAGCGTATTTTGCGTGGGGTTTCTGTTTAGGGTCAGTTAATTAAGCGGCGTCAGATGCCTCGGGGCCCACAGCCGGCGCTCTGACAGCCCCTCAAAGCACTCAACCCATTCGCACATGTGGATACGCTGGAATGCGCCAAATATCCATAATAATTGAAGGATATTACATCAATAAACCGAATGGCTAGCGCCCCACAGTGAACTGAGCATTGCGGATATCTGAATGTCCTGCTTGACCACAGCAGAGGTCGGAGGTAGAGTCCGAAACGGGGAGGGATTCGATGAGGATGAGGTTGAGGTTGAGGTTGAGTGCTGCATTTTAATATTTCTAAGTATTCACGCACATACGCATATAATTCAGGTATTGACAGAGTGTGAAGTTTTTCCATATATGTATATAGAGAATGGAGTGAGAGGGATATATCTGGGTGGCTGTATCTCTCTCTATATACGATACGTGGATGTGGGTGTCGGTGTCAGTCAGGCGGCTGCCAACAGCCGAAGCCATAAACTAAATTTATTGCAAATATTTCCTTAGCAATGAGCAATTTGTGCGATCGAATCCTGTGGACCTCAATACAAATACATTTCTGTGTGTGTGTGTGTGTGTGTGTGTGTGTGTGAGGGGGTCTAACTTGTCGATGATATATATTTGTGGCAACGATTCATGAACCTGGCGCCCCTCTCAGAGTCCAGTTGACCCGCAATGGAAATGGAACATTGCATAGAAATTTACCAATTCACAAAGAGTTTTAATATGAATCTAGCTGGTATATATTACACCTACATATATATATATATATATATATATACAGCATATTAAAAATAATAGTTACAACTATATATATGTATATATATATTTATATACATATATGAGACGTGTAACTATTTCCATTTGAATGCTCTGTTAAATAAGTCTCTCAGTGTACTTATTGATTTATTGTTGCCGTATTTATTTTGTTGTGCGATTTATTTGGTTGGACACTCGACACGCACACATAGAGAGAGTCACACACACACACACACACACAAATTCAATTCTAAACAGCAGCCACACACACACACACACACACACAGACAGAGCAAAGCGTTGGGTCTTCAATGTACGAAAATATGTGGAAAAGAGTTTTTAGTTGCGTTACGAGAAAATAACACGCACACAGAGACAAACACACACACACACACACACACACACACAGACACGCATACATATATATAACGCCCAGCAGTTAAATAAAATTACTCATACGCTCAGTCACACTCACACACACACACACACATAAACATACACATGCACAGAGCGACAGGCCGACAAAATGGTTGGCCAACGACGTCTAAACAACAACAGCAATAGCAACTACAACAACTGCAACAACAACAACAACAATAACAGTACGAACAGCAGCAATAACAAACATGAATTTTAACAAAATACAATTTCAATACAATTCAAACTTTCTAACACACACTCATACACACACACACACACATTGTGGGGCAGCTACACGCATGCCAGAGTGAGATAGCACTAGAGCGTTTCTCACTCCCACACTCATGGCAGCTGGCAACCGCAGTGGCAACAACGCTATCGGAATGACTCTGCCTGGCTGAAACCTCAAACTCTGCAGCGTCGACCCCAAAGCTTCTCCAACTCTGCAGCCCTCCAAATGAATATGAAACTAAAACTTCCTCTACTCATTTCCTGCCTCTACCCCTGCCCAGCATCAGCTTTCCCCCGACCGTTGATGCTGCGTTGGCATCGGCATTGGCATCGGCATTGGCATCGGCATCGGTTGGCTGATAGTGGGCAAAAACTATCTCGCCCGAATGTCTCGCCGGTTTTCAGTTGCGTTCTAAATTCATACATTCATTACCAGCGCATTTCATTCGCACACCATTCCGACGACCCACTCAGCCGCCTCCTGCTCCTCTCGCAATGTTAAATACAATCGCTGGCCCGTAAACAAAGCGACTCGCCCGGGAGCGAGTGGAACGAGTCGTTGCCTCTCCGCTCATAAAGTAATAAATTGTACCATAAATAGTGCGGCGCAAGTGTTCGACGAACGGGACAGTCGACAGAAGGTCGTCCGGCATGGGGCATGGCATGGCATGGCTAGCCCCGTCTACCCCCCATTTATAAGCTTACTCCTTTTGACGCTACGCTGCCTTAAGCAGCCGAGCAGAGCAATTCATCTTTTGGGTGTTGTGCTCGTCGCTGCTCGTGTGGACCAGCTGCAGATCCATCTGGGACTGGCTTGTAGCTCACCTAAGAGCTGCTTGGCATTCGATTTCTCACCACCATGCGCAAGGGATCAGCCCATGGCTGGCAGTAGCCCGCTAGTGGAACTATGCTTATTTGCTTTTGTCACGCCCGCAAACGTCCCGGCCAACAAAACTTGTGTGTGCCCCCCACTCAAATACACTCACATACACTCACATACATTCACATTCACATACATTCACATTCACATACATTTGCACACACACGCACATGCCGTATCAAATCCCTGGCACCCTTTCCCCCATCTAAATTACCCCAAACTCTATGCTAACCACATACGACCACATCGTTCATCATTGCCCGTGTGTGTGCCGACGGGAGGCTGTGGATGGGGTTGCGCTAGTCCTGTTTTTCCGGTAAAGGTGGGGGGGTAAAGAGGTTAGGTTCGCTTGGGAAATGGGTGTTGGTTAGGTCTAGCAGTGCTCTGACTGTACTAATGAATTACGCAATCTAAAACTATGTACATTTAATTCAAATTCACAAAACTGTACGCCAAACTAACCGAAACGCACACACATACACACACAAACACTCACAGCATGGGCGACCCAACAACAACAACAACAACAACAAGTTTTGGGCAAACTTTTTTGCTGCCAACGCCAGCGTCAGCGTCAACGTCAACGTCAACGTCGGCTTCGGCTTCGGCTTTGACGCTGATGTCGTATATATTTTTCGGGAATAATTCAAAGCGAAATACGAATTTGAGGGTCCGTACAGAGTACGTCCATCCAACCCCATCAGCAGATGGCCGTAGTATAGTTTGCTCTACCGGGCCTAAGCACAGCTCGCCTCTCGCATCTCGCATCAGCGTCCGACGCCCTTCGCTCCATTGCCATTCCATTAGCGACACCATTGGCGTCAACGTCAGCATCCATCGCACATGTCCTTGCAATTGTTCTTGCCTACCCCAGCGACACGCTGGACAGCCATGAGCAGGAGGTAGGGGCCGGGGAGGCAGGAGGCAGGAGGCAGGAGGCAGGAGGCAGAGGCAAACACACGAGAGCGAAAGCGTGCGCAAAAAGCAGTAACAACAGCAACAACAATAACAGTTATATTCCCATATAATATTCGTACACACTTTGCAAACATGTTTGTCGATGATGTATTATACAAAATGCCCATAAAAAGGCCCGCATGAGCGAGATGGCGAGAAAGCAGGGAAAACAGCAGAAGGAAAGCTGCCAAAGCCCGGGATCTCTCACTGTGTGTGTGAATGTGTGTGTGTGTGCGAGAATGAGAGCATCCGATGGCGTAATCATCGTTTGTCTCTCTACACATTCGTATATGTATATATATATATATATATATAAATATGTATGTATGTGTGTGTGTGTGTGTGTGTGTGTGCCACTAAATCGAAATGCCAAAATGCCCATTTCTATTCTGTGTTGGCCCCGCATAAGCGATACAGACATTTCGTTTTTTGGGGTAATACATCAAACTAGCCGCATCAATACAACACACACACACACACACTCATACACACACACACACACACACACACACATTGGCATATAAGGGTTTGCCTCCCTTACTGTATGTGTGCTTAGTTCGGGCTGCATGCGGCGTGTTAAAATAAAACCAACAACGACTACAAAAACAATAGCCAAGTTAATATATCCATGGATCCCTCGCCATGTGTGCGAGTGTGCGAGTGTGCGAGAGTGTATGGAAAAAGAGTAAAATACTTCATGCAGAACCAAGCCAAAAACCGAATATCTCATAGAGAACACACAACACAACACAACAGCCAGAGCCAGAGCCAGAGCCAGAGCCAAAGCCTGAGCAGCAGTTGCAGACAAGACAGGCAAGGACAACAAAAGTTGTTGCCACCAAAAGTAATGGAGATAATCTTGGCCAAATGCTTGCCAGGAACCAACATCTTTAGACGCAGTCTGTGTCGGTGTCTCTCTGTCTGCATGTGTGTGTGTGTGTGTGTGTGTGTGTGTGCTTAGGGGGTGTAGCCGGGTTGCCGACAAACTGCCAGCAAACCAAGGTCTGCCGAGACAGAACTCCGTTCTAATGACCGCCAAGATAGAATGACATTTCGGGGCTGTCAGCTCTCATTGTTACCCAGCTCTGTTAGGTTTGTCTGTGAGTGTGTGTGTGAGTGTGTGTGTGTGTGTGAGTGTGTGTGTGAGTGTGTGTGTGTTGTATTGAGTTTGCCTCCGACTCAAACACAAAACTCATGCGAGTGCACGAGTGTGCGTGAAGATGAAAACTTTAAGTACACAGAGCAGCGAGGAGGCGGACTGCGAGTACTGCACAGTGGGGCAATGCTAGCAAAAAACCTGAACAAAAATTATAAAGTTTGAATCAGATTTCTCTCTATTTTGTAAGCATAAAGATAATATCAATATACTAATTCAGTTTATTTTTTTTTTTTTTTGTATAGATTTTTTTGTTTATATATTTTTGAGAATGATTTTGTAGAGTTCATATATATAAATATTATATGTATATGTAGCTCTAGTCTTCAGCTATAGTTCCACAATTTTATAATACTTATTTTACAATATGTCCAACTATGATTTTATAATTCCTCTCTTAAATTCGATTACAATTTTAGATATCAGATGTATTAAGTATATATATTAAATTGATATTTATAATAGACTAGACTACGCTAGAAGACTGTCAATCTTCAACTGTAGAGCTATAAGCAGCATACTTTTAAATAATTTGTATTTATACGTTTCACCACAAATAGAACTTATCCCATCCGATTGTTATAATGATTAGTTAGAGTTAGAGTTTTCATAAAATACTTTATCTATATGAGAATATCTGAGATTTGAGATTTAATGAGGGTGGAAATTCAACCTATGAGATGCTATGAAATTCAGATAAAGGGTTGATTAAAGTGGAGTGGGTATGCGATGAAACAGCGAAGCTATAAATATTATTTCCATAAAATTCAATGAATTCATCACTTTCATCGATATCGTATCACTGTGCATTAGATGTAAAAAAAAAAAAAAAATAAAATAAAGAAGAGAAGCAAAGGCTACATTTTGGGCAATAAGACGCCCCATTTCAAGTTGTGAGGTCCAGGCTTAAGGCCCAGACCAGAACACAAAAACTCAAACTCAAACTCAAACTCAAACTCAAACCGAGACAGCAACTGCGGCCCAAGTACGTGAAAATTGATAGATGAGTTATGGGCGAGAAGGCAAACGAGGGCGAGGATTCGCATGCATATGTCCATATACGAACACACACACACACACACACACGCAAGCATATCTTGTCTGCTTTGTATGTGTGTGTGTGTGTGTGTGTGTTGTGATTGTGTGTAGTTCCATTTTGCAAGTGGCAATGAGTCCGAAGACGTTCAATGTCTGTCCGCCCGTCCGATGCTACCTACCCCATACTACCATACAAATATGTATGTATGTATGTGTGTGTGTGTGTGTGTGTGTGTGTGTATGTGTATTTAGGTGGGATGGGGTGTAAGCAGAAGCATTTTTCAACGACTGCGACGCCAGCCGAAGGCATTAAAAGTTTTTGTATTTATTTTGCAGTCGGTTAACAATATTCCTTTTGCACCAACCTTCTTCTCGTTCTTCTTGTAGTTCTTGGTTTTCTCCGCACATACGTGTAACAGTTTTGTAATTGTATGCGTGCGTTTTGTTTGCGGACGTGGCCGTCTTGGACGTCGACGTTTTTGTACATACACATACACACACACACACGCACACATACAAACACACACACACTGACATACACGCATGCAATAGAAATAGGAATAGCAATTCGAGTACATGGCGCTGGGCATGTGTGTGGGTTGGGGCGGGGATGGGTCTGAAAACTT
Source organism: Drosophila stalkeri (assembly GCA_035047405.1). NCBI lineage: Eukaryota > Metazoa > Arthropoda > Insecta > Diptera > Drosophilidae > Drosophila > Drosophila stalkeri. The sequence goes on along the minus strand of JAWNPR010000039.1, from coordinate 29,937,373 downwards.
TTATGTGTAATACATCAATTGCAAAAAGATAGCCAAATGCTGTTAAGTTTATATACTACACATACACATGGGCGCCGCTATATCTGACTCTTTTGCGCTCCGTCTCTGTCGCACTCGCCGAGGGTGGCTGGCCGAGGGCTGTGGCCGAGTTACTTACGCCCACGCAAAGTAGACGCTGGGCAACTTCTCGAGCTGCGAGCTGTGCACAAGTAAAAGATACATTTATTATGTGCGAAGAGCGATGAACACAAGCGATTTATCCTTTTTAACTTTTTCCTTTTGCAGTCCTGGCTACAGCTGTCCACCCATACAATGTTGTGTCTCCCATTCGTTTGTCTATGCCGTGTGTGTGTGTTTGTTGTGTGTGTTTGTTGTGTGTGTGTGTGTGTGTGTGTGTGTGTGTGTGTGTGTGTGTGTGTTTGCTGCTGTTGCTTTTGTTCTCGCTCGCTCGGCCCACATCTCTGCCGTGACTAATTTATTACCACAAGAGGGCATCATCTAAGCAGGGTTTAAACTAAGCAGCCAAGTGTAAGTATATGTGCATGTATGTGAGTGTGTGTGTTGCTCAGCTTATTTTGTTTACTGACAGCTCTCGAATGTATGCCGCAACATTTCGCGAACTTCTCGGTCTCCCCCACCGAAAACTATGCAATGTTTTCCTTGTATTCTGTTTGTCTCACACGCTCAACATATGCAATTTTTCAATCGTTTGCCTCGATTTTTGACTTCTCTCAAACTTTTCTCATTTCAAAGTTGAAACAACAAACAGCATTATCGCCATTCATCACATGTCAAAAAGAAAAACTAAGCAAAAAAAAAAAAAAAAAGAAAAAAAAGAAAAACAGAGGCTGTGCCAAAAACTTCAAGTGGCCAAGGCAAACAATCATAAGTAAATATGAAAAAATAAAAAAAAAGGCTGAATACGATATGCTCTATAGCTAAAAACTCTTTTTTGCAGTTTAGACTTGAAATATTTGTATTTAATTATGAAATAATTGTATTGAATATTGTAAAGGAAATATGTATATTATTATTTCTTTTACATTCACAAATTGATTTACAAGTTTACATTTTTATCTATAGTTTTTTTCATTTACTTAAGAACGTCGTCATTGAGTTTGATTGAAAATAATTTATTAAATATGCATTGTTAAGGCACTACATAAATTAGTTTTTTTTAATATATATTATATAATTTTCAAATATTTATATTTATATATTCCCAATATTTATTTTTTATTTTGGGAAATAAACTGCTCTACAAATAACTTCCCATAATAGATACATTTTTTTAAATAAAAAAAAAAATTAATTACAATAATAATCTACAAATACACTTGAAAATTAATATAGATTTTACAATTGAAATTTTTTATATGTGTCTTTATTTTTATTTATTTATTTATTTCACTATATACTTTGCATTATTTATTATAGGCACTAATCCATAGCTACAGTTGAAAATGAATATAGAGTTTTAAACAGAATTTTAAAAATTAATTAAAAAACAAAATATCAGTCTACAGCTACAGTTGAAACTTAATAACATATATTTTACAATTAAATTTTTAATAATTTTTATTTATTATTTTTTTTTTCATTTCTTTTATTTTTATATTACACTATATAATTTTCATTATTAATTATGGGCAATTATCTACAGCTACAGTTGAAAATAAATATAGAAATTCTAAAAACAAAATATAATATTTTTAAATAAAATAAATGAATATAGATTTTTATATTCAATACTTTAATAATTTCTAAATCTGTATTCATTTTCAACTATAGCTGTTTTTTTTTTAATTTATATTTTTTGTAATTACAAATTTGTACATTTATTACAAGTCTTCTTCTTCTTCATCCGTTACTTATTTAATTTCCATAATTTCTTAAGCTCCGCCCCAGAAAGTATGCTACCTTTCGCCTATAAACCTAATTACGCTATTCGCTTCGGCTTAACCCAAACTAATCCAGGCTGGCAACACATGCATGTGTGTGTGTGTGTGTGTGAGTGTACCTGTGTGTGTGAGAGAGTGTGTGCTTGTATGTGTATGCATGCGTTGTCACTTACAATTCTTTTTCCTGCGGACACAGCCCAGCGTTTGGCGCTGCCCTGAAGTCAAAGACGCTGTCAGTTAATATATCACAGGCTCAGAGGCAATGCCTCTCTCCTGCTGCTGCTGCTGCTATTGTTGTTGTTGTTGCGTTGTCACACATGCTCAACAGCAATTTCGCTTTCAATTTCGAATGCTATCTATGAGACAGCGAGCGAGTCCTCACACACGCACACACGCACACACGCACACACACACACGCACACTCGCAGAGAGGGCGAAAAAAAAGAAACGCAACACAAAAGAAAAAAACAAGCAAACTTGTTTGCAAAGTTTAAACAACATTTCGTTTCGTTTCGTTTCGTTTGGTGTTTTCTTTTTTATTTTTTACTGAGCTTGGACCATCGTTGTACGTGCCCGGCTCTGTATAGATAAATAGATGGAACATCCTACTCCATGCGTCCGATACTTGAATTTCCATTTCCCCCCAACAAAAGTTTGCAGTTTTCTGCTTTTTTTTTTTTTTTTTTTGCTGTCCTAAGATAAACAAATACAGAGATGGATTGCTGGAAGTCGTGTGTCGTCCGACATCTGGACAATCTAAAATGGTTATTCGATAAATCTTGAGTTTCGGCAGCGCGCTGCAGCGAGCTCCTAATTAACTGAATGCTCGTCTAATGAATTCGGTCAAACGATTTTTACGGCCTGGCCGGCCCTATGAATACGCTCGGAGGTCAGCGAAGTGTAATCACTTTATCAATAATTCAATCACAATTCTGAGCGACGCGCGCTCTGCAGACGCTCGTAAAACTGCGTCGCCAATTTGTCAGGGAATATATAAAGTCGGAATACTTGAGACTTGGGACTTGTATTATGTGTTTTATTGCAAAGACTCTGATAAACTTGTGCGCGCATATAAAACGAGCCCATAAAAATTAATAAAAGCGTAGCTTAGGCCAGCCTCCATCCTCTGCCTCACTCTTACTCTCACTCTCACTCTCACTTTCTCTGTCCCTATCTCTTTCACTCTCTGCATAGCCTTTGACCCCTTTTTATAGTTTTATTATCTTTGAGATTTTGTTGAAATTAAGCTGTGTCCAGCTCAAAACTCAAAAGCAACAAAAATTTCGCTGAAACGGCGCTCGTAAAAATCGCTTCAAATATATTCTATATAGAGGAGTTGGAGGTGGCGGTGGAGGCGGGGGGCTGGGGCGGCTCTGTGAAATGGCCAAAAGCATTTCAACTTATTAAGTAATAAATTCCAATAAAAACAAAAGCAAGCAAATTACCAAAAGCAAAGACCAAAGGCAAAGAGAAATATGCATTCTAATACTAATACTAATAATAATAATAATAAGCAAAGGTGATAACGATCGCAAGACATCGAAAAATGACCATTAAACACACCTACGGCCCAGGTGCCACACCCCCCACACGGTAACCCTTTCGTACAGCTGACTGAAATGCCTATGAAATGTTTATGGAGTGTGCAGGGCAGGGATAGCGGGACAACCCTCTCTATAATATCAATGGGCCTGGCCCCATTGACGCGAGTGATTTATATAGAAAAATTCATTATTTGCTCGCCTCGTTCAAGTCCGAATGCAAAATGACTGGGCTAACGGCCGAGGGAGTGGGGGAGGTGGAAGGGAAGAGGGAGAGGGAGGGGGCTAAAAATAATGACCAGGTCATAGCAGCAGGCAAAGCAAACGTTACTTGACTCGGCTAGCTCTATCTTTAATAAAGCTAATTTCTATTGACGCTAACAGCGCTGCGACATGCGAGTCGAAGTCTAAAACTGAATCAGAATCGGATTCGGATTCGCGGTGAATGCGAGGCGAAGTCAACTTTAAATAACCATTAAGTTCCGCTCCGAGGGGTGCCACATGCAATTGTTCTACATTCGAATGTCTTATGCGTGTGTGTGTGTGTGTGTGTGTGTGTGTGTGTGTGTGAACTGCGCCATTGTGGGACACCTTAAGCAAAGTGTTTGGCGGCGCCCACGGGCATGCGGCTATAATTGATGAGTTCGGGCCACCAAGCCCAGGTCATTTAGGCACCAGATACAGGATATGAGCACAGCACTCACACACACACACACACACACACACACACTGACACACACGAACGCATGCACACTTAATACATATGCATATATTATTTCAATCTGACGTGATTAGCTTGGTCAATTTGCACAGTTTTATTTTATAGCACTTGAGCATAAGTAAAGAAAAATATATGAATCAGGTGAGTAAGCACTCAAATGAGTGTATGAGAGAGAGAGAGAGAGAGAGAGAGAGAGAGAGAGCGAGAGTGTGCCGAACTAGAGATTACCCTGTACGCTCTGTCCAAGTACTTTCTATATATGGATAATAGAAGTCTGCAATTTTGCATTCATTTGCAACACTATAGTATCGTACAGTAGAAGAGTGTTCTTAAAAGTACTGTATTCATTCCGTATTCAATTCTGTATTCAATTAGTAAGAAAAATCGTGTACAACACTTTTACTGTACTCAGCTAGAAATTTAAATTGAGTGAGAACACCGACTATCAATATACAGTCTTGCACAATATTTTCTTACCCCTATTTAATACTGTGAAGTAAAAAAGTGTACTCGTATTCAGAATGAATGATTCAAATGCACTTTTCAATGCAGTTTTCATGCAGTTGTTTCACGGGTATATCGTCTAGTGTAAATCTGAATTTAAATTATGCTTTGAGCTGAATTTACTATCAATTGCGGAGATATAGCTTACTTCTACGACTATAGATATAGCTTGCTTTAATGTTTCCCAATGCAACTTTTATCCTATTGAATGTTTGTAATTCTAGCTCTAGGACAAAGAAAGATCATTTTGTCTATGACTCAATGGCTGTGATAAAGCGTAAAATGGGTATTTCGCCCATAAAATTTAGCATTCAGAATGCATTCCCATTATTTTCCGACTTATCATGCCCTCAGATGCGTAAGCAGAGTATATATATATATATATATATATACCTTCCAAATGCGATTCCTGTAGCTGTAATTGCTATATGAATGAATGAACTTAATAATTTTTATATATCTGTCGGAGATAGGTCAGGTTCCATATTTTCAGTCCCTATTAGCTATAAGACGAACTCTGTTGCTCTCTTATTTGATTAGAGTCGAACCTCTCGAGGTTTCTTAACAATTTCTTCTAGTCATCACATAGACCCACCAACTCGGTCACTTTTAGCAACTCCAGGGACTACTTACAGCAGCAGCTATATTCTTCTTACTTTAGTGAAGTACCAATTTGGGTCTATCAGGAAGCGTCCTTACAACTTGGGTAACAACTTCGATATCTACTCTAATAATATCACGGCACGTTATATTCGCTATTATAATATTTTCAAATAACTTTCTTAGTGTCTGCTTTTGGCAGACTGATTCGAAATTCAAGATGCATAAATTCAGATAACTATGAAATGTAACATATATTAGTTAGAAGACAATAGGGATATAAAGATGAACATATATATAGAATATTTGCTTGATAAATCCTCTCTCTCTTTTCTCTTGGCTCTTTCTATTTACCCGATCAACTCTGGCCTATTCAGTGCTTGGCATCTCTCCATTGCCTAGTCATTTGAAATTATAATAAAAATAGCACTGTGCAAGGTGCAAGAACTATTAGGAAAATTAAGTTTGCATTTTATATTTCATTAATTATGCACAGCGAGTGACGCCTCTGATGGCTGCATTACGCACAGGCCAACGCACACTGCTGCGAAATGTCTTTGAAAAAAGAGAGCACCCCGACCACTGCACTGGAATACCTTCTGAAAGGAATCGAAGCACAGACCAAATCTGAGTGGAAGACAAGCGCACAAAAATTGCACCTGTTGGGGGGCGCAAGGTGGGAAATCTTACGCCTGATTTGATCGGCAACCAAAGTCCACTCGCATGGCGCTCGCCTCCTGCGTTGTCATTTGCAGCTCACACACACAAACACATACACATACATAGACGCACACTTAGATGCACTTAGATGCATGGCTGGTCAAAGGAATCCCCTCTGCGTCGCTTAGCCAGGCTAAAGCTAGGGCCATCTTCAGCTGCAGCCAATCGAGTGCCTCAGCAGGAGGCCGGGGATGAGGCATGAGCCACATTTGGGGCATGTTGCATGAGATGTTATACATACATATGCATGCATATTAGTATATGTATGTAGTATATAGCAAAAGGCTCTGACAGGTATATAGATAGCATCGTATTCTATTTTCAATTTTATTATATTTTTCACTTGAGATATATAAGCAATATATGCATGCATGCATATATATATATATATATATATTTATATATATTTATATATTTATGTATGCAACAAATTTTGTTTGCATTTTCCCTTGAGTTGTCACGCACAAAGGCAAAAAGTAAATTGTTTAATTTGATTTCATTTTGGGCGCTCTTGCGTCATGGCCTTTTTCCTGGCTAAATGGCGTTTTCCATATGACCATATCGCCCAGAGACACGCCCCTAATAGCTTCTGGGTGTGTGTGTGTGTGTGCACTGCAAATCTCTGACTCAATATATGTTTTGTGTATATGGTCTGGCAGCGCCCTGCTGCCAATTTTCCACACATTTAATTGCGTTTGTATTTTTCAAATATTTATTATTATCGAATATTGAAAACGATACACAAATGCGAATGCATCAGGCTCTCCGCCTCCTGCTCACCACCCAGGCCAATTGGCATATGGTGTGCCTGCACGTCATGTGCGGACCTCTATATATTATAGAGTTGTTCGCCAGATCTAGCAATGATAGCGTGGCACGCGATATGCCGTGCCCTCAAACCTTCTACACCTTAACTCACACCTTGACTCGCTTCTATACCAATGGCTTTTGTCACGGTCTTCAAATTGATCTAATCCTTTCGGGTGTGTTTGCTGGGATTACGAACAAGCTGGCAGATTGGTCGAAAACATTTCAAAGGCACGCAGAGATCGAAATCTGGAAAAAAAAAGTTATTATGGTGTTTTACTATATTTAAAAATCTATTGTAAGCCATAAGAAAAATTTATTTATTTTTATTTTTGAAATCTTTTTATCTATCGAATCTATCAGCTTGTTCTGATAGATTATCCCAGCACACGTTAACAATTTGAATACCAAAGTCGATTTAGTTGGTTAAAACATTGATTCAGACTCTGTTAAAATTGAAAAAATTTAGAAAAGAGAAATTAATTGTTGAATTTTTTTTATATAATTCAAAGCGAATCTTTCTTCTGTAAGAGCGAAAAAAACAGAGTTATTCCGAGGGGAGAAATATCATTTAAATTACATTTAAAAATATTATTTATTTTTTAATGTATAACTTAGATTTTTGCATATTTGTAAATAATGACATTTCCTCGAATTCTTGTGAGTTATAAATTACAGTTGAATCCGCTTATAACGACACTCAAGGGACCGTCGTTATACCCGGAAGACGCTATAATCTCTATGAATAATATAAATTTACTTACAAAAGTTTGTAAGGAGACTGAAATTTTTGTCGCAATAACAGAAGGAGTGCTATAAGTGGAGTCGTTATAATCCGCTTCTACTGTATAACCTTAAATTTGGTGTAATCAGCTTGAAGTCAAATAATAAAAAAAAAAAAAAAATAAATAAATATTATAATTAATAAAAAAATAATAATAATCATAATGGGTCTAAGCTATGACTCGGGCCAGAGACAGTTCTAATTTGAATACGCCATGACAGCTGAATGGTATCATCAAAAAGAATCACAAAGTAACGTCACCTAGGGTTAGGTCTTATATGTACCTACCTCATCTGGGATATATTTATTATATCATCAAATAATTATATTCAAATTGAAATCTATTTGTGAGTTTCGCTGCCTTATTATATAGTTTTTATTCTTTACTTAAATTATTATTTTTGTTTTATGTCTTAAGATCTTACATATATTTTATTATTGTATATAATATCTACATGTATTTGAATTACTATATATTTAAATTGATGTAATTTGCACCTTTTGCCAAACTAGATGTGATATAGAAACATTTGCTTGCCTGCCTGTTAAACGTATATAAATCTATCATATATATTATATATATCTATTCGAATGTGTATTAAGTATGATTTTCACAAAAGCTCCTAAGTTAAGTGAACCGAATTGGCAATAACTGGACGATCAATGAATATGTGTGTGGACGAGGGTAGTAAAAGCAATTCGAACTGTTAGAACTGAATGTTTCCCCCAGCACCAAAAAGCGAATAACCGAAATAAAAAATTGCAATTGGCACAAATCTGATTAAACATGAAAATTATATAAGCAAATGGAATGATAAATTCAATTGGAACTAAAGAAAGAAAAAGAAATTCGAATGCATTTAGGAGGATTATTCAGTTCTGCTGTTGTTGTTGTTGTTGCTGCTGCCCAAATGGCTGCAACTGCTGTCAATGGGATGACTACAGCTACACACACACACTCACACACACCCACACACACACACACATAGTCACATATTGGCACTCTAAATTGGGTGAGACGCAAAAAAATGTTGCAACTGCATTACGAAATGTTTAACTTTTGTCCCAACTGATTTCTGATTCTCAATTGACCTCCTGCAACACTGCAAACTGTATCCAACTGCAGGTACGTTCCTCAGCAGCCAGCAGGCGGCAATCAAGCAGGAGGCCATGGACGTTGCTGTCGAGGAGCAGCCGCACGAGGCGCACGCCGCCGATCGTCAGCCAGCGGCATGCAAATTGGCCAAGTTGATGCAGCGGCCGCAGCTGGCGCAGCTCTTTGAGCGACGCAGCCACAACAACAACAACAACAATAATAATAATAATAATAACAACAACAATAATAATAACAACAACAATAACAACACCATTAGCCACAATAACAATAATCGCATGTTCAAGAAGAATCGCTCAACAAATTCATCGCCCACGCCGTCGGCGCGCTCGTGGAACGACAGCGAGGAGGAGCAGGACTACAATCAGGACGAACGCTCCAGTTCAGCCTCGTCGGCCATTTCGCTGACCATGAAACGCAATTGTCAGGCCAGTGAGTCTACGCTCTACCAAACACTGCAACAGCATCGTCAGCAGCAGCAGCAGCAACAGCAGCAGCAGCAACAGCAGCAGCAACACATGCAACAGCAGAGCGAACATCGCCCACATCTCAAGCAGCAGCAGCAGCAACAACATCAACATCAACATCAACAGCAGCAGCAATATCTGGATGAACTGCAGCAATCCGTTTCCGTGTCACATCAGCAGCAGCTGACGGCGAATCTGTTTATGGCTCGCACCATTGCCCTGAGTCGCTCGCGCGACTTTCCCGATATATTTCAAAACACCTCGGCAGCAGCCGTGGCTGCAGCAGCAGCAGCAGCAGCAACTGCCACTGCCTCGGCCACAGCCTCTGCCCTGGCCAGCAGCACGAGCGCTGCTGCTGCAGCTGCAGCCGGTGGCAGCAGCAACAACAGCAGCAGCAGCAATGCTGGCAGCAACTACATGCTGCCCTGCCCGTTGTGCGAGACGCCGCTGGAGCAGCGCGTCTTCCGCCAGCACCTGGACAGACACTATCCGCGCGACAGTCCCGTCTGTCCGGTGATCGAGTGCGGCCGTCGCTTCGCCCATCCCAACTCGGTGCGCAATCACATGCGCATCAAGCACACGCTGCAGTGGGCCAAAATGAAGGCGATGCGCTCCTCCGGCGGCCCCTTCGCCGGCGGACCCGACTTCAAATTCAAGAGCGAAGCGGCCAACTAGTTTCCGTCGCCCGACGGCGGCACGAGCCGGTACCCAATAGTCCAAAACCAATATGCCCGCAGATACTCGCACTAGTGGCGACTACAAACGCTTTCCTAGGTTGCTGCTAGCTGGTCACAAGGCGACAATAATCCTAAGCCCCAAACTCGGGACACTCGCGTCTATCGTAGATAGCCAAAGACAACAGAATAAGTAAAACAAAAACCAAACGTAGTACTAAACTCGATCGAGCCAGAAGCGAGACGTCGCCAAAGCCCAGGCCACTTGACTGGGCCAAGAAATTTTACAGTTTTTCCTTTATTTTCCAATTTTACCTAAGACGGTTTCATTTTGAAGAAAACTCTTTGGGTCTAGCTTAACAATTGATTTGGATGTTTTACATTCATACATTATTCAAATTTAGCTAAAAATATTATATATATATTTTTATTTATTTTGTAATTTGAAATTTCTTGGCTGAAGCGACTTGAGGAGGCTGGCATACAACAATTATTACGTTCCTATATTCAAAACAAAAATTATATAGTATACTATACTATAAAATAGTACATATTCGTACTTCCACTACTGCGTATGTGCTACTTTCTATATGTACAACATACAAAGCTAGTTTTACACTGTAAAGAGCCCAGAGATGATTATATGAATAATAATAATAATAATAATAATAATAATAATAATAATAATATTCCATAATTAGTAAACACACACACACACAAACACACACACCCACACACATACACTCGAATACACAGTTTTGTCACCTATGAGGCGTAGCAGAAATGTAATTTTTAGTAAGGTGTCGCTGCTGGATGACTACTACCACACGCTAGATGGCGCTTTAGCTGGCACTAGGGTACTCCACTAAACTCCAGTATTATACGTACATAGGAACGAAGCGCAAGTAACGAAGCTGCATACACAATTTATAGTATACTATCTACTATATAAGCGCATAAACAATATAAATAAATATATATATATATATATATATATATATATATATATATATATATATATATATATATATTATATATTTAGTATATGAAACAAGGTATTTGTAGATAAATATGAGCTGAATACCGAGCAGAAACAATTATAAATAGTTATTATAATTAATTATAATGATACTACAAAATAGAATGTGCCTGCGTAATATATTTTTAGCCAAGATAAAAAACAAAAAGAAAACAAAACAAAAAATACACACACACATTGACACACACACACACACACACATACATAGACACTTAGAGAAGCGAGAAGTTGCAAATTTTATTAGAGAAACATTTCAAAAGAGCTCAAAATTGTCATTTGATTTCTAGTTTCGTATATACATAAGTATGTCAAAAGAGCATCAAGAGAGAAAAGCATACGTAAAAAGGTTCCTATAATGTTAATCAAAAAGAAAAACTAATTAAAATTAAAACTAAACAAAAAAGAAAAGAAAATCGACTTCAACGGCGAAGATCGATGATCGAAGATCGAAGATCGAAGATCGTTGGGAAGATCTTATATTCCATTTCGACACGGACAATTTTACAGTTGTGTAGCCCATAACAAATGCACATGCACACATGTATGTATGTGTATGTGTATTTGTACTCCTACTTCTATTATAATTTATATACGAATATATATACATAGATATCTATATATATATATATATATATATATATATATATATATATATATATATATATATATATATATATATATATATATATATATATATATATTTTAGTTTGGCCAATTGTTTTTGAGAACGCGTAGCTCGTAAAGGCAAGAAATGTATCCTCAAATTGATGTACGACTCGAAGAGGCGATTATGTTTTTGTTTAATAATAAAGAGCAAACGAAGAAAAGTCGAGTGAATTGATTTATTTAAATTTGATTAAATGCTTTAATGTATTATCTATACTTATTCATATATATGTATATATATTTGTTCCATCGACAGTTTCGCGTCGCTCGCTGGAGATGCGCGTGCGTGCCACAGATCCGAGACCGTGCCCGAAGTGCGGCAAGATCTATCGCTCGGCTCACACGCTGCGCACCCATCTGGAGGACAAGCACACGGTGTGTCCGGGCTACCGCTGCGTGCTGTGCGGCACCGTGGCCAAGTCGCGGAACTCGCTGCATTCGCACATGTCGCGCCAGCATCGCGGCATTTCCACGAAGGATCTGCCCGTGCTGCCCATGCCGAGCGCCTTCGATCCAGATCTCGCCTCGCGGCTGCTGGCCAAGGCCGGCGTCAAGATATCGCCCGCTGAGCTGCGCGCCCGCGCCTCGCCCACCGGCGGCAGCGGCAGCAGCGGCGGTGCCGGCAACGGCGGCAACGGCTCCCAGAAGCTGGACCTGAGCAACGCCAGCGGCGGCCCCCTGGACGATGCCGACGACTCCGACGATGACCCCGAAGATCTGACCACCGGCAGCGTGCTCTACGGCAACAATGCCAACGATCTGAGCCGCTACCACGAGAGCTTGCTGAGCAACTTTGGCCATGCCAACACCACCATTTCGCGCATGCGGAACGAGGCTGCGGCGGCAGCAGCTGCAGCGGCCGCCATGGGCCAGCAGAAGGAGCTGAATGCCGCTGCCGGCGGCAGCAGCAGTGCGGGGCAATCGCTCCTGGACACCTATCTGCAGTTCATCACAGAGAATACTTTCGGTGAGTACCAGGAATAGCAGGAATTGAACATACTCTCCAGCTTAGACTAACCACTCTACTCTCTCTACATGGCAGGCATGGGCATGACGCAGGAGCATGCAGCTGCGGCCGCCTTGCATGCCGCCAAAATGGCTCAGCTGAATGCCATGGGTCACAGTCTGGACAAGCTGCCGGCGGGTCTGCTGCCAGCTCAGTTCGACCTCAGCAAGCTGGCCGGTGCGGCTGGCGCAGCAGCGAGTGGCTTTGGCCAGGGAGCCGCTGGGCTATCCATTGAGCCAATACTGAGACGCGACCAGCAGCAGCAGCAACAGCAGCAGCACGCGAGGAGCCTCTCGCCCGAGGCGAACGGCCCCTTGGGGCTAAGCTCGATGGGTCATATTCATGGCAATTTAGGAGCTGGCGCTGGCGGAGAGCATGATGAAGCGGATGTGGATGCTGACGCTGAGATACGACGGGATGGCTCTGAGCCCATGGACCTGGGTCTAAGTCTCGACAACAACAATCAGTCGGGCAGCAACAATGAGGCAAACAATTCGGATGCTGAGGATAATTTCTCCGAGGATGAGGGCGTGCATCATACATAAGCTAGAGGCAATACACACAGACACACACACACACACACAAGCACACAGAGAGGGAGAGCAAGAAAGAAATAGAGAGAGAGAGAGAGAGAGAGAGAGAGAAGCGCACACACAGTTAAAGAGAGCGGGTCGTTTATAAGAGAGCAAAAGATATTTACGATATTAGAATATTACGATATTCGCATATCGCATTTTGAGCAACATCGTAGTCGTCACGCATAAGAGAACAAAAGATATTAAGTTTTTACGATATTACGATATTCGTATATCGTAATTTGAAGAATCATCGTCTTCGTCGCCGCCGTCGTCGTCGTCGTGAACAGTTGTATACCCAGAAAATGGAACATTTGTAACGAGTAGCCTTATCCTCATGTATACCAGTTTACGTGTACAATATAATATATATGCATACGATACTTACGATAGTTACCTAGGACTTAGTAACAGTTCATGAAATAATATCATGACATGTGCTGCGTTTATTAAATATAGTAGAATTTATGTTGTGCTTTTCAAAGATGAAAGAAAGAAGGAAGGAAATACGTATTTGAATTGGAATGGACGGGAGTTATGCATATACATACTTATCCATATATATATATATATATATATATATATATATAATATATATATATATATATATATATATGCTATATACTATATATACACATGTACCTGTTGTGTGTATATAAAAGGCAGTTTAGGAATGCAAGAACCAAGACAGTTTCAAATTCAACTCCAAAATACCTAAACATAAACCTAGATCTAGGTATATACAAAAAAAAAAAAAAAATATTTATATATATATATAAATATATAATTTAGTGTTAGCAATTCAATTCTGTAAATAGCTAAGAAGCAAGCAAACATTTAAGCGGACTATTCGCATACTCCAATTGAATACTCTATGAAAATCCGTCTCAGTTTTTGACATGTATATGTGTGTGTTATTGTGAAAGAGAAACAATTCAGATGTGCCATGCCACAGCCTACCTATACATATATATACATATATATATATATATATATATATATATATATATGTATATACGCATATATATGTATACTATTTATAATGCTAACCATATCTCAGGAATACACGCAGAACAACCAAACTACCTCAGCTGAATGAAATTGTGTGAACCATCCAATTCGTAATATATCTTCCACATAGCTCTATGTTCGTTATGGTCAGACTTGCTTATAGCATACATACATATACATACATACATGCATACAACTTTCATAGCTGACTTGACAGCTACCTAGTTTTAGGTTCTCCATTGGATGAGTGCAAGAGCAAATCTAAGAACTCAAGCCAATTTAATATTATAGATACATAGATACATATATAAACGATTTTCAGGCAATGTAAATTTCGAATATTATTTATACAAATGAGAGTTACAAATACATATACATATACATATACATATACACATATATTTATATGCATATGTGTGCCTAGTTATAATTGCAATCCAATTCGTTTTGGGGTTAAGTGTAATTGAATCAAATACCTCAGCATACTCAGATCACTCTTAATTTATACAAAGCATAAAAGAAAATGAAAGGGAAAAACTCGAATCGCACCAAGCTATACTGAAAGGTTTCTTCATGTTATTATATGTCCGATTTCCTATATACATATGTACGTTTAGTTTGAATATGCCCAAAATTCTTTACTAGTTTTATTGTTAGTTTGAAGACGAAAACTCTACAAGAGTTGAAAACTCCCCCACTTGCCTTATTATAATTATGAATATGTGTTAATTTTTAGTAATCTTTCTACCTCAATTAATTTAACTATGTTATTATTTAAGCGCGCAATTTTGAATACACATATACATATTATACACACATATACATATATATTTTTTGTCGCATTGTAATTATGTTTCTTGAACTAAATTACACGAGTCATCAAATATTTAGCATAAATTTTATTGAATATGGAAAATGAGTGGAAAATAAATCATATATATATATATATATATATATATATATATATATATATATATATATATATATATATATATATATATATATATATATATATATATATATATATATTAAATAAAGCAAGTTATAAGTAAATACAAATATGTTAAATTTGTTTACATCCCTTACTCACTGTCCATTTACCTTGGTTGTGCTTATGTTTGTTTCATTTTGAACATGCCCACTGCAATATGCATTTTGATATATGTATGTAAACCTGAAATGCACTCACACACACACACACACCAATGCAAATGCACACAACCTCACACACAATATGCAATTAAGTCGCTAGAATTAAATGAGTTAGTTAAATAAAAGTTACATAAGCAATTTAAGTAGACATCCATGTGCTTAGAAAGTTATACATATTTATTAAAATTACAATAAAAATTCGTTGAAAAGAACAAACCATTTGAATTACATTCTTCTTTTTATTTATATACATTAACGTTTCACTTTGAACATAACGGAACGTTTAGTTTTGCAGCCCTGAAAGCGATCGCATCGATAACATTATGCCATTCTGTTACCGCACTGTTATGGATTTCGATAAAAACGCTTGCTGCTCTGGTGAATGACAAACTAAAAAAAAAGAAGCAGGAAGCGGCATTTGTTTCGAATTAACTGTAATGAAATGTTATGTGAAAACAGTTGTTCGTGCGTCGACTTGTGTTGTTTTCTATTAAAAAAAATAAATCTAAAAATTGTTTAATTGTATTTTTGTTTAAAAATGTCTGCTAAAAACGCCATTCAGGTGTGCATCAAGGTGCGTCCCTGCGAGCAAGACAAGACCACATTGTGGCAGGTGAAGGACAATCGCACCATTCAGATCATCGACGGCCAGTCGGAGCCCTGCGTCTTCGGTAAGTGAAAATCGAAAGCTCGCTCTTGAGATGCGTCTACTGAATCGATTCTTGCAGACTATGTCTTCGATCAGGACTCGAATAATCAAATCGTGTTCGACTGTATGGCCAAACACATTATTGAAGCCTGCATGAAGGGCTTCAATGGCACAATATTTGCTTACGGTCAGACCTCGTCGGGCAAGACGTACACCATGATGGGCGACGAGCAAAATCCTGGTGTAATGGTCCTGGCTGCAAAGGAGATCTTCAAACAGATTGCTCGGCACAGCGATCGCGACTTTTTGCTGCGGGTCGGTTACATTGAAATTTACAACGAGAAGATCTACGATTTGCTCAATAAGAAGAATCATGATCTCAAGATTCACGAGAGCAACGGCATGGTGCACGTCAATTGCGAGGAGTGCATCATTACCAGTGAGGACGACCTGCTGCAGTTCCTGTGCATGGGCAACAAGGAGCGCACTGTGGGTGAAACCAATTTGAATGAACGTTCCAGTCGCTCACATGCGATATTCCGCATTGTAAGTCACAATCCTAGATCGTATATCCATGTATTACATACATATATATTATTTCTGATTCTGTAGATCATTGAGTCGCGTAAAACTGATCGCAATGATGACGATGCTGTTATTCAAAGTCTGCTGAATCTGGTGGATCTGGCAGGCTCTGAGCGTGCAGATCAGACGGGAGCGCGTGGCGCACGTTTGAAGGAGGGTGGACACATCAATAAGAGCCTTCATTTCCTGAGCAATGTGATCAAAAGTCTGGCTGAGAACGAGGAGAATAAATATGTTAGCTTTCGAGACTCGAAGCTGACGCGTATATTGCAGGCCTCTTTGGGCGGCAATGCATTTACGTCTATAATTTGTAGCATCAAACCATCTATTTTGGAAGAATCTCAATCGACCTTGAACTTTGCGATGCGCGCCAAGAAAATTCGCTCAAAACCTCAAATGAATGAAATTGTATCGGATGCGACCATGATGAAGCGTCTAGAGCGTGAAATTAAGGAGCTCAAAGATCGTTTGGCTGAGGAGCAGCGCATAAATCAGAGCCAGATCAAGGTGCGGCTCCTGGAGCAACGAATCAAGACGGATACGTTGAAGATAATAAGCAGCAATACAATCGCTGATAACCGCAATAAGAATCGTCGTCGCACTTGGTGTCCAGCTACATCGAATCCACATCCTGTGGCAGCGAACGGCGATGAGGCTTCCCCGCCTAGTTCAACAGCTGCGTTAAACGGACATCGCAAATTTTCGGGTTTGCCGAAACCAATTTTTAATCCCTCAACTCCGTATTTGAGCCATCGGCCCATCCTTAATGCGCCCAAAACAATAAACATTATGAAGTCTCTGGAAGTAACCGAAGAAGAAGAATTTAAACCTTCCGCTGGCTTTAACTTTGGGGAAGTACCAGACCCGATGACCAATAGTCGCATCCTTCCGCCGCTGAGCCTAACTCCCCGCATTTCCCAAGGAGGCGAGCACAGGTAGGTTAGGCTTCACCAGAGCATTAATCATTCCATCATCAATTTCATCTCACTAATAATTTCATATATTTCATAATAATCAAAATCGCATGCATGTTCCCATCAAACATATTTCCCGAACATGCGTAGTAAGCAACTGATCGAACGTGATCTTGTGGAATTATCAACGTTCGTGAAGCTTGAGCAAAACATTGGTAACGAGTGGGAAGACCTGAATCAAAAGTTAACTGTCGCTACAGCTCAAGTTGATGAGCTGCAGTCTGAGAGAGTCAATCTAATAGAGCGGTGAGTTACATCCTAACTAGCACGATTCCAGCCATAATTGAATCGAACTTTCTTCATGATTTGATGTCATCGTATAAGGAAGTAATATTCCTTCTACTCGAAATTTACCAACTACGAGATACCCTGTAGTCTTCTGTATGTATACACGGAAACCGATTTCGAATGCCAACTCTATATATACAGTAATGATTATTCGAAAGATGTATTTTTTAATTTTGAACTTATGTTCCAGAATAGTTTATATCCGCTTACTACAAGAAATCGTATTACGATTCGAATAGTTTACTAATAATGAATTTAGCACTGTTGTATAGCTGGCATCTGATTCTACCTGTTACATAACTTTTCATAAAAACATTATTCATTTTTAATATATCATTGTAAAATAATGTGTACATATAATGTGGACTATATTTATCATTCTCTTTACGAGTCTCAATAATATTCTGTTGGATTTCAATTTGAATTAGCGTAATTCACCACTTCAGGTGCGCTCCATTAGCTAGGCACAAAGTCAACTCGTGTTGGGCTTCTGTTTGGCGTCTCTTCTATTTTGTGGCGTTCGTTTTGTTTCGTCTTCTCTGAATCAGTTGCCGACAACGACGTGAGCGAGAGGCCCGCACGAGCTGCTGCAAGCTGACTGAAGATAAACAAATGCTTAGCAAAGCCCACTCACACAGCGTTTTGTTGTCGCTGTTGTTGTTAAGCGTTTTGTTTTGATAGCACTGAACTACACCTATACCTATACATGGGTGATGGAAGCGAGTTTTGCGAATAATTTTTGGCCCAGCCGATCGCCCTGACGTTTGACTGAGTGCAAATGCGAATGCGATAAGCAAAAACGATCTTAACAATAAAGCATTCGACGTCGTTGTCGTCGATAAATGTTGTTGCTCCAGAAGTTAATTTTATTTCGAACTCAGCTGTCCAGCAGTCCAGCAGTCCAGCAGTCCGCGCCGCACCTATTGCTCGACGTGCGCTTCGATCGATGACGTCTTCAGTCAGTCTCATAACTACTCTATACCCAAATGCTCTCTGATGTAACTCACAACTAAAGTGGCCCTCGACCAAACTTAAGTAGTGTGTGAGTAAATATATGTACCATTTAATATGTATGTATATGCATGAGTAAAAGCGAATGCAACAGCGCAGCAAATAATTTTGTTTTATTTGTAAATATGCTCGTGTAACCCAAATGTGAGTGTATATATATATATATGTGTGTGTGTGTGTGTGTGTGTGCATGTGTATCTATTTATTATAGCTTCAACATCAACTGGAAGACTGTCTGTGAGCAGCTGCAGCAGTTTCTATTTATAGGTAGCTCGCTATAATTAATGCACGTTCCGGAAAAACAGATCCCAGCCACAGCGGCAAAGTAATCTTAAAAATTGTGCGTTTCTTATTATGTGTAATATGGAGAAACTATGAACAATTTGTAACCCGGAATTTAGTTTTAATCGAGCAATTGATCATCAATCAATACTAATTGAAGACTCGAGTAAATTTTCATATCTAATTGTTTTCCCATATTTCAGCTGTGAAGCCCTTCAAGCCGAGGTAGATGCTCTGACCAAGTCGAAGGAAGCAGCTGATACAATAATCGAGCAATACGAGGAGCAGCTGAAGACGTTGAAGCAAACAGCTGACAGGCTGGAGATGGAAAATCGTGCGGCTGTCGATTTGGAGTTTCAGTTCGAGAGCCATAAATCAAAGTCAAAGTTGCGGGAAAATGAGTTGCTGTCGGTGTTATCTGAGAAGGCGGACACCATAGTGAATTTGGAGAAGTCCCTCAAGGAGCTATCTAAAGATGTGCTGCGGAACAGTAAGGAGGAGCAGATGCGTTCCATGTGCCCGGATATTGAACTCAGTTGCGAGCGCATCTGTAAAAAGTGTGTAGATCTGGAGCGCATGCTGGACGAGTTCAGAAAGACAGTATCTAATAGTGATACTGCCCACGTCATCGACTCTGAGCGCGAGGAGCTGCGTACAGAGATCGCCAACACGCGTGCTCAACTCGAAAGTGTACAGAGCGCCTACAAGCAGGTGACAACGGATGTGGCTGAAAAGTCGGAGCTGTGTGACCGTCTGAGCCGCGATGTCATCTCTGCCGAGGAAGCCAAGAGTGTGCTCCAGGAGAAATGCGACGATTTAGAGGTAGCACAGCAGCAACACGATAAGATCATAAGAAGCATGCAGGCCGAGTACGATCTCATACAGACAAAATACCAAAAGCTACAGCAAGATTATGAACTCCTCGCGCAGACAACAGCAGCCACAGAGGAGGATCATCGGAAGCTGTTGCTTGAGAATGAACGCTTGCAACAGGATATTAGCACGCTGAAGCAATCTTTCGAGCAGGTGCAACAGACGCTTCTCCAGACCACAAATGAAGACGGCGATAAGACAGCAATCATACAGCAGCTGAAGGCACACAATGACGAACTCGTCGAGAACCTAGCTCAATTGGAATCCAAGTACAATGAAATGCAACATGAGTACGAAGAGATATCCAATCAGCTAGTTGATAGCATGCAGGATGGCGACAGTCTGCGTGAGCAGTGCAGCAAGCTACAAGCGGAGCTGAAGCAGTATCAAATGGCAGAAAAGAGCGATGAAAAGGATGAGCGGATCAAGCAACTGGTCTCACATATCGCGCAACTGGAGAGTGAAGTTACTGAGAAGAATATGCTTATAGATGCAACGGAAGGCACGATAAATGAGATGCGCGAACAGATGACGAACCTGGAGTCTGCGCTGCTGGAGAAATCGGTGATAGTCAACAAAGTTGAAGACTATCAACGGCAGATCGAATCGCTCGAGAAGCAACACGCCGAGATGACTATGGTCTGCGAGGAATTGCAGGAGAAAGTCAAAGAAAGCACGATAAACGAGAGCCAGATCATGTCAAACAGTACGCAGACTTTGATGAGCGAGGAGGACAACATGCCGCAGCAAAACAAAGAGGAGGTTGAAGCCAAATTGTCTGATCTGAATGCCGAGGTCGATAGGCTGCAGTCGCAACTCCTGCTGAAGGATGAGCTGATTGAAAAGATTCAGTCTGAACTGCAGGAGATGAACGAACGTTGTATATCAATGGGCGTGACTCAGGTGGAACTACAAGAGAATGCCAACAAAAATCAAGAGCTACTCGAACGACAGGCTGCCAAATTGACGGACGATGCAAATCGCATCGATAAACTTCAGGAGTCCAATGCCCAGCTGCTAGAGCGTAGCATGAAGGCTGAAGAAACTGCCGAAGCATTAAGACAGCGCCTTGCACAAACTACCGAACTAGAGCGCTCAAAAGAGGAATACAAGAAACGTGTAACCGAGATGCAGCTCGCGCTGGATAATGCCAAACAGGAATTAAATTTGATGGAGAAAGAGAACAAGGATCAAATGAACAATGCTCAGCTGGAGTACTTACAGAAAATTGAACTCAGCGAATGCGAGTATCGTGAAAATCTGCGCAAATATAATATCGAATGGGAGGACAGCAAGGACAGGTACGAATCGACATTGCTGAACTTGCAAAAGAAAGTATCATCGACTGAGGAGCTCTGTGCCAAACTGAGAGCCGATAGCGAAGCTGAGCTCTTGTCTGTTAAGACTGCGAATAAGCTGGCAGTCGATCAACTGGTAAAGGAGAAGCAAGATCTCGAATCAATGTATGATGCCAGCCAGAAGCTAGTCCAACAGATGACAGTCCAATTGAGTCACAAGGAGCAGCAGGAAGAGAAGGAACGTGAATCGATCACATCTTCGAATGATCAAACGCAGCAAATTCGCGATAAATACGAATCGCAAATAGTTGAGTACGAGCAGCTGAAGCTTGAGCATGAGCTGAGTTTGGAAAAGCTGAAGCTGGAGAAGAACACATTGGAGTCGTCCATTGCTGATAGCGAGCAGAGGATCGAACGCTTGAACAGTGAACTGCTCACTGAGCAGAATGAACGCCATCAGCAAAAGAGAATTGCGCAACAGCTGCGTGTTGAGCTGCACGCGAGTGAGAACGAAAAGGCTGATTTTATGGAAAAAGTCGAAATCTTAAATGCAAAGAATGAAATCCTCTCAAATGATATCAAGCACGCTAATCTAAAAGTTTTGAATTTGGAAAAACTTCAGCTGGACCATGCAAAAATTAAATCTCAGCTTTGTGCGACAAAGGATCGCAATGAATATCTCAATCAGAGAGTGGAAAATCTTGAAAGTGAATTGTTATCGGCTAACAATGATCTAACAGCACGAAAGGCTGAAGTTGAAAAACTGCACTTGGACTTGGAGCATGGACGCTCCGAACAGTCCAAGGTAATGGCCAAGCTACAAAATCTGGAGGCACAACTATTGCAACAGGCTCAAGAATTTGAACGAAAACTGGTCGAGCTGGAAAGCTCAAGGGGTGAGCTGCAATTGAAGCTTGACTCTCTGTTGAGTCAAAAAGTAGAGGCGGATGCCATAAACAACCAGCTGACAGTAAAGCTAAAAAATATGCTGAATGTGGAGGATCTTTTACAAAAGGAAAAAGAGCATGCAGCCTTACTTCAAGAAAGCAATACCCACCTTCTGGTGAGCAATGGACAAATCGAGGAACTCAAAACTCGAGTGGAAAAAGACAAAGCCAGGCTCGAAGAGATCAATGCTGGACTCGAAAGAGATAAATCCAAACTCGAAGAGGTTAAATCGAGACTAGAGATGGGAATTGCTCAGCTTCAAGCACACCAAGAGCGACTGGAAGAAGCTTATGCTGAACTGCAGTCGAAGTTAGTGGATAAGGAAGCAAATTGCGATGCTTTGCAGAAGAAATTGAGACATCAAGAGCATCGTCACCGTGAAAATAGTACACAACTTCAAAGCAAATTAGAGGCTAAGGAGGCGAATTGCGATGCTTTGCGGAACGAATTGGAACAGCAGAAAATTGAGTCCAGTCAACTGCAGAGTCGCCTGCAGGAGACAAATGATCAACTCCAGTCCAAGTTAAGTGCTATGGAAGCGAGCTGTGAAGCTATGAAAGCAGCCTCCGAGCAACAGAAAATAGCGTTGGCTCAACTGGAGAATCGGCTTGCAGCTGCTGCAGCAGAAGACAATAAAAGTATCGTTGAACTGCGACTGCAAAATGAAAACTTACAAAAAGATGTTGAAAATCTTCGCTCATCCCTGGTAAGTTTCACTATTTAATTTAATTGTTATATATTTATCTGACAAGTTCTCTGAATGCAGCTGGCGTCCAGGAGCAACTTTGACGAAGAACGTAAACGTCTGGATTGCACAGTTGCCAGTCTTTTGGAGAATAAGCGCGACTTGGAGGAGAGACTGTGCACAACCACTGAAATACTCAAGAAGCTGGAGGCTGAGTTACGAGCCAAAGCCAATGGCAGCAATGTCTCATTTGATTCAAACGCTTCGAGTACATCGCCTGGAGCCAAAAGAAGTTTGGATCGTGATGGTAGCCAGCCCAGGGTAAAAAATTCTTTGTCATAACTCGGAAATATTGATAACTGATATATATGTGTTACCCATAGAAATCGTTGAGCATTGATTCTGAGGTGCGCAGAAATCGGAGAATCAGCACACACGATGAACGAAGGCGTCTATCCTATTGGAATGATTCCCGTAATGTAGCCTGCATGACGGATCCCGTGGGTAGGTTTTCTACAACTTTCAATAGCTAAGAGTTTTTCAATTAGTTCATCAATCAACTTCTCACACTTAGACAACAAGTGCAACTGTGTGGAACTTGATCGTAAGCTGCAGGAGTGTCAGCACGAGTTGTTCATAAAGGCAAGCATGGTGACTGCTTTAAACATTGAGTTGAAGAACCATCCCTTGAAGGAGGAGACAGCTTTATTAAAGAAGCGTCTACTCGATGAGCAAGCCAAGGCACGTGATGAAATCAAGCGCATTAGACAAAAGAATGCTGATCTTATGAGTAAATTAAACGTCTGCACGGCTTCTGCTGCCATCACGGCCAGCAGTCGAGCTCCCGTTGAGGGAAAATCAGTTGAGACTCAAACGGAATCCACTTTAGAGACGGATCTAAAAAAGATGACTGACAAATTCCATGATAGCATGCAACTGTGTCGGCATCGTTATAAGAAAATAAAAGACTTGGAGCACCAGTTAAGACAAAACGAAAATAACGATACTTCAAATATATCGTCGCAAACGGCTGGTCAAATCAATCTACTTAAGGTATATTTACTTATATTATAATATAATAATTTAATTAGTAAAAACTAATCCGAATTGTTACAGTCCCAATTGGCAATGCAGAAAAAAGAATTTTCCGCGCTTACCAGTAAATACGAATTAGCCAAAAGAGCACTTAAATTGCGGCGAGAAGAGCTGGATGAACTGCGCCAGAGTTCTAGCACCGATACTGATAGATCCTCAAAATAAATTGTTTGTTTTTTTTTTATTTTTATTATTATAGTATTACAGCGTTGAGTGATTATATGTATATTTAGTATATATTTGTATAAGTGTATGATTATAATGAAAATATTGAGTGCCATTTTTGTACCATTTGCATTTCAAATTGAAGCACTCTTAATTTAAATAAATTTATGGCGCGCCCAACAAAAATGTGTTTAAGAAATGTACGAGGTGGAAACACCGTAATCGAATCTATCAGTTGGAGCGATAACAATTAGCGTAATAAATCGAAAATACAAGGGTCGCAATACCAGCTGATCGAACAGTTGTCGGCCAACCACCACACACATATTAAAACTTGTATTAAAAAAAAGTGATTCTGCTTAAGTGGGCCATGAATTCGGCAACAAAGGTATGTTTAAAGCGAATGCAGTTAATTTTAATTAGTTCAAGTGAATTTTGCATTCGAAATGCCGCTCCTCAAAAGTGTGTTGCCAAATTTTTGGCGCCTGAGCGTCCCTTGGTCAGTTCATCTCACTCCTTCGAATGCGAATGTTAGCGAAATGTTGTTTCGCTTCATGGGGCGCGTTTGTTTTGAATTTGCAACGCAGGCTAATCATAAACAACTCGCCTTGAGTACACATATAAATATTTTTGTGGTTTTGCACAGGTTGGGGAAATTTTCACGGCAGCGGGCCAAGCGTTCAGCAGACTCGGCGATCTGACAATGCAATTGCATCCAAATGCCGAATCTCCCTCTGGGTAAGTGAGAGTCGGCTATAAATGAAAGATGGCTTTAACTGAAATCTCATGTTCCCTCGCTATGCCACAGTAAATGGACAGATGAGGAAATTGACATGTTACACTCGTCCATTATGCGCTTCTCCGATGATCTGAGCAAAATCAGTTTAAGCATTAAAAATCGCACAGTGTAAGAGCGAGAGAACATGATACGAAGTGCAGTAAACTCAATAAAATGAAATTTATTTCCCACAGCTCCCAGATACGACAGGCGCTGAAAAAGAAGGCCTTCGAGGATGCTGGAATACCGGCCAAGCAAGTGCCCGTGCAGCAGGTGCAACATGTCATACAAACAGTGCAACAGTTGCCCATTGTCCAACAGCAACAGCCACAGCAGCAACACGTATTCAAATCACACATCATACAACAGCAACAGCCGCAGTCGCAGCCGCTGCCCCTGCCGCAGCAGCAACATCAGCAGCAAGCAAAGCAAATAATATTGCAGCCGCAGCAAACTACGACAACAACAACGACAACGGTGACAATCAAGCAATTTCAGCAAATGCAACAACAAAAAGCAGCTGCTTTAGCTGCAGCCCAAGCAGCAGCAGCAGCAGCCGCCGCCGCCGCCAATACGCCAACTATCACAGAGAACATCATCATACAGCAGCCCACGTCAACGACGGCGTTGCAGCAGACAACGTTGCCAATCGTGGCGGCAACTGCAACACAGCAAATCATTGTGCCTGCCAACTCAAATACCTCAGTATTGTCGCCAAGTGTTGGAGCCACAGCAGTAGCAGCAGCTGGCGTGGGTGCCGTTGTAGTTGCTGAGGATGTGGTTAGCACCACATCAAACACGTCTACAAATGCTGGTCTCAAGTGCGGGCCCGATGTGTCGATGACGCTGAATAGGATAAATGTGCAGGAGAACGATGTGGAGGAGTGCTTGCCCGCAGAGGTTGTCAAGCTGGACTTTGTCAGTGAGGAGGTGGCTGGGTGAAGTTCAATCCCTGTAGCTGCAGCTGACACAGAGACGGAAACTGAAACTGAAGCAGAAGTATCGAACGGCCTGGGCGAGCACTTCTATTATTAGTAATAAATAAATGTTAAAGAGAAGCTTGAAGTAAATCATCCTCATATATATATACATACATATATATATATTTGAAATGTAATTTTAAAGTGAACGTTAATGAAGGGCTTGATAAGTTCGATGTATTTAATTGTGTTGCCGATTATACACACATATATATTTAAGAACAGATTCATTAGTGCAAAGTACATAACAAAATTGGTATAACATGAGAAAGAATAAATGAGCATAATTATATACAATAAGTCTAAATTGGTAATAATTTTTCCTTAATTTTTTTTAACTATTTCGAGTAACTTTCGAAATACAAATTTTGCTTAGGCTGTAAACGATGAACTGCATACTAATTTTGATTTATTAACAGCTGGATAACATAACAGCTCTGCTCCTCTGTTAACATTTCACACCACTGTTAACAGTAGTTAATTATAGCTATGTAAATAAAACAAACGCAAAAAAACTTTTAGCTGGGACGTACATCGTCAGCGGATTAAAAAATGAGATTAAAGTACTTGCTGATATTATGCATGTACTTTGTTGTATCTGTGGCATACAAGCCAGTTGTAATACTCCATGGTATACTATCGGGTGCTGAATCTATGACAGTTTTGGTGCGACATATTGAAAAAGTAAGTACGGGAGGTGGAACCTTCCTTTGTTATTGTTTATAATTGTTAGTGTCTAATGACGAGTTCAAAGTCAATTCCTTAATTCCATTTGCTTACTATTTAGTTGCATCCGGGTACAGTTGTGTACAATTGCGATAAATTCAGCGGATGGTACAGCCTGGAGAATGCCTGGTGGCAAGTTCAACAAATAAGAGATTATATAGGTGAGTTAATATTATTTAAAATGGTGTAGCATTATTATTTCTGTATGATTTCAGATCAAATTGGAAAGCTGCACCCGGAAGGCATAATTGTACTAGGTACATATGTCGCAAGTAGAAATTATCTTTTGACTCTGTTATTGATTACTGATCATCTACGCAGGCTACTCTCAAGGCGGTCTCTTGGCGAGGGCGGCTATACAAAGTCTACCAAACCACAATGTAAAAACCTTTATATCGCTATCATCACCCCAAGCTGGACAATATGGAAGTATGTACTAAATTTATAAATGTATGCCAACGGATTAAGACTCATAAAACTTTTTTATTCTTTCAGCAAGTTTCTTGCATTTAATTTTCCCGGATCTTGCCGCAAAGACGGCATATGAACTATTTTACTCGAGGGTGGGGCAACACACGTCGGTCGGCGGATACTGGAACGATCCGCATAAACAAGATCTATATATGAAATATAGTGAATTCTTGCCCCTGGTTAATAATGAGAAGCTAAGCACAAATTCAACTTCGTTCAAAATGGGAATGGTTCGCCTGAATAAGCTTGTCCTTATCGGAGGACCTAATGATGATGTAATTACACCATGGCAATCTAGGTAACATACTCATGTCTATAAAATATAATATAATATTTATTTTATATATAGAGCTCTATTAAACTTTGTTTTCTCCAGTCATTTTAGTTATTTCAATGAATCATTGGATGTGGTTCCCTTTTACAAAAGGGAAATCTACATGAATGACTCGATCGGACTGAAAACCTTGCTGGAAGCTGATAAATTACTTATTATTGTTAAACCTAACGTTCACCATCTTTCGTGGCATTCGAACAAGCGAGTTGTCAATGAAGTTATAATGCCATATTTGGATTGAACAAATCGAACCTTAAGGAAAGAGAAGCAGGCTGTGATTCGAGTGGAACAGAACAGAATGGGTAAACATTTAATTTTGAACTGATTTAAGTAAGACTAAACAAAAATATACATAAGTATATTATATATACAGGGATAACTATGACCTATCCGCTTTTATGGAACAATTTAATAATAGTTATTTTAATGTATAGGAATTCAAAGATTTGTTAATTGACAACGGAGATTAAGGCTATCAGCAACAAAAATAATTATAATAAATAATATAATTTTTAAAATTTTTCTACTTTCCTGCTTAAGTATTTTATTTTCACATTTTTTAAATTATAATCTTTTGTGAAATAAAATTGTAAATCACGTAGCAGATTCGATTAAATTATTTTTGGTAAATCTTTTCTGTTCTACAGTTCTACCTCGAAATCTAACGTAGGCTACATTTTCAAAAGAGACTATATTATCGAATGTCAAGTAACAAGCTCTAAAATACATATATATGTACATATGGAGATGTAAATATGAAAAGAGCTGTATGCCTTTGAATAAGTTTAAATATGTGAATTGAGTTTATTGATTTGAATTGAGTGATTGATCCTAAAATTGATAATATATTGTGAAAATAAAATAATTCAAAGTCAAGCAGCGTTGCCAGACCTCTACACTGTTAAGACTCAACAGCTGATTGGTGGCTTATCGATAAATCACAGTACAGCCCGCGCTCCAGTTGTGAAATTGCTTTTTGGAAAGTGATTTCGTTTTAACAAAGTAGGATAAATATGGCAGGAGCAGAGGCAGCTGAAAAGGATGTAGATAATATTATCCGCATATTGGTGGCCACAGACAATCACTTGGGCTATGCTGAAAAGGACGCAGTACGCGGTGAGGATAGTTTCACGACATTTGAGGAGATTTTGGAACTGGCAGTGTCCGAGGATGTGGACATGATATTGCTTGGTGGTGATTTATTTCACGACTCAGTGCCAAGCCAGAATGCTATGTACAAGTGAGTCGAGTGTTTGTTACAGAGCTTCAATTTGTTTTTAAATTTGAATTTCTCTTGCAGATGCATTGAATTGCTGAGGCGATATACATTTGGCGACAAGCCCGTACCTCTTGAAATACTAAGTGATCAATCGCAGTGTTTCTACAATTCTATCAACAAATCAGTAAATTACGAGGATCCCAATTTGAATATTTCCATACCTGTATTTTCTATACACGGCAATCATGACGACCCGAGTGGCTTTGGGCGTTTGAGTTCCTTAGATTTGCTTAGTACAACGGGTCTGATTAACTATTTTGGTCGTTGGACAGATCTTACGAAAGTTGAGATAAGTCCCATTTTGATTCGCAAGGGCGAAACCAAGATGGCACTCTATGGGTTAAGTCATATCCATGATGCACGGCTGGTTCGTATCTTCAAAGACTTTAAAGTGACCATCAATTGCCCCAATGAGTCTGAACAAGATTGGTTCCATTTAATGGTTGTACATCAAAACCGCGCAGATCGCGGCCCAAAGAACTATTTGCCTGAGGAATTATTACCGGCCTTTCTGAATTTGATAATTTGGGGTCATGAGCACGATTGTCGCATTGAACCGGAAGTAAATGCTTTGCGCGATTTTTATGTTTCCCAGCCAGGCTCGTCAGTGGCCACCTCTCTGGCCAAGGGTGAATCGCTTAAAAAGCACGTGGGTCTATTGGAGATTTACCAAACTAAGTTCAATCTTAAGCCACTGCCGCTGCAAACAGTGCGTCCATTTATCTTTGAGTCAATCGATCTAGAGGACTACGTGGACAAACTGAATCTAAAACAGGGCGATGCGTCCATAAAGGTGTACAACTTTGCCATAAAGCAAGTGGAGGACATGATTGCGCAGGCCAAAACTCTGCTCACGGGTCATCCAAAGCAGCCCACGATTCCTCTGATACGTCTCCGTCTCCGCTATACTGATGAGTCATATATGTTCAATACCATTCGCTTCGGTCAGATTTTTGGCACTCGTGTGGCTAACGCTGCAGACGTTGTCAAGTTTGAGAAGCTTATCAAAAGAACAAAAAGTGATAAAGTTAATATAGACAAAGATGCTATGCAGCGAGTCATGGTAAGCAACTTTCTTGAGTCACAATAGTCATTTACAATTCAATAATTAAATGGTGCTTTCAGGAGGTCGAGAATACGGCTCGTGTGGAGGAGCTAGTAGATCGGTACTTCGAAGAAGTCAAAGACAAAAATCCGCTCAAGCTTTTGCACTCAAAGGCATTGGCGGAGGTTACTTATCGCATGGTCGAGGGTTCCGACATCAATGCAGCGGACCAAATTTTCAAGTTTGTTTCAGGCTATACGAAGAAAGACAACTATTTATTGGTATTCAAATTACAGATTCTACACTGAAAAGGCTGTCGAGCACTTAATGGAAACGCTGCCTTCTATTGAGAATATAAATGATGAAATAGAGAACTTCAGGCAGCGCTACAAGGCCGATGATCTGTTGAAAATGTTGGATGATTTTGGCGTTAAGAGCTCACTTGCCAACATCAAGACAGCAAATAATGAAGCCGACCAGGACGAGGCGCCAGCGGCATCCAGTGGCAAACCTGGTGTCCGCGGAGCTGCTCGAGGAGCCGGAGCTCGTAGTCGAGGAGGCGCAGCTTCAACTCGTGCTAAAGCTAAATTAGATGTGTCTGTTAACACAAAAGTAAGCATATTTTTACAATTCTATCTATGATTCGTGTTATTCATTCGTTATTACCTCGTGCAGAATTCAGCAAACGGTACGAAAGGGCTTTTGGACGCCTGTAATCGAGGACGTAGACCAAAGGCAACAGTAACCTATGTGGTGTCTGATGATTCTGACTAAGAGACACCTTTAAATTACGAATAGTGGGATATGTTTCATATAGTCATTTTCAATTGCTTGCGCCCGATCGGTTCGCTACCTATTAGTCTTAAGAAGTTTGTATATAACTAATATCCGATATCCTTAATACATTTTTACCTAAAATAAGAACTATTAATGATCACGTACGTTTTATATTTGATAGATCAATGTGATTTTGGCATATATTTTGTACCGATTGAATGTTACATAGATACGGATTTAATTCGCATTTTCAACTTCCATTCCGAATAAAGTATTTTGGAAAACAACTTTGTAACACTTAATATTTGTTTATTTTGTGTGATCCACTTGAAAATACCTTATTTTACACTTAAACTAAAGAGCTACAATAAGAGCTAGCGCCCGTCTCTTAATGCACAAAAGGCTGTAAGGACTTTACCCCACTGCACTTGGATCGGCTCGATTCTTTGGTAGTCTAGCTGCATCGGCTTTGGAGAATAACGACGATTAAGCACGCATCATACATACACACACCCACATGCACACGCAACTTGAACAAAGACTTGAGCTCTATATCTACTGCTGATGGTACTCGTAGTAGTAGCGATATGGATCCACCGGGGAGCTACCGCCGGCAGCTGTGACGCCCACGCCAGCGTTTGTTTTCGAGACGGGTCTGATGACATACGTGTTGCGTCTAAAATGATTCGTTGAAATTGACTTGTAGTGTCTGGGCAAGCGTATAGGATCAGAGTTACCTGTTGTGCTCGCCGGCGTGCACCTGGAAGCTGGTCTCCTCGCTGTGATCGTGCGAAAAGAGCTTTTTGAGCGCTATTATGCCCGCGATGGTCAGAGCGACTTTGCTAATCACAAGCGCCTTGCCGGCAATAGCAGCCAGCGCCTTGAGTCCGAGGGGTCCGGCAATGCCCATCGCCGTTAGCAGTGCAGCAATGACGTACTTGATGTGTCCGCCGTCTTTGTGCTTCTTCTTCTTATGCTCATGCCCGCGAGCGACGCCCACGTTCAAGTCCAAGTCCATGTCTACTTTGAGCGCATGGGTGCGCATCAGCTTGTCAGCCTTGGAGAGAAGAGCGCGATCGATGGGCGACAGACTACCGAACTGCCTGGCATCAGTCAGCGATCCGATGATGCTCTCAGTGTCACTTTGATTCTGCTTCTCAAGCACCAGGCCGTCGACGATTTTAATGGAGTCCTGCTCGAGGGCGCGCGACAAGGCATGCAATGCCTTCTGTTTGAGGCAGCCAACGAAATCGTTCTTCTCCTGGCAATCGTCGTAAACTCGCCGAGCCAAGCTCAACTCAGGACCCAATCCCCAATCGCTGCTGCCAGCTGTAGTTGCAGTTGTAGCTGCAGCTGCAGCTGCACCTGCAGCTTGTGCAGCTTGTGAGCTCATAGCGATGCTGTGACGGCGTCGTCTCTGCATTTGGGTTGCGGCAGCCTCCACACCAGCTCCAATGCTGGCGGCACACGCCAGGAGCAGCAGCCACTCGAGACGCGTCATTGTTCTGGCTACTGATGTATCGTACTAAGAATATTCCGACTTGAATCCACTTCCACTTGCTACCAGCCGCTAACAATCTTCGAATGATACTCCAGCGAAACCGCTGTCGACTCGTTGCTTTTATAAATTGCGATCCATGGCCAAGGCTGTTCACTCAAATGGAAACACGAGGCGAGATCTGGCTGCCTCTGGTGTTGGCCAATTAAAATTAGCCATATTTCTGTGTTTTTCTTTTTTGTTTTTCTCTTCTTCAAAATTTGCCTTTCTTCGATCGGTATAATCGGCATTTGGCGTTATGGGGCTGACATGTATTCGTTACTTGCTCACCCATGGATGGGATGCTCTTGCTCATTCATGCTCAGATCGCATTCGTGCTGCTGCACTAACTCAGCTGGCCAAATGCCGCGGCTTCTGCTGTTGCTTTTGTTTACCATCTCGGTCCTCCCCTAGCTATGTAGTTGCTAGGCTAGGGAATAAGATTCCAGCAACCTTAACTTCGTAAATACACAGAGAAATTTTGAAACTGAATAATCGACGAGAAACATAAAAACAAATTGGCAAATTGTGAAGAAATAAGTAAGAGTGTTCTTGTTGGGAGTGCTCGACTAGAAAGTACCCTGAACCCGTCTAGAACAGCTTTTATAAGCATTCCAGATAATATCTATAGTACACAACAGGGCACCGCTCGGGATTGATCGGCAACATAATACCCTAAATATACAAATTAAATAATTTTTACATAGTAATATCTACGCATACATTACAAAAAGTATTATATAGTTATTTATATACATACATACCAAAAAGGCACATACGACAGAAATCTATATTGAAACAAGTATAGTATATATAGTATATTCATAATGCTCGATTTAAGATTTTTAATAATTTATTTATTCACATTAAACTAAATATACATTAATGTGTGTTCTACAATTGGAGATTCGAGTTTATTTTCTTCTTTACTAGCTTAAGCTGAATTTTCTACTGCAGTGTTAAAAAAAAAAAAAAACTATAAAATAGGTAAAAACTTTAATGTATGTATAACTTTCCATTTGAAAATCTATAGAGCATTGCATAGCTTAGAATTTTATTGTCTGAATATAATGAAATTTTCTGCATTAGAATATAAGAACCAAGGCACAACAATGAGGAAAGTTATTTAAAAAGTAGAATGCTAGATTTTACTATAACTTGGTTCAACATAACTAAAAGAATTAATGTTTATTTTAGTTTTTAATTTATTTCATCAATTTCATGAAATTAAAGGCTAACTAATCTATGGACCTACAGAAATAGAAAGATTTTATCTATCAAACGTTTTAAGATCGACACGTTCACAAATATAAAGGAATAGGAGATCAGATGAACGAATGGCTACACAGTAGAGGTCTAGGTCAACTTGGATACGTAGATACAGATCAAGAATACATATTTAATGTAAAGGATCATACAGATCTTCTCTGATTCTTTCAAGTGGTTTCATTAAACCCGAATACTCTAGTTACCTAATTTCAAATTTGATGGTAGGGTATAGAAAACTGATTGAAATGCATATCATATTAAAGAATTAATAGATTTAAAGTATTACAAAGCTGAAATGAGTTTAGTAGAACGGACTTGAAGCAACACAAATAGCCAGAGCCTAGTTTAAGTGCCGTAAATCAAAACGGTTAGCATTTTTAGCAGCAGCATTGAGCCGCCAGTTTTTGGAAAATCAAATCTAATGCATTTTTATGATGCGTGCCATAATGCAATTAAGCAGCCAAAGAGCTGGCCACGGTCCCTCGCAGCGCAGACAGCCGCACATGAGAGAAGATGGATCGTTTAGGTTGCTGGCCTCGCCAAGCCCCAAGCCCCAAGCCCCAAGCCCCAAGCCGACGATGCTGTGAGCTAGGCTGCACATTTGGTGCAGTGGGCCCCGGTGGGTGAAATTGAGTTGAGTACAGTTAAGAAATTTTCTTTTCTTTGCCGCCAACTTGCGCAGCGACTGTAAAAAGCTTGCACGAAATATGTCTTAGGCGCGCCTGTTAGCTGCAACTGAACAACGAAAGCGGGCTCCACGGGGGAAGACTCTAGTTTATTTGTTAACTAGGGACAGTTTTTAATGCACGTTCACAAACTGTGAGAGAGTATATAAGATTTGTGTAAGGTTTGTCTAGCCATATGAACGTCTAATACTTGAATATTATATATTATTTTCAATGTTGACATACTTTATAGAATGACAAAAATGTTCTAAGCTGGAATTGATATATAGTGTGAAAAGGCTCCAAGTGCGCTCTAGCTTGAATCATTGGACTGAGTTCAAGCAAAAGAATATGAATTATATACTATGCAATATGTATATTATTAATTATATTGAATACATATTAGTTGTTCTATTGGAACTGAAGATTCGACAGTCCACTCAATCAGCAGTAAAGAACAAATTGTAATTGATCTAAATTCAATAACTATAAATAGATAAATATATAAATAAATAGATTAATAGATAAATAGATCAATAGATAAACATATTAATTAGATAAATAGATAAATAAATAAATAAATTAATAAATAGATAACTATAAAAATAAATATATTAATAGATAAACATATAATTAGATAAATAGATAAATAAATAACAAAATAGATAAATAGATCAATAGATAAACATATAATTAGATAAATAGATAAATAAATAAATAAATTAATAAATAGATAAATATATAAATAGATCAATAGATTAATAGATAATCAGATAATTAGATAAATAGATAAATATATAAATGAATAAATAAATAAATAAATAAATAAATAAATAAATAAATAAATAAATAAATAAATAAATAAATAAATAAATAAATAAATAAATAAATAAATAAATAAATAAATAAATAAATAAATAAATAAATAAATAAATAAATACATAAATAAATAAATAAATAAATAAATAAATAAATAAATAAATAAATAAATAAAATAAATAAATAAATAAATAAATAAATAAGTAAATAAATAAATAAATAAATAAATCTATTGATAAATAGATACATAGATAAATAGATATACAGATAAATAGATAGACAAATTTTTAATGATAATTACGTTTCATATTTATTTATTTTATTTTATTATTATTTATTCAGTTTGAATATGTATTATGCAGTCGATACTACCCGATTGAAATGTTCTTACTCGTTACAATTAACGTGGTTAAAAGTGTTGGAGACACTTTCAACACTTTCTACCTAGTTAGTTGCGTCTTACCTATTAAAAATATCAAATCTTGTGAAAGTGTGTTCAATTTATAATTTTGATGAATGATATTTTATTATATCTTGATGTTTAAAGATATAGGGTATGATAAAGGCATTTCTCAACATTTGCTACAATGCTCAGGGACTGTCAGAAAAACTCTCAAAATATATGGCAAAATAGCATTAAAACAAGATAAATACACATGCTTTTATGTACTTTACACATACATATACATACACATAGACTATGCCATATATTTATTTGTATGTTTGTACATACGTACGTATCTCATCATAGTCGGTATGGCTGGCCACGCACACGAAAAATCCTGTGCTCAAGAGGGCGTAAATAATTTAATACATCAAGAAAATTGGAAATGAAAGTTTCTTTGTTTTGGCTTGGCCGCAGATAACTTTTAGTTTCAGTGCTCGTCGATAGTCGAGTCAGGGCAGGGGCGGCGAGTGGACAACGAAACAATTGTGCGATTTATTTGCACATTTTACGAGTGTGTTGGAGCTCCTTACGAGCTCTTATCGTCAATAATCATCATATGCTCAAATTTTTGGTCGCTTAATTGGAAAATTGTTGTGCTTCTGTGGCTGCGGAGT
Organism: Drosophila stalkeri; assembly: GCA_035047405.1. Lineage (NCBI taxonomy): Eukaryota > Metazoa > Arthropoda > Insecta > Diptera > Drosophilidae > Drosophila > Drosophila stalkeri. The sequence goes on along the minus strand of JAWNPR010000039.1, from coordinate 29,901,496 downwards.
GAGCATTACGGCTGAGCGATTGTTTGATTGGATGATTGGTTGAGCTTCTGAGTGCGTTTGATTGATGAGTCCGTTGGCCAGGAGCCAAAGACTCACTAAACGAATAACAATTCTGTGGCCTCTTGTGATAATATTTGTTATGCCGCAATTTCATTGGCATGTCGAAACGACTTCTCCATCCGATACTGGAGTGTGGCAATGTTAGAGCTGTTCTGTGAGCCCCCTCGGGGTTCACTCACTATGCGATTGCGCAGATTACAAGCAGACCTTGGGGTGGAATATCATTTTCATATTTCATCATATTTCATAACAATAGCAGTAGTAGCTGGCCTGGCCACGGCAGCGTTTCGTGTGGGCGTCAACCAATGCTGGCGGAGTTCTAAAATGGCGCCCAAGCTTAGCTCCTTGAGGGGAGTGCTTGGTGGACGTCCTTTGAAGTTTACTCGGCTTGCCTTCACTTGCAGCGCACTTTGTGAAAAATGAAAATGGTTTGTCAAAAGAAGTGGAAAACCACAAAGAAAATCTCAGCAACAGCAGCTACTATTCCTACCTACCTACATATATAGAAATGCTGCAAGAGATAGATATAGCTAGATACATATAAATATATATAAATAAATAAATAAATAAATATATATATATATATATATATATATATATATATATATATATATATATATATATATATATATATATATATATATATATATATATATATATATATATATATATATATATATTATATCAAAATCATCATCATCAAGTCTCTTTCTCTGGCCCGTATCTCATTCTTGCTTCTTCTTCGTGTTTGCACCTTTTGCGCCCCCTTCCTCCACTGCTTAGACAAAGACACACGGGCCACGTTGAATGCCGCAGACGACTTTGTTCTATCCTCTTTAGCTCAGCTCAGCTTTGGCTCAGTTAGCTGCGGTTCGCTCGCAGTTTCCCCCTATTTTCCCGTTTCCCATTTTCCAATTTCAACAACTACTGTGCAAAGTTTTGCACATTTTAAATTTTTAGTTGGCTAGTCTCCATTTATTTTTCCTTTTCTTTTGCTTTTCCTCGTGCTTAAGGGTTCCCATGTATTCCATATACTCGCTCACGATATAGAGAGGAGTATATTGCTTTTGTGCATTGTGAATGACAGTGACAGACTTTGTATTTAATATATTATTGTTTACTAACAGCTACTAAAATTGATCACATATCATATATATATGTATATATAATTTTAAAATATAATATTTATTTATATATTTAATAATATATATATAATAATTTGTATGATTATATTAATAATTATTTAATAAATATCAAAATAATAATTATACTATATTCACACCCATTCAGGTCGAATACTCTAATCCTTAAAACCAAATAGAGTATATACAGTTTTAAATAAATTTGTTGAACGAGCATCAAGCAGTCGACTGAGCCCGATTGAACGTCGTTTTTATTTCTGATACTCGACTATTCTCTGCTGTTTGCTAAGGCGTTGTTGAATTTGCCAATTTCCTATACAGAACAGAACTATATACATATGAAGACTCGTCTCATCCTAACAATACATTGGCTGTCTTTAATCAAATATACTTTACTTTAGGTACGAGGTATAAGCAAAGATTTAATTTGTTTTTTAAATAATTGAATTGCCCATTCCGAATTTCTGTTTTGGCTGAGTTATTGAAGGTGCCTCCTCTGGCTACTGCTTGGATCGCAGCCACTTCAAAGATGCTCGTAAATATTTATAGAGTTTTCTTTTTATTTTTCAACGAAGACTCCTCAAATATGGGCACCTACTATTTGTAGTTCAGCCAAGCCCTGTTCACTTGCAATTGCTGCGATTCAGCTCACTCTCTTTAACTCTCTCTCTCTCTCTCTCTCTCTCTTTCTCTCTCTCACTCTTTGTGGTTAGTTCGTGGCTTTGCTTCTAGTTGGCCAGGAATTTGCATTTGAACAGACGACAGGCGACAGGTGTGCCACCTGCTAACTGGGCTTTCGATTCAGTTGAACCATAAGTGAAATGCTGCCATAAGCCGATATGGAAATAGGGGCAGACTACTTACTCCCCTTCTCAATCCTAGTACGGGGTCCACTTTCTGTGGAGCTTCGTCCGTGGGCGTTTACGCAGTCAAAATAAATTGTTGCAAATACAAACAGAAATATAATTTTTGTTCGACTCTTGTGCAGACGCACACATATTTATGGCATGCCAGCACGTACGCGATATATATTGCAACACAATCGAATGGCACGAGGGGGGGTAAGTATAAGACGAGGGAAGGGCAGGGACGCCACGGTTTTATTTATTTGCTAAACTTCGTTTATATCGCAAAAGGAAACACAACAGAGAACGTCGCCATGTTGAATGTGCGACGGGCGATGGGTCTTTGGTTTTCGGTTTTGGGTTCACTTGGGGGATGGTTTTCAACGCCATAAAACCGTTGCAGAGACCCAGACACCCAGACATCCACCCATACAGCCATCCAGTCAAGTTGCGGGGCTTCGTGTACTTTGTGTTTGTTATGCTTGTCAAGCAGTTTACGCATGCGGCGAGCCGGGAGTGGGAGTGGGAGTGGGAGTGGGGCTGGGCTGCGATGGATGGATGGGCGTTTTGGTCTGGGTTGTCTAACGATATTTCGATTTTGATATCTTTGGGTGTTATCGTTAAATGTTTGCTCGTTGAGGGTGAACGGGAGATGAAGGCACGTTGAGGCACGTTGATTATGGTTGCATTTTTGGTATTTACTTTTCATTTTATTCTTTTTTTTTTTATATATATATATGTATATATCAGCATGGCTATAAAAGCAGCAACAGCAGGCGGCACAAGTTACTGACTACATACATACATATATTTGGCATACGGTATTCGTTATTTGATATTTTAACACTTTTTAAACCTTGAACCCAATCGAAAATTGGTCAATAGAGTACATTGATGTTGTGAAGATGAAAGGGGACGTGGTTGAATACATAAAGTATTGTTATCATGAAGTGGCAGACCCAAGTCGATGCTCGTCTATGCATCTGACAATATTCTCGTGCAGAGCTAAAGATCTATGATATAGTATAGCGTACCCAGCACCAGGTCATCATTATTCTTTTGATGCTTCATATAATTTAATTAATCTTGTCAGCATTTATTATTGTAAAATGTAAGTTTGTGTAATAAACATTAGATATACCTATCTTGGAATGTAGTATATAAAGAAATGATCTACCATATCGTAAGCAATAATAATGAAAGATTACGATTTGGGACAGCATTAATCCATTTCATCATGTACTACATTTCAAATTTGGAATATAATAATATTTTTGATAGACTTTGACAAGCAGAATCTTTGGGCATGATACGGGTTTACATTTGAGTGTATTACTCATTTACTAAGAACTCGGTTAGGATCGTTCTCTAATATATGCATATCGTGTATGATCGTTATCTTTATATAAAGAGAAACTAGATCTGGAGCATTACTATCTTTTGTGATCTCTATTCAGATTCAGGTCAAGGGTATATTATAGTCGGGCATTTTCCACAATTTAGATTGAACTAGCTTTCTACTGATAGGTAGAGGGTATCTGAGAGTCGAGCACTTAATATTCAATTTTGTGTGCGCGTCAGGTTGAGTGTGCCCTGCATAATCGCAGCAGCAGCTCGAATCATGTGTGACTTTTAAATTGGCACTCAAATGTGTCAAGAGCATTATATTCCACGAAACTAAAACTTAAATGTGTATGCATGTACATGGTCTACATATATATAGGTATGTATTCGTTTATCCTTTCTTGTTTTGACAAGGGTTCCGGCTGCCCGTCAACTGTCATAATTATAGCTGGAGCAGAACCTTCCGCCAGGGCCGATGCCTCGCCTCATAATTGGCCCAAAAAGTATGAACAACTGCGCCTGCGGCTGCTCAAGTCTAGACTAAAAAAGTCAAAAGCTGACTTCATGATTTGACAGTTGGCACTTGATTGGCACAATGTGGCCTAAATTGAAGCCTATATTGTAATTAGTTAACGGAAAGGAAGCTCACAATTTATTTGGCCAGCCAAGGATTCAATGAAAGCTAGGTATTCAGAAAATTTAAGTAAATATATCTCTGAGTATAACTACTTCCCCTCTCGCCAAATATTTTATTTATATTTTTAAATTATCTTTATTGTCAGCGAAATATAATCTATTTAAATATACCACCCGAATATGGCGATAACTTTGTCATCCCAATAAGTTAGTTATTAATTAATTCTTAATAAATTCAAGTAAATGTATCTATTTGAATCCTATAGACATTTAAATGAACTTTTCAAGACATGTTTTTTTTTTTTATATAAGATACTTTCCGGTCGATGACAGAGACAGCTAGGCATTGCTGGGAATGTATTATTATCGTATTCTGATTTCAGATTTGACTTCAGCAGATTTACAGCCTATAAAATAAATCCATTTTAATGTCTGCTGCACTCTGTAATTGCTAATTAGTTATTATATCAATTTGAATGCTGCACAGCAGACGGCGAGCTGCCAAAACAAATCGTTATTGATCGATAAAAGCTCAATTAGCGTAACGGCTTACATGTGGACCAGGAACAGCCCTTGCACAAATGCCACGATCAAGGTCTATGCCCACTGTATAAAGAGAGCTAAAACGAAACTGTGACAAAAATAAAATAAAAGAAGAAGAAGAAGAAGAAGAAGTTGGCTAAAGCCACGCGATAAACAGGCCAAGCGGCAGCTTGCGAGCCGAGGCGACTCTGTTCATTGTGTGATTTATATGGCTTTTAGGATATTTTATTAAAATGCATATTCGTTGCTCCGATGTCATTTTGTGGCCGTCGGCGAATGTTTATGATTTTCATAAACGTTGCGGCCATTGGCTGCATTTGCATTGCGACGTCCTCTTTTTTTTTTCTGCTGCTGCTGCTGCTGGTGGTGCTGGCTACCACATCGTGACGACGCTGGATGCTGTTCTTGTAGCGCGCCAATGTTGTACGTCATAAATTGTCACCGCGTGGCGAGTGCAGCAGACGCGACTGCAACTTCAACTTCAACTCCAACTCCAACTCCGGCTCCTGCCACAACTCCCATTCCAATTCCAATTCCAATTCCAACTGCAACTGGGCCTGGCTACCAAGACGGGCTGCGACCGTGTCAGGTGAAGATATTGTATCTGATCGTTGCGCCCGCTGCGGGTCATAAACAAGCGATGCGTGGATGTGGAGCGCGATCCTGGGCGACTTCTTTTCCATTTTTTTTTTTTTTTGTCGTGTTTGTTTTTCTTCTTTTTGGCGAGTTTAATTAAAGCAGTTTGCTTGTCTTTAGTTTTGTATCTCCCAAGCATGCAACCAGCAAAGTAACCAAAGAAGATGAGGTTGAAGAGGAAGAGGAAGAAGCTGAAGCAGGGGCAACAACAACAAGAACAAGAAGAAGCAGAGCTCTTTTTACGGGGAGGGCTTAGTATGGGATTCGTTTATCGGTTTATTTAAATTTCTTTTGGGGTTTGTATTTATGCCCATAATCAGCACATGGAATCCCGTTAAATCGCCTCATAAGGCAGTTCGCCATTTTCCCTTCTTATCGGCAGCAGCTGCTGCCGCTGCTGCCCCGCCCACAAAAGCAGCGCTGAGTTTTATTGTGGCGTACAGAAATTGGATTTGTATCAAAGATATATATATATATATATATATATATATATATATATATATATATATATATATATATATATATATTTATATATATTTGTATATACATACAAATACACACGTACAGTTGTTACAGCTACATACGTATACATACATATATCTATGTATGTATATATATGTATGTATGGCTTGTGTATATGTATTCCAGTTTATGGCAACTCATATCTGACAGATATAAAAGCTTAAGCAGCAACAACAACAATGACTGGCTGCCGCCATTTTGTGTGAATGTGTGTGAGTGTGCGAGTGTGTGTGCATGTGTGTGAGTGTGTAAGCGAATGAGGACGACAACGAAGAAAAATGATAATAAAATAACGCAAATATGGCAGAAGGAAATGCTCGTTATGCGAGGATTTTCTTTTTATTTTATGTATTCGCCACATAAGCAGCTTAAGTGGCAACACACACACACACACACTTATATATATGTGTAAGCCAATCTATATAGAGTGAAAGAGAGATGGCTATATAGCTATATAGATATATGCATAAGAACGAAAGGATCATGCATAATGCTGACTACAAGGCATGCCGTTTTACTGTTCTGTTGCCTCATGTGCCATAATTTGCAGAAAAGTGCCAGCAGAGTCAACACACACACACACACACACACACACACAGCAGCACACATACAGGAGTCTTGACTCCCCACTGCTACTATTCGAGCCAAGAGCCAACCGGCACAACAAGGATACCAATTTTTTGCCTTTCAACCTTGGATTTCGTTTCAGCATTTCGAAATGGGAATGAAGATTGGAATGGGCCATGGAAATGGGCATGGCTATGGATCTGGGGGCATATGGGGAAAAATGGGTGCATGCCATAAAAACAATAGCGCACATAAATTCTGCACAAATATATATATATATATATATATATATATATATATATATATATATATTTGTGTTCATGTGTGTGTGTGTATAAAGTATGCAAAAACAGCATAAAACGAACAAAGAAACCAGCAAATGGCTGCAGGAAGGGGAATGAGGGAGGAATGTGTGTGTGAGTGTGTGTGTGTGAGTGTGGGGGCTATGGCAACGAGTGTGTTGCACACAAAAATGAGCTGGGAAACTCGCTGGCACAGACACACACACACACACATGCTTACCAAAAATTGTTACGAATAATCGTAAAACATGAAGAAGAGTCTGAAAAGTCGTAACCATTTCTTTTTTTGCTTTTTCGTTATTTTTTTTTTTTGCACGCAGTGATTTCGTAGGAATTTTAACGATGCACAACAAGGCGGCAGATATATAAATGTGTATATATATATATATATATATATATATATATGTATATATAAATATATATTCCTACATGCATATAGAGTAAAGTAAAACATATATGTTGCATAAATATATAAGCATAAATGTGTATAATTGTTGAACATGTTAAACGTGTTTACTGCTGTTAAAGTTTTTATTTTAATTGCAATTCTTTGAGGCATTTCTTAATTATGAATTATGAAAATTTGTAAATACATATGAAAACTCTAACTGATTTCCATTTTCACAAATTCAATCAAAATGTATGTTTCAATTTAATAATTTTCCTAAAAGGAACCAAAAATAATATATGAAGTATTTGTAAATATTGCAATTTTGTAAATATTTTATTCAGTCTCTATTTTAAAACTTGATTAAGTTCTTTTCGTCACTGTTCATTCCCTTATTTATTACGTAATAAGGGACTTCAAAAAATAAATAAATTATAAAAATAAATAAAAATTATAAAATAATAATAACAATAAAAATAATAATAAAATAATAATAATAATAATAATAATAATAATAATAATAATGATAATAATAATAATAATAATAATAATAATAATAATAATAATAATAATAATAATAATAATTATAATAATAATATTAATAATAATAATAATAATAATAATAATAATGATAATAATAATAATAATAATAATGATAATAATAATAATAATAATAATAAAAATAATAATAATCATAATAATAATAATAATCTTACATTCCCATGTTATAAATTCAAATTGTATTTAATACAATCAAAAAATAATTTAATAATTTTAAAATAATTTATGTTAGTAGGAAATAGCATTACATTTTTTAAAAAACCATGTGAAATTAACAGATTGATAGGAAAAAAAATAACTTAATGGATGTATTGAAATTCAAACGATTTTCTAACCAGAGGAAGCATCAAGTCTATATTTTAAAGTAGAAGGATGAATATAATATATATATATATATTCTTAATCAGGAAAGCAAGCTAAATTGAGTTGAATTCAGCTCTAGCCAGTTTTATTTTCTTTTCTTTTAGTCGGTCGGAGTGAATTGTATCTCCTAGTCGTGGACACCGACTAAAGCTTTTTATCTTATTTTTTGCACTTATCTCATTTGTAAAAAAAAAAAAACATATTGTTTACTTAGTTTATTGATAGTTTTATAATGTCTTATGTCTGGTGTTGCGTTAATAATGCTTTCAATTACAATTGTACGCCGCGTTAAGAGCATCTGATATCATTTTGGGTATCAATCTTTGGCACTTGGCGAGAACAGAGGACGGAACAAATGCGAATGCCAAAGGGCCTTTCACGCTTGCCTGGCGAGGTCACAGATGTTTATATTTGTGCCATCAGCGCTACCAATAATTGGACATTGGTTCAAGTGGGCAGGTTCTGTGACCCGACGAGCGACCCTTAATGCCATGTTATTGATATGGAATCTGGAGTCCGGAGTCTGGAGACTGCTCACTGCTGACTGGGCGCAAATAATTGTGATTTTCCATGTTTTCCGTTTGATTTTCCATTTCTATCGCCTTGACGTGTTGCGTGAAGAAATTATTGAAATGAAAATAGCTAAGGGCTGGGGCAGAGGAAAGAACTCGCTAACACCCCCTGGTAGTGCATGAATTTGTCGTTACACCAAAAAAAAAAAGAAAAAAAAGAAGAATTTATGCTTTTTAGTTTATTGCCTGACCATCAGGCTGGCATTGGAGGAGGGTTTGTGCTGCACAGTTTTATGAGTCGAGCTGGGGACCTCATGTGCCGGCGCTTCTTGGTCAAGTCGACGTGTAATTGGGAATTTATTAGTCGCTAGAGACTCATTTACATTTTTCTTTCTGAATGAAGTAAGGTGGTGCAGGCCAGGCCTACTACGGCCTAGCCCCAGCCTGAGTTTTAGCAACTTCTGCACTGGCCTGAAATATTTTGATTGCTAGCGAGCAAACACAGAGCACAGAAGTAATAATTACTACTTGTTTAATTTATTACTAGACAATTTTGATTTGTGCGACTGTCCAAGCCAACTGAACAACTGAGTCGGAGTGTGTTATAAATGGACTGCATTATGTTGGCTATAAGTTTGGAACAGTTCCCCGGGTTCCCAGCTACTTGGAAGGTTTAGTTAGAGAACTTGCAATATCATGTTTTATTACGTATATATTATATCTTTCATTTACCCTGTGAGAGGCTAATTAATCTTATATTGGTTTTGTTCTAAGGTCCGGTTCACCCAATAATTCCCTCTGTACTATGACGTGTCTTAGGGAATTCAGCTTTCCTTATCTTATGATAATAATATTTATATATATATATATATATATATATATATATATATTTTTATACATACCATGCATATTAGAGCTAGAAACCTACATCGCTGTTAGTTGCTCGATTAGCTTAATCTTATTATATAAACAGGATTTTTTTGTCAAATAGAATAGAATTAGAAAATCAACAACGTCTCCAATTTCCGGCAATTATTTTGACTGTCGGTCGATTTAATTTATTCGTTGCTCAAAATTAAAATCCAGCAAAACAATGAAATCCCCTTGTCCAAAAAAACGAAAAAAAAAAACATCGACATAGGCGCCCCCAAGAAGAGCTCCCCCGTCAGCCTCCCCGCCTCCTGCCCGCTGTGCTTTGTTAGCGTGATTTTTCATTCCAAGCGCAATTGGTTTTCAATTCATGGCCATGTAATCCCCAGCTCCGTGGGATATTTCAGGGATTTATGTTGTTTTTGTCCCTGTTTTTTCTTATTCCTAGGCAAAGTCGAGGGCGGCGTAAGAATGGTGGCCGTGGCCGGGGCAGAGCGGGGCAGGCCTGGCTGTGGCTGTGGCTGTGTCTATGCGTGTCCTCTGCATATTATTAGCGAGCACCGCGTGACTTCGAGTTGAACTTTTTAATCAAATGCACATAATTGCCAAAATAAATCAATCAATTTAGCTTGGATGGCCCCAAAAATTAGAAGTGACAGTCGACGCCCCCACTGCATGAAACTCGGCTTATGGCCCCCATATAAATTACGAAAAGATCTTCAACAATTTTCCATTTAATAATCACAATACGAACTGGCAACGGCTTTGACCACTCTTCAAGTTTTGGTTTACGTGTCATTTGCAGGACTCTCTCCTCCCTCTCTCTCTTTCTGTCTCTCTCTCTCTCTGTATGGGTTGGGGAGCTGCGATTATTGTCGTCCGTTAATACGTAGCCTTAGTTTAACATAAATATTCGTGTATCAAGTGTTAGCGATCTCTAACAGCCAGTCTCTTGCCCTCGCAGGGCACGTGCATCGTGCCTCTTTCGCACTGATAATCCGTAGGATCTAATCTCCCAGACACGTTCCGCCTGCTGAAAACTGACTTTGCGACCATTATGAAAATGACAAATGGGTCGCAACTGTCTCGCCCTCTGTATGGCTCCACCCCAACAAAAATCGTCGTGGCATCGTTTCTGGTTTCCGCTGCAATTTCAGTGAAGGCTTACAACACTGCCTACAATCAGTGCGCACGTCGGGGATTATAGCGAAAAGGATTAAGTGTGAGACTAGCACGTGAATGCTTCAACTTGAGCAGACCTCATTCTCTTTCTATTTTTTTTTTTTTAAGAGTGTGCACAGGCTTTTGTTCTGGATCACAACACGATCTTATCACTGAATAATATTTAGAACTTCGAAAATTGTGTCATTTACTAATTCTCAGATTAAGTAAATAGATGTGGGAAAGAGTAAGTAAGTAGTCTTACTCTAGCTGTTTGACATCATGTCTGTAGCACTGCTTGCACCTTTATATTTGCATTATAATATAAAATCCCTCAACTGATATGAATTTGATATGAATTAACATTATTTGAATATCATTAGCATTAAAGTTTTTTTAGACTTGAAATACATGAAAAGCAAATAGTAATTCTGATCTATAAATAGTTTTACTGAGAACCCTGTGTTCATAGCACTCGATTGCAAACTCAAGTCGCAAGCTTTTGTATTAAGTAAATTTTTCTATTCAAAGAAGAAGATATTTCTTCATAGCCAAATATTTTTAAGAGATATTCTGGTAGTTCTAAAAAGTAGAGATCTTCAATTCCTGAAAGTTGAGATCTGTAATTTTAAAAAAGAAAATAAATAAATAAATAATTAATTTAACTATAATTAAAAAAAAAATATATATATTTTAATTTCTGGTATATTTATCAAAATATATAATCTAAATTATAATATATTCATGTAGGCCATCAGTGGCATATGAACGGCGCAATTACTTGTAGTCATTATAGGTTGAACTAGCTATCGTAAACGATAACTAATTGGAATGGAATAAGTAGTAGAATGAGAAAGTAGTCGACTCGTTGTGAAAATGAAAATTTGAAAAGTTGTTTAAATAATAAGAGAAATCGAATTCGCGCTAAATTAATATAATAACTTAATATAACTTGAAACAATCTAATGTAATAAACTTTGCAGAATTTAATTGGAAGAAAATCGCCAAATTGACTATAATAATAAAATTCCTACATTCATTTCATTTACTATCGTGAAGGACTATTCCACAGTTGGCATCGTCCGTCTAGGATTCTGCTTGCCTTTACTCCAAATGTTTTTCCTACTTCGGCGTTTGCTTATCAAAGTTAATAATTTAACTTGAGCTTCACGCTGTGCAGCAGTCGTTCGTCAATCCGCTGACAAATTTGTGTTTAAATTTTAAACCATAATTTGTCGGCACGGAAAAGGCAGACGGAACATTTATTAGCCGCAGGGGGAAGTCCCGGCGGAGGGCGATGGACGAAGGGCGAAGGTTCTCTAAAAAGGGGTGACTGCGAGCGACATGGGAGTAGTCGTGTGGGGGTTGTGGCAGTCCGCAATTGAATTAAAAGTAGGAAAAAACTGTAAAGTACATTTTTCAAAACGAAAAGTGAAACGGAAATGAAAACAAACAATGGGAGCTAAGGAAAACAAAGTAACCTGAGAAGACGACACAACGACTAACTGCACCAAGTTCAAACGAAAAATGGTTGCCAATGATGATGCTGATGATGATGATGATCATGATGGTGATGGTGATGATGAAGCATTTGGCTGAGGGGAGTGTGAAAATGAAATAAGTATAAACAAATAGAAGCGCACAGTCACAGCTCAATTTAGAGCCAAGTCAAATGGCCATGCAGGGTGTCTCGAAAACCCATTTCCGAGGGTTGCCAGCTTATGGAGTTCTTTATTTTTGTAAAGTTCAGAAATAAACAAAGAATAAAAAAATGAATATTTGTAAAAGGCAGATTGAAGACAGAAGCATATTGTTGCAGTCAACTTGGGAATGGGAAAGGCTCGGGCCACACAGGCCACTCTCCTGGCATGGAATCAGTGCAAGTCTTGCATGACATTAACTGGCCGAGAGACACGCGTGACATTTCGCATTGTCGAGGATCCGCTTCCGCCCATTAGCAAAAGCTCGTCCTCTTTCACTTTTCACTTTTCACTTTTCATTTTTCAGTTTTCAGTTTTCAGTTTTCAGTTTTTTTTTCGGACAGCAGCATGTCTTCTGTCTGCTTTTCATTTGATTTCACTTGTTCATATGCTGTTTAACACGCGCGTTTTAATGAAGTGAAGTGCATGGCCCGGACCACAGATGTCCTGGCTGAACAGCCTCGCTGCCCGGGGCCAGGCAGGAAGAGCTCATTAAGATGCGCAATTGCATACCAATTGTAGAGTCAGCATGGCTCCAATTTCCGTCTCTTTTTTTATATATGTATATATTGTACTGTGACATAAATCACGCTGCTTAATAACTAATAAACGCCATCGAGCGTAGCCAATGGGTAGTTGGCCTTCGCTCAACTCCGCAGCTGTCAGCTTGACCCGCGGAGCATGGAGAATCGTGCCGAGCACTCGAGCAGGCTCAGCGTCTGTGACAAATAAAAAGCACCCTAGAGGAATCCATCAGCGTTGTGATTTCTCTGTATTAAGTCATCATTTTTCGCAGCCTACCCTCTCTACCCGAAAGAGATGGACGCCTCTGGGGAATAAGAGTTCAGTTTAACTTGTCCTCAGTTGGGCTCAGCTTCAATTTGAGAGCAAGCCTTAAGGCTAGATAAACCTAGAAGTATGCAATAGAAAACAATTTTATTTTTTAATGACAACTTTATTTTATTCAAATACGGATAAATGTTCCGTCCGCCCAAACCAACTAGCGGCAAACCTACACGTAAACACAACAACCAAAAGATCTCATCCTCTGGATAATCATTTCATAAATTAAAGAAGAATATAAAGACATTAAGCCAATTAAGTAAATTTAAGCATGCGCTATAGAGTCACTGTGACAAAAGCTGCAACAAAATAAAGACATTAATAATTAAAAAAAAAAAAACAATGTGAGACGAATGATGAATGTTTTCTTACACCCAATCGATAATTCTCCAATTCGATGACTTCTGGGTGCAGTTATGTATATGGTGTATATATATTATTAGCATCTTAAGCGGATGAGTTGCCACGCCCAGGGGGCATAATTGAAAGCCGATTCTTTGTTTCTTGCTTTTATTTTTGGACTTTTTAGCAGACGGGAGCAGAGCATGATAGCAAATACATTAATTTGCCTGCAGGTGTGCGCGAGTCTAATGGGTGTCATGATTGAGGCAGGAGCTCTTTCCTCCCTTCGGCAGCACTCTAAAGCGTCAAAATCCTTCAACTTTTCGCAGCATTTGCGTACACAATGAGCGCAGGGCGGCAGTTTGGCGAGGGCAGGCGGAGTGGGCGTGGCAGCCTGAAGAGCACTTCGCCAACAACGAAAACAAAAATGACAAAAGTATTTGAATTGACAAGTGCCATCAAAATAGAAGCGGAATTAAATTTATCATGCGAAGTGGTTGAGCGCTTCAGAGCCAGCCCAAAGGAGGGTTGCTTTTTTCTTTCCTTCTCTTTCTCTTTCTCTTTCTGCTTTTTTTTTTTTTTTTTTTTTTTTTAACCAGCAGACACCAGAAGCAGTCGAGCTCAATGTCATCGATCAATTCGAGCGTAAGAGCAAGTTTCTCGACTTTAAGTATTGAATAACGATTTCTCATATCTTTAAGAGAGTTGAGACTTGTGCTGGGGATAGAAAGCAGATCAGTTCATATGATGAAACAGAGAGAGAGAGAGAGAAACTTGACAACGAGAAAAATTTGAGCATTTGGCACTAGAAACCTGGCTGGCTGGCACGTGAATGATTTCCAAGGCGATTTGAATTTTAATTTGTATTTAATTTCATAATTAGAGCTGAGCCGTGGCACGTTTTGCGCCTCAGATTACGTACGGCAGAATGCGACACCAGCAGCCAGCAGCCAGAGCCGGAGACGGAGCCGGAGCGTCGTTCACTCGAACAAATGTGCTAATGGTAATCCGCTTAGAGCTCGACTAAACTCTTTTTGGCATTCATTCATTCATAATTTTTGCTAATCAGCCGTGAGCTGTGCAATCTGCGAAGGGTGCCATGGGAATTCGGCAAAGTCACGCGACTCTGCCGGTTTCCAATTATTCTAATAGGCTGCCAATTTCGAGGAGTCACGACTGCAGATGTGATTGACGGACGAGGTACTCCTGCCGGTGGCTCATGCTGTCCGTGCTGGCCCCATAGAAATCGTTTTGAAATATTGCTGCGCTTTCGACTTTTCAATGTAAACATCGTGCGAAAACTGAACAAATTGTTCAGCGAATAACAACAGCAGTCAAACAAAATTGAATATCGCCGGCAACAGAAGCGCTAAAAAATAGACGAACTAACACACAGCCAGCAGCAACAGCAGCAACAGCAGCAGCAGGAGCAGCAGGAGCAGCAGGAGCAGCAGCAAGCGATTCCAAACTAAAACAAGTAGAAATTCGCCCTGTCGATGGAGCTTAACGAACTGCATAATACTTGCTCATGTTAGGAGAAGAGTTGAGCCCAATTGATGGATGAATTATTATTGCAGCTATTATTGGAGTAAAATTATATCAAGAATTTAATAAGCATATTAATATGTGTATTGAATGTTAGGGGAGTTAGCTGAATTACTTGACGAGTATATCCCCAATACAGCGAATGTTTCTTTTTTTTTTCGATTTGACATAACCTAAACTTAGCAGGCGTATATAAATCATAATTCATAGTAGATCATATGCAAATAATATTTATTAAATGATGTCCGATATGTATCCAAATGGACGAATCATATAATTCAGAGTTGTCATTGTAGGAGAGTTAGCTGAACTCTTGATGAGGCTACAACTGTAGAAGTATCGTTCTTTTATTTTTAATTGATACATCCTGATCTAATCTAAGACTGCTTATATAAATCGTATTTAAAAGTAAGCCTTATAAAATATAAGATATATTCATTTTGCGATTAGCATATACAAACAATCTTATAAAAAGGAATATCTGCTTCTAGTCAGACGAGTGTATAACATATAATTTTTTTTAATTTATTTTTTTATTATTATTTCTGTTAAAAGTTCACATGATTTTATTATAAATATTTGTATTTATTATTATTTTATTTAAATTATTTTCTCTATTTGTGTAAAATGACAAAGGATTTTCTAAATGCAGCAGGACTTAAAAGGAGGGTATATATATATTACAAATCTAAAGCCTCTAGACTCTCTCTTTCTCTTTATCGCTCTCTCTCTCTCTCTCTCTCTCTCTCTTTATCTCTTTCGCTCTCTCTCTCTCTCTCTCTCTCTGTCTCTCTCTCTTTCTTACTCACTAGTTTTCTCTCTCTTCCTCGTTATCTCTCTCTCACACATACCCTCTCTTCACAAAACCTGTATACTCCTTTGTGCAACATGAACGAGTATTAAAAATAGACATATGTATAAGCGCGAATGCCTATGTATATCTGCATATTCGTATGTGTGGGGAGGGGGACAGAGAGCAAGAGCTAGACGATTGGTTGGTTGGTTTCTATTTTATGGCCATGTTGGAGCGAATTGTGCCGTGGACTGAGTTGGGACAGGGCAATTGGTACGTGTCAATAACTGCTATAAACGGGCATAAAAAGTCGACATTGCAACACGATGCACAGTTCAAAATCTGCGGACCAAACTGCACCTCAATGGCATCCGCTCGTCCGCTCGTCTAATCGTCCAATCGTCCAATCGTCCACTCTGTAGACTGCAGCTCAAATCAATGTTGCATTTCAATTTTGTGAAATTGCAAAAATGGCAATTGTCACACGGCCTCAGACCGCTCCGTGCACTCCGTGGACTACGTGGATTGCTGGACTGGTGGATTGATTGAAGTCCTTTACGAGCTGACGGCCAACTTTTTGCGAATATTAAAATAAATGTTTTTCAATCGATGAAGCGTTTCAGCGAATGTAATTAAATTAAACTATGACCAATATTGCCTGTTTGATGCATAGCAAAATAGAAGCCAAAAGCTTCCAAATTGAATATCGAATATAGAATGAGTTTAGTTTTAATAAATGCTGGACTAGACCCTATGGGGCCTTCTGGCTGAGCAAGCTGTGAGCTGCGAGCTGTGAGCATATTTGTTTTGTAATTTAAAATGCATTTGGCCATCTGCGCTGATCAATTGAAATGTCAAATGTCTCCATTTAGTTAGGCAGCCCTTATCTTTCATCTGCACATCCTTTTTAGGGCTGGTATATCCTTTTTTTTTTTTTTTTGTCACATTCATGTTGCTGCAGTTATTAACACGCTTGTTAGTGATTTGTCAAAATTCTTCGGTATGACATGTGTGCAAACAAGCACGAGACAATGCACAACGATCGTCAACTGACAATGAGAATGACAATGAGTAGGCAAGGCTCTAAGGGTTGTTCCTCTCTGCCTGGATCTAAAGGGGTGCCGCGAGCTATGATCCACTTCCACTCAGCTGGCGGCAGTCAGCGACGCGCGCTTAATATAAACTTGTTTATTTTTTATTTATCAGAAAACTTCAATTCGTTCCAGATTTACATCACTTTTCGCAACTGAAGCGCTTCGCTAATGACGAAAATAAAATGCAAATACAACATTAGCCATCGAGTCGGGGGTGCCCGACTATGCGATACTGTGAACCCTGTTACAAACGATTTAACTTTACACAAAACATATGCACATCTAAATCATACTCAAAAAGCAGACGCTGAATAATATATTATTGTAGATAGATATCAAATGTGCACTGAATGATTTAATAGATGCAATATGTAATAGAATATATGGAGAATGGAGAATAAATAAATAAATATATATATGTATATTGCATCTATTAAAAGTTGAACTTTCCTTGCAGAACTCAATTAATTACTTATCAAAATATTTTTAAATTGCAATCAGAGCGAATAAAAGTTTTAAAACTGGAATTTTCTCTTCATAATTTCAATGGATCCAATTTTTATCGTATGGGGACCAATCTTGAATTACAATTAATTATAATATTTACAAATTATGTGTTTACAGTAGAATTCGGCTATTGCGACGCCGTCGTTTTACCCGGCAGACGTTATAAAGTTTGGTCACAAGTTTCGTCGCAAGAACCGAACGAACGCTAGCGGAGCCGCTTATTTCATGCATTTTTATTCTGTTCGATTTCATGCAGCTTATTTTCATAGAATTTATAGCGCCTTTAGCTCTAAACTCTAACTAGAGAGATGGACTATGAGCCAATAAAAATCTAATCCTTCTTTTTCCTTATTATTTTCTATCCAACAATATTTAAAGTTCATAAAATTCCTCTTCACTCTAGAGGCTGTTATTCTTTACAGCCTTCATCCGCTATTATTAATATATAAGCTAATAGGATCTATCTGCTGTCTATTCGCATATCTGCAAGTGCGTGGCCAGTGAGTGTTATTATTATTATTAATTGAGTATTTTTAAGGAGAACATTATAAAGTGACTTTGCCAATAAAACAAAAATGATTTGTTTAATAATTTCAGTGTAAAATTATATCAATCTCATTTTGTTATAATTAAATTTAATATGTAATATGTACATACATTTAAACTTAACTAATATGCCACACTTTTGTAGGGTATATGAATTCGGCAAGATAGAAAATGTCACAAATGCCGAACGAATAAGTTGGATATGGATACAATAAAATAGCTGGCCGTGGTCAGACTGACATTGCTCTGCGTCGCGACGTATTTATGCATATCACTAAAAGTTTAATTAAAAGCACATCAAACAGCAGTCAATGAAATCAATCACAATTACCAACGTCTGTGCCGATGCCGATACCGATTCTGAATGCCAAAAAGCCTCGGATCAATCGCTTGCCCATACAATATTGGGAATATGCGAAAATCGAAAGGGATAAAAAGGAATGCGACACAAGGCGGCCAAAGGAGAAGGAGGAGAGCAGCTGCAACTGTAAAGGCAAATGCATTTTATAAAAGTGCGCTGTAATTAAAATTCCGATTAAAGCAGTTTTATCGCTATTATGCAGCACTTTAATGGCATATACATATACATATACATATATATATATATATATATATATATATAAGACAGCTATTTATACCGATGAACCAATTCTTTTACCGAACTGTATCCGTGTGTGTGCTTATGTCTTATGTAAGCCACGAACCGTGAGTCCTACTTGCATTTACGACTTGGATTTTGTAATCAAAAAAGGCAACTTACATGGCATAGGCAATACATAAAAGCTGTGCCAAGGAAATTGCTTCCACACGGTTGACCTCATTAAATGCAAACAAAGTCGACCACAACAATTCAAATCAAATATAAAAGTCAAAAATTCATCGAAGCTCGACGAGCCACAGTGGACACAGAGGGGCTCAGTCTCTCTCTCTGTGTGCGTGTGTGTGTGTGTGTGTGTGTGTGTGTAGGTGTGTTTTGATGGTGTTCGTGACGCGTTTAGTTGGCTCCTTTTCTGTGGGAACGGCTAACCACAACAGGCAGCCAAGGAGCCACTCAACGCCAGCAGTGACTGGAAATTTGCTTTGCGGAAAAACTTAAACACCGGAAACAATTAATTCCACTTGAATTAACATATGCTCTGATTGCCTAGCAGAGTAGCGGGTGGTTCGATGGTTAGGTGGTTGGGTGGTTGGGTGCTTGGGTTACCCACAAGCAAATCACGCGCCCCTCAAAAAGTGTTGACTAGCCAACGGTTGCTGAAGACTTTTCTATGGTGCTGCGCTGATTGATCGTTCCCGTTGTCTTGGTACACCCTCAACAAAGCATTTTGCCAAAAATTAGCTCGCGTTTATGAGCCAAACTTTCAGAGTTGGCACTTCAATTGGTAGGGAGCGCTTGAGCAAGCGAACGAGCGAACGAGCAAACGAGTTAAAAAGTTAATTGCCGGCGGACAGGTAATTTCTGGCACACTTCAAATGCAAACGCCATTAAGTAATATGCAAACAAGGGGTGGCTGCCGCCACTGCCACCACAGCCACCATCACGTCCTGGTTCCGAGTCAATCAAGGACTTGACAGGACTCGGGCAGTGCTCATTCCTCAACAAAACCGCGACACGTCAGCCATAAAGTCACGAAATACTCTGTCCTTGGCCATTGCGTGCAAGCTGCGGTTAGTTCCAAAGTTAGTTTTCCAACTGGGAATGAGTTGTTCGTATCAAGTATCACAGACAGGGATAGATAGATAGCAAGAGCATGAGACAGAGAGAGAGAGAGAGGGGGAGAATGTGTTGGGGTATAGAGCAGATTAGGAACGCGTGCCCACGTTTAGGCGTAACAAATTACCATTAAACTGCACCAGGCAGGGCAACTTACTGATTATTATTTAATGATGAACCCTCGCCAGATTGTGCCGATCGTAATTATTATACGTATATGTATATACCGCATACCTATCTAATCTATCTTAACCTGAGCGTATGTGTGTGCGTTCGTTCACCCACTTTGTTGTCTGCTAATGGAAAAACTTTTAAATTGAGTCAAAGTTTTTAATAAATCTAAAAATCTTTCGATATTTCACTATAGCCGTTGCCAAGTTTATGCAATGTTTATATATGGGGTGGCCCCCGTCGCGTCGTAGCCAAGCTCGCGGTAATTTCAAAAGTCGTAAATTGCTGAAGTGTTTACATATTTGTTGCTGGCTTTTTCCAAGCACCAAAAAGTATACTACAAAAAATAAATTTACAACTTGACAACTCGAGTGTTTGAGTAAATATTTTGTGTAATTTATTAAGAGATTTGATTATTTAAATATGCCATTTTCTAACAACTTTCAATTCTATAAACTGAATTCAATGTAAAATGATTCATTCGAATTTTTGAATATTTCTGAGCAGCTTAAAAATTTCTGATATTTAATTTATTTATCAAACAACAAATAGTTTATTTTAAATCAATTTAATATGTATGTAAGTTGATTGGGCTGTGCATATAATTTCATATTTTTCTTTTTTTGTACATTCAAATATTTATTTGTTAATGTTTCTCACTCTCTGCTTCTACCCGAGTCGATATAACGACTGACTCAAGGCCCACATTAAATGGCTCTCAAGAAAGCTGCCCAATTCCCGCTCAATTGGAAGACGACTCTTTAAAGACCTTCGCACTCGCTAATCTAGGTTATTCACTAGTTAATTATTATTTAAGCTTAAATCTGTGATATAAATTAGAACTAATAAAAATAATGGAACGTGAAGTAGCTCTAGTGCATTCTACAAATATATCTTAATAAAACATGTTTTTTTTTTTGCAATGTATCGCATTGCATTAAATATTTGATAAGATGTAAAAGTAGAATTAAGTAGTTAGGGCTTGTTTAAATATTAAGATGAAATATTGATATGAAATAATAATTTGATAATTTGAACTTAATAAATATTTGAGCTTTATAAATAATATATATGTATATATTATTTTTTTTCTACTAACAATTCTTTTAACGTTTAACTTTTTATAAAATATTTGGGAGCTTCAGTTTTATTCTCGACCTCAAGAAGAATAATCAAAATAAATCTAGTTTCTTTCTTTGCATTAGTTGGGAGTTTAATTAAGCTCTAATTCAAGCGACTTGACTTGCATTTCATATTCTCTCTCACTCTTCTATCTACTTCTATCTCTCGCTCTATCTTTCACTTTGTTTTCTGTCTTCCACTTTTCTTATTAACACTGTGCAAAACTATGGAATGCAATTATTCAACGGCCTGCCATCCAATTCTAGAAAATGCCAAAAACACCCTGTGAATTTTCCGCACCGTCAGCAATGGAGCAAAAGCAATTTTTTAATTTCTTAATTTTTGCGAGGTCATGAGAATTAGCCATTGCTCAGCTCTGCTCTTTCTCTCTCTCTCCATCTCTCTCTGTCTCTCTCTCTGTTCCGTTGTGGTCTGCTCACGTTGCACGTAGCCACTTTGGCGCTGTCCACCACCGTCGGCGGTAATATTTCTTTATCTTCAGCATTGGCTTTGGCTTCGTCGCCCACCTACTTGGCCTCATCAGAGATGCTGACAATGAGATGCGAGGCGACATCGAGATGCGCCCTTTGTTTTCCTGCTCCAGCTGCTGGCAGTGGGCAAAGTTTATTCATTTAGAAAATTTGCTCATTTTCGTTGCGGGGCGGATACCAAATTATTGTTGCCTGGGCCCAAGCAGGACGAAGCAGGACGAAGTAGGGAGGAGGCTGGGGGATATGGTACGTGTTCGCAGTTTTCATATAAATTGCGGCCAATAACATTTTTCAGTTGGCATGGCAAGAAAAACGCGTACAAAGCGAAAGAAGCGAACAGAAAACACACACAAAGAGAGAGAGAGAGAGAGAGAGAGAGAGAGAGGGGAAAAAAAGAAAAAAAATGGACAAAAGCTGCTGATGATGGCTTCTTCGTACAGACTTTGCGACCTGGGCTTGGGCCAGCAGAATCTGGCTCATTAAGCCAGAAACGGTTGCCAGAGGGATTGGTCAGCATGGGTGTTGGGTCTGTGGTTGCTCCAGCTGCGAGCAAGGAGGAGGAGGAGGAGCAGAGACCTGCTGCTGCTGCTGGGTGGTGGGTCAAATCTGGTCAGAAATTTTCCTCTTCTTTTGCTTTTGTTGTTGGCTGTGCAGCCATTAGCCCAAAACTGAGACGACGATGGCATGGAGTGGAGTGGGAGAAGTGAATGGACAGATGGACGAGCAAATTATTCCCCAAATACCCCGAGGTAATTATAAATGTCCTTCCACGCTCGTCTTAGGCCCGTCAGTTGGTCGCCAGAGTTTTGTCTATCATAATGAGTGGCAGGCGGACATTTGGACATAATTGTTCAATTATTTTGTTACTTATGGCCGGGCACAGAGCTTAATTCCTCCCACACGCCCCAGCCCAGCCACATTGTCATCTCGATAGCTCCAGTTTTTTCTTTCTGTTCTTTTTGCTACTTAATTACGCTGCGTGTCCATTTCTAGTTCAGGCATTGTTCTGGCAAATATTTGTCAGGCAAATCTTATGGATCCATCTATTGAGATACATATATATGTATATATATATAAATACAGTATTTTTGCCCCGCCTATATAGACAGTCGTAGTCACTATTTCCCCATTTCGCCATTTCGCCATTTCGAATGTCAAATTCAATTACGCTGGCAGCAGCTGGTGGGGCGCAGGCAAGTTTTGGATGGGCTGCGACATGGCCCGGGGCCTCAGGTGTGTTCTGCCCATTCAATTATAAATTTTCAATAAAAATTTTCCCACTCGCGTTTGCTGCCTTTATTGTTTTTGACATTTGTCCTCGTTGTGCATGCAAAAAAAATAAAAAAAAAGTGAGAGCACACTCAACTCCCCCCAACTCTCGTTTATTGCAAAATAATAGAAAAAGGGCGTGGCCTGGCACATGCAGCGAATGAGTCTGAGTGCGAGTGCGAGTGAGTGTTTGAATGAGTGTGTGTGTGTGAGTTCAGTGGGAGTGCTTTTTAAAATTACATCATTTAGCCGCGGGCGAAGTTTTGCTGTGTGCTGTAAATGACATTTTAGTCTCAGGAAAGTCAATTGAATAACTGCGGGCGTTATTTGTCATTCGAGGTTTATGTATATCTATAATACTATTATTCCATTTTTTTTATACCTGCTCACAAAGTATCAAGCGTAGTATATAGGTTTTGAGTATTGTTCGTCTAGTTGCACATTTGTGCGTTCTGGCATAAGAGATCTTAGCAGTTCCATATCGTTCGATAAGGTATGAACATTTTTTGGATTAAAGAAACAGTAAATTGAGAATTACAATATCATTCATAAGGAAAATTCCATAATATTCAACACGTTTTAAGCTTCAGAAATAGTGGAGGTCTTCTTCATTCTCTTTTTAAATGTTCAGTACTATCAAAATCATTCGATTTATCATAGTTAAATAAATTTTTGGAAGGAAAAAAATTTTCAAAATCTAAATTTTATTGAATTATTTATTAATTGTATTCCTTAGAGGAACTCCACAATAAATTCGATATTTACACTTAAACCACAATATCAAATTATTAATTTTTAGCGGTAATGAGAAAGTCGGATACATTTAGTGTCAATATAAAAAAAAAACGTAACCAAAATTGCCTTAAAATTAAAAAAAATAAAAAAATTAAAATAATAATAATAATTTATGACAATAATATCACCAATTATTATTTGATATATTTCTTGTTATTTATTTATTCAGTTATATATTTATTTTTTGTTAACCCTACTCATATCTTTTTGTTTATATATAAATTATATATATTTTATAAAAAAAAAATGATAGTTGAAGTTGAGTCCCAATGATAAATACAAAATCGTGTTGTAATTCCTCGACTTTATTTAGTGTTAAAGCTGTCTCTTTTCTTATTCGTATTTTTAGATGTACTCATACAATATAATATATAGAAAGAATATCCTAATCGTCGATTGCGCAACAGTTGGAGAACTGGAGTGGGAATTATGTTAATAACAGCGCATAATACTGTTAATAGCATAGCATGACAATGTGAGGGAGGAGCAGTTCTTGTTAATATAATCTGACATTAACAATGATAAAAAAATGTATTAGAATTATATCACCAAATATTTATTAATTTATATATTTTTTATTTTTGTTATTTATTTATTTTTGTTAACTCAACTGTTGACTGCTATTTTATAAATCAGATTTTTTTTTCAATTTGATCCAATTTGTTGCTTTCCTAGAATGGTCTCATTTCGCTTCTCTCATGTGGTTCAATTTGGTCATACAATTATGTTTAAGCTGGAAATCGTTTAAATTCCAGAATGCAAAACTATCCCAACGATATATACATATAATAAGTTTTCGTTCTAAAAACATGTCAATGTATCAGCTTGTGTGTGTGTGTGTGTGTGTGTGTGTGTGAGTGAATCGCATTGAATCACTCAATGACATATCTGTAAATCAGTGCGACAGGCCAAGAACCACATTCCAATGCACATTAAGCAACTGCAAAAGCACCGAACAGAGCTGAGCAGAGCCGAGCGGAGCAAGAGCAGCGTCAATTCCTCAACTGACAGATGGACACAGTGCAACAAAACACAAAAATATCGCAATGATCATAAATATTACTCAGTTTTTGATGTCTGCTAGCCGACGCGTCGTCCTACAAAGCTTGAGGAGCAGCAGCAGCAGCAGCAGGAACGTGGACATCGCCTGTAAGTGCTGGAAATATGCAAGGCGATCTTTGACGATTCGCCGGTTGGGTGCTTTGGCGGTTTGGTGGTTTGGCGGGTTACTGCGCCATTTACCCAGGAGATTGTCGTCAGCAAAGTCCGGTCCGGTCTTAGCGCTTCCTAAAAGCGACAAAAATTGCCAAAAAGGGATTTCCATTTTTCACACAGATGCGATGCGATGCGATGCGATGCATATGCGCAATGCGGTCTCAGACGTAGTCAGATCTTCGCCTCTGTCGCCTCCTGTCTGCTCTCAATCGGTTCAAGTGACTGCAAAAAGGTGTCGAAGAAATTGTTTAACAACAAAGCCACAGCCAGCAACAGCAACAGCAACAGCAACAGTATCCGAGCCAGAGCGGCAAAAAGAGCTGACTGCTGCATAAATGAAGCGGCCAGCCTCAGCTTCAGCCTCATCGAAGTCGTCTTCGGCTTCTGGCATTGGCATTGGCATTGCCACAGACACGCTGTCTGGCAATGCGAGTGGACTGTCGCCCTGGCAAAGACAAAGGCCGCGTCGTCTGGGGAGCCCTGCCTCGGGGGCTATTGGCATCTGCGGCCGAAGACAGTCTCGCAGAGAGATCGAAGCAGGCGTCGCATTGTCTTCGGGCGCATTATTAGCTTACGTGTTTGTTAAAACAGCAGCCGCGATTTGAATTTCATCTTCAGCTGCAGCGGACGAGTGAAATATTAAAATAGTTCGCCCGATACAGCGCGATGAGATGCCATCTGAGCTTCTTTAGACTTGTGTTATGCATCCGATTCGATTCGAGTCGATACGATTCGTGTGTCTACATATGTATGACATACACACACACCACATCACATCACATCGTATCCAAACTGAGCAGAGCTCCAAGCTGTCTAATCTAACCATTCTATGCAAAATATGATAGAAATCTTTGGATTTGAGTCGGCGAACGTAGATCGCTGCTCGAAGCTTCTTATTGGAATTCAGCGTGAACGAATCACAATCATATGCAGTTTGTTTGCCTCTCACACGGATAGAATTTATTTGGTAAACATAAATTGCAGAGGCACAGTGATGCGAGCTTGAATTGTTTCTTGAGCAAACATAAACATTTTAAAATTTATTTTAAAAATACAAATTTTAAAATTAAAATTTATTTGAACTGAACTGCTGAATGGTATCTTGAGCTAAAATAAAAATTAATTTGAAGTTTAGTTTATAAATAATTTTTTTTTTATTTATTAATTTATATTTGTCTTAAATTAAATATAGTTTTTGTGTATTTTAATTTTAGTTTAAATTGGAATTCAGACTCAATTGCCTATTCTACAATTATAAGCTACATTTTTATGATGTATGGATTGTATAAAAAAAAATTGTAATAAAAAAAAAATCTTTTATACCATACTTAACATAACTAACATATTAATCTATATATTATTAAGCTGTGATTATATTATTAATAGTCATCTTGTTCTACAATTGTCTAAAGATTCTTAAAGAATTATATTCCAATGCTCTTCACTATAAATGAATCTCGTGAAGAGTCACGAATTATGATTGAACAGAGACTGTGACTCGCAAGATTTGACTTCGTCTGGTTAAGCTGCGCCTGCTGTATTCCGTATTCGGCTGCGGCTTCTGCTGATCTTGTTACCGATCTCGATTTTTGATGTCGACGATTTTGACTGCTACGCGACGCGTTGACAATTCCCTTGAACTGCTAAAACAGAGCCATACATAAATCCCATAAACAAGATGGGCAACGAACGAGTAGAGCGACAACAACAACAACTGGAGAAACATGGGGAACAGGAACAGAATGTGTCGAACTTGGAGAGAGACCAAAGAGTCGTAGTCAGAGCCATTGTCACTGCATGCCACTGAGCCACGATACTTTATTCATTTATTCCAATAATAATAATGCAATGCAAACATTGATTGTCATCGATTGTCAGAGACGGTGGCTGCTGCGACGTCTGCGCACGCGCAACAAACCTTTAAAAAAATGCGAGCGAGCAAGGAATGATGGAGAGAAGAGAGAGAGAGAGAGGGAGACGTGGGCTGCTGGAGAACTTTATGCCCTTTTAGGGTATTTTTGATAGGTGACAGATTTTGTGCACTCGCCGGCGATTTGTGGACAAAATTTATGAGTTGTCGCTGCCTGAGATTTCCTGCCCGTATTTACATTTCATTTTCTGTTTATTATTAATGCCCCTTTTCAATACGGCGCAGACTGTTTGAACTTCTCTCCCGCCCTGCGTCGCGTCGCCTCGCCCCACCTCATCCCATCTCGCTTCGCCTTTTTGTATCTTTTGCATGGCAGAAGCGAAAAGAAAATACAAAAAATTGTGACAATTTTTATATATTGCATCCTTTACATTGACATCGCCCGTCGATCCAATAAGCAACGTGTACAAATTTGAGTACCGAACATGTTTCGGTAGGAGTTGTGGCTGGAGCGGGAGCGGGAGCGGGAGCGGGAGCTGGAGCTGGAGCTGGCTGTCATGTAATTGCTTTTTGCGTTGCCAACCAGCTACGCCGCCCAGCCAGGCGCTGCTGAATTTAAATGAATTCAATATTGCATTTTCACGCTAAAATGCTTCCAAAAACAGATTTTTCA
This sequence comes from Drosophila stalkeri, assembly GCA_035047405.1. Classification (NCBI taxonomy): domain Eukaryota; kingdom Metazoa; phylum Arthropoda; class Insecta; order Diptera; family Drosophilidae; genus Drosophila; species Drosophila stalkeri. Next base: position 29,874,354 of record JAWNPR010000039.1, on the reverse strand, counting down.
TTTACACTTTCTGAATGGTAAAATCCGGATTACGTATCCCACGGGCAAAGCATTGATTCTGCTTTCTGCCCAGTGCCAAAAAGGCAACGTGGAAAGCACCACAGTCTCATCCACATCCGCATCCACATCCGCATCCACATCCGCATCCGCATCCATCGACTCGCTGTCGTTCGCGTTGGTCATCTGGTCAAAGGATCCGCCATATCGCCCAGCCGTAGTCAATGGGCTCAGCACACGACTATGACTTCCCTCTCTCTCTCTCTCTCTCTCCATCTCTCTCTTTCTACTTTGCTGGTAATACATCTCTGAAAAGGCTTCTTGTATTTTGTATGCCCTTTGTGAGGTAAAGGATACGCCTCTGCTGCAAAATTAATCAAAATGTGTGAGAAATTTAAGGTGAACTGAATTGAATTTAAGTCTTATGCACTCTCGCATCATAGCATTGGCATTAAGACGAGTGAATCTCGAATTGAATTCAGTTTCAGTGATATATAGGGAGATATACATAGAAGTCTGTAATCATTATGTATACAATGTAGATTTATTAAATATATATATATGTATATTTATGAAATATATATTAAATATTATAATTATATGTATTCTTCAGCTCTTATCTACAACTATTGCTACTACTATTGCACTTGCTTATGATGACCTGGTCGCAGGCACAGAGAGAATAGCTCCTGGTTCCAAAGTGGAATAAGATCCCTATCAGAGAAGGTGCCTTAGTCGATAATGCAGTCATGCAGACCGACACACCAGCCAGAGCGACCTGACTGACGGTGCATAAAGCATTTTTACTAACCTCACCCAAGAAATAAAAAAAATAAAAATAATAATAAACTATTGCACTTGCTTAAGTAGAACTGTTAATATTACAAGAATATACTTTTCTACTACAGTAGGAGTTATCTTTGTTTTAACATACATATATAGTCGATCTCGGTAATCATAGTTTAATGAAAAGAAAAAATGATAATTGAAAAAATAAAATAAAATAAACTAACTTACAAAATGAATACAAAATAAAAAACCATAAAAAAATAATTTTAAAAAAAGGAAAAAATAAATACATTAAAATAAGATCGAAAAAAAAGAAAACTAAAATATTAAATAAAATAATAATAACAGAAAAATTTATAAATATAATGACAAACCAATAATTACTTTAATTTAAAAATAATTAAAATTGAAAAAATAAGAGAAAATAAATTATTAAATAAAAAAAATAAAAAAAAATTAAACTAAATAAAAATGAAAGGAGATCGTAAATCATAATTTATATGTTGTATATTCTTAAAACTAACATGTCCGTTGTCCGTGCATTAAATGATGTATTACTCAAGATTAAATGAAATTCCTATCAAAATATCTTCAGCAGCAACTGCTTTACATAGAGGTTGATTTTAAGATAAAATTTATTTGGTATTCCAAAAGGAAAATTGCCTATTGTTATAAGGCATATTCTATATGATGTCAGCGCATAAAGATGCACAGCATTTCATAGCTATTCAGCCTACAAATATGGAAAATATATTCAATTAGTGTTTTCTGCTTATAAAATGTTCAGATTTCTGTCATTAAAGGTCGTTGGTCGAAATAGTTCAATAGAAAGAAAAAGGTCTGGTAAATTGAAATGGAAAATGTATTGCTATTTGAAACTCGTTATTATAAATACATACATGTATATTAACTATATTTAAATACGCCGATTGGGAGCATGCCACATCGGGGTAAAATTCGCCTCTTTATCTTCGTTTTACAATTATATTTTTATATCTATTGATACAGATAAACCTATAAATTATATAAATTTGCCAAAATAAATAATTATTTTATGATTCTTTTTTAATGTATTCACAGAGATCTTCTGGTTGAATCTGTTGTCATTTTATGCCTTGCTTCAATTTGGAAACTGAAAGATGACGCAATTGATAAGCTAAATGCATAAAACAAGTATTTGAAAATGAACAATGGCGAATTGGCAGGGCATAAAGTTGGTAGTAAACCGTTATAGAAACATATAATTTTATATTCTTAAATTCGTTCGTGACTTTTTGCGCCTCTTTGCAGTGGAGTCTGGAGCCCCGTTCGGAGTGCTCGAATGGCTGATGTGTTGTTGGCAGCGTGTTAAATTTATTTATTGCCATCGAAACTATGGGCTTTTGGTATCTCCAATGACGTATGATCTACATTTTGATGTGTTGCCTTTTTTTCGGTTTATTTGTCGATTTAATTTCGGGCGACGGGCATTTTGTCAGTTACTCGGATACTGGCATGACTTTTTAATGTACTCGACTCGCTTTTTGATTCGTTTTTGTCATTTTAATGTGCATTGAATTTTAATTTCTGGCATCAGCCGGGCAGCCCAGCCAGTCAGCCAGTCAGCCAGTCAACCACTCAGCCAGCCAGAAACAGCTAAAGCTACAGCAACAGCCACGAAATCAAAACACTTTCAAAAATCACTGGCCCAATATAAATGTTGCGAGTATTATGGCGCACCAAAATGTTTGTCAAAATTTTAAAGCGGCTTTTGCCTCCGCCCGCAATAAATTTATGCCAATTTGGCGATAAAAAAAAAGCTCCGGCCCTCGCTATATGTTTTTATACACTGAATACCCTTTCAACGTGGAGAATTAGGGTATAATGATATGGCTAGTAGGCGTGGTCGTGGATCAGCAGCCAAGATGATCCAACCTTGCTTGCTCGCAAAACTATGTAATCCTAACCCCTTCCAGGTTTATCGATAACATGTTAAACTTTCACGAAATCGATATAAATTGATCAACAATTATTTGAGTGTCTCTCGAACCTTTTAAGAACTTCATAAAATTACTAAATAATTAATAAATAAATAAATAAATAAATAAATAAATAAATAAATAAATAAATAAATAAATAAATAAATAAATAAATAAATAAATAAATATATAAATTAATAGATAAATTAATAAATAAATAAATACATTTATTTTAATATATAGATTCTCTTGTAAAGGGTAAGCGGGTTTAAGGGACATCTTGACCTATTTTCCATGTCATTTTGAGGTTTTACTTTTGCTGGAAGATATTTTGTTTACGTCAAATGAGAACTCATAGTTTCAAGGGCTTCAAGGTACTCAATGAATGCAATGAATCCATCTACTTCTTAAATGTCCTTCCCAATTTCAAGAAGTATGAGTTTGCATCAATTTGGGGACTTTACTTTCCTCTGCTTAGGGTATTTTGGCATCGGACATTCTCTATCAGATTGGTCTTCTTTTGTCGCTTTTGTTTTTCATGCGGAAAAAATGATCTGATTTATATTTGACACAATGGGTTGGCGGACTGCGTGTTAAAATGTGTATATAGATACATTTGTATCTTTTACATACATATCTGTATCTCTTAGCTACACACTTAGCCCAGAGTCGGCTGCTCTGATACATAAAACATAAGCTAAGCCAAGGTGGAAACACAAAGGGGACTTCAACGGGGACAGACGGACGGACATATGGCGGCCATTATGATGCGCAATAATGCGAAATGTGAAATGAAACGCTAACAAGCGACTGCGAATACGATATTGTTGAGGGGCCCAATTATATTGCAATGAGTGCTCGTAAAGTATTTGGGGTGTTGACAAATTATGGCAACGCCTTTGAATTGATCATGTCTTGCACGTTAATCAGCCGCAGCCGCAGCCGCTACGGCAGCTCTCATTCTTTTCGCTCTCTTCCTCTTCTTTTTTATTTGTTTATGCCCCGTGTATTCGTGTATTCGAGTTATGGAGTAATTGTTTTTTTTTTTTTTTTGAGAATGTAACTAGGAAGTGATTCCATTTCTGTAGAAATTGCCTAAAAAGGGTAATTGCAATTATATTTTAAATAGATGAGCTTTACCTTATAAAACTAAAGTATTTCGCAAAAAAAAAAATATAATAATAATAATAAATAAATAAATAAACAAAAAATATGCAAAACAAAAAAAAAAACAAAAAAAAACCTTGCCCTAATAGAGTAAAATATTTCGAAAAAAAATAAATTTTACAAACAAAATTTGCAAAAACTAAATGAGAAAAAATTCCTGAAATAAATTTATTTGCAAACTTTAGAAGATATGTTCTCACATTCTTTTAATCAACTGTGATTGTGATTTGTGATTGTTATGATGATACGAATATTTTGTCTGTAGATAGCAGAATGGAAAATTATTTTTCTCAATTACCTTTCAAGCTTTGAACATATAGAAAAGACTTCAAAAAACACTTGACTGGAAAATGCATAGAAGACCAATTGGACGCTTTGTTTAATAAGGCATTAAAAATAATTTTTTGATTTATTTATTATATTTTTGTATTATTAGCTTTCTTGACCTTTAATATTTATAAAAATTTTTTAAAATTGTTATGAAATGAAAGAAAAATTATTTTAAAAAAAATTGTTTTCTTCATTCACATTAATTTAAACAAAATGCAAATGGGACTGAGAGAGCATATGATTTGTGATCTCTTTGAATATGTTAAGTTGCCTTAATTCATTAGCCCACTCTAGAAATGCATTTACATTCGTATTATTCATTCTCGAACAGATATTTAATCATGGAATTTCAGACTCCACATAGAGCCACAAACTTGTTGCGAATGCAGTGAAGCAATGGAGCGATGCAGATATGAAAATATTTGCAAGAATAACTCATGCAGATTAGCTGAGAGTTGGAGGCTGGAGGCTCGAGACTGGAGACTGAAAGTTGAGAGCAAAGCAGCCGACAAATAAAATGGCACAGAAATTAAGTAGAGAAAATATAATTGATAAACACGAGTGAGTTCTAATTCTGGTGCTTTATCAGCCTTTGCATTGCCATTAATTAGGCGCTTGATTTATGAATGCGGCGATGCCGATAGAGCCTGAGCCGAGCTCAGACCTGAACTCGTTGTGCTCTTGTTAGATATGGCTAGGCTAGGTGTCATTTGTCGGCTCGGCGTTGGTGGCGTAGGCCAACAAACTCAAGTCGCAGATACAAAACAATTTACGTGCATTGCGAAGCACCTGCTGCGTACCTGGCGGCAGCCAGCCATAAATCAGATGGAGAGCTTAAGCGGGCTTAAATGCCGGTAGCTGTATGTGGCTTGACCACGTGTTCCTGCCAAAGCGAAACAAGCGCGCGAATTGCTAAAACTCTGCGATAAACATCTACTGACTCTGATCCTGGCCCAAAAAATAACAAAAAACAAAAAAAATGTTGCCCGCAGCTTCAAGCGGAAGTTGCGCCTTGCGCCTTGCTCCTTACTTCTTGCTCCTTGGTAAGGACATCGCGAGGGCAGTTCGCAATGAATGCGCCGCAGGATAATATTAATTAAGTGCATGTTTGCGCATTTCTCATGCATGCTTACACTCACCAAAGTCGTCGTCTACGTCGACTTTATCCTTTCGTATTAATTGGACACGTCGCGAAGGGAGCGCGTCCAGAGTGGAAAGGACAATGACAACTCGATAAGCACACATCAACGCACATTGCGCGTTTCTACTGATCGCCAGTGCGATCCCTCGCCGTCATGCACCTGTTCGCCAGTTGCGAGTGGGTGAGTTCCAAGACATCGAACAGGCAACATATTGCCTCGTATATCATTTTAAGGGCTGTTTTCCTTTAGTTCTTTCTCTTACCTTATTTTATTTGGTGTTTGGCATATTTAAAATGCCTCTCTGGCATTGGCATAGTGTCAACTGTTATCAGAGTTTTATGGTTTGTTTGTCATTTAACACCTTTTAAAGTTGTGCACATTAATTAGAAATGCAACGAACCCTCGCGACATTCAAGTCTCCTACATGCAGCTAGAGTTTGTGCTGGGAAACCCAGCTGTGAGGGTAACGCCTCACGACTCACGCCTCAAGCACATGCTCCCAATTTGATAATAACTAATGCTAATGCTAATGCCACCATATATGCGAGTTAATATATAATTGGGGCAGAAACCGTTCGATAGGGTTAGAATCATCAAGCTGGTTTCTCACTTTCAAGGAAATATGTCTGCTACGGGTTGGCCTGCATTAATATAGATATATCTGTATTTTCTTTATATATTATTAATCAATAAGTGTGGCATGTATAACATTTTTAATTAAAAAAGCCAATTGGATTTAAAGAATAGAGTTAGTTGGATGCTTATCAGAATTCATCTAGACTCTCTGCATTTTTTATTAATTAACAAATATACTCAATATTTGAGTATTAAAAAGATTTTTGAAATTGGAGCAAAGCAAGTTTGCTTTTTTTATAGATTCAGGTATTCCTCATAGAATATAAATTTTATATTAAAATATATTTCATAAGGTAAATTTATTTCGCACTTTCTTGTTGCTGGAAGAGTTCCAATTGTAATTAATAAAGAAGTCTAACATAATCATTAAAAATCTCTAGCTGCTTAAAAGTAAGTCGGTGCGGCCAGAATCTCCTTAGATAAAATTGCTAGATTTGGGAAGAAAAATAGGTAAAAATTGTTATGAAAATTGAAAAAAAGAAAAAATTGCTCAACCATTAAAATTTTTTGTATAATCTCAACTATATATTTTAATAACATTAAAAACTGAAAATTCTTTAATTAAAAGCTACATAATCTTAAGCATTTAATCTATCATTAATCTTAACTATAGAAAACTTAAAATATCATAGTCGATGGCAGAAAGGTATCCAATAGATAAACAACTGAAGAAAAATATAAATATTACCATTTTATTAAAAAATTGCTAAAATATAATTAAACTGTTAGATTTATGGCTAATAACATTTAAAAATAAAACTTTGCAATTTCTTTTGTAAAATTTCCAAATCTAGCAACTAAATTACTAAACTGGTAAAACTAATCCAATATGAAATCTACTTTTAATTCGATTTTTGGGTATTCGAGTATTCCTAAAAGTATTATTAATCCATACTCGAAATATGTTTTTCTTCTTTTTGGCAAAATTCTAATTGGAGTTAATTAACAGAGAACCTTAAAAGTCAAAGACAATCAGATACAAGACACGAAGCAGAGAAAGAAAGAGTGAGAGAGAGAGAGAGAGAGAGAGAGAGAGAGAGAGAGACCTTAAGGAGCAGGTCGAGACTCATTTATGCTATCGCTACCATCGATTTTGAGTATGTCCAGTATTCGTTGGCCAAAATTCAAGAATCGATTGACGAATAGCAAATACTCTATAGAGTAAAGTCTTTTACTCGTATTAAATTATATTCCTGGCAAACATATTCAATTGATTTGATTCCTTAGGGGAGACTTTAAGAGTTGTCCTTTGAGTCGTGTTGCCTCTGAAGCGAAAGGGCAAAGTGAAACAAAACTTTTTGAATACCCACGAAATATTTATTAGCCGAAAACGAAATTTTAATGAACTGCAAAGATTCAATAAAAATAAAATCGATATAAAATGAAATAAAATGTAAAGAAACGAAATAAAATAATGAAGAGGCCAGAGCTGCACACCACACACAAAATTATCAAAAACAAAGTTCGTGCTCAGGTAACGCATGCGTCCCTTTACCTGTAATCGCCGCCACAGTCCACGATCGAGGCATGCAAATTGTGAATGCCAAGCGAATGGAGTCGAATCGAGTCGAGTCGAAGAGTCACTGTGGACAGTGGTAGTCAAAAGTGTACGCACATGCGTTCCCAGATCCAGTTTCTTCAGCTTGTGATTTTCTTATTTATTGATTTTCTACAATAAATTTCGCATGTTTGCATCCAATTTAAATAAAATTCGACAATTCTAAATCACCTGATTTTGACGTGGGGCTACTGTGCTGTATCCAGTTCTGGCCTGGCTTGCGTGCCATTCAGTTCGTTTGCTTTCGTTTCTGTTGCTGATTTCTGTTTCTGTTTCTGTTTCTGTTTCTGTTTCTGTTTCTGTTAGCGGAAATGCAAAACAAGGCCAATGCGGCAGATTTATTGACATCTTCGTTGCGCGTCTTGCGCTCGTGCACTACGTCTCTCTCTCTCTCTCTCTCTCTCTCTCTCTCTCTCTCTCTGTCTGTGTCTGTCTCTCGCTCAGCTTTGGTAGCTACTGCCATGAAGATTGACCATTGCTGTTTTGCATATGAAATGGCCAAGAACAACTGCCTCTACCATATCACTAAATGTCCAAGCCATGAGAATGTATCACAGCGCATCTGAGAGTTATCGCAGAAGCCAAAAGCAACGAAGCAGCCCCAATCCAATACTCGTTCATGACTCACTCAGTGGAAGTCTCAATCTGGATTTCAGCTTCTAAATCACAATCTAGAAATTATGAATCCGAAATGAAGCGATACTGATTATGGCGTGCGAATTGAACCTGTTGCGTTCCAGCTCTTCGTGGGAATACGTTTATTCAAATTGTCGCCGAGGCATTTGTTATGCATAACTCTTTTGTTGAGGCTCGCGGCGATTCCGATTCGCTTTGTCTCTATTAATTGAAAATAGTTATTTATATGTTAAACTCAATATGAATTTGATCGAAACTCGAAGCTGAATTTTAAGTTGCCTTATTTTCTGCAATAATGCTTCCCATGCCATTTTGAAACTAATGTCTTAACTTTAATTAATCGAGAGCCATTTCGCACATATTTATTGCCCGCTGCGAGTTGGTGAGAAAAGTTCAAAAGTTGCAAATTTCCAATTCGCAAATTTGCAAATCGCTATGTGCATAATTATTTATCTAATTAAATAATATTGGCGGTCTATTGATTTGGGAATTCAAATAAATGTGCAAAATTTATAGGCCCTGAAGTTGTTGAATCTGACAGTTGTTGGCCACCATTAGCCATCCCCTTGAGTAAAGTGTTTTTAATGCGCATTTACGGATTATGACATCCCAGTTCATATGTGTGTCCACTTCTCGCTCTTCAGCTGATTGCCTTCCGTTTTTATTACAGCATATTATGTGGTTGTCATTTTGTATTAAAATTGTTAATTGGTTTTGTTTTTAATCTGTCAATCAATTAAAAAAACAACTGAGATTTAATTAATTAAATCAACAAAGACCGCAATAATCCAACACCAACGAATATTTCCGCCTCCCAATTACAATGCCAATTCCAATACGAATCCCAATCCCAATACGAATTCGAATGCGAATGCGAGTGCGAGTGCGAATGCGAAAGCCAATACCGATTCCAATTGGAATTCCAATCCCATTTCCAATTCATCTTCATTCCGTTTTGCAAATAATAATAACAATAATAAATAATTTAATGACGTCAATGGCTCGTCGCTCGGCCAGCCCCAAAGCTGATGTGAGCGAAGGGGCGTGGCTGGAATTTAAGTGGCCACGGCTAGGCGGGCACCACCTAACGGAGCACCATCCGCCGCCATTGGATAGAGCGAATGAAAGAAACGGAAAAAGGCCAGGGGGAGGGGGTAGAGGGAGGCGGCGCAGCGGCAACGCCATTTGAAATTCGAAATTCGTATGCAAATTTCCATACATTTATTTTCCACACTTTGGGCAAACAGCGCCGCGAGCTAAAAATGATAAAGCGACTTCATTTTTTTATTTCGTGGCTCGTTTCGTGCCTTGCACATTTTCCACACCCCCGCCTTAGTCCCCGCTGCGCGCACACTCGCTCTTCTCCACCCACCCAGACAGAGCGAGAGACACCTCAGCACTGACTGGCTATGCATCATGGAGTCAGGCCCCCGGACCTCCGCCTGGGCCCGCCTCTGCCCACCTCTGCCTGCTTCCAACGTAATTATGCAAATTAACTCTTTTCGGGGCCTTTGAACGCCTGCTCAGCGGGTCGCCTACCCTCCGGAGTGCCTTTACCCCCAATTCGGGCAACTTGATCGCATTAAAATGGAGTTAAATGTGTGTGTGTGTGTGTGTGTGTGTGCACCCATTTCAAGTCTTATGCATAGTATAATTTTCCTTATGTAAGATGTCAGTTAAAGTTTAGTCCAAATGTCTGAACAGCTATGCAATTTGTTGTATAGCAGTTAAATAAATTTTATTTACGGCTCTTTGTTCGTGCCCAGTCAATATGACAGAGGAAGAGGTAGAGAAGAGAAGAGAAGAGAAGAGAAGAGAAGAGAAGAGAAGAGAAGAGAAGAGAAGAGAAGAGAAGAGAAGAGAAGAGAAGAGAAGAGAAGAGAAGAGAAGAGAAGAGAAGAAGAAGAGAAGAGAAGAGAAGAGAAGAGAAGAGAAGAGAAGAAGAAGAGAAGAGAAGAGAAGAGAAGAGAAGAGAAGAGAAGAGAAGAGAAGAGAAGAGAAGAGAAGAGAAGAGAAGAGAAGAGAAGAGAAGAGAAGAGAAGAGAAGAGAAGAGAAGAAGAAGAGAAGAGAAGAGAAGAGAAGAGAAGAGAGAAGAGAAGAGAAGAGAAGAGAAGAGAAGAGAAGAGAAGAGAAGAGAAGAGAAGAGAAGAGAAGAGAAGAGAAGAGAAGAGAAGAAGAAGAGAAGAGAAGAGAAGAGAAGAGAAGAGAAGAGAAGAGAAGAGAAGAGAAGAGAAGAGAAGAGAAGAGAAGAGAAGAGAAGAGAAGAGAAGAGAAGAGAAGAGAAGAGAAGAGAAGAGAAGAGAAGAGAAGAGAAGAGAAGAGAAGAGAAGAGAAGAGAAGAGAAGAGAAGAGAAGAGAAGAGAGGAAGAAGAAGAGAAGAGAAGAGAAGAGAAGAGAAGAGAAGAGAAGAGAAGAGAAGAGAAGAGAAGAGAAGAGAAGAAGAGAGAAGAGAAGAGAAGAGAAGAGAAGAGAAGAGAAGAGAAGAGAAGAGAAGAGAAGAGAAGAGAAGAGAAGAGAAGAGAAGAGAAGAGAAGAGAAGAGAAGAGAAGAGAAGAGAAGAGAAGAGAAGAGAAGGCTTTTCATTTCAATTACATAACTGAAGCCTCTCCCGGTTGTCTGCAGTTGGTTGCAGTGATTGAATTAAAGCTGAATAAGTCCAGTAAAAGGCGCCGACACAACAACGAATCGAACCGCTTCAGTCTGAAACGAGGCCTAAATAAATTCATCATTATAAATCATGAGCAGCAACTGTTTAATTAATCACCGCTGGGGCAAGCCAAGCTAAACAAACAAAAGCAAAACAAACTCAACTCGGCAATTGCGACTGCAAGTGCTCAGCTGGAGATTTGTGAAAAAGATGATATTTATGGCAACTTTGACAGCGGCGACATCAATATCGAATAGACTCATTGCCTCACTCAGTGCACTGCACCGGAGAACCGGAGCGGAGCCGGACGTCGCAACGTCCTCATTGAGTGCCGCACGCGCAGTGGCCACCAGCGGCTCAGCATTTGTGGCAACTGCGGCAACTGCGGCAACTGTGGCAACTGCGGCTGTTGTCGTGGCGGGCGACAGTTTTTAATCGTGGCAATAATCATAACTGTGATTTGTATGACTCTGTCCGAGGTTGGCTACGGCCAGGTCCCACCAATGGAGTCGCCGCCGCACCGCTGACCATATCGGCAGCCAGAGGTGAATTATTAAAGCGTTTTGCAATTTATGCGACGCGTTCAACTGCCGTTCGGCTGCCGTTTGAAGCCGTCATAAAGCTCCTGCCCGCTGCCACCTCACCTGCCCACTAACTAGCCCACCTTTCTGCCTGCCGCACCTGCCCCACCTGCCCCACCTGACCGCCCTCTGTTTCGAGCAAAGTGAGTGACATGAGCTTGGCTGAGTTTGTGTGCTGTGTGTTGTGATTTGTGATTTGTGCGCCTAGTTGGAGGCTTACCAAAAGCGGACTTTGACTTTTTTGTACATCTTAGTTGGGCTCTCTTTCAGAATTCGTAATTTAGCCGGCCCCACAAGTTGTGGCGCTACGGCGTCTGGCGCGACTGCATTTACATCGCCTTATAAATATTTATGAGTGAGAAAATAAAAAGAGTTCATTATGACTAGAGATCAAGCAGATAGAAGACAGCTATGAATGGCCATTCGTTCGCATCAAGATCGTAAGCAAGGTGAAAGATCTCAGATCTCTTCATTCTCCAGCCCAGCTCAGGGCACAACATTTATTAAATTGATATACCCCATGCACCACATACCCATTCATCGACCGCATACCAATTCTAATGCTCCAGCTCAGCTAACAACCTCACTGCTGGCTGCCCTTCGGCTACGCTATGCAGACGTTTCCCAGCGCTGGGAATAATTCACCTTCAAAAAGAGCCTCGGCCACGTATGCAAAACGTTCGAGTAGAACTACAAAACGATTGGGCCCCAATGTGGAGCTGGCTGCTGGTCTGGGCTCTCTTTTGTGGCTGGCTGCCTGGACTTTAGTTAGAGCTAAAATACATTTGTTTATGCTAAAGTCGGCCAATTAGTAAGATTGTTATTTCTTGTAAAGCTCACAGATGCTTCGTCGCTGATATCGAGCTGGAGCTGGAGCTGAATCTGAAGCTGAAGCTGGAGCTGGAGCTGGAGTTGGTGCTGGTAGCGAATTCAATGGTCCTTCGGACTGTGAGTCTGGCATAAGCCCATTTGTTTGTATTTATGCATTCGAAACAATATCAATTGTAATGAATTTTGAATATCGTTAAGCGTGAGTGAGCCGGGGCACAGCCTCGATGCTCGATCCTCGATCCTTAAGGGCAGCGCATGTGGAAAATGTCGCAAAATGGAATGTTCTGTTGTTGTAGATGATGAGCGATATGAATATAGTTCCCAGGCTCGGAGCTTCACTTCAGCTCAACAGTTGTTCAAGCTAAAGCAGCAACAGCAACAGCAACAGCAACAGCTTTGCGATCTCTTTCCTTTTTAAACAGGCTGTTCGATTCCGTGAGCCTCTACCGCCTCTACATACATATATAATAAATAATTATTTGAGAGCACCCTCGAGACAGCGACTTGAGTGGAAATAATTTTTGGCATTTCTGTAATTCAAACAAATGTTGCACTTCCTTTGGAGCACTTCCACAATGCAGCCGCACGCCCCTTGGCTGCCCCTCGACATGATCGTCATGATCGTCATGATTGCTCTGATCTTTCTTTCGCCTGCCTCCTGCTTCTCCCCATCCGCCTATTCGAATGGCCAATCATTCGCTCATTCCCTTATCCATTCGCTCGCTGTGGCCGTCGCCAATTTTCCAACACGATCGTTTTATGTGTCATCGTTTGATTTGCCATTATCAACGCGGTCTGGCATACAATTCGTGTCAGCTCTCCCCTCTCACTCACTCTCTTTCTCTCTCTCTCTCTACCTCTCTCTTTCGCTCTTAATTTGACTGAACAGACATGGAGCTGTAACACAGCAACATGAAAATTACAATGGCTCACAGCGTGCGAGAATATCAGTAATAACCGACTTGTACAACACTACAGGGTCGCCGCAGTTGCCTCAGTCGCTGTTGCAGTTGCATTCGCCGTTGATGTCGTGGGCTGGCGTATCAGAGACCAATTGGAGTCGCAAATTACTGAGAGGCACGAAGTTTTCGAAATTTTCCTAATGCAAAAGTCAGCGTTGCAAATATCTAATAGCCCTCAAATGCCAGCATTTTCAATAACATATTTTCTACATTTAAAGACGGAACTTTTGGATTATAGTATTTATGTTCAAAAATATGTGACAGGCTGAAGTTGGCCTCTCAGATCCCAGGAAGTTTTAACAACAAATTCGCATCAACAATTTTCATCTCTTTTCTTTATACTTTCTAAAATGATTTTTGCAATTTAAGAAACAAAAGTTTAATATATAATTTTGTATTTATTTCTTCTTTATTTTAATTGAATTCATTATTTTGTGCATTTTTAATTTGAAATTAAGGTTTTTTTTTTCAAATATATTTTGAATATTAATAATTTTAATTTTCTTTTAATTTCCTGAAATAATGCTATTAATATTTTGTTCTTTTTCATTTTAAATTACTTTATTAATAAACTAAAGTTAAAACATTTTAATATACATTTTTTTTTAATGTTCATTTATTCTATTAATAATTTGTTTTTCCTAACTTATTTATTTTAAAAAATTCATTTTTGTAATAAATATTTTGCTATAATTTCATTTGTAATTTATTTTAATTTTAATTTAATTGTATACTATATTTAACAACAGTGAAATAAGTTGCTTTGCCATTATCGCATATCTCGTAGAGTACAAGATTTAAAGTTTAATTTGGACCATTTAATCTTTAATATATAATCTATACCAAACAATCTCTATATCTAAGCCAAACTCTTCTTCAATGACATTAAACAGCTTATCGAAGCATATATGAAAGCCATATAACTTAGCGATATCAAGTCTATTCTTATTAATATACTATAAAAATCCTCAATTGAAATGACAGTAATATGTAGAGTTCGATCTGGTCATTTTCTAGTTAGGCTCTGCCCACTAGAGTTTGGTTAATTGCTTGATAATTCTATATATAATTATATATAGATTTAAAAAATAAATATTTTTCAGTAAAAATAATACAAATATAATTTTGTGGAATTCAGCTAAAGCTTCAAGCCTTTGCCAACATCAAAAATATTCATATGAAGACAAAATGAGGCCAATTTGTAGCTGATCATAGCATTTAAGCCAGATGGAAATCAACCTCAGACAGGGCGTGTGACTGCACAGATGAAGAGGAAAGTTGAAGCATGTTAAAGCGGCCAATAACTGAGGACTGCGAAACTAAATGCAGCAATTTTTAATATAGACAAATCTTAACATTTAAATTATGGGAACTAAGCAAAAATCACGCTGCTCTCTCTCTCTCTCTCTCTCGCTGTTTCTGTTTGCCTGTCTGTTTGAAGAGGAGTCGGGGAATAATTTAAGGTCGAGTCAGCGGCAATTTAAGGACTTGCAAGCTCAACTTCAGGCAAGTTCTGTGTGCTCATATTTGAGGGCCAATTGGTGGGCATTTAAGCGAAACTGTTTGGAATCCCATATCCAAATCCCTGGCAAAGTGGGACTGTTTATTGTTTAGTTCTCGATGTGGCTTTATCTTGCCCCATCGTGCTGCCGACTGCCGACGGCCGAGTGCAATAAATATATTTTGTTCATAATAATTCTAATTGCTTTTCAAATAAACAAGTTAACAACAAGTTGAACAATAAACAATTCGATAGCGGGCGCCATTCGCTGCCTATAAATACGTATAATTTCAAGGTGCTTGAGCATTTTGAAAAGCCCATTAAGTTGGCCTAGAAACAATATTTACACCAATTAGTTGGCCTATCAAAATAATATTAAAGAGATTTATAAGTCTCCGCCTCCGCTTGGTGCTGCCTCTGCCTCGGTGAGTTATGAAATAATTACCCGACGACGACGACGACGACGACGACGACGACTTCTGTTTGTGGAGCTAAATCTGAAGCTAAAAACTGAGCAGAAGCCGAGAGACCGCATGTGGTGCACAGCAAAGGTGAATGGATGCTGATCCATGGGGTTAACTTAAAGGTGTAAACTCCCAGAGGCGCCGCGACTAAGACTGTAACAGATCCAAAGGCAAATAAATTGTGATGCTGCTGCTGCTGCTGCTGCTTCTGCTGCTTCTGCTGCTGCTGCTGCTGCTGCTGCTGCTGCTTGGCATCGAATCCGGTTCTGTTCCGTTTGGCTCCGACATAGGCACAGTTTTTTAAATACCGCCCGCTGTGTTAATCACCCGTTTAAATATGTTTTAATCGGTTATTACATTTGTTTGCTGTAGCAACCCGCAGTGGCAGCCAATTGCTACCGGTTGTTCAGTCGAGAACTTGAGCAGCTTTGATATGGGTAGCCTCAGCGCACTGATCTGAGCCGATCTCACTCTTTCTGTGTCTGTATTGACATTTAAGATATTTTGTGTATAATTAACACTCAGCACAGGTATTGATGCTTAATATTGAATTGTAGTCAATTGTTGAACAGCTTAATTCCATTGGAAACGGGTAAATAATCTATATAAAGTGTTTGTGACAGGCTGAATACAATCTCTTTGCTATATACCTGAATTATAAATACTTTAGATAGAAATAATAAAAAAAGATTTGAACTTGTATAACATATGTTATGTCGAGATTACACTCAGATTGAGTTTTGAGTATGTAAAATCTGTTCATGGTATATATTCTCAAGGGCTGTAAGAGTTCAAATAGTCATACAGATTCATTTATTCAAGCTACACTGATTTCAAATGTTTACTTCATTTAAACAATCTTGATTATCTCTCTCTTTCTCTCTCTCTCTCTCTCTCTATAAAAATTATTGCATTGAATCTACTCGGTAATTGATACTCTGAAACTTATTTTCACTTATGTATTTAAAAAAGAAAATAAATAAATAAAATAAATTTTCCTTTTCTGAAATACAATTTGAAAGTGAAGTTTCGAATCATATTGATAAAATTTATATAAATTTAACTCTATTCAGCTTCTAGAATTTTAAACTTCAGAACAGGAATCGATCCATTGAATTATTGGAATTGTTGGTAATATTATTATTTTTCTTTGTTTTTTTGGGTTCCTTTAATTTGATTCTAATTTAATGTGCAATGAATTCTCGAAGAGTTAAGTCTATGCAATTATTTCTTTCAATTTATACATTCAAAATTCGGAAATCGTCAATAAACAAATTACTCAATTGTAATCATATTTAGTTAATATTATTACTCTCAATTCTTGAATGTCAATCAAATCTATTGACAAAATTAAAAAAAAAAAAAAGTCCAAAATGAGACATGTGATTCAATCGATTCAACTCATGGCAAAAGACCCATTCAATGTGGAATGTTGAAGATATTTTAAAATACTATCAAATCACTCTCTATTTAAATATTAAATGTTTTAAATACATAATTCTAATCAACTTTTACGCAATAGATTTCCTTGGAATCAAGCAACAGTTGAAGACAATTGAAACTCATTGGCACGTTGCTAAATCTCTGATAATCGTGTGATAAACAGACATAAGTGATGCGAAAATTGCATAGCAGTTGCACAATAAAAAAAAAAAAAGAAGGAGATTTAGCCAAATCCAAGCAGGACAACAGAAAACAGTCAACGGAATCGGCTGCATGTGCATCCGGCTTGCTTTTATTTGCGTGGGCCGATGTTGGGTGCTTGGTCAGAGCTTGTCCATTTGTCCATTTGTTGCATGAGTTATGAGCATATACCAAACGACAAATTTCCAACGCCCAGGCAAGTCGATGCCATTGCCGTTGCCGTTGCTGTTGCCGTTGCCGTTGCCGTTGCCGATGCTGTAGGCTGAGTTCGCGTCCGCACACTAAATGGCCATCAGCCACAAATCGGCGAGTCCGAGGCAGAAACCAAGTCTGGAGCTGCCATATTTTTATGCCATGTTTGTCGCGCATGCAAAAGTGTCGAAATATTTATGTTCCGCTGAGAATTAGCAAACAACAAACAGCAACGAGTTGTCGCTGTCGTGCATTGAACATTGCTCAAAAAAAAAAAAAAAAAAAGGCTAAAAAAAAAGCGAAAAAAAAAGAAAACCAAAACGAAAGGCTACGCCGGGTGCCAGGGGTCCAATGTGTTTTATTGAATGAAATGGCGAGCCTGGCGTTGATTCATAAATGTGGCAAAGACCCAACAACAACAACAACAACAACAACAGCAGCAGCAGTAACTGGCTGCTTGCCTTATGCAAATGCTGAAGCTCGACCTACGCATGCACGCACACACACACACTCACACACACACACACACACACCGACACACACACACATTGAATAAAAGCAAAAAGCAAAGATTTGTTGCCGGAAAGCGAGGTGCAAATGATCATATGTGAAGACGGCGTTGCGGACCTTGAAACCTGGTCCGGCTATCAGATTTCACATGTTAAATTTATGCTGCGCATGCGAATTACAAATCAATGAGATGCAAGCTGCATCATAGGAGAGAAAAACTCTTTTTGGCTCATTTAAATATTTCGCCAGATTCCGCGGACTTTATTCATTAATGTGCATCAGCCGGATATGCGTCTCTGATGCATCATAATATTCCCTTCCAAATAACTCCATAATAGAAATAGATGCACAATCCGTCGATCATCTAATCATTCGAAGATTTCTTGTTTATGCTGCGATCGCAGTGGAATGCGTCTCAGTCCATTGTGAGTCAAAGTTTGTGGCATCCACAAGACATATCCACATCTACATCTGCATATATATGTATATATATATATATATATATATATATATATATATATGTATATTTTTATTGATTTTTGTGTGCTCATAATGAGCAAAGACTAGGGATGCTGCTGGTTGGGCTGGCTGCTCTGGTGTCTGTTGGTCTGGGCTAGTTCGACGATAGGAGAAACAAAAGGAAGCCATAAATTAGATCTATGAATCAAAGAGATATCTGATTTCTGGCCGTTGATAAAAATATTTATATACTCATTTCTGGCTTGGCATAACTCTTGGTTCTGATTTGAGAATCTCTTTGCTTTTTAATAGGGTCGCATATTTCTCTCCTCCCTCATCTCTCTCTCTCTCTCTCTCTCTCTCTCTCTGTGTTTTCTAATATTCAATCGCACTGAGGCAGACATTTGGTCTCTGGGAAACACACAGAACTCAAGTCGAACGGCCTTTAGATGATATCATATCATAAATTTGTGAGCGTTCTTATTAGTTGGGTTTCGTTTCGGTTTTCTTTCGATTCATGCTAATAATCTTCAGATATATTCGAAGCCCGTAGAACTTTGTGTTGTTTATGTGCAAGTATTTCACGTTTGTGTTTTGTTGAATGCATCAGAACAAGTTCTCAGCTCGAGATAAGAGGAAAACAATAAATTCCATATTCTGTTTTTTTTTTTTTTTTTTTTTTATGCTCGGAATTAACATTTCATACAGCAAAAGTTGGAAAAGACTAACAGTAACATTAATGATGACTAATACTCCTGCTTATCGAGCGTGGCGTTCGATATCTGATTAGAGAAAATATGCCCGGCCAGAGGTCTCATGTGATTTTGCACCCCTCAGCGCCGTCTGGAGCAGCTCCAATTAAATGAGAATGCCGAAAATGCCAGCAAAACTCGGAAAACATAAGCTGTAATCCATTGCTACACATAAATCCAATTAGGATTTGCTCAAATACTTGCCACTTGGCACTCGGATGCCACATGCCTGGACTAGACAAGATAACGTTCCATCCATCCCCATTCCGCTCTCCGCTCTCCACTGAGAGAGACATGTGCACAAATCAAAGCACATTCGCCACGATATGTCCGGCACGGCACGTAAAACAAAAGTAAAAGTAAATCACTCAGCGCGATTTTCGCTAATAACAAAAATGATTTTCCCAATTGCCCAGCCAGCTGCAAATGCTCCTGGGATGCATTAACCCATGTGAGTATGTGGGAGTGTATGTGCGTTAGATACCATTTGCCAGTCGATAGTATCTTCGCCTTGCCCTCTAATGAACTCAATCAAAAATCGATTTGTACAAGAGTCTCTGCAGCACTCATCATGAGCGGAGCAGGAGGTGGGGAGAGGATGCGAAACGTTGTACATCAAATGGAATTTATGAGATAAATTGCCAAACAGATTTGACTGCTTATGGCGGCCAATTGACCAAGTTTTCCCAATATGAAAGAGAATTATTAATAGTCCACTCGAACAGGATGTGTTCCGTCATAAGTTCAATGCCTTGAGCGCTGCCCTCACGCACGGCCTGACCTAACACAGAGCGAACTTGTCAACTGTCAAATGCTGATGCGGAGCCATTAAGAAAAGAGAAACCCATATAGGTATAACCTGTCTACACGGGGAACGAGCAACGTGGTATCGGGGTATTGGGGTATCGGGGTATCGGGGCTATTGGGACTCCAAAAAATATTGTCATCATAAAGCGCTGCAAAGAAGCCGTTAAATATTATTAAGGAGACCATTTAAATTCATTAATGAGCCACATACTCTTTTCGACCATCAAACAGCAACAACAACAACAACAACAACAAGAAGAAAGAGAGGCCTGAATTTACATATGGAAGATGTTAACGCTTTACGAGCGCTACGTCGCTTCGTCGCTCGTCGCTCGTCATTCTCAGACCTCGACCCATGTCCCAAGAGGCGCAGCATCACGAAAATGAACAACGACCACGACGGATCCACTGTCTCTGCAGGTACGAGCTGAGCACATCCCCTCGTTAAAACAAATGAGCGAGGGCGAGAGGAAGACTCCACCACATACAAAAAAACAAAAAAAAAAGAAGGTGAATGCAAAATGCGAAATACAAAATTAAATTAAGCAAATGAAAGCCCACGTTGACAATTTTCATATCTCTGGCTTCGGCCGAATATTGGTGAATATTGCTTAAAAACGTCAATAATTCATTTGTTATGCCTGCACATTGAATGTCGCCGACACGAGATATCTTCTCAGTTGACACACCACCAACAACAACAACAACAACTCAGATTGAGACTCAGACTCTGGCTCGAACAGGTCCCAGCCAAGTTTCAGATCCCATTTCAGCTTTGCGTGTTGAATTTGGAGCGCGGATTTGTGCGCGGCGCTTATGCAAATTAAGATGATTCCCCACTAACTCAAAAGGCAATTCATGCAAGATGCAAACATATGAATTTTCAAGGCTGTTCAGTTTGGTTTCTCTGCGTAGACTCAGAAGGAAGCCCTTGATGTATTGGTACTATAAAATAGTTTATTGTAAAACTGGATTGGATTGATATAGTCTCAAAGGAATAAAACTATTGAAATATAAGTAAAACTATTAAAATTTGTCTAGGCGGAAGTGCCTGACTTGGAAATACCCTTTATAGTCTGTATATATCCTTAAGGCTTTGATATATTGATATTATAAAACAGTTTATTATGAATATTATATGTTAAGAATATTATATTATATGTTATGAATTGCTCTAGTAGGAACTGCTTTGGATTATTAAAGTTCTAAAAGCTGGAGTTGTACGACATGGAAATACCCTAAAAATGTGCAAAGTTGGTCTTTCCATATTCCTAGGTTTTTTATGTACAGAAGTACACAACTAACAAACGGCTGATATTGTTCTCTCTATAGATTCCTCATTTAAGACAAGCGAAAAAAGTTATTAAATAAAATAAGTTTTTTATATTTTCAACCTAATGATACTAACATAATTTCAAAATATATGTTTAAGCCTCCAACCAATCGGAGATTGGTCAGTTTCCATATCTTTTATTACAAGTGACCACGCTATATCACGAAATTCCCGTTACTCTCTTGTTCTGTTTGCATCGAACCTCTCGAAGTTTCTTAACAATTTCTTCTAGTCATCACATAGACCTGCCAACTCGATCTCTCTCAAGAACTACGTGCAGCAGCACCTATATTCGTCTCACTCTCGTGAAGTACCAATTTGAGTTTATCAGGATGGGTCCTACCAACTTAAGTAACAACTTCGATACCTACTCTAACAATATCACGGCACGTTATATTCGTGCTACGACATAATATATCAGTCTTACTTATGCGATATATATCAGTCAAATTCTCGTACTCTGGAGATCTATGATTCACTAATAGAATCTAGACATGAAATTTACTGCATCTAACTTTTAAGGTTTTTCTTGATATTTACAATATCTTAATATTTAAAATATCTATATTAAGTATATATTTAACCATGTTGAAATATCAAAATTTAAGTAGATGCTAGAGGCCTGCACAAAGACATTTGAAACGCAAAATGAAATATCTATTCACTTGCGCTCACTATCTCGTCTTCGCAAATAGAGTAAACCAAGCTTCAAGTACGAATGAAGAGCACATGCCGCAAAATACATACATACATGCATGCTTGCATGCATACATACATACATACATACATGCATGCATACATACATACATACATACATACATACATACATACATACATACATAAAAACATATATACATACATACATACATACATACATACATACATACATGCATACTTACATGCATACATACATGCATGCATACATACATACCTACATACATTTTTTGTAGTTTAGCTCATAATTTACACACAATTGTTCATTAAGAGCTTAATTAAACAATAAATGTTCAAGTGAAATACGCAAAAAAAAAAAAAACAAAATAAAAAAAAAATATTTTTAACAAAAATTAAAAATAGTATCTAAAAACAAGTAAGAAGGCTCTAGTCGAGACGGCTCGACTACGAGATACCCTGAACCCTTAAAAAAAATTAATAAGCTTCTTCTTTACGCACGTATAAGCGCGCCCTCTGCTAACCGCGCAGTTGCTGCCGACGGTTGGGGGTGGGATGGGCTGTATGGACTATCTTCATGAAACTTTCAAAATATATTAATTGCATTCAAATGTATCTATTTGTCCTAGTATTTTATTAGTTCTTGGTTATTCGAAAAGTGAAGTAAATACCTGACAACACTAGAAATATTTCGTTCGACTCAGACTCAAGGTATATGATGTAGTATGTTGTATATGATATAAGCATATGCCCATTGCATTACAGTGTATGCAATGTTTAATGTTGGCATATGCCCAACTATTGTAAGAGTATTACTCTCGAAAACAGAGCGGCACTCTGCCGCATAATGCAATTAAATATATTTGTATGTAAGCGGCGTAATATGATCGATCAATTGTGAATGCATTGGCAAACACTTTTCAAGCACATGCCTTCTGCATGTACATATATGCGAATATATATATATATATATATATATATACTACATGCTACATACTCACGCTCTGCCGACGTTTTCATAGGCAGAACTCTTATATATATTCTAAGTAATTAGGCTAAGAATCGAAATGAATAAAATAAAAGAGACATTGATACATGAATGGTCAAAAGCAAATGAACTATCTTTATATTTCACCACAATGATATATAACCTCTAAAAAAAAAAAAGGGATTTCATAAAAATGTGCATAGTACTTAGAAATAGAAGAATAAGAATTTATTCAGAATTAAATAGGATTTGTGTTTGACTAGATTAGAAACACAATTGAAGTAATTCAGGATTCTGAAACGCATTTTGCATCCAAAAATATTTTAAAATTCTTTTCCATTCTCATTCCAGACTTTTCCCCCTTCGTCCTCTTATTGTTCTATAATTTATATTCTGTTATATCAGTATTGAGTAGAGATACAAAGGGAATTAAATCTTATTTCAACTGTCACAAGTATCCTGATTTCCTTTATATAAATTGAAATTGTGATATTTCAAATGATCTAAATCTTATTTCCTTATGTTTAATAATTATTGAAATTGAATTATTTCAATTCAGTATACATATATATATAATATATCAACTCACAAACATTCATATAGACAAAGCTATATCCACTCAGTTCGTAAACCCGATCAAGAATATATATATACTTTTTAAGTTCCGTCACGCCTCCTGCTACATTGTTTCAGAGCATAAATCGCCAGAATTTGTAATTTTTTAACTTTTCGCTCAGCCATTGTTTGGCTGAGGAAAGAAAAAACAATTTGATATTTGCCGTCAGTTAGGCGACGCATTCATCATTAATTTTCCACATTATGTAAACACAGCCAGACACGAGGGGCAGAAGTAGAAGAAGGAGAAGTGCAAACATTTTGAACGACGACGCGCTGACATTTTGATTTCCGTAATAAAATAATTAATGATGGAACTACAATCGGATTTGGATTTGGATCAGTGTCTGCCACTGAGCCACCGAGGCCCAGGCGCCTAATGATGACATTCAAATAACTGACTGAGCTGAACTCCCGGGACTGTCCCCGTCACCTCATCGAGCATTTGCACATGTGAGAGTAATTAAGAGAAGGGTTCTGGGTAGACCCTGGAGACGGTTAATTTATCAGAGACTGGCTCGGGTTACATGGTGGCGTGATTATTGTGACATAATTTTTATAAATGAATCGCGAGCTGCGAACGGGCCTAACTCAGCGAACTGATGCGAATGTCTTGAGCCCAGTGACCGACAAACCGGTGTGCAAAAAATTTTCTTTTTTATTTGCTACACTTCAAATATTCATCAAATATTCAAAATTCATATTATGGCCATGGCTGTGTTTAGAATAAATTAAGGCCCCGCTCACTCAAGGCCTCAAAGTCCGACGATGGCGACGGCGACGGCGACGCCGACGTGAAAAACTCAGACAGAATGCGTATGCGAATGCGTCGCCAATGACATTTATGGGACAAATGCTCCACTCCCTTAGTATGTGTATGAATGAGCAACTGAACAACTCAAAGTTCTCAAAGCCAAACACAATGCAGTGCCGGCCACTGAATTTTGGCGCCATCAATTTGGACACGGAATTCTGCGGAATGCGCACGAACCACAAGAAAAAAGCGGCCTGAAAGCCGTTTTCTTTCCACTTGCAGTTGAGGCGAAGGCAAGTCGAGGCGCCAGCCAAACCATTTTCAAGACCAACAAAAAACGCCAGTCGAAAGCTCACAAAAACCACAGCCACAACAATTCATCAATGGAATTCTGTCTTCGAATTAAAAATGCGAAATTTCAAATATGATTTTCGCTGCAGCCGGAGCAACGAGTCCAAATCAGTATGGGAAAGACAAGTTAAGCTCGACAAGACATTTCAGTTTTTAAGTGACTAAATGAAAGCTACTTAATATGAAAGAAATTCCAAGTCTATAGTCTACACTGGCCAACAAGAATGTGTTTCTCTTTCGCAAAAATGGATACATCGGATAGATTCGAGTTAATATTAGTTTGTGAATCTCACTTGGAATGCGGAATAAACAAATCATATGATGGGTTTAAGTATGAGTGAATATATCGCAAATGGAGCACTACACAGGCCAACAAGAATGTGGCTCGATGAAACTGAATTGGAAAAGAGAATAAAACTAAGGGATTGCGCATATATTTTGTAAACTCAATTTTGAAAAATAATAAATTATTGAATGAAACGATTCAGATAGAGAAAGAGAGCGATAGAGAGAGAGAGAGAGGGAGAGTTATCAACAGCTAAAATAGGAAGTATAATAGTTGGTAGGCTAACACTATTAATACTATTACTAATAATAATAATTAATTTATAATTACTATTACTAATAATTATTATTATTATTAATTGGCTTAAATTCTTACATTTAGTTTGATGTATAGAATATTAGTTAATCGCAAATGGATCATAAAGAGAATTTGTTGTATTATGAAACCATTATTTATTAGGACAAAGGATTTTTATTATTTATATTTTATATTTTTATTTTTATATTTAAACCATTATTTATTAGAAGAAAGGATTTTTATTATTAAAATTATGATAATTATGATTATTGATATTATGATTATTGCCGATTCACGCTGTATTTACACTGTCCTTGACAGCGAAAGGTGCTTAGAAGAGAGAACCGCCTTAGCAGGCTCTGTCGGTAAAGTCGGTAAATGTAGAGACAATAGTGCAGAAAATATGCCTGGAAAAGTATGTTACTTCGCTAAAAAGATTCTGACATACAGAGGGCAATGCTCAAAAAGAGCATATTCGAGGGCACCACCTTGAAGGTTAATGCGAGAAAGCTCTTGGTTCTAAGTTGGAATTTGAGGCGTAGACGGGGATTCTGTAGTCGGTAAGCAGTCATGCTGTCCGACAAACTAATCAACGATGGCAGATCAGACGATGGTACATATAGCACTATTACTTACCTTCATATACCTATATTATTATTATTATTATTATTATTATTATTATTATTATTATTATTATTATTATTATTATTATTATTATTATTATTATTATTATTATTATTATTATTATTATTATTATTATTATTATTTTATTGTTATTATTATTATTATTATTATTATTATTATTATTATTATTATTATTATTATTATTATTATTATTATTATTATTATTATTATTATTATTATTATTATTATTATTATTATTATTATTATTGTTATTATTATTATTATTACTAATATTATTATTATTATTATTATCATAATTTTTGTATTACTATTAATTATTATATTATTGTACCGTTGATAAGTCATTAGCTAAGTTTAAACGAGGCAAAATGAGCATTTGAGAGTCATCATTAGTAACGAAAGCATCACAATATTTCATAATGCCAGCTGACCTGCAATCTGACATGAAAAGTCTATTCTATGCTCAGATTCGTAAAGTCAACAAAAGCCTTCTACAAAATATAATTTAATTCTTATTAAAGCTAAGCTCTGTTTGCATAATCCTTTGGCTCCACCCACTCATTGAGGGCTCTCAGCTCAAAGAGACTCCATGCCGAACAGGTAACCAGCCACAGAAGAAGGCGAGTCTATCGAAGCTTCAGCATCGACGATTTGTAGAAGAAAAAAAACAAAAACAAATTAAGTGACGGCCCAAGCAAAAACAAACAAATACAAAACTGAAGAGAAAAAAAAAAAGAAAAAACTTGGGTGATGCAGTGGATCGGGTTCAGAGACTGGAATGGAAATTGAAATCGTATCGCATGCGACAACAAAATGTTTATGTGGGCTGCTGTTGTTGCCTTAGTAGTAGTAGTAGTAGTTGTTGTTGTTGTTGTTGTTGTTGTTGTTATTGTTGTTGTGGAGGGACTGGCAGCGGGAGCTTTAAGAGCGTTTACTTCTAGTCTTTGATTGTAGATAAGTCCATGGCCAGTCGGCGATCGTTCGTTATGTGTGTATAGAAACGCATTTGCATTTTTAGCATTTAGCATTTAGCATTTTGCATTTAACATTTTGCATTTGTTTAATAATTTGCTTTATTATATTTTGTTATTACATTGACATGCTCTATTCGTGTTGGCGCTGAACATTTGTGCATATTTTATATTCATAACTTGTCGCTCGCCAACAACAAATGCCCCGAACTATCCCCGACTTTTGTTTTTATCGAGCGGCAAATATCGATGCAGCTTGCCAATAAATTGCCCAGCCAATGCACATGTGACGAACTGTGACGAAGCCTTGAGGCTAATCCCCTTGCCCCTCTGCCATCCCCTTGCACCTATCCCATCCCCATCTCATCCATGTGCAGAGTGAGTAACGAATGCTACGACATCGAGAGTTATGACAATCCGTATGAGTATATGCATATTTACAGCTGTCGCCAGCATTTCAAATGCATAAATGCCAAGCGCGTTCTAATAGTAATAAATTCAATACCTCAACTATTTATAAGCCTCAAGTGTGCATTGTGTTTCGGTACAGAACTCATATAAATAATGATCTGAAAAATAAATAATAATTGCCAATGAATCTTTGAAATGTATTTGAGCTGCGCTCATTATTATATTAAATCTGGCTAATTGCCTTAAGTGAAGCGAAAACAAGTTGGAAAGCTGCAGTCGGCAGTAAACGGTTATCTAATACTCTCTCTCATAGATGGATTTCTTAAAATATATGTATTTTTCGAATTTTCAATTTAAATGAAATATTATAGATAACGTTGAGAAACACTGTTGAGAAAAGTCGAGTTTAATTTGAAAATTTAGGATGAAGATTCAAGTGAATTCTTCAAGCTGGAACGAAAAGTAATTAAATATTTATATATTAAGCAGGGACCGTAACGATTATAATTAAAAAAAAAATAATATCAAGAAATAATAATTATTTTTTGAGTTATTTAAATGAAATTATTTTTAATTATTATAATTGATTTTTATGCTAAAAATTGATTTTGATTACAAATTAATTTTTATTTTTATTTTTTATTATTTTTTATTATAAAAATAAAAAATAAGAATTATTTATGCTTTGATTTTTATTTTAAAAATTTAAATAAAAATCAAATTGAAAACTCTTTTGATACAAAGGAGCTAGATCATATATGGACCTATATATATATGATTTACGCATTAATACCTTTAAGATGATATATCATATGTATGTAATTATGTACTTGTGTATGTATATTTAATTATCTGTTTAGGCAGTTGCCCAGGCCTCATATTCAGCGAGCAATGTGTAGCCACAAAAGAGTGAACGACAAGGATTGAACTAAACTTAAGTATTGATATACGAGTACTTTTGATATCGACTGTAATCCAAGTAGAAATCTTGATAATCTAAGCTGTAAATATTTTAAATGTTTGCCTTGCCCTAAGAGCTAATCATCATTCATCTTATTATCAGCGCTCATCAATGACATCTATCTCATTTATAACTCTACTCCAATAACACTTCTTTCTATCTCTACTTATCAACACATTAATCATACAGAGCTATAAGTTCTACAGAATGTAACAGTTTACCCAACAGTTTACCCAAAATAGATCAGGAACAAAATATTGAATAAAGCCGGCTTTACATATTTGAGATATTTTTAATATATATCTAGAATATGAATTTATGTATGTATTTCTTTATTTATGATTATTATTAATTTTATGTGTGCTTTATTTCTCTTTAAGCTTAGGGTTTAATATGTAAATTATACAGTGTTTAGATGATGCTTTTCACCTTAGAAATAGTTTTGATAATATTCTGTTTTTTCTTTGTTTTTATACAATTATATATATATAGCAAAAAAAAAAAAAGTGGAAAGGAAATTTTTATTTGACTTATGTACTAACTACTTGAATATGAATTTAAAATTAAATATATATATCGAAAAATACTTATACATAAATAAATATATATAATAATATAATAATATATAAAAATATATAAATACATATTAAAAAAAAAACTATTGAATAATTAAAATGTATTTTATTTATGTTTAAATATAATTTTTTTTTATATTGACAGGATTTTACTTAGATTTCCTCGCCGTGTTACAGTGTTTAAGCTGATCCCTCTGTAAGTGATCATACTCTATTAGGCAAGTACATTTATGGATAATTCTCTAGATAGATTCATCATACTAGTTTTTGATAGACGGATATACAATTCACTAAACTAATATACCTCATTTTATTTTCTGATCGAGTGTAAGAATTCATATAATCTTAAGTGATGCGGATTTGCTAATTACAGTTGCAAATATAATATACGGGCTAACAAATTAGTTACATACGTAAAAGTTGCACAGGAAATGCATATTCATATGCATATATATACAGGTACAGGTATGCAGTTATGAATAGTACATGAAAGAAAAATGAACATGTAAAAGCTTTTAAATGCTTTTTTTTATTTTGTGCTCCATAAACCATAAATGTGCCACGCCTTTTAGTGAAGTTGGCCATCTAATTAGTTCCGAATCAGCAAATGACCATAATCGAAATTGCATTTACAAAGCGAAAAAGAGAGAGAGATAGAGAGAGAGATAGAGAGAGAGAGAGAGAGCAAGTTGGCCCTAGGCTACAGTTAATAGCTTACTGTCCTTGTACACACAGCTGGGCAGCTGTTCTCGAGCCATAAAAAACGAGCCAAACATATTTTAAAATCGGTTAACTGCCTGCTGCCTGGGCAGTTTAAGTGCTCCTCAATGCATTCTGCTGTTGCT
The DNA here is from genome assembly GCA_035047405.1 of Drosophila stalkeri. Lineage (NCBI taxonomy): Eukaryota > Metazoa > Arthropoda > Insecta > Diptera > Drosophilidae > Drosophila > Drosophila stalkeri. The sequence continues at coordinate 29,845,086 of JAWNPR010000039.1, read as the reverse complement.
GTTGCTGTTGCTGTTGATGTGAATCGAGTTGTTGCCACCTTGCCAGCAATTAGATTCACTTCTTGCAGACTACCGACAATAGCTGGCAAGCACCAGGCACCTGAGCAAAGCCACCCACTGATAGGAAAGAGCCTGAGCTAATAATCTAAGTTCAGTTTGATTTAATTATAAACTTGAACTGTTCTAGAGTTTGGTAAAATATCAAATATTTCCATTAACTGCAGCCCTGTAAGAAACCCCCCCTTCTACGTTCTCTTAACTCTTTTTTTACATTTCGCACAAGTATGATGTTTTCCACTCTTCAGCTTTATATACCTTGACGAATCGACGGTGATCAAGGGAGCCCTCACTTGAGTCGAATCGTAAGCGGAAATGGTTCGCTGTCTGAGTGTAAATTTCTTTCTTTAATGAAAGCCACACACAAATGCGAGCAGCGGGAACAGGAGGAAAGTGTTTCTGATTGTCTCGCAAGTGTGATGTGAGTCGCAATCACGAGGCCATGATGTTCGAGTACTCATCCGACAAATTTTCACACGATATTTGGCAAAGATATGAGCTCGAGTTAACCGTATGCCGAGCGGCGTCAGCAAATGGCGATTAATTAAAAATTTCGTCAAAAAATTTGATAGCAGATTAGAAACGCCTTTTTATGGCCGCTACGTGTGCGCGAATTCGAGTAGCTAATCGAGAGCTAACTGCCACCATTCCCACATGGTCAGAGCCCAGAGCCCCCCTCTACACAGCTCCAAACTTTGTCGTTTATGAACATTTTTACATATTTTTTCTGTTTTTTTTTTTCTGTTTTTTGTTACTGCTGCTGCCCGCACGAAATTGGGCTAATTCGAACGTGCGTCTGGCATTTGTATATTTATGCGTGCTTGCTTCATAGTAGTTGTGTGTGTGTGAGTGTGTGTGAGTGTGTGTGTGAGTGTGTGTGGGGCAAAGTCAGAATTAGAATTATGGCAGGGAATGTCGACGGCGGTACGACAGTTTCATTGCTGGCCGTAATTGTTATGCAAAACGCGCCTTCCTTGATTATTGCCAACTAAAATGAAATAAAAAAAAAGAAGTAAATTAAAATATGTATGTACGCGCATATGCATATGTATGTTGTATATAGTTGTAATAAAAACTGAAAAGCCGCCAAGATATATACGTTGCAAGTTAGTCAAGCTCTCAGCCAAATGGCTTTCAAAACACTCACGCACCGTTAGCCCCCACCTGTTAACTTCTTGCGAGCTGTAATAGCCATCATTATAAGCCCACATGCCATTGGCTAGGCCACGTGTGGCCGCAGTTATCCATATCCATCATGCGACTATTAAGTTTATGTAAATTTCCCACAGTTTCGCCAATTTCTTAGGACAATAGTAAAAGCAAAACAAAACGAATAATAAAAGCGAAATGATTATTCAATAAATTGGGGTCACATTCATGGAGAGCATTACACTTAGGTAATTACTACTTGGTACACTCAATTGTTATTCATTTGCTTTCGAATATCTAAATATTCGTATCTAGTTCAGATTGGTTGACTACAAAATATTGAAATTTCTGTATCGAGAAAATATTTCAACAGAGTAAAACTTTATAGATTTAAAATAATTTCAGATTCTTGATGTAAAAGGCGTGAGGTATAAAAAGAAAAAAAAAAAAAAAAGAAATATATATATATATATATATATATATATATATATATATTGCTCTTCATTATTCTATATATCAAATTTCATGAATCTTACTCTTAAAATATGCAAAATATGTTCAAATTATAAAAGTTTAAGTGTATTCATAGATCATAAAAACTTGATCTGAGCTTCTAATGGGAGGAGTGTCTAGTTCACAAATCAGATCACAATCAAATAAGCTGACGGATGTAAATCAGTTGGACGGACTAATTTACGGATGGGCGACTTGAATGATTGGACGGATGGACGACTTGACGGACGGTTGGATGGACGAATGGTTTCATAAACAGATTGTAGGATGAACATACGTATGGATGGACAAATGGACGTAAAAGAGAACGGATGGACGGACGGACAGATGCACGGACAAATGGACGGACATACATACGGCCATACGGACGGACAGAAGAACGGAAAAACGGACAGGCAGACGGACGGGCAGATGGACGGACATACAGACGGAACGAAGAACGGATGGACGGACGGGCAGGCGGGCAGATAAGCAGAGAGAGAGTGAGAGAGAGAGAGAGAGAGAGAGAGAGAGAGACGGGCAGACGGACGGACAGACAGAGCAACAAACGGGACACGACAAAGCCTTCTACTTAATTAAAATTAAATTTAAATTAAAACCCAAGTTCAGGAACAACTTTTTCATAAATACTGTCAATATTTGAAATTTTTATTTTATTATATTTATATTTTTAAAATTAAAATATTTAATATTTGGCATCCTTCTCTTTTCGCTGTGTAATTAGAAACTAAATTGTAATTTATTTTCTATTTTGCTTACAGCATATTCCAATGCGAGACAAACCTTGTCGGACTAATCGAAATGTCGAATTGCCAACGCGATGCCAAAACAGAATGTGTGACTTGAATTGACATGTTCAGAGACAGAAGAAGCAGAAACTAGACAGATATAAAAAGTAAAACCGCTCTATATAGCACTTGTCTTAGCCGCTGCTTGCTTGGCATTTAAAGGCAAGCAATAAATAGAAGGCAAATGCTTAAGTGCTTTATGCCAGAGCGAGAGGCGTATCTGACATTTTTGTAAGGATCAACTTGTGTGTGTGTGTGTGAGTGTGTTGGTTGACAATTGTTTCAATCACACTTTTTGAAGTGATTTACGAACTCAGAAATTTGCCGTTTTAATCATTTGGGAAATGCGAAAACTCTTCGATTGGTTTGTGCCCGACAATTGCAATTGCAATTGCAATTGCAATAATTATATTTTTAACTCTTAATTGCAGACTCACTAGCGCACCAGATGCCGCACTGCCTCCAATGGGCCCAGACTGCGCTGCCGTGCACAAAGAGACCAATGAGCTGTCATTAAAATAAAAACAGAAAGAACAATTGCCGAGCCATCAATCCGAATCGATGAAACGGATACAGATAGCGATGCAGCGACAGATATAGCTGCAGATATAGGCACAGATACAAATATATATATATATATATATATATATATATATATATATATATATAAATTAAAAATAAAAAATAAATGCATTGCAAATGCAAATGACTCGCTGCTGCATATTTTGGCCAATATCCAAGGAATGTTTTTTAATCAGCACATAAAAAATATTGCACGTCTACAATTTTTGCGATTTTTCACCCTTTCGAAGCGAGATTCGTTGCGTTTCGATTCGTTCGATTTATTTAATTGCATTTTAATTTATTTCGAATAATTTTTTGTTGTTGCTTATTTTTTTTTTCGTTGTTGGCATTAATCGATGCTCGGGAATTTCAATTATAATAAAACTTAAAAAACTGCTAAAGAATTTATTCAATCAATGCAATCGAAAAGCAATTATAAGAAAGCATTTTATAGTCGCTTTCAAAAAATTTTACAAACAACAATGTATTAATACAATTTGCAATAGAAAAAAGATCTCTCTCTCTCTCTCTCTCTCTCTCTCTCTCTCTATTTATATATATATATATGTATATAGTTATATATAGTTTTCCACGCTCAAGGGGAAAGGGAAAAAATAGATTTTAAAGATGTTTATTACATTTGGACTTTCGCATTTAAGTTTTTCTTTTTCTGGTGAGCTGAGGTAACAAATTTAGCCAAAAAGCTCTTCACTTGAAATCCTTAAGCCATAAATAAGAAATTTTTATCTGGAAAAGTTTCGGACGGTCGTGTTCGCTCGAGCGTTGAGTTAAAATAAAAATGATGGAAATAAAATACGAAAAGTACGAGAAGTTCATCCGGATCGAGTGCAGAACAACTTTCGCAGTCACGAACCGAGCTCATGTCCTTGTTTGTATTAGGCGTACGTGTGCCAATGAATTTTTCTTTTTTCTTTTTTTTTCTTATTTTTCATTTCGTCTCGTTTCGTTTCGTTTAGTTTCGTATCGTTTCTTTTCTTTGGGAGACGAAAACTTGAGCTGTCCATCGCAGCTCAGCTGAGCTGAGGGCTTATTGCTTATCTGGCTGGGCTGGGCTGAACGTCCATGTTTGCTCGGAGCTCGGAGCTTCCTCTTTTCTTGGCCAGCGACTTATGAAATACTTACTAACGGCTTTATTTGACCAGCTCGCCACTGGACTGCTGATGAGCACACGGTCAGAGAGCAGGGAGAGGGGCCGAGGGCAACAGTTTGTAAAAATATTTGCCGTGCAAACATTTCCCCCATGCCAGATGGATGGATGGATGGATGCACCCTATCGAGTGTGCTCTGTTCATATTTTATTTATGTTTACGTAGAAAAATCAATTCCAATTGAAAACGTTTCCCTGGCGCAGCAGCAGCAGCAGCAGCAGCAGCATATGAAAAATCCTTTTATGCGTTTGCCATTGCAGTATTCGACAGATGAAAATCAATTTTTAAACTTTTCTCTTCTCGTTTTCTGCAGCAATAATCCCCGCAATGGCAGCCAGTCGAGTTTATACTTGACTACATTTATTTGCCAAAATATGGGCAGTACGTGACACGGCGACTGCTCTGCGTCCTGAAGAAATATTGATTTGAAATTCAATTTTAGCCTGAATGCTGCCAATGCTACCAATGCCGCCAATGCGGTCCGTACACATGCATAATTTATGCATATACTACCAAAAAATGATTTCATATGAATAATAAATCTCGAGATTTATGCGCCGTTACTCCTGGCTTTTAAGCTAAGTGATTTTATGTTTTCGATCAGGCCACAAATCCGCCAATCGAGGGTCAAAGTGGAAACACTTTAATATCAGCGAAATATATGGAGAAACATCAGAAATATATTATTTATGTCTTGAATAAATTCAAAAATGAGAGTTCTAGATATAAAGGATTTGTTAATATGAAGACAGAAGGCGGTGTGGAGGAGGAGCTCTAAGGTATAATAAATATTTAAAGAATATGAAATAATATTTTGATTGCTGAGTGAAATATCTTCTCATAGACAGGGCCACGACTAAAGCTAAAAAAAATGTATAACAAAATAAATATAATAATTTTAGACAGTATATAAGTTCTAGATAAGATATATATATTCTATCTAGTCTATAGAGAAATGTCTTTGCTTTTGGTTTACTTTAGTTGTTCTATTCAGTTAAAGTTTATTCGAAATCTTTAAAAACTTTTTTTCTATTCATTAAATTTTCTTTTATCTTTATCTTTAGTTATTTGAGCATAACTTAAAACTCCTTAAGAGCTAAATCTAGCTAAATTATTATATAAAAATATTTTCTACAAATACGAGAATTCGGATAGTATAAATAGCAATTCGTTTGTAGGCTAACACTCTAGAAATATTAGATATATTATTAATAAAAAGAAAAAAATGAACGATATATTATTTATTTTTGAAACCAATACATACTCAGGCCAAACATAGAAAAGAAATCAATCAAAAAAAAGTCTTTGATTCTTCTCTGATACGATTCACGAAGCATAACTAAGAGGTAAGATATATCATTGTTGACTGTCGATAGTTAAGTTCTGGGCAGGTGTTAAACTGCTCTTTGCTGTGAGAGCAAATCAAATTCGAATTCAAATTAAAATGTCGAGCAATAAATTGTGCACAATTAAGAGCAACACCTAAAAACATAGACAAAAAGCGAAAAGAAATGAGCAGGCAGACTGAGAGCTGGGAGTTGAGATTTCTGGTCTCATTAAACCGAGTTCAATAACCCAAACAGAAGACATTAAGAAGTCGTCAAATGGGGACTCGGCCGTCTATCGACACTCGACAGTCGACAGTCGTAACAAGTAGGAGCCTCAACTGAGGAGGCCCCATCAAAGCTAGAGCCAAAGCCAAAGCCAAATCAAACCATCAAATTGGCGGTAATAGTTTCGGGTTGTAAAACTCACACGAACAATAAGTTAATCAATCTCAAATTTTAATTACAAAGTAACAACTTCCTTTAGCAATTTCAGGCGCGATGAACTCGGCACAGCGCAGCGACTTGACGGCGGTTTTGTTTAATGGATATGTTTGCCAGGGCGCAATTTACATAAAAATGCAGATGCAGCTCAAGGTGTGGGCCAGCTGAGTGAGTGTATCTGCAAGATACTGGCTAGAGAGTGTGAGAGGTTCAGGTACAGGCATACACATATAGTATTTTATGTAATTTGTCTTTGTTTCGCTGTAATAAAACGAAAATGAAATTGTGAATTGCGTATGGGGAAAGGAAGAGGAAGACAGCGTTGATCAGCCCACGGCTGCAACGAGTGTTGAGTGTGGCTCGACTCACCCTCACTCATTCATTCATTCACTCACTCACTCACTCACTCACTCAGTATTTGGGCATAAACAAAAACCTAAGCCCATGTCCAAGTAACAAATGAAAAATGGAACTCGCACGAACGAGTTGATAATTTATTTGAATTTTATGCGATTCAACTCTGCGCAGGCGTCACAGCCAACGCCTCCAGCAGAGGCAACAACTGCAACTGCAACTGCAACTGCGACTTCGACTGCGACTGCGACTGCGGCAGAGGTCAGTTGTTTCCCCCTTTGCGCAGATGCATCAGGCGTTGTCTGTGTAATCCTTTGTTAACTGCGCAGGTGACAGCCGCTGGTCATGGAAATCGATTAAAAGTCGCGCCAGGTCAAAGCCAGGCAGCCAGCAGGACAATCCACAAGGATAGTCCAAATGTCCTCATTGAGCGTCGCTCGCTTCGCTGATTCGTGAACTCGTGGATTTTGACAAGTTTATTAACTTGTGGGCTGCCAAGTACAAACAGAGCTTGAACGGCAGACCCCACCAAAAACAACACAATTTCAGAGGCACTGAGAGAAATGCGATATTTACTTTCGATACTTCTATAATATAATATATTATGAGCAAAGATTTGACTTTTTGTTAGGTTTGAATATGCTTCAAAATTACTGCACTTATTCTATAAATTATTTTATAAATAATTATTGATGAACATATATATATATATATATATATATATATATATATATATATATATATATATATATATATATATATATATATATATATATAATGTATATATTTTCTATAATTAAATATATATAAATACAAACTTTTTAATAAGTAAAAATATATATATATATTATGTATATCTTTATTTTGCTATAGCTCACAGTATTAACACATTTTATTGTGATTAATAATGTCAGATCTCAACTTTCTAGAAATAGTTTCCAGAGGAGCGTATGAAAAATATCTCGTCCTGTAGAATCTTTATTATTTCTTTGAATATTATATATACTAAGTCTATACCTTTTCCATATATATAAAATTCACTATTTCTATGCATAATTTTATCCTTCTCAGAAATTTATAACTAGATAAGATCCTTTAAAGATATCTGAACAATACAAAACAAATAAAAAATAAAAAAAAAATAAGAAAATTTACAAATATGTAATTCATACCTTTCGCTTTCTCGCTTTCATCCCAATTTTCGCCAAGTGTATTTATTACAGGGAAAACCAAAATCCTTGTGGGCGTCACGCACTCACCCCGCTTTGGCGGCTTCGCCGCGCCGTTTGAAATATTTTTGGTCAAAGTTTATCGCGACTAGCGCCAAGGCGAAAGTCAAAATCTTTTGTCAACTCAACCTATGGGGCGAACCCCAGCAGAGCTCCGCCCCACCCCACCCCGCCCCGCCCTGCCCCACTCCCCCCATAAAGGTGCTGGCAGCCGCAACCCTTTTCGCTGCGGCAACTCCCCCGAGGGCCATGTACGTGCCCCGGCAGAGTCGGGGTCCTGTGCGGCTTGCTCTGTGGCCAGAATTTTGATGGAGTCTGGGGCTCTGGCTTTTCGCTGCCGAAGGATGTTGTGGCAAAATCTGCGTAAACTTTGCTTGTTCGCGTCTGCATACATATTACTCTATATACTTATGTATATGTATGACTATTTATATTTGCTTTTCGGGGGGGTTTGTTATAATATCCCTCTGTGTGTGTGTGTGTGTGTGTGTGCTTGGAGGGTTCAGTTTGGCGTTTACTTTATGTCTTATTTGCTTATGAAATAAGATATTCCAAGGCGGCGGAGGCGACGTCTGCGGTTTCTCTGCCTTGCTCTGCCTTGCTCTGCTCCCTTGTCAGTTGGCACGAGTTATGCATAGATATAAGCAGAGTCGAGATATTTTCAATTCAATTTTATTCTCTGTTTATGAGATTGCCTGACGTTTTTATGCACTTTTCTGCTTTATGGCCAAAGGAAACAGAAGCAGACACCGAAAAGGGTTGCCAAACGGCGCAAGCAAACACGATTTGGGGAAGGTTTTTCCAATTCAAGAGAATATTCATATTATGTTTAGGCCATGTCTTTGCAGTTTGAGTGAAATATTGATGATATTGCTGCTATAGATATTATTAATTTTTAAGATAATATTAAAGGAACAGCCTGGAGCTATACGGTTCATTTATTGTTCTTCATTTTGTGTGTGTGTGTGTGTGTGTGTTGGCCAGCATAAAACTCAATCAAAAGCAATTAAAACAGTTCACAATAGATGCAGAGAGAGACAGAGAGAGAGCAACAGACAGACAATAGCCAATTGTTCGAAATGGAAACATCAAAATAGTTGCTGACGTTAAGGTCTGGCGCGTGTGCCTGGCGCTGATCTCTGCTCCTGTGATCCCCTGTGCATGTGGCGTGGGTGCAGCGAGTGGCTCAACTAATGAATTGGCACAAAGGCAACACCTTGCAGGAGTCGACTGCAGCGGGACTGGACACAGTCCATCGACTGGCTGTGTCCGATGACTTTCATTTGGATTTAGGCATCAAAGCAGCCACCAATAAAAGCACCAAACAAAGCCAAAAACTGTGAAACTGGGAAACATGAATTGCTGAATTGAACCCTTCGCTGACCGCCTGCTGCTACTGTTGCCGTAGGTGTTGCTCCCGAGCCTTGACACCTAAAACACGCTCGCAAAGGGAATTTGACACGCACCCTGCTCCTTGTCTGTCTCTGTCTCTCTCTCTGTCTGTCTGCGTGTTCGTATTGTCTGGCCTGTTACAAATTGTTGTGGGCGTTACAAATCCGCTTACAGCTCGACCTCAACTTGCCTTTGCTCCACACACACACACACACACACACACACATACACACACACACACACACACACACACACACACGTACAGAGTGATAGACAATTCCAATTCCAATTCCAATAGAAAGCATCGAATTTCATCTTGGTATTGAAAAATTTTTGAGCGTTAAATCGCCAAAAATCATTCGTTAATTTTGACGTTTCCCTTTGTTGCCACTGGGGGTGGGACACTTGGCCGCTGACCAACGGTCAACAGCTGACCCCTGATCCGAGTGACCCGCAGACGGCGTGTCACCACGTCACGTCAAGACAAAGCCCATGTGGGTGGATGGATGTGCGTCTGCTGATTGCAATTGTCCAGTTTGGTTGAGATTAAAAATTTATTTCGAAATTAGCGCAATTGTTGGCATTGCTCCCTTTTTGTGCCAGCTAAAACTCAAATAAGGGAAAAAAGACAATATAAAATACAAATAAAATTGATGCCCTCAACGTATGACTCTCTATGTGTCTGTCTGTCTGTCTATGGATGTGCCATAGCAAATGATTGAAAATATTTCTTGATTATTTCTACGAATTCGCGTGACCGACAATTGATTTCATGCGAGATACTAAAGAAATGCTTACTTTATTTTGAAACAGTTTTTATTGGATATATAGTATATAAACATTCTCATTGGGTAATACTTGATGAACAAAATTAAAATAGTTTTCATATATATAATTTACAATTAAAGAAAAACTTGTTTTTGGCTTTGCTGTGCGTAAACACCCCAAAGACACTGTCCACCATTGCTGACCAAAAGCCTAACCCTCTTTTGGGAAAAAATAAAATAACAACTTCTCAACCGGACATATCAATCAGACGCTAAGAAATTGGATCAGAACGGGGGGTCGACGAAACGACGAAACGACGAAACGACCAACCAGCCGAGCCGAGTGTGGCATGGGACTCGCCATTAGGGCCAAACAATAGCGTGGTAATGGCTACTTTAAAATGACACCATTCCGCTTGGCGGTCGGAGGTTAATCGCTGGCACCGACGCGCCGTGGGCCACCACCCGCTGTTATCAGCTGGATTAGACTGGACCCGCCCTCCACAGGCGAGTGATAAATGCATCGCCGGAGCAGCGCATTGAGTTGTCAATGTGCTGCAGTGAAGTGGTGTCAAAAATGTCCAATTGGCGGTTTCTCTCATTGCAGCTAAAAATACACAATCCGAAAACTAAAATAAAGCTAAAGGCAATGCACGACTAGGAAATACCGCGCACCATAATGCAAAACTTTACTTTGGACTCGTCATGGAACTGAATTAGAACATAAATATGATATTTAAGACTGAATCTATTTAAGACTGACAACCTATTTCTGTCTTAATCAATTTTAGAAGATATGAGGAGATCTATGAGGGATTACTTCGATTTTGTCTACTTTGCTGGATTACAAATTGGCTAACTCAAGCTAAGAAAAGATTTGTCGATAGATATATTAATTAAGCCTGATATTAATTAAAGCTGGCATTATTGATTTAAATCCTAGAGTATGTTTATTATCTAAAATCAGTAACAGATTTATCCAAGATTAGTATTATATATATTATAAATATATAGAGAGTTGGCTGTAGTCCGCTCATTCTGAGCTTATTTGAGCGTTAATCGATATACACGAGTTTGAAAGTATATCGATTAAACTTACTTTCAATTATTTTAAGATTTAATAATTTAATTATAATCGAATTTAATTATAATAATTAAAGTAAGTATATAGTTAGATATAGATAGCAGTTTGAACAGTTTAAAAATGTATCGATTTATCGATTCAAGTTACTTTTGACTATTTTATTAATATATGATTTAATTATTATTGAATTCGCATTTAAACAATAAATTGAAGATATAGAGAATTGGGTCCGTTGATGCTGATGATGATGACAGCTTATCCGAGTGTTAATAAATTTATTCAAATTTGAAAATATAACGATTTTTCAAATAATGACAATTTTAATTATTTTGAAGCTTAGAAAATATTATAATACATGGACTTAAGTATTCAAAATTTGAAATATTTCATTCGCTTATTGTCAACCGTAATTCATTCAACTGATGTTTGTATCGAATACTATCGATTCCCATGTGAAGGAAAAAAGTTATCGACAACTATTCTAAACTTGAAATACTATTCTACGTGATCAACACGATCATATAAAAGGAATAATGAATTGAGAGAGGGGCAGATCAGAGACGGTCTATAAAATACATGCCAACAATGCTCGATCGAGTTGTCTGCTGATCGTTAAGAATTAATATACGTTTTCTTTTTGCATACACAAACAATTCTTACTGCCCATAACATGTATCCTAGTACAATAAATATACCCTGCTGAACAAATGTCGATAATTGCAGGGTATTGAAAAACGAAAAGTCATTTAATTGACAGGCCATCGAGTGTTTTATGATTCAATTACGTTCAAATAGAAAAGTCACTAAAAAAAGTGTTGCATATTAAGTTCACACACACACACTCACACACACACACACACGCACACACACTCGTTCAGTTGGTATGCTTAAATTGGCAATTGATTTTTGTGGTTTTCAGCAAAAATGTTGTACAAATTGTGGATATTTTTTGCGCTGGCAATCACTTTGTGAATTTGGTGATAGCCGATACGAGTGCCACGCCCATTTCAACACTATAACTATAGAGATGCATTGCTCGCTAGTTGTCTACAGGTGTAGCTGTTGTTGCTGTTGCTGTTGACTGTTTGTTTTGCATTAAACGGTTTGTTTTGCTAACCAAAGTGTTGATTTTATGGCCGACCGCCGTTTTTTAGCGACGAAATCACACAGTCATATGGCATTTAAAAAGACAGACAATCCATGGCAATGCCCGATATGGGGGACCACACTGGACAATTGTCGAATGGTGTCCAATACTCTATTTTTTTCCCACTCACTCAGTGTATATATATATATATATATATGTATTTATATATGTATTTACCCACGGCACAATGTAGAGTAATAGCTGACTTACACGAAATGTTAATGTGCCCCAAGCCCCATAAAAAAAACTTCATTACATCGCACTAAAAACGAACGCAATGAAGACAACTAAAACTAAATCCGAATAATATTATATATATATAAAACAAAAAAAAAAAACTTAATTTAAATTCAAAAAAGCCAAAACCCCAAAAAAAAAAAAAATGGTGCGTGCTTATCGCCGATGCCGCCTCTGAACCCGATGAGCTGCTCGATAAAGCAGCTACAAAAAAATAAATTAAAAATACATTTTTAAGGTAAATGTGGCACTTTAAAGGCAGCTTGAGAAAACCACATAATAAATATAAAAACACAATTAAATAAGTGCATAGAAAACAAATGCGTATAAAGCAACAGACACAGGCACACACGGACAATAAACTCAAATAAAAAACTCACAAATTAAAATAACACCAAGAAATTTTCAAGTACCACAACGTGAAAGGGCAGCACGATCGAACCGAACCGAACCGAACCGAGCCGGCACAAGCAACGAGTTCCCTTCCCCACGAAGCGACATCCAAAACTATTTAATGTCACGGAAAAAAAAAGAAACATGGTTGCTCCTCAAAACGAATATTTCTAGTCTATGGAAATTGTTAGTTGATCTATTGTATATTATTAAAAGTATATCATAACTTTTGAATATTTAGAATAATTTTGAATAGATATAAAATGCTATATTCGAGACTAATCAATAATTAATCTAGCGTATATACAAGCGTATAATATAATTTATAAAATATATATATTCATCCGTTTAACTAGACTTCTTAATATTGCTCAATTACATACTTAAGCTTCTATAATTGATAATCAAAAATAACTTAAAATAATATTTTTAAGACTTTATATAAGTCTTAAGTAAATCAAATTGAATATTACAAAAATCATCAAATAAACTAGAATGGAACTTAACATAGTGAATGTTGGATACCTTAATAAAAATAAGTACAATATTTATATATTTTTCATATGCTGCATATTTTAAAAATATTTAAAATAATCTAAAAAGTCAAGTTCATCAAATTTGACTAAAGAGTTAAGCAGCTCTATTCTATCTTTCTCTTTCTGTCCTTCTCTCTCTCTCTCTCTCTCTCTCTCTCTCTCTCTCTCTCTCACACTATCTCTCTTTCTATTTGAGCATTGAACGTGACTAGAATTGGAGGCAACATTCAGTTCGGGGTGTGAGACACGTTTTGCGGAAACAACTGCTGGCAACAGTGTCCAAATATTTGGAGCACAGTTGGAATGCTATCATAATTGGAGCAGTTGCCTAGATAGTTGACTGAACTTAAAACTCGGCGCATGGCAAATGGCGACGACATAAATTTCCATGCTAAAACAAAAACCCAAAAAAAAAAGAAGCTGAAAAATAAAACAACAACTCAAATGCAGGCAAATGCAGTCAAATGCATACGACGTAAGTTCGATGAAAAATGCGTTCGGTTTACCATTAATCCACAACCCTGATCCAGAGCGACAGATCATTACACACGCGCGCGCGGCAGCCCCAAAAAATTCACTATGGAAATTTATTAATAAAAACTCTCCCAAAAAGCAGAAAAAACATATTTAGGAATGTAGCAGGCGAGCCATGAACCGACTACGCAATACTCGCTCATGATAGAGGCAGAAATTTGTTTGAAAATTTTCGATTTCTGATTTGTCATATTATTTATGGATTTATTTGTGGAGGAAATCGATAAATAAGCAACAGTAAAATTATATGTTAATAATCAAATTATGAATTACATTAAAAATATGAATAACGTTTATCTTTCCAATTACTTTACCTTAAAGAGACTTATATAGATTAGCTATAATCTAATGAGAAAGAGTTTTCCAATGTATCGAAAGCCTAATAGGTGAGATAACTTTTAATTGATCCGTTGGATAGGCCAACAGTGTTTGGACTTCCAGATATAAACTACACCCTTAAGGACAGCTTTCTCTAATGTTAAAGTCGAACATCTATTCTCCAATATATATACTCCAATCTCTCATACTTACATCGATCAAGACGAGTAATGTGCAAACCTGATATACTCTCTTGAACTTGTGAGCGAGTAGAGCGGAGAAAAAACATAAGTGGATGTGGAGCGATGCAGCATACACGTGTCTAGTACATATAACAAACACACCGAGCAACCCATACCAGCCCCTGGCATGCCATAATTCCATTCTAGTTGCATTTGCCACGGGAAGTGGCACTCGCGCAGTTGTTGCTCTGGCGTAATTTATAGCAGAGCTGCCAAATGACATGCTAACTAATAGTAGGCTTCATAATTTATACATACATAGACAAAGCACACATACGAGTGCGTAATTTATGCCACTGCAAACCCCGAGTGCCCGGACGGACAGACAGTCGGACGGAGTGCTCGACTGCCCGACTGCCTTCCCACCCTCCTTATTGCACAGTGATCCCAGGCGCTGACAGAGGTCACAACAGACGTCAAATCGTAGGTTAATAGACGTCGCTGACCCTAACAGCATTTAAATATCGATCATGATCCGGGAATATATTGAAACACTGTCCGGGATTATTCCCAATACAAAGTCGAATTTTTGTTGACGCTATAAAATTTTATTTAATATTTTATGATTTCGTGAACTCCAGGATAATTTTTAGTTAAGTCAAACATTCGAGTAGCAAAGAATTAATCGGAAAAAAATTTCAAAATAATTGGGCAAATATACGTGAATGCAGAGAGATATATCACGAACAATCCGTTACCAGCTGGAATAGCCGCTGTTGGCATTTTGACCCATGCCACTACCAGCACTGCCCATTCCTAAATACACATTGCAGATTATCAGATCAGATCAATTACAGAGAGTACTTGGCATTGCGTCTTACCATTGCGACTCATTCCGGCGGCATATCCTCCATAATTGCCGCCCATGCCGCCTCCCATGCCGCCTCCCATGCCCATTTGTCCCATTCCGCCGGCAGTTTTGTGCACATTCGTGTAGCGCATCATCGACTGGTTATACGCCTCGAATGGCGGCGAATTTGGCACTGCGTTTTGGTAGCTCTGGTTGGCCTGGTTGGAGTGTAGCCACTGTTGTCCGCCACCGGCACCAGCACTGCTGTAGCCGCCGTGGCCCATTTGACCCATCTGCTGTTGGCGGCGATGCATTAGAAGTCGACCCCAATAGCTAATACCTGCTGCTCTAGGCAATTACCTGTGGATAGCTGGACATTCCTTGGCTGCCCTGGCAGCCGTTGGAGCCCTGTCCACCGACGTAGCTCCAGTTGAACTCTGCACCACTATTGCCGTAATCCATCTCAATTATTTATTTTGCCAAAATAGAAATTTTGTAAATAATTTGTATTTATATTAAATATATTAAGTTTTTCTATTTTTCCTTATCCAGATGTTTTCTACTAAAATGTTTGAGGTCGAATGAAAATTTCCAGCTCAAGCCATCCGTAGGTCCTCAAAAATTCAAACGAAGTGACAAGATTTTCCCCGCTTACTAATTTTATAAATTTACTCGCTCATTAACTGTATACCTAAATTTTATTAAAAATAGTGTCCCATAAAAATTAAAAAAAAATATATACATATTTAAATATAGTTCAAAAAGAAATTTAAAAACAATTTTTTTTGTGGTCAATCTCAAAGTTGCTATAAAAAAAAAAAAACATAGACGCAAATCAAAAAATCATTTTTATATTTTATTTATTATATTATCATCAGTAAAAAAAGATGCAAGGCAAAGTGATAGAAATTCAATGAGGAAAAAAACTGAAGAGAGTTTTTTACTTAATTTATTTTACTATTCGCAATAAATATTACAATTAATTTTTAAAAATTAGAATCAAAAAATAAATTGATAAATTTTAACATTTGCTACATAAAAATGTTTAATGAGTATTAATATATGGGCAAATATAATATGGTAACTTTAAGTTAAAATATAGGTTTATTCAAATGACGAAAAAAACTGACTTTTAATTAAATGGCTATATATACACTTAGCAGTAACATTTTCACAGTTTAATTATGAAAATTCGATAGAATTTATAAAATACATAAATGTATATATATTCAAACTCATGAACTCATTTAAAATGGAATGGGAATGGAATGCAGTCCTGAAAAAAAAAAAACAAACAAACAAAACAAAATATAAATTTTTATAAATAATTTTTGATCGATTGCTGCTTATCTCTTATGCAGATTTAAATATGTAATATATAAAAATAAATAAAACTAAATAATAAATTTTAAAAAATTTAAATTTCTACCGCAATTTCATAGTTAGAATTACATTTGATATCATTTGATATATCTTACGTATGTGTTAAATTAATAATTTATCTACAACTTCTGGCCTTTTATTATATACATATTCTTCTCTTAATGCCATGGCTAAGTTGTGTAGATTAAGAATTACAACATTTTGCAATTGAATTCAAATTGATATACATATTAATGATGTGTGCTCACTATCCGAAGTTATAAATTAATTGAATAAATTGATTTATTTTAGCAATTATTCAATATTTAAATACATCCATTCTCTATATTGTATCTCACTTCTTGCTCATTTCTAATTGACAGTAAATATTTGAACAAATGTTATAATGCCAATGAAACGTGGCTTTGATTACTCATAAATAATTGTATAATAATTTAGCCAGAGTCTCTCATAATTTTTACACCTGTACAGAGCACAGCTGTCTCTTGGCCATTTGGCTGCAAAAACCAGTCTTTGTCAGCGGCCACAGCTTGGAGTGGCTGAAACAATTGCCAAGCATTGAGATTATTCTAGATCGACGCAACAAAGAACTACGAAGTGACCTCATAAATCAAATTGTTTCGTTATGATCTTCATAAATATATAATTGCTTCATATTCATAAAGCTAATCACGTTTGCTTGGAGGACAATGTCGTGTTGTCCTTGAGCATTAGGCCACAGGTTGGTGAGCTGCACTCGCACCTTGTTCTACCTGCAGCTCAGGTAGTTTGCTCGTTTTTTTTTTATTTATTTTGTTTTTTTTTTATGCCTGACAATATTTAAACAGCTCTACTTAGACAATGATTTACTGGCGAGAGCCGATAATGCTTTACTGGATTTTCTTTTCTGCTCTCAAGGCAGCTATTTAAATGCCATAAAATGCCAGAGATATAATTAGTAAATTCATATGGATATATCTTAAAAGCTGAAAAACACTTAAAGGCGGTCGCCGAGCCGAAAAATTGTTTTGTTCACCTGTTCCGAGCATTTTTTATATTCAATTATTGGAGGCGAAACGAAGAGAATTTCATAAATTTCATTTTCATGCCACGTGCCACTTCAGTGTCATGGAAAACTAAAAATTCGCCCCTCTCTGTTTTCTTTGTCTGCTAAATTTATATATATATTTATTTTTTGTGTTTTGTTAGTTCTATTTACGTTCACATCTGATTTACTTTCCCTACGAGTCTCCCCCTCCCTCTCTCCCTCTCTCTCTCTCGCTCTCTTTGTTATTATGAATCTCTGGCATACAGTTGGAGCAGCTGGGAAAATTGAAGAAAGCCCATTCAAATAGCTGACAATTAACACCTAAATATGCTAGTTTGCCCACAGCTATGCGTGCCTCATCAATTGATATGGAGGGAGTTGTTGTTGTTTCTCTGCTTCTGCTTCTTCTTGTTCAGCCAAAACATTTTGATTTATCAACTCTTTTTAAATTCCAAACATGGCAACATCTTTTACAGCTAGCGACTCATCAAGAGTCCAGCAAAGGCAACAGATACACTCTGCACTCTACAGAAACAAATTGAACTCTTTAACCCCGCCCACAAACGTTTTGACCCCAGAATCCGGAATCGAATGCACACGCATCGTGAGTTAAGCTGAGAGACATGCTCGGGCCTATTAAAAAATTGTTTATGAAAAGAGAAACATTTCGAAAACGATTAATCATCGGCAACGTTTTGGCTCGTGGGGGCGAATCACATTGCCCTTACCATGCCTCCTCCTTTCTCCAGATATTCCCCCCTTTCATCGCAGCAGCAGCAGCAGCAGCAGCAGCAGCAGCAGTCTCTTAATGTCTGCTGATGATCTCCATGGCCCAGTGGCATCAGCAGCAGCAGACATCATATGGCAGCCAAACGATTAGGCACGAGAGTGCCAGCCTTCCATTTTCAGTGGGAGCTGTCGGGTTGGGGAAAGTGTTAAATGCCTGCCAATTAGTGCCGTCTGTTCGATGCTCCATTGAGATCGTTTCCCCTAATTGGCTAAAATATGAATTGCCATACAATTTAATCAGCTTAATAAATCGTAATGGATGTGTGGGCGAAGAAGCTCTTCTTTGGCTTACAAATACGTATTAAGATTAGAAATGTGCAACATAAAGTTGAAGATATGCGAGGGTCGCTCCAAAGATACTCAGACTGGCATATGTATGTAAATGCCCACGGTTGATTAAGCTCAACAAAGCTTAGCTATAACGGTCAACAACAGTAATCGCTATTAATAAATTAGTGAAAATTAATAGGCAGTTGAAAGCCTCTGAAGAAATATCAGAGTAAAATAATATTTGATTTAAGCTATATATTATCTCAGTTTGTACACTAAAATATTGGAGGGCAGAGTTAAAAGAGGCGAATTGATCAGCTAATACGAATTTCCTTGACTAATCCAACAATGACGAAGAAAGTTTATAAAATAAAGTCTAAAGTCTATCACTGAGCTTGGTCTGAATCAACTTAAGCCAGCAAAAATATCTTAAGATTCTGTACATCAATTTTTTAATTGAAAATTCAGTCACCCTAAGTGGGGCTCACTTTCTTATCCTAAGCTTGCCCTTTTGTTACCATGATTCATCATAACTAACATAAGGAATATTTTAGGATCTTTAGAGCCGAAATTATAAAAATAAATATGAGCAAGGACTCTACGTTGGGACTGCCTGCTACAAATTTCTTCTGTCTACTTTCTTCAGTTGTCAACTTTAAAAGCGACCCTCGCATATGTGACAAAATTAATTTTAATTGATATTGACCATATTCTATTACTGAGAAATGCTTTCATGTTCTCTTCCAATCTATAATAAAATGTAAAATATCCACTAATGTTTATGATTTTAAATTTATCTTGGAATGATCTTGTAAATATGAACTCTATTCGATCTTAACTATATTATATTATAATTGCTTTTCAATAAGTTATATTTTTCGAAATTGTCATCTCCTATATAGCTTGCCTATTTCGATTTAGTAATTTAATTCCATTTTAGTTGGCTTTTATTGAGCTTTTTTTAATTATTGACTTTAATAGTTTTTTCATTTATGTATTTATATATTTCTTTTTATTTTATAATGAATTCTGGTTAAACTCATAGCTGTTTTTATGAGAAAATTTCCAACTAATTTTTTATTAATCTTTAAACTATCTCTTTCTATATAGTACTCTATATACCTCTCTGTCTTTCTATTGCTCTCTCTCTCTCTCTCTCTTTTCTTCTTTTTTTATCTTTATTTATAATATTTACTCTTACAATTATTTACCATTATGCGAATAATCTTTATGTGTTTAGAGTCACAATTACAATTTTATTGAATTTTTCTGAGTTATAGAAAAATGTTATTTCCATTTGGCCTTAACTGTGCGTGGGGTGAAATTGATTTGGTTGAGCATCGAGCTGATGTCATTAGAGTCGAGTTTAAGTTGGAATGTGACAAAACCCACTCATAGCTGGCACATTAGCCAATGCATGGGAAAGAGGATAAATATCTGCTGTATGCCATATCCTAGGCATATTCAGTATTCAGTATCTGTCAATGTTGGTTTATTGTCTCGGCCCTTTGGCAATAACTGTTATTTGAAAGTGAAATGTGTGTAATATTTCAATTTTTGAATGTGCAACCGGATGCTGGGTGCGAGAGAGTTGTCAGAAATTGACACAATTTAAACTGCTGACCTTTGTCCAGTCGGCCCAACCCCCGTTCCATTGCATTGGGCTGCCGCAGAGGTCGCAAGGTCTCTCCACGCATTGTTCTGCATTTTTCGGTTTATTGTTATTGTTATTATTCCGAGAGTTTTCAGTCGGCAACTGCAACTGTCGAACGGAACAATTTGGCTTTATGTTCGCACTGTCCCTGCACTTCTATGGTCATTTGCAGGGGTGGGCGGTTGGCGGAGGGTTGAATGCTGGCACGCGCCGTCGTTGCCGCCTTTTGCTTTAGGCTAATGATCAGGCTCGACCCAACGGAAGCCCAAAGTTTCAAGTGGCTCTCCGACTGGTGGCACTAAGTCCGAAAATGACACCCGCACGAGACTGAAACCCGAACAGAGCGACACATAGACAAGACACAGATGGACATAACAAACAGTCATCCCCCGCTATCAATGATGCAAAGAATGCCCCGTCCTCCGTCCACCGTCCCCCGTCCCACGTCCTTGTTGCCCGACTCATGACACCCAGCCAAAAACCAATAAATGTCATCAAATTTATTGCTTCTGATTCAAAAATTCTTTTGTTTGTTTCGGTTTTACAATGAAATGTGAAAGGACCAAGGACACATTACACAGGGCACAGGACACAGCCCTCCAGCGGAGCTGCTGACAAAAACTTTGAAGTTATCGGAAATAGAAGATAGTTTACCGAGTCATGTATTGAACTTTCTCAACAGATGTCTGTCAATATTTGAGAAATACTTTCAAGTCGATACAATTATTATAATATATTTTGATTGGGGCATCCATTAAAGGAGAGACCAATGATAAAATATAATGTAATACAACAATGTAATGAAGTTTAATAGGAAAAATCCTGTTTATTGTCTGTCTAAGGTTTTAACTGTGCTTAGTCCATTAGAAACTCGCTTTCAACAGACTTTGTATCATTGAGATGATAAAAGATTCTTATATGAGTTTTGGTAGAGTGACATACTACTTTCGGATAATCTACCAGAATAGACCTATTCCTCTATGTTCTAAACATTTCCTACAAATCCGACAGTGTTTCCTTCAGTAGCTTTCAACGGAGGATCCTTGGTTTTATATAAAGGAAATTTAAGATCCTAACATTATTATTTAAAAAAAAACATTTAATGCAATTTATTTAGAAAGTATTGGACAAGCTCCCTTGCAAGCTCCCTTGATGGTTGTATTTGAGTCTGGATTGAATAGTTAAGATTACGCTAGATAGAGTCTATGCATATCTGACACCCCAACAATCCTTTCAGATATAAACAAAAATACACTATAACCTGACTTACAAGTACAATTTCAATGTAAGTTAGACAAAGAATCATTTGTTTCTGGGTTACTCAGGTATATCAACCCATATTATGAAACATTTAATAATTGTAAATAATAAAATTCATATCGATGACAGAAGTGCGCATTGTAATGCCATTGTCGAGCGAGACAGCATTTATCTTCAATGCTCTATGCTGCCTGTCGCACATTAATATCCCGGCCTGTATAGGGGGCACAGAATATATCCTGCGGGCGAGTCAGTCACTCAGCGAGCCTGAGCGTCATCCATCGTTCCCCTTCCAGATGCCACGCTCTGCCTTCGACTCCAACTGTCAACGCGTCGTCAATTCTATTTTTATGTTTTATTTTTATTTATGTTTTTTTTTTTTTCTTTTTCAGGTCTGTTTTGGAAAATGTTTTGCTTGGCTTCCGCTTCGCTTCGTTTGTTTAATATTTGAGTGTAATATTTCAGTTTTTATACCCTGAACCCATTGAAAATGGGAATTCAGGGTATAATGTTTTTGTGAAAATGTATGTAACAGGCAGAAGGAGACGTCGCAGACCCCATAAAGTATATATATTCTTGATCAGCACAAAAAAATAAGTTGATATAGCCCTGTCCGTCTGTCCGTCCGTCCGTCCGTCCGTCCGTCCGTCCGTCCGTCCGTCCGTCCGTCCGTCCGTCCGTCTGTCCGTCCGTCCGTATGAACGTCGAGATTTCGGAAACTACAAAAGCTAGAGAGCTGAAATTTTACACGAACACTCGTATCTTAGTTACGCAGTACAAGTTTATTTTGTTTTTTCGATAACTCATCCCATTCCTTAATTATCGATAAAAAATCGAAAATTCGTTTACGTTTTTTAAGTTTTTCGAGCATAACTTCTACACCGTTTTAGCTAGAGACTTCAAATTTGTATATTTAGATAGATATTATGGATACGCAGATTTTGTAATTTTCAGATTTTGGATGCCACGCCCCCTTCGCCCCCAATTTGAAAAAAAACGTATTTTAAATACTAGAGACTTGTAATTTGGCAAATGGATAAATTTGATTGCTATTAATATATTCTGAAAGTTTCATGAAGATAGTCCATCTAGAAACGGAGTTATAAGCGTTCAAAATACAGCCCACCCCACCCCCAAACGTCGGCAGCAACTGCGCGGTTAGCAGAGCGCGCGCGTAAAGAAGAAGAATATTAATTTTTTTTTTGCAGGGTTCAGGGTATCTCGTAGTCGAGCCGTCTCGACTAGAGCCTTCTTACTTGTTTTTCGTCGTTTCGTCGTTTTCTTTTCGGCTTCGTCTCTCATTGTTGTTCTTGAGGAGCGTCTGCTGATGTTTTGTTTGTGTTGACAATTTGTAGGTTTTTTCTGTGTGTTACCGCTAAATAGCTACAAATTTATGAGCGTAAATAGCATCGTAAATCAATTTTTAATGCATTTCCATTAATTCTTTCTTGGCTAATGTCAACAGCAAATTGATGGCACCATTGTCCCATGCTCTGGGGTCATCCACAATGCTCAATTCTGATGTTATGTCGGCATGTGGTGGGCGGGTTTCACAGAATATTATTCAAATATAATTGACTGTTTGGTATGTCTGCGTATTTTTGCATAGTTTCATATTGAATGTGAGCGGATCAATTAAATTTGATGTAATGCATTTGTAGAGTATCATGCTAATTAGGGCAAGTACATGAAGCAGAATTACAAACTCATTTGTTCATATGTATGTTTGTGTGTATTGTAGACACTTTAATGGACAAATATCAATTCAAATAATGAGTGTAAATGAGCGAGGCAATCCGTTGATTATATTGCGTAACTCTTCTTACTTAGAAGGCAAGCAATGAGTGTCAAAATATACTAATTCTAACTTTTTTGCATTGCTTACATATAAATAAGCATGCATACATACATACATACATTTGAGAGAGCAGTGAGAGTGAGAAAAAAAATGGCGTACTGTGAGCAGTGCTGTACATAGCCAAGGTCAGCCAAACAAGTCAAGCCAAAAGCTATATCTATTGGCTATATACATAAGTAAAAATATTTTATTTTATAGCTATTTTAATATCGTAACTTCTTGTTTATTTATAAAAATAATTTTATAGTGAAATAATTTTAAAATCATATATAAAATATCAGTTTATATTAATAAATGTTAATATTTTGGCAAAATTACACTTAATCTATTAAATAAATCAATCAGGAAACAAGCTAGATCGTTATTAATAAATAAGCTAAATTCATGGAATAGTAATAAAAAGCCAGATCTAAAGTAGAAAAGGCTAAAACAACAACACTTACAAGAGCATCGGACTTCACTCTCGATCACACACAGCCTTAAGGCTGTCAGATGCCGTAGCTTTATAAAGAGCACGAAAGTGAGAGAGAGAGTAACGGTAACGGGCAAATTCGAACTTCAGAGAGACCTGCTCGCCACACTTTATTGTACATGTGAGCTCTATAAACAAATGCAAATGCACACACACACACACACACTCGCATAGCAATACTCATCCTTATGCATGTGTGTGTGTGTGTGTCGCATTTGTCGCATGTTTTGCTGCAGCTTTAACGGCAAATCCAATTTAATACGCTTAAGTTCTTACTTTTTGCTTTCCTTTGCTAAAGCACATCAATAAGAAGAACTAGCAAAGCGAAACAAAAGAGCAAATAAAAAAAAAACAAAATTGCACTGCATAATGTAATGCCACGCCCCATTTTACAATATGCGCCCAGCAAAGAGAATTGAATTTAATATTATTGATTTTTAATTTTCCTTTTTATTTCTAGCTTTTTTTTTTTTTTTTGTTAGTTTTGCATACTTTGAAAATTGTATGTGTTCTATGGTTTAATGTGTATTAAGTACGTCCCGCTCTCTCTCACTCACTCTCTCCCTCTATTTCGCTCTGTATCTGGTCCCGTACGTGTCTCTCTCTCTCTATCTCTGTCTCTCTTAAGAGCAACAAATGCATTGAAAGCTTGTAATTTAATCGTATTTGTATCGACGCCTTTGTTTGTGCTTTTCCATTTGTTCATTTGACTAATTTCAGTGTATTTTGCTTTTAATCCCCTTTTATATCGTATTTTAATGCAAGGCATAGAAAAATAGTTATATATAATAGAGAACGATGCATGTATGTATGTATGTACATATGCATGTGTATCCATTTTAAATGGAGCACTTCCCTAGCCAATCCATAGTCAAGCGAAGCCCTAAAGATGCAACCCGAGGCTTTTTTTATACCCTGAACCCATTGAAAATGGGAATTCAGGGTATAATGTTTTTGTGAAAATGTATGTAACAGGCAGAAGGAGACGTCGCAGACCCCATAAAGTATATATATTCTTGATCAGCACAAAAAAATAAGTTGATATAGCCCTGTCCGTCTGTCCGTCCGTCCGTCCGTCCGTCCGTCCGTCCGTCCGTCCGTCCGTCCGTCCGTCCGTCCGTCTGTCCGTCCGTCCGTATGAACGTCGAGATTTCGGAAACTACAAAAGCTAGAGAGCTGAAATTTTACATGAATACTCGTATCTTAGTTACGCAGTACAAGTTTATTTTGTTTTTTCGATAACTCATCCCATTCTTTAACTATCGATAAAAAATCGAAAATTCGTTTACGTTTTTTAGGTTTTTTGAGCATAACTTCTACACCGTTTTAGCGAGAGACTTCAAATTTGTATATTTAGATAGATATTATGGATACGCAGATTATGTAATTTTCAGATTTTGGATGCCACGGCCCCTTCGCCCCCAATTTGTAAAAAACGTATTTCAAATACTAGAGACTTGTAATTTTGCAAATAGACAGATTTGAATGCTATTAATATATTCTGAAAGATTCATGAAGATAGTCCATCTAGAAATGGAGTTAAAAGCGTTCAAAGTACAGCCCATCCCACCCCCAACCGTCGGCAGCAACTGCGCGGTTAGCAGAGCGCGCGCTATACGTGCGTAAAGAAGAAGAATATTAATTTTTTTGCAGGGTTCAGGGTATCTCGTAGTCGAGCCGTCTCGACTAGAGCCTTTTTACTTGTTAAATTTATATGCATACAAACATATATGTATGTGTGTGTGTGTGCATTAGTTTTTGTTGTTATCGATATTGTTGCGGTTGTTGTTATCCAATATATTTTTTTGTTTTTACTGTAATTTAGTTTTGTGTTTATAGTTTGTAGGCAAAGTCGAATGAGTAAACACATTGAAATAGGGTCGTAGACAACTGTTTAATACTCGCTCACGAATTGAAATAGATAAATAGTTAATATAAATAATCTCCTATTGGTTACCACATTATTTAGTGAACTCCCCTGCAGGGGGAGAGCTTGGCAATCCTAGCATTAAGCCTGTGAATTTATAAGCCTGTAAGAATAAACTAAATAATATATTTGGTTGACTTTCAAGTTTGATTATAACTCAATTGAAATGTAATTTTGAGGTTCTGTCTGTAATTGTTAATTGAGATAGTTCCCATTTTAAAAAGTATTTAATATGTGGAATTCTAGAAACTTAACATTTATATATCGAAATAACATTTATTGGTGTCTATTTTAATTTCTTATGGTCTAGTATAAAAATATCGATAGCCAAGTGTATAGCTAGTAGATCCACTTAAAAACTATTTACGTTAAAAATAATTTAGTAAATCCCGATTTTATAAGCCTCAAATATCTAAATATATATCCCAAAGTCTTTGTAATTAATCAATCCATCAAAGATAAGCCAATATACTCTCTTGCACTTTGGAAACGAGTATGTTAAAAAGGCATTCGTCGCTTTAATTGGATTTGTGTCGATTCTTCGGACAATAAGAAAATAACCTACATTAAAAATGCTTAAATTCTATTTATTGTAAAACGTATTTAAAAAGCTGCTCAAATGTGAATTATTATACCATTTTGAGACTTAGTGGAATGTACTAAGTGTTCAGGTATGTAAACTTAATGTAGATGAATATCTGCTTAAGAATGTTTCAGCTAGATATCAATTGAAGTATTAAACTTAAGTTAAGTATTTGCTTAATATATTTAAACAATAAATGAAATATCTGACTAAAAACTTCAAGAAAATATAATGAAAATTCAAAATCTGTCAACTAGTCTCAAGAAGGTTCGAAAACTGTAAACAAATTTTTTATTTTTCATTAAATTGTTATATAGGATAAAAATATCAATTAAATGCTTGATATTTGGAGCCTCCTTTTATTATTGTTCAACTGTCCTTCTGTACTTGCTGATATATAAGATTTCCTCTATATCTCTTCTATATCACATTCTTAATAAAGAAAATGAATTATAAAATGTATCTGAATCAGACTTTTGCCTTACATAAAATTTGGTAGCATGTAAGATATTTTGGGTTTTAATTGAAAATCGAAACTGAACTGGCAATAAAATGTTTGTTAACCAACATAACCGCATCTGTTAATGTCTGCGAAAAGGGAGCGTCGAAGCTGATTCCCCGATATCGACGCATCGACGCGTCGACGTTGGCTGTGTGCAATGAAGCTAGAGTCGTATAGGAGGTACTTACATACATATACATATACATATACAAATACATATACATATATGTGTGTACATACATATGTTTTGTAGGTTCGGTGCTGGGCTCTGTTACTGGATCGTAACGGAATATACATCGAATTCTGTTCCCAACCCCAAACTGTCTGCTTTATCAAATTTTTTGATAAAAAAGCCACGCCAATAAATTAAATGTATAAATGAATTTCATTTAATGAATTTCATTTTTATTGTTTCTCGTTTTGCCTCGACAGATGACCGCCCCCTATATACTTATGTAGGTGGTGTATCTCTCTCTCAATGTATGTGTGTATGTATGTGTGTGTGTGTGCATATTAAAAAACCATCAGCGTGTCAATATGTAATTTGTGTCGTCAATTCGACCAACAATGCGTGCGAGCAACGCGGAAGCAAATAGAGAACATAAATTAAATATCAATAAAATAAGAGAGAGAACAAAAAAAAAAAATAGAATAAAATGCGGTCGAGCCCAAAACTCGAATTCCATTTACAAGTCGCATATGGCGCAAACTCACATTGATTGGCTGCACTGCGTGCAGCAGATGAAGAGATCTAAGAAGATTCCGAAAAACTGATTTCGAGCCGATCCGCAGCGTTTATGTGTTGACAAATTTTCCTCTCGGCTGAATCGCAATGGAAACAATGGCGCACAGTAGCTTGGCCAAAACAATTGGAGAGCACTCATCTCGAAATGTTACCTAAAAGTGCCTGGGATCTGGAACAGTTCCTCAGCCTCAGCCTCAGCGTCAGCGTCAGCCCGAGGCTCTGTCTCAAATCGTGTGCAATCAACCGCAATATCTTAAACAAAGCGAGGGAAAGACATAAGACCTGAGTAGCTGACGGATGAGTTGTTTGTGCAACCTAATGAAATTTACGTACATGTATGTATGTGTTTGTGCGTGTGTGTGTGTGTGTGTGTGTGTGTGTGGGTATTCGCTAAGGATCAGCAAGGATCGTTGGCAAAGAATTTGTCAACCGGCGTTTTGTTGGGCTCGAGTTCATTAAGCCGGTCCGCATCGAGTCTGACTAGACCCTCCATTAAATACCAATCTGTCCTTGCCTGTCGCTCTCCTTTGATCATTGTGAAATTATTAAGGATTTATTATTATTATTATTATTATATTAAGAGCAGAGCCTCGCACAATAGCGACTCGGGTACGAGGATCA
This sequence comes from Drosophila stalkeri, assembly GCA_035047405.1. Taxonomy (NCBI): domain Eukaryota; kingdom Metazoa; phylum Arthropoda; class Insecta; order Diptera; family Drosophilidae; genus Drosophila; species Drosophila stalkeri. The sequence goes on along the minus strand of JAWNPR010000039.1, from coordinate 29,816,963 downwards.
TTAGAGATTTGTCGCTCAACGATCAAATATTATTTTACATATCAATTATTTCACATTCTTTGTTGTTTCTCCTACATTTTCATTATTGTTTCCTCAGAAATTGTCCTCCTTTTTTGGTCGTCTTGTCGTCTAAGTATCTCCTCGATCTCCATGATCTCCCTGTGTATCGATGACAGACTTGGAAAATTGCATTACACATAAATCGCTTCCATCTACATGAATTGTTTTTCCTTTCTGTGTGGTTTGATTGAGAGCCGCGGAAATTTGATATTTTCCATTTGAATTTATTGCTGCTCTGCGGGAAAATTGTTTTCCCTACCAAAGTTCAAGCTAAATGACAAGATATCGATTTCCTCCCACATCTTGGATGAGCAAAAATTGACAAATGAGACAAAAATTAGGATATATCGCTGTATGAATGCCATTTAGATCCCGAACTTTGTTCATGTCGGGAGTACATGATTTGCGTATACCCTAACTATATTTTAGGCAGATATTCCACTTTTCTATCATATTCCACAGTCCTATCATTCGACATTTGTCCTGATAAATAAAAGGCGAGAGAAAAACGAATGAACTAATAGATTGACGCACGGACAGATTGACAGATAGACGGACGAACATACGGTCCGGTAAAGTATGAGGCATATAGATATATAAACAGACAAAGAGACGGGCGGACTGACATACGGAAAGACGGACAGTCCGATGGATAGATAGACTGTCGGATAGTCTGACTGACTGATATATCTAAATCGACTCAGCAATTCCTCTATATGAAGAACTCAATCGAAATATGCCCTTCTTCTCTTTGCTACAGAGTATACGTAAATATCGAAACGAATGTAATATGCAGCTGGCACTACCGAGCACATTAATGATAATGAGTACATTTAAATAATAATAAAAAAGAGCTAACAAATCGAACGACTTGACGCGGCGTGGGCGTTGGGAAATGGAAAATGGAAAATGGGAAATTTGATGGGTTTGCGCAGCGCGTGTGTCTTCTGGCTGGTTTGGTTCTTCTTTCATTAGGCATGCTAAACGTGAGCTAAACTTTAATTTCAATCAAAATCCAAATTATATGAAAATCAAATAAAATTGTGAAGATAGAGAGAGAGAGAGAGAGAGAAAGAGAGGGAGAGACGGGGAAAAAATAAAATTACTTGACGTGCATTTAAATGATGTGGAGTTCAGGTGAGGATCGTGGGGGCTTGAGCTAATGGTGTGTGAACCGGCACATCAACTAGTTCACATTTCTCTTGTGGGGTGGGGTGGGGTGTGGAGCGGCTTCCTTTTCATTTACCCATTTGCCAATGGCAGGCCATAAATACGTCGGCTAAATCTTTTAAGGTTCCCTTAAGGAAGTCGCCCGATTGCCCATAAAAGGATTTGCATGCGGAATCGAATTTGAAATGTTTTTTTTTTATTTTGCTTTTCTGGTTATGCCACGATAAAAATGCACAGCAAATCCAAGCATAAAGTTTCATATGAGCTTGTCAAATCTAGCGACCCGCATCTCATATAAGCTCCCTTTCAAGGCGAGAGCAGGAGGCGAGAGCGAGAGCAGGAGGCGAGAGAGCCCTCTTGGCATTACGCAAATGAATTTCGCGTTATATATGGATATATGTATATCTATATATGTATATATATATATGTATATATATATATATACAGTGCTTATGAATTAGCTGACGGCATACACTCCCCTGCGCAGGCTTAAGGCTTTCAGACACCCACTCACACACACACACACAGACACACACACACACATACAGAGAGACAGCCACCTCAATGTTGACAAAGTTTATTGTCGCTCGTAATTTGGCACTGGGTGGTGCTGCGGGTGGTGCAAGCTAAGAGGGCGACTTTTTTTTTTTAATGTGTGTGCGTGTCTCCGTCTCCGTCTCCATCTCCTTTTCTGTCTCCGTCTCGGTATTGCCATTGCCATTGCCGTTGCTGTTGGCGTCTGCGAGGGTGTCATGCATGTTACGGCAAAACATATGCATATAATTATATAATTGAATTAAACAATTTCGTAAATGCTAAATGATGCGACAATATGGAAGGCAACATTCGACACGGCAGCCGGAACAATTTGCATAAATACATAATTATAGAGTGTGTGAAGGAGGAGAAAAGTGGAAGGAAAAGGAGGAAGCATTGGAGGGGTTGGAACAGCTTTTGGAAAATTGCCATTGAAAAAAGTTACTTAATGGCGGACATAAAAACTTTATTTAATTTAATTATAGTATGTGACAATTTCTGATAATCCAAAAAGATGTTTTGAGTAAATATAGAAATATATATTTCTAATTGACAACTTGATGAAATCAAAACCGAAGCGAGACAAAAGAACCGAAAAACCTCAGGCAAAGTAAACAGCCGCAGGGGACGGGAGTAGGCAGGAGACGGGAGTAGGGGCAGAGGCAGAGGCCGCAGCAGAGACAGCAACAAGAGGCAGGAGGCAGCAACAGTGGCAGGAGGCAGCAGACTGCAGACAACAGGCAGGAGGCAGCAACAGCAACAGCAGCAGCAGCAACAGGAGCAGTCGATCACGCAGCAGGATATGAAATTCGCATTAGATTCATAAAAGGATATTCGCCATGACAGATACACGACAATGCAATCTGTGTTTGCTTTTGTATCTCTGTGTTTACGTTCGCATGTCGCGTAACCTAAACAAATAAACACGCTCGCAAAAGAGACCTCAACAGTGCCTATATAAATATATATGGTATATATAATATATATTGTATATATATAGTATATATGTAGTTTAATCTCATTCCACATTTTGCTATTTTAATTTCCAGTTTTCGTTTAGCAAATATCTGAAATGAGTTTAAAAAAAAATAAAACCTTGTTCGACATCTCGAAATTAGTGCAGTAACCACACTGTAGATGGCGTCGGGCCTAATATGCATTTGTGTGTGTGTGTGTGTGTGTGTGTGTGTGTGTGAAATTAGTGCACTTAGCACACGCCAGAGGGCGACACGTTCAATGTGTGAGATGAGGGCGTGCCATTGACCTGATTAGCATAAAACAAAATAGCCCGCAGTTTTTGTTTTGTTTTTTATACATATCGTTACAGTTTAACTAATTTTGGAATATTTAAGCTTTAACAAACACACACATGTACACACACACACACACACATACACTCTCTCGCACAGTAGCAAGAGAAACCAGAGACATTTAGTACATAAAACAGCGACTCCGATTCGCCTACAAAAGCGAGTGAAAATTTGAGTAGCAAAAAGTGGAAAATTGTCGCCCACATACAAAAAGTGAAACTGCGAGACGATGGCGACAGAAAAAGCCAGCCAGCCAGACTGACAGAGAAACAGAGAGACAAACAGACAGAGAGACAGTCAGAATGAGAGACAGTTGAAAGGGGGCGTAAGCTAAAGAGAAGGCGTGTCAGGGCAAAGTTAGTTGTTGGCTTTGATGTGGGAGAGGAAGCAATTGGCAAGGACGATGCGAAAACAGTGGCACACATACATAAACCCACACACACACACACACGACATACATATGTATATGTATATAGTTCTATATATATATATAAATACTTATGCTGGTTGCAGTAGCGTAATTTGGGCCATTGATGGGCCGACACAAACGGACGAACTTTGGTGGCAACACTTTCCCTAGCAGGAGAGACCCCCTAACTGCTTGCCCCATAATGAAGTCAGCTAACACACACACACACACACACACACATATATATACACATTTCTGTTGTTGTGCAGAGGAAGAAGAAGCAGAGGCAGAAGCAGAAGCAGAGAGCAACAGACATGTCTATTTGGAAGCATATTGATTTTTTTTCGGGAACCCGTAGTAGACCCAAACTCGAACAGCAGCACCCAGCCAAAAATGGCCAAAAATGGCATTGGCCTCGAAAGCGACGTCTCCGAAATTGGGCAGCATTTAAATGCAACAATTGTCATTAAATTTTCATTTCAAGCTGAATTCACGCAGCTTTAAGCGCCATAACAGCGCAACATCGTGTTGAAGCCAGGAAAATTCAAATGAAATCGAATTTTCAATCTTTGAAATCGAAACTCTAATGGGGGAAAATAGTGAAGAAACTTCTTGGAATGAAACTTCTCTGAAGTGGTGTAACAAAATTTTGTCAGAATATCATTTAAATTTGAAGATTTATTATTATTAATTTTAAATTTATTTTTGTACTTTATTTCGCTTTAATATTAGTTTTGATGGAAGATCGGTTGGTATTATAATTGATAGATGAAATCGAACTGAATCAAATTGTAGTCAAAAGTATATTTTTATGTGACTTAAATAAAGTGTGATCTAAACAAAAGGCTTTAAAATATATGAAATATTTACTAATACTTAAATTAAAATACTTTAAAGAGTCATGGAATATAAAAATATGATATTATACTTAAGCCATAAAATATCTTAAATACTGTAATAAACTATATCAACTATATAAAATATAAACTATATAACTCTCTGCATATATGCAGATCAAGAGTTACTCAATAACCAAGAATTCAATGTGCAGAGCCGGAATCTGAAATCTATGAAATATTCTAAGTATCATAATAAAGCTGTTTTCATAAAGAACGTGTTTGATGCTGCAAGATATTATGAACAGATTTTGTAGGCAATATTTAAAAATATATAAGGTATATATATTTCAGTTTAATAAATTAATTCAGCAAATCGAAAACCGTCGGGCTTTAGATTCTATTTTAGTTAAGCAAAAATGCCCGTCCAGTAGACCTGGCTTAGATTTAGATTTATATCAAAGTATATTTAAGTATATTATTATATTATGCAATTATTATATTACTATATTATTATAAATTTATATTGTATTTTTATTTTATTATATTCTATTATAATATTATTAAATTAAAGTACAAATGAATTATGGAGGAGTCCAATGATGTCAAATTCTGACATTTTCAATGTTTTCAGAATTATCCTGAATTCAATTAATGCAATTTAATATCATATTTCGATATTCCAATCAGAAAACTTTTGCTGACAAAATTTTCAAAAATAAATTCATAGAATAAATTATGTTAATTAACAAAAATACTGAAATAGCGTAACTGTTGCCCCTTAAGAATGTGATTTTTGCGGCACATATGTGCGGCACGAGTCGAAATTCCGCACAGCCCATAGACGATTCGGAGTACTTACAATATCTTATTATAGTCTTTGGTCTGGTATTGCCACATAAATTCAGATTCGAGTTGAATTCAGCTAACGCCCATTCACATTGGAAATGGGCGTGTTAATTGCCCGTAAAGCGAGAATAATATTCCATTAAACTGATGCGAGGGGCATAGTTTTTCCATCCAATTGGAGAAATCGAAATGGAACAAACTCGAATTTTGTTTGCCCAAAAAACTTAAAGCGCAGCAGGAAAAGGCATCAGCAGGAGGAGCAGCAGCAGCAGAGACTTAGACATAGTTTTGCACAGTCACAAACAGCAGCAAGGACAACAAGGACAACTGTGCCAATGCTGACTGTGGATACTTGTGTGTGCTTCTGTGTGTGTGTGTGTGTGTGTGTGTGTGTGTATATAACTGTTGCTTATTTACCTATGCGACAGGCAGCAAATTTAAGCCAACATCGTCGTTGGGGGTCTTCCATGTCCTGCGCTCCAGCTGCATCCTTGACGCTTGCCTCGCGTTCTTCACTCTTTGTCCTACAATTTGAATTCTATTTATATTTTTCTTTTTTCATACTCGTTCATGGGGTAAAACCGAGCATATGCGTTTCGTTAGTGAAACAAGAAATTCGAAAGCTAAAATACTTATATAATTGTGATATAACTGTCAGCAGCCCCGTCGGATATTCCTGTTGGGGATAAGGCATGGAATGTGTGGAATTACTATATAAAGTAGAATTCAATTATAACGACTCTACTTATAGCGTTACTGCGACGAAAATTCTTAAATATGGAATCTTATATGCTTATGGAGGATATGCATACGATGGGCATTTGAGTGTCGTTATATGCAGATTCAATTGTATATGTCTATATATTCTCTAAGTAATATTTAAGATTTATAATACATATATTATAATATAATAAATGTATTTTTTTATATAATTAATCAGATAATATTGTCATGTGTTTTAGAGCTATTCGTTATCCATCATCTAAATAGAGTTGATTTACTCTCTTCTAATATCTATTACTATATTGTCAATCTATCTATCTATCTACCTATATTTATATCTTTATGTATATCTATTTTTTGTAGTATGATTTTTAGTATCTTTTCTTAAAATCAAATTAACATTCAATAATTACGAGTTAATTTCTTAAATATACGGAACAGAAAATGCTTTTAAAGTACGAAAAAAAAAAAACATTTTCGCATTTTCATTAATACTTACATACAAGAGTATTACTTATACACTTATTGTTGTGCCTTGAGCGAGTATTATACAGTCAGTCTTGCATGCTCTCACTTGTTTTCCTTCTCTCTAGCTTTTTTTTTTTTTGGCCGTTTGCTCAAATGTTTTTGCTTCGTTAAAGTGTGTAAATGTTTTTGCGCTTCGAGACCAAAAAAAAAAAAAAAAAAATCAAGAAAATTTCTTTAGCTTCCACTTGAAATTTGCTTATTTGTGTAGCTGTATCTGTATCTGTATCTGTGTCTGTGTATCTGTGAATGTATTGGGGCTGTTGACATTGGTTTCGAGTTTACAAAGAAATCGATTAAACGCAATCGAGTAAATGACCCAAAGTGCCAGCCAGGCATCCAGCCAGCCAGCCAGCCAGTCGAGCAGTTGGGTAGCCGGGCAGCCCTTATGTCCCGGCCCAAGGTCAGTTCCCGCAAGAGTATTAAATTTTGGTTAAGCACATTAAATGCAAATAAACAAAACATTTTACTAGAAATACAATAGCTGAAAATCTTACCTCGTTTTAACCCGCAAGTAATAAACCAAGAGTTTCGTTCACATAAATCACTTTGTGGACAAATCAAATCTGAATCGTCGTCATCTCGTCATCTCCTACGTTCCTCGTCACCTCTCACGTTTAGAGTACCTCATTTTTATGAGTAGAACAAATTCCATTTTAGAGCTCGAGTTTCATGCGCTGTTCAGAACAAATGAAATCCTCGTCATTTATTTATTTAGAAGTTTATATAGTTTTTGTATTCGATTAACAATCGAAAAGCTATTTAAATAGTTACATCTATTCGAATTAGTCAACGACTCGAAGATTTGGGGATTTGTTATGATTCAATGGGGGAAACTGCATTAAAGAAAGCCTCAAATATAAAAACTTTTCCGATTGAAAACAAAAAAAAAAAAAAATGTTACGATATTCAAATTGTTTTACGATGAAATACTTGAAATAAAACTGTGAAGAATAAATTCTAAAGAAGAAAATTTAAATAAAATTGTATTGAAATTGTTTTCTTTTTAACTACATTCAATATAAATGAAGAAGGGTATTTTTTTATAATTTAATTTTAGAATGTGTATATGTATATACGTAGGTAGTACAAGGCATTGTCGTAATCATGTGATATACAGTGTATCACAATAATATTCGTTTCTTTTGCAAATAAAATATATTAAATTAATTAAATTAAATAAGTGTAAATGTTAGGTAAAAGATTGAAAAGTTAACTTCTTAAAAATGCTTATATAAAGCTATAAAATTTAACATAAACAAAGAAAAACCAAATTATCGTTACATTAACTTTTTACAAACTGAAATAGAAATCCGAGGTATATTAATATGAGAGTTTTGGATCTAAAATGAACTTGAGATTAAATCACGAATATGAGGTCGCTTTTGCAAATTTAAAAAAAAATTATACATAAAAAACACACAAAACTTAGCGTTAAATTAATATTTAATTTATTCTTAATTGATCATATATAATATTTTCTATGGTATACATTATATTTTTAAGGCACTTAAGACCTTTTGACATATTGTTAATAATTTGTATTGTCTTCTTGGAGCCCAGTTTTGATCCACTCTTCTCGCATGATTTTTCCCCTTTCGCCTGTTTGTTCTTTTATCTTTCTCTATATATATTTGAATTTATTCGCCTGGAAACCTTTAACAGCAGGCATAAAATACGCAGCTTGAATAAGACTCAGAGTCGATTACTTTTGAAATCAATAAAATTCTATATCAAATTTCACTTATTTGAGCTTGAAGTTTGGGAAGAAGAAGAAGCTTTTTTCATCCCACCTATACATCAACTGTAACTAAAAACGATTAATTATTCGTTGTAAATGAAAGGCTTAAAAGGATTAAATTAAAATCGAAATCAGATTTTTGCAGCTAAGAAAACAAAATTTGAATACAAAAATTAAACGAATTTCGGAAAGTCATTAGAAAATTAAAAATGTAAATAATTACAAGTATACATATTTTATATACATATAAAAATAATACAAAATAATCATAAAATATATGACATAAAGTAATACTAAATAAACAGTCTTTCCAAGATCTTTCTATTCCTTTAAAGATCTAGTTACTGAATGGAATATAATAATTATATGTATTTAAATGATTCTGTTAAGCTTTTTACTTTCAATTATTTTTTCAAGTTTTTTAAATATAGTTTTTGATATGATGTTGAACCAAAGTTTATATTATCTTAAGAGAAATATAATAGAGTCAACTAGGATAAAAAATTGAGGACCTTAGCTCGAATGATATGGAAGATATGAAACATTTATATAAAGGTCGAGAGTGAGCTATCCTGATGATTTGCTGTGTTTATATTGACTAATAATAATAATAAAAATACAAAATATATAAAATTTAAATATAATTGAACTACCTATAAGTATTATATAATTATTTTGGTATTCCTAAAAGTTATATAGATATAATGTGGAATATTTTTAAGAGCAATTCTTCACCCTTTAGATAAACTAACCTGCTTAGCATAATCTTAATAGTATTTTTGACCATATAATATTTTCCTCTTTTACCACTTTCTTTATCTAATTATTGTTGGAATTCGAATTCCGTCAATTCTCTACCAAAATATTATGAATAATCGCAACATAATCTAGCTAAAATGTGTTTCTAACTATACGTTCTTCATCTCTCTCTCTCTCTCTCTCTCTCTCTCTCTCTCTCTCTCTCTCTCTCTCTGTCTCGCTGTTTAAGCATTCGTAATCAATGGATTTGAATAGATTTCCGTCTCACGTTTCTCATGATGATTAAAAACGTTGTTCAACATTTGGACTCGATTCAGTTTGTGTTTCGGTTCTCTGGGCATTTGTCGCATTTACCTTTAAAAGGTGTATAATAATTTATTCCGATTTTAATTATTGCTTTGTTGACTGCGTTCTGGTCGGCTTCGCTTTGACTTTGATTTTCCTGTGGAGGTTTTTCTTGAAACAGTTCTTTCCCCCCTCTGTCTCTCTCTCCGCCCCTTTCGTTTTATATTTTATGAATGTGGAGAGACAAATCGGCGTCATCAAAATTTTAAAACGTGTTTCGATTTGCATAGAAATTCCACTTGTTATCTCCCTCCCTCTCTCTTTCGCTCTCTCGCTCTCTCGCTCTTTGGCGGCCATCATCTTTGCCCACGTTTTGAAAATTGTTTTTTTTTGATTGGATGAGTTTCACGATGATAAATGACATTGGGTCTGTGAATAGTTTTGTTGAGCTCTAGACTCTATGTCTATAAGGAAGTCTATAAACTCTGTTGTATTCTGTTGGTATTTTGTTGGTATTTTCTAGGGGCTTATATGCAGTTCGCTAATTTTGCTTGTAGTCCGTGAAACATTCGATTCAAAAATCATGGGAGAGGGAGAGATCAGTCGAGTTGAGCTGAGTTGAGATGGGAGAGGGTTAGTTATTAGTTGATCCCTCATGCCGAGGGATTTTGAAATACATTTTGAAATATATTTTATTCGGGGTGGTGAGGTTTTGTTGATATTGTTTTTGCTCTTGTTGTTTGTTATCATTTCATTTCATTTTAAATTTTTTTTTTTTTTTTGTCATACAATGTGAAACCATTTTGAAATTTATCCAAAGTCGTGTAACTGTTGTTGTTGTTGTTGTTGTTGCATGTATAAAGTATTCTGTTTTTTAGTAATTCATAAACTCACGCAGCGGGCAGATGTTCCGCACGAATACTTTCAGATTATATGGGAGAGGGTTGAGCCTAGTACTGTGTATGTCTCTATACATATGTATGTGGCTATGTATATGTGTGTATGTGTGTCTAGAAGATACGCACGTATTTATCTACAAATGAAATGCAATTGGTGGCATGCATAATTCATGCCACAAACTGCATCAACTGTGTGGCATTCGAGCAGAAGGGGTTCCCGCATGGAATTCGAGTTGTTAAATATGCGAGCGAATTGAAATTAAGAAATTAGATGATCGAAACAGAGACTTTAATTATTAAACGATGATTAACAAAGTAAATCAGCTCAAATTTGTGTTTCCATAAATTGAAAACTGTGAAATGCTGCGCTTAACCCTTTAAAATGGCTTTGATTCAGCCATTCCAGTGATTCCAATTGGAATTCACTCATTACCGACGGCATTTTGTTTTCGCAATGGCTGCTAAAGGACCAACGGTAAAGTATTAGAAGCAGCTGAAAAAAAAACATCCTAAGAATACATAAGTAAATAAAGAATAACACACACACACCGACACATATAAGCTCACTGTATTACACACACACATACGCACACACACAAACAGAGACGCAGACAAAAATATGATTGAGCGCTGCCAACGTTGAGAATATAATATAAGAAAAGAAATGAGAGATTCGCAGCGACGCTGGCAGCGCTTCACATTTCGTTCACATTTTTCGTTATGCTCCGCCTAAAGTTGTCATAATTTGTTTTTGCTTTTACATTGCGTTTTATTTATTTGTCGATGGCTCAGCGGCAGCAGCGACAATGACGCTGCGCAAAAACAAACTTGGCGCTGCGCTGCCCCGAAGATGACGTTGTCTGCTGTCGGACAGTTTTTCGTTTGCTGCCCGCTGCTTGGGGGTATCGATTTGTGCGCCGTCGGCTCTTGCGAGTGTTCGTTCGTTCGGCAGCCGGCAAGAGAGAAGAGCCAATGCCCACACTCACGCACACACAGTCAGACGCACACACACTCAGGCAGTGAGCAGAGCGAGTCTCTTTTTGATTTATGGCATTCGCTGAGCCACACACATATGCAGTAACACACACACAACTCACACACTCAAGACCTTTCATAAATGGCAGCAATGCGTGCGTTAGAGGAGCACAGCTAATGTGTTACCAGCTTAACAGTGGCACCCGCTGTTAACCACTGCTGGTAACAGTGCATTTACAGTCTTATACAGACAATTCCCCGCAATTTCGAAAATGTTGCACGCACTTTTACATGCAATGCTCACTCTCTTGCTCGCTCTCTCGCTGCTGTTACTGCCACTGCCACTGTTGTTGCTGCTGCTGCTGCTGCTGGCGGTGCTGCCATCTAAGCTTTTGCAATGCCCGAACACGAAAATCTGCCCCCAACGGATAGCGACACTTCGATTCGCTGCTGCTGCGCTGCTGCTGCGTTGCTGCGTTGTCTCGTTGCCTCGTTGCGTCGTTGCCTCGTTTTTCTTGCTGCGCCGCACGCTCGTTAAATCCATAAAGGACATTCGCTGCTTCGGCTCCAGTCACGGCCAACGCCACGGCCAACGGCAGCGCCAACGACAGCGCCAGCGACAGTTCAGCGTTCAGCGTTCAGTTCAGGCAGCCAGCGAGGCAGGCAGCAGGCAACAGCCGCCACTTCTTGGCTTTTGGTCAGCCGCCTTAGAGCCTCCAGTTGACAGTGTCGCCCCGTTACCCGTGGCCCGTTATCCGTGGCCCGTTGCCCGTGGCCAGTTTACAGCTAATTTGCCATTCACACAATCACAACAAATTATTGTTGCCAAAAAATAACATAAAAACAAAAAAAAAACAAAAAAAAACAACGAAAACAAGTAAAATACAATTTTGACAGCTTGCTGAAGCAGCGGTCGCAGTCGCAGCAGCCGCGCCAGCCGCCCACTGGCTAGTTAACGGTTTTTATTACCGCCGCCGCCGTCGCCGTCGCCGTCGTCGTCGTCGACGCAGCTCACGCACGTTACTTATTTTTTTTTTCTTCTTCCTCTTCTCCCGCCTCATCTCCTGCCTTAAGTGCGTGCGTGTGTGTGCGTATGTGAGCGTGTGTGTGCGTGCGTGCGTGTGTGTGTGTGTGAGTGAGTGCGTGTGCCTGCTTGTGTGTGCGCGTATGTGTGTGTGTGTGTGTGTGTGTGTGTGTGGGTGTGAGCTCTCCATCGCGCTGCCGTGTCATGTGGCAAAAGTGCGCGGGGGGTCGACGTCGAAGTTTTTGTGGTCGCGTGTGTTTAATTAATCATAAAATAAAATAAAATAAAAAATACAAATACACAACAACAACAACAACAACAAGTACGCAAATACAAAACAAAATGCAAATGGCAAGCGCAGCAACAGCAAAAGCAAAAAAAAAACAAAAACAATTTAAATATGTGCAATAGAATTTGTTAATAAAAAAAAACGGCCAAAAACGTGAAAAGTGAAAGAAAGACAAACAAAATCAAGTCCATAAAAGAGAGGACAAAGAGGAGGAGGAGGAAGAAGAAGATTTTCTAAATAAATCCTGCCGACGGCAAATAAGAAGCAAACGAGAAAGAAACAGCAAAAAGTGTTTGAAAAAATGTTTACCAAAAGTGGATAAAATATGAGAAATTCAATAAATTAACAAAAAGTGAGTATGTTGAAAATATGCTAAAGAAAAAGCTAAAAAAAAAAAATAATTTAAGCTAAAAGTTAAGTTAAATAATAAATATGAAAGAATGAAATTAAAATTCAATTTTCTTATGAGTTATTCAATTTGAGATTAAACTAAGTTTTAGAGAACCAAATACAAAATTTATATAAAATATATTCAAGCCAATTATTTAATTTTAAACTAGTTTGTACTTTAAAAAATATTTATTAAACTTATTATCTATAATTACTCTCTCACTTGCTAAACAATTTTTATTATGATGTGGCCAAAAAAACTCTTCAGGAGTTTACATTTGTATCATTTTTTTTTTAAAGTTGACTTTAAATTTTGTTCATCTCAATTGTTGCTCTGATTGGCGATTGTTTAACTTTCCATTGGAAATGTTGAAATGTTGAACTATAATTTATAAAGATCGAGTAAATCCAAAGCATTGCATAACGAAAATGTCTAAATGGTTTTCATTCATGCCTATTCTCAGCTCAATTATGGATGAATCGAAAAATCAATATTAATTGTATCTATGGAGTAGGTAGACTCTGTTCCAATTGCAAAATTTAATGTTTCAGATTGAAAACTTTAAAGGAAAGTCCTTTAAAATTATATCTTTATTGAAATTATTCAAATTTCAATATTATGTTGCCCTATATACAAATAAATAATGGATATGTACATACTTATATGATAAATAAATAAGTTGTATTTATATTTATATATAATTTATGGTACATTTATAAGGAAACTTAATGGAAACTCTAAAACATATTTATCAAGTCTAAATAAGCTTGGTGCTTGAATACGTGGAAGCGAATGCCCTGTAATTATTATTATATATCATATTATATACTACTTTATACATATATAGATATATAATACATATTATGTATATACTGTCTTAACAAGATCTTACAACTCGTTTGTAGAATAAATGTTTTTCAATTTAAAATGTATAAACTAAAAAAATAAACAAAAATAAAATAAACGAAATAATACATAATAATAATATATAAAATTAATATTATATAAAATAATTATTACTCTAATGTAATATTAATATTTAGTCTAATTATTTTCATTTTAGATCTCAAATTTAAAAAAAAAAAAGATTTTCACTAAGACTTCATTATAATGGTAATAATATAATAATATTACAATTATTCTAATAATATATTAAAGAGTAATTCACAATTCTCGAACATATTAAAGATATTAAAGTTCCTTTAAAGCGAAGGTCAACAAATTGTTCAACTTGTCAAATGTTGCTTAGAACCAGAACAACTCGAGAACAGTTTTAACATGCCTTTGCCACGCCCTCAATAGACGATAGTATTTTGTATATATTACTTTTCCATTAAAGGATAATTTATGAGATATACGATATATAAACTCTGTAGTCCCATAGTTTATATCTTTTTTAATAAGCTTACCCGACTCTAGATTGAATCGAGAATAGAAGCATTAACTTTGCTGCTGTTAAGGGTCATAGTAAACCCTAACTGGCCACGCCCCTAGGGTTGATCAAGCATAAGTGTAGATTCTATCGTTCATATTGCATTTTAGCCTATAAGATGAGAGTATGAGAGAGACACGATATATACCTCAGGCAGAATGATAAACAGAGGAAAAGTCACAAAGCCAATATACCCCCCTTGGCATGCTTAGGCGAGTATATTATAATAAGCACAACAATAAGAGGAGGAACAGCAGCAAAAAGTTGCATGTCGGACTTATGTCAAAGTTAAACATAAATACAAGAGACGAATCGAAAGGTGAGATTATTGACGTCTCGGCATGGGCACGAGATACAACTTCAGAATGACAGCACGTACTACAAGTGGGCGCATGTTGTGTGCTAGAGAGTCCACACTCACAGACAGAGCGAGAGAGAGAGAGAGAGAGAGATAGAGAAAGAGAGAGAGAGAGAGAGAGATAGAGAGTGAGTGAGACAGACACGCATGTCAGTTGGGTAAAATTAGCACAGCAGCTATCGAGTTGTGGGAGAACGGTTCTGGGGCGTAGGTTAAACGAAAAGATGACAGGTGTCAGATACATGAGTATCTCACAGATACGCACAGCAGTCAAATGGCAGCAGCAGCAGCAGCAGCAGCAGCAACAGCTTAAGAGAACGCTTAAGATTTGAATGATGAGCAATTAAGCATGGCAGCAACAGCAACTAAATAGTATATCTATATACATTTATATATATATATATATGTATATACATATATATATATATGTGTATGTATATGTATGTATGTATGCATGTCTGTTGCTGTTGCAGATGCAAAGATACAATTGCATTTGCCACACTTTTGCATTTGTTGGCTTAATGAATTTATGATTTCATTTCATGTCAACGACTATCTCTATTTGTGTGTGCATGGTATGGGGGGTCTTCATCATCATCATCTGAATAGGGAACATGTAAAAGATAGAAAAGTATCTTGTAGATGCAGCAAGTCAAAGAGCAGCCGTAGAGACATGAATATGCTTAAGATATGAATGATGAACTATGTAGATAGTTAGAAAGAGGAAGAATAACAGCTAGACATATAACTAAATACAATCTCTATGGCATTTGCAGTCATAGATACAAAGATACATCTACTTTTGACTGATTTATTTACCTACATACATATAAAATAATATTTAATGTATATTATTATAAATTTATGATTGCATCTTATGCAGACAGCTTTCTGTATTATGTATTAGTCATGTATTAGTCGCACCTGGTTTGACACGTGTCAGATACAAATTTATCTCATAGATACTAAATGCAGCAGAAGACACTATAGTCATTGAGAATGCTAAGAAAATTAGTAGCAGATACAAAAATAAGTATTATTCATCATGATAATCATCATATCATTGAAATAATTAGCATTAGATATAAAAGTATCTTGAAGATACTTCTGCTAGCTACAGTCAAATGGCAGCAGGACAAACTGCGGAACTAGGGAATGTTCATCATGATTGTTTATCATTAGATATAATTGGCAATAGATACAAAATTATCTTATAGATGCGAAGATACAAACCTTAAATGGCCGAAGATATGAATTCGTTACGTGATAAATTGTTCTTTGATGATGATTATAGTAATATCTATCTATATTATCTTATAGATACAGTTGCAAGCAAAAGGGCAACAGGAGACACTGTAGAAATTGAGAAACAACAATTATCACCTGCTACAAATACGTTTGCTTTAGGCATAGTTAGCCATAGATACAAAACTATCTGATAGATATCAACAACAGTCAAATGACAGCCGCAGCAGAAGCTGCACACATGACATATGGACATTGAACATTTGACACTAACAAGAACAACAACAATCAGATACACAGATACATTTCCACACACACACACACTCATACACATACAGATACAAAGATACAAAGATACAAAACTGCAATCGCATTTGCCTAATGCATTTATTGGCTTAATTAATTTATGAGCTGCGCGATTTCATTTCATTTCCCCAGCTAACTGTTGATCATGAAGTTCTTCATCATGATCATGCACAGTCAGCATCAGCATCATCAACATCATCATCATCATCATCATTATCATTAACATCATCATCATTGTCATGTCTGCGAATGCTGCCCGACAATAAATTCATTTATTTCATTTTATATAAAATTCGAAACGTTTTCTGCGTCCGAGTCTATTTTTCATTTTTGCCCCGCCCCCTGCGCTGCCGCCCTGAGTCGAGCGCATATTTATTTGTATTTATTGGCATGCGATTTCATTTAACATTCATTTCTTCTCCTTTACTTGTTTGTTGTTATTTTTATTATTTATTTATATTCATTTTTATAAAGTCAAAGACGGAAAAGCTGAGCAAAAATATTTCTAATTTTCGTTTCGTTATGACAGAAATGTGCGCAGCTATCGCAACTGTCGACACTTGGCTATATATCTATATATCAGACACACACACACACACACACACACACACACACACACACATCATTTCATACAATTCCTTAGCGCGCGCTTTCATCATTTTCATTCTCATTTTCATTTTAATTTTCAATTTCTTGCGCTGTCCAAATATTTGCCAAAAAGCCACAAAATTTTATTATTTTCAGCGATAAATTTATAGAAATTTTTGTAATGTGGATGAGCAAATTTTTTTGCACATTTTATATAGATAAATGTGTATGTATGTGTGTGTGTGTGTGTTTGTGTATATAGATATACAATAAAATGCATTTATTGTTGTTGCTAAAGCGTGAAATAAATTTCAATAAGTCGATGAGTTTTGCTTTTCAGTCTATTGTGGTTGCTGTTTTTTTTATTAAATGCATTCAAATGGTTACAATTTTTTATTACATATTTCAAATATTTATTAAAAGAAATCAACAAAAAATTAAATACTTATTTATAGAATATATTATATATAAATTAATTAATATATGTATATAAGGAATACCTAGAAGAAGAAGTATTTAAATTTGTATTAAGTATTAAAATTTATAAATATATTTTATGTCAATATTTAAAATGTTTAAAATTTAAATAATTTAAGGTGAATGTAAATAAATAAATTAAAATATTTAAAATACATTTTAACAAATTTTATAATATATAAAAATATATAATTTTATTAATTTATTTTTATTTAATAATTTGAAATATTTAAAACTTTTAAGTAATTCAGTTTAAGATGAATACAAATAAATAAATTTATCTTATATTATTTTATTTATTTTTTGCTGACTAAAATTATTTTTTTACATAATACATTTTAGTATACATATATATATATATATCTATCTATATATATATATATATATATCTATCTATATATATATATATATATATCTATCTATATATATATATATATATATATATATATATTTTTTTTTTTTTTTTTATATTATAATGTATCAGAGTTTGTAAAATTTAATTAATTATTTAATGAATTATTTAATAATAGTTAATTAAAATAAATAATTGAATTATTTACTTATATTTATTTAATTAAAATATATTTATATAATACATTTTAAGTTTCTTAATTATTTCCAAGTGCATTTCATATCAATATTTCAAGTTTCTAAATTATTTATTTCAAGATACATGTAAAAAAGATACAAGAAAAAGAAAAATATGTAAAATGGAGTTTTTGTTTTGCCATAGAACTTACCAATAGAAAGCAGCTTATATAAACACATACATATATATGCATATGCATATGCATGTGTGTGTGTGTGTGTGTGTGCTGTGTACTTTGCATAGATTGTCCACTTTAGATTAAGCCATGAATAATTTATGTGCGTCTCTTATGATTTTAATTGTTTGCAATGGCAGCTTAACAACTCTTCCTGCGCCTTCCTTAGTGCCCCCCCCCCCCCCCCCCTGAGCACTCGCTCACCCTGCCGTCCTCCCTCATTCTACCGCTTTTCGCCCTGCTTCAGCTTGGATGACTGGCCTTTATTATTCCTTTCAAACAAAAACAACAACAGCAGTTGCTGGCCTGGCAAGCACAAAAAAGAAAAAAAAAACATAAAAACGAAAGCTAAAGCAAAAACAAAGTAGCGCCCCAAAAGCAAATGCAAAACAATACAAATTCATCTACAAGGCCCAGAGCAACTTTATGTATTTGTATGTGTGTGAGTGTATGTGTGTGTGTGTGTTGTCCAGTTCCCCCTTCCATGACACGCTCCGGCCACTTGGCCATTTGGCATTGGTCTGCTTTAGCTGCTGCTGCTGCTTCTTCTTATTCTTTCGCTTTTGCACTGCTGTCCTGCCCTTCGTCTTTAGACACGCAGACATTTGCATTTCCCACACACACACACACACACACACACACACACACTCATGCACGCAAACGTCCATTTCTTGAACGGTGTGTGTGGCGCTTGTTCCGTTGCACCTCTCCACTTCGTTTCGCTCTCTTCCCATCTCTCTCGCTATCTCTCTTTCCTCCTTCCTCACCTCTCTTTCTGCTCTCTACCTCCGACAGCACCCGCGGCGTCTGCTGCTCAACTGGTTGATTGCCCTCTGGCCCGTCGTAGCCCCTTCCGGCGACTGCGTCTGCTTCATTTTAAACGTCGTCGTCGACGTCTTCGTATCGTCGTTCCATTTGGTTTCTTTTTTCTCGAAATGAAAAAAACAAAAAAAAAATTATATGAAAATTATACCAATTCAACTCATAA
The DNA here is from genome assembly GCA_035047405.1 of Drosophila stalkeri. Taxonomy (NCBI): domain Eukaryota; kingdom Metazoa; phylum Arthropoda; class Insecta; order Diptera; family Drosophilidae; genus Drosophila; species Drosophila stalkeri. The sequence goes on along the minus strand of JAWNPR010000039.1, from coordinate 29,798,023 downwards.
AATTTTTTCTGCAGCTTAATAAATTTGCAGACATTTTGTTCTCCGCTCTGCTCTGTGTCCGGTCGCAGCTCCAGTTGGAACTTCATTGGCCCGTTCCATTCATTGTATACGCTCCGGTCTTTAGACCTTTAAATACTGCAAGTTATTGGAGCCCCTCACCCCATCTTCACAACAACTTTTCATGCTTAATTCCCCAAGCATCGAGCGCTCCCTCTCTCGCTCTCTAGCTCTCTTTGCCCTCTCTCTCTCTCTTACTCTACCTTAGCATATTTTAAACAAAGCTCATTAAATTTGGCACAAACATTTCTTTTTTTTTTCAGCTCTGAGCTTATCGTATGCAATCTTTATGTTCCCAGTGAATATCGTATGTGCCTATTCAAGTCAAATAGATCTTCAATAATGTTGCCTCAGATATATATATATATAAAGATATACTATATGCATATTCATTTAATTCACAATATATGAAGCTCTTCCATTTTGACTGTATCGTGTCTTTATGAATATCGTATTTTTATATTGTATAGGATTTCTTTTGATAGTTAAATTACTATTTGATTCGTGTGTATATATACTATGTACTAATTAACTTTCATGAATAAAGGGAATACCGTGTGTGCATATTCAAGACAAAATTTCATATATGATCTTCTTGCTTAGCATGAATATCGTATGAATGTATGTATGTATGTATGTAATGTTGCCCAAGATACACATTTATATAAATATATTTCAGTTTTATTATACTATATATTAATAATCTTGAAACTTTTATTATCATCGTATGCAAACTTCAAGTACAGACTGAATATCGTATGTGCATATTGAAGACGAATCAGTAATTGAATTATCAAATACTAACTCTAAGGCAATTTTATTGAATCAAGGCAATAATTTTATGAATATCGTATGAGCACAATCAATAAGATTCTACTACTACTACATAATATTTATACAATTTTCATATACGAAATTGTCATATAACTTCTTTCTATAGTAGAATTACTTTCCCTTATCGAAAGCTTTGCATGAATATCGTATTTGCTTATTCAAGACCAAAATTACTTCGCTAATGCTGTCTATGATATATTAAACATTTATATTTTGTATTTAATTTACTATTAGTGTAAGAACTTTTTCAGTATCGTAAGTAATGCTTGAATATCGTATGTGCAAATTCAAGATAAAATATTAACTACAGACAATAGGTGAATTACTGAGTGCTATTCTTATCGCATAAATCTTTATCGCCAACATAAATATCGCCTGAATATCATATTTGTATATTCAGCACTTCTTGAAATTATAGCATAACTTCTAAGATTTATGGAGAGTGCTTTGGTGAATCAGTTTCCATTTGGCTGTTGCGATTATTGAAATCGATTTCAGTGTTCGATTGGCTTGAATTGACTTTTGGAATAGCGAAACTTAATCAATATCTCAATAGCAATCACTCAAGCGATTGTTTATTTTGGCTCCTCACTTGCTCGGCTAAAAATTTCGGATGCAATCCGGATGTATGAAAGTACTCGTATCTCTACCATGATGGGGCTAGGCCAATGCTGCTGCTGTTGCTGTTGCTGCTGCTGCTGCTGCTGCTGTTGCTGCGTGAGCCATCAATCAGTCAGGCAAATTGCATAGAATTTTGATCCATATCCGCTGTGAATAAAACAAATGTACGTGAGAGGCTCGTACATCCATAATTAACGCTGCTACCAAATGATTGACGGTTTGTTGTATCTCGCAGATACAATATTTACGCATGCCCGCCAGCTAGTCGATCGAAGCGAGAGCAACTATATATCTATCTATATATATGTATATATTTGTGTGTGTGTGTGTGTGTGGCAAGATTTAGAGTTCCTCTCAAGTTGGGGCCGGACCACCTGCTGGGCAGGAAGCGTGAGTTTTTTCGGGAGCCTCCACAGCACACGAATTGAAGTGAATGACAAATGTAATGGAGGAGGAGAGAAAAGCTAGCCTGAGCATTTGAGTGTCTGAGCATCTGAGTAACTGAGTATCTCAGTATCTGAATTTCTGAGCATCTCAGCATCCCAGTGTCAAGTGATGACCGTTCGACGCTGCCAAGATTGAAGGCAAAGCAATTGCGGAAGTTTTATGTTTTTAGCTGTGCGTAAATCGCTCAAGAAATCAGCTCAAGTGGAATAAGTTGTGGCTGGCCATTCAAGGGTTACCGACTTTCGCTCCGACTTCGGTCAACACTTTCGACCAAACCTAGGTGCCCAAGAAACACCCAACAATTGGCCACCAAAGCCAACCAGCTAACCACCCACAGCAGCCCATCCCAGCCCTTTCCGCCTTCCCGTCTTTCCCTAGTTTCAGCATGGGAAAAGTGCGTCGCTGTGGAGGCTGTTGCTGCATTAAACAAATTGATTTCGGATGAGACCATTCGCCTGCGTCGGCATTGATAGAAATACTATACGATATGTTCGCCCCGACGATTCCAAGCGAGTGAGCGAGCGAGCGTCCAATCGATATAATGTATGTGTGCTGAGCATGTTGAGCACGAATTGTGGATAGCCAAACAATCTGGCTATGGCTCTTATCGGCGAGGGCGAGAGCGAGGGCGAGGGTGAGGGTGAGGGCGTGGGCGGGTGCAGGGCTGGCGTCTGGGCACACCTTGTGTTTACCTTTGCCAATAAATTCACTTAATTGCCGGGAAATAATCATAAAGCAATCGAACGTAATACGAACGATTCGTATACCAACACCGACTCTATGCTCATGTGCGCATCGATTATTGTGAAATATTTGCTTTTCTTTTCTTCCTCTTACGATGCACGATTCACGATTCATGCTAGAGACTATTTGCGAACGTATAGAATTATGTTGAAATCGATTTGCTCTGCTCTACATATAAACAGAGATATAGAGGAACACAGAGAGATAGATAGTGAGGGGGGGTAGATAGGGTAGATAGTTTGCATAAGCTGTGTCTCCAGTTATTATCAAAAGCAAAGTACGCTTTGCATTCGAAATCTCTGAATATATGAGAAAACTGTTCTGTAATAGTCTCGAAAGTGTTCCCCGTTCAAAGGAGTTCGATTACCCGTTTGACCGATATACGAGGCACCCAGGCATCCAACCCAACTATTGCAGCCCATTTGAATGTGAGAAAAAGGGCTTTCCGCATTTCCGTATTATAAGACACCCATAACGTAATCAGTGAGATATATATATATGTATATAGATAGATATATAGATGCGTGTGTGTGTGCGTGTGTAGTTGACTAGGCGTAAAGTAAATTAGATATAGCCGGAATAAATCGAATGGGATCAAAACAAAGTTATGCTGAGTGATTCCAAGTAATATATCAATAAATTACCCAAGCCAATGGCTCATGCAAAACGCAAAAAACGCTTTGAGGTTTACAATAATTCACAATCCCAAGACACGCAGGCAGAAAGTCCACCAAAAAAAAAAAAAAAAGTGAAACTGAGGAAAAAAAACTGCTCATATATAGATAGATAGATAGATAGATTGATATGTATGGGCCGGCGCGCTGGTTAGGTGGGTTACAATTAAGTTATACGCCCCTAATAATATGCAATACGTTCATTTATTCATCACCTAAAGTTGCGACACGTCGCTATTCATATATTCAAAAATTTATCATAAAGTCTGACCGGGTCGGAGCCTCCTTACGTGACGGCATCGGCATATGTAGCGGCATCGACATCGATATCGACATCTTGTCGGTTATAGCAAATAATTTGCCAGGAATATGTGCGTAAATTTGAGTAATCCCACTATCTGATTCCTAAACTCTGTCGTTTCATCCACAGCAAGCACAGATATCAATCGCAGCCACAGCCAGAGTCAGAGTCCAAGATCGAATCGAGTAATTGTGAGCCAAGCAAAGGAAGCGGAGAGTTCGGCATCGGCCGTTCCAGGGGAGAATGTGTTCAATATTTCGCAATCGCATCAATTACCGGAGCACAGGCACGCGCAGCGGCTCATCCAGTGCGGGCAGCTCGTCGGTTGCCGACCCCACAGCCGACAGGGACAGTTTGCTAGCGAAGGAACTGAGTGCGGACAGCAATAACAATGGCAGTGCAGCAGACGAGACGCCAGATGCAGAGATGGAGCGACAGCTCGAAGCGGAACAGTCGCTGACCGGCGCTGATCAGCCGGAGAACAGCAATGAGGCGCTGGACTTGTCGGTAATCCCCGGCAGCCGTTTGCCCTCGAGCGGGCATGTGGCACTAGAAGCTTTACAACATACCAAAGTGGCGGTGGCACAATTTGCGGCCACTGCGCTGGCGGGATCGGTGTCGGATCCAAACGACCTGGCCATGGTCCAGTCGACGATCTTCAACGTTCAGCGTCAGCATCTGATGCAGCTGCAGCTCATCCAGCATCTACAGAGTCAATTGAAGCGAGCGGGTGGCGTGGTAGCTGCGCTGAGCCGGCAAGGTCCGAACTATGCCGAGCCTGACGACGACGAGGACGAGGAGGACGAGCCGCAGCAGCAGCCGGAACAGACGGACCAGCAAGATCCTTCCAAAGAGCAGACGCGAGTAAATGGCGAGGCAGCAGACATCGATCACGAAAGGCTGCAGGAGAGTTCAAAGACTGAGGAACAGGAAATGTGCAAAGAAAGGGAGGAAATATCAAATGAGTGCAATAGAGAAAGAGAACGAGAACGAGAACGAGAACGGGAGCGAGAGCGAGAGCGAGAGAGAGACCGAAGTGTAGCATTGGCCAAAGCTGAGCGGGAACGTGAGATTGAGGCTGAAGGCGACCAGGACCTGGAGAGTGAGTATAAGCCACTCATGTGTGACATCAGCTCTAGCCTAGCATCGAGCATAATCACCAATCACGACCCACCGCCGGCACCCAATGAGCCCAACTGCCTCGAAATGCTGCAACGCCGCACGGAAGAGGTGCTGGACTCGGCCTCACAGAGCTTGCACGCGGCCCAGATGCAGGAGGAGTATTCAGAGTATGCCTCCAAGGAGGCACAGAGTCGCGGCGAGATCTTCAAGCACCGCTGCAAGTACTGTGGCAAGATCTTCGGCAGCTATTCGGCCCTGCAGATACACCTGCGCTCCCACACCGGCGAACGGCCCTTCCACTGCAACGTCTGCGGCAGCAAGTTCACCACCAAAGGCAATCTGAAGGTTCACTATCAGCGCCATACGCAGATCTTTCCTCCCATGCTGTTGCCACCCGTGGTCAACGGGGCACAGCCATCGCCGTCGGCATCCGAACAGTTCGGCTCTCTAACACCCATTCGCCTACCTTTTGCCACGCCAGCTCCTCTGGCACCGCCTCCACCGCCAATCAGCAGCGAGCACTCAGCATTGGAGCAGCAGCAGCACGAGCTACAGGCATTGGCGATGCCGGGACAACAGCTCCAGCAGGCCGAGGATCTAAGCAAACCGGCCAGGGAGTTGGCGCATTCCCCCATGCAGCCCGCGCCGACACCCAAGTCCCTGCCCGAGCGCAGCAGAACTCTGAGTGCAACGGATGCTGTGCAGCCGTGTTTAACATTACCCGAGGGTAAGGAAAAAGATAAGTTGAAGGAGAGTCCCAAGTCCACGACGCCGCCTAGTACAACGGCGAATCGTCGCAACGGCAGCGTGCGCAAGCGTCAGTCCAGCAATGGGGGTAGCCCGCCAGGGGAGGAGCGGGAGCAGTCCGAGCACATGCAGCTGGTGAAGCTTGTGCGCCGCTCCTCAGCAAGTCGCGACGGGGCTGTGGCACTGCCGGGCGAGTACTCACTCGCCCAGATGGAGCGCATCATAGACAAGTCGTGGGAGGATCTCATTGAGATCGACAAGACATCGGAAACATCAAAGCTCCAGCAGCTGGTGGACAACATTGAGAACAAGTTGACCGATCCGAATCAGTGCATCTTCTGCCAGAAGGTCATGTCCTGTCGAAGCTCTCTGCAGATGCACATCCGCACCCACACCGGCGAGCGACCCTTCCGCTGCAAGATCTGCGGACGCGCGTTTGCCACCAAGGGCAACCTGAAGGCGCACATGAGCATTCACAAGATCAAGCCGCCCATGCGCAGCCAGTTCAAGTGCCCCGTGTGCCACCAGAAGTTCTCCAACGGCATCATCCTGCAGCAGCACATTCGCATCCACACCATGGACGATGGCAGCGGCAATCAGGTGCATGGCCAGGGCCAGGGCCAGGGCCAAGGCCTTGGCGCTGGCGAGGCCGAACGCTTGGGCATTGAGGATCAGAACTCCAACAAGTCCATGGGCACCTCGGACACTCTGGACTTCTCGACCACAATTTCAGATCACTCTGGCCAGCGATCGGAGTCGTCGCAAGGAGGCGACTTCGACGAGTTCATGACCATGGACAGCACTGACGATTCCCGGGACAACTCAAGCGCAGCCACAACTGCTCTGCTTGACAGAGACAGAAGGCCGGGCCACGACGACGAGCGCTCCAGATCGGATCTGGATGGCGGTGGGCGTGAAAGCAACAGCGGCGAAATGCCCGCAATGGATCTCTCATCGCCATCCTCTTCGTCAGCCTCAGCTGCGGCGGCGGCAGCAGCAGCAGCAGCTGCGGCACGACTCTTTGGTGTCGGCAACAGTTCAGCAGCAGCAGCGGCAGCGGCAGCTGGTGGAGCTGGAGCTTTGCCGATGCTCGGCATGCCCATGCCGCCAAATCTGCTGCTGATGGCAGCGGCGCGCGAGGAGATGCACGCGCTAGGCCAGACGCATGCCAAGTTTCCATTGCTGCCCTTCGGACCGCTCGGATTAATGGGTGAGTGCTCAGCCCTCCGTTGCCTCTGTTGGCAGGCAGTTGCGAGATGACAAAGCCTCTTTGTCTGTCACCTTTGACCCGAACGCTGTTTGCCATGCGGCAGTAGCTGTGCGATAAATCTCGCGTTCTTGCCGCGACATAACTCAATTGGACCAAGACAAAGCATTTACAGACAGAGTCTCAGCTACAGACGCAGTCAGTCACATACACAGTCATATACACAGTCACAGTCACAGTCACATCCATAGCCTCATCCCATGCCTATGCCAAATTCCAAAATGTATTTATAAACTTTTCGCACATTTTCAATACCAATACATCGTGATCGGCAGAGGGAGGGAGGGAGGCACTCTCAATGAATTACGCGACGCTTCATGATCGCGCCGTCATTATGTCACAACATTTTTATACTGATTGAAATTTATTATTTCGAATTTTCGATTCCGTCGCACAGCAGCACGCGCCCAAAGTTATGTCGTATCACATGACGGGGTTTCTGAGTAATTTGTTATTTCCTTCCTTGTCTGTCTATCTTTAGGCCTGCAGCCGCCCCCAAATGTGTGCAACTTGTGCTTCAAGATGCTGCCAAGCCTGGCCGCCTTGGAGAGCCATCTACAGAGCGAACATGCCAAAGAAATGACGGCTCCTTCCGCCCGAGCCCATTGCAACGAACCAGTCACGCCCTACGGAGCAAAGGTAAGTCCGCTTCCGTTCCACTCTATATAGGCATAAATATCCAAGTTGTCTGGACTAACGACTCAGAGAAATATGAAGAACTGTTATAATGTGATCTTGTTAATAATTTATGATCTCTATACCCTGCACTTGACATACTATGTATAAGCGGGGTATATTGTTTTATTTCAGTTATAATATATATACATATATAAAAGAAGGCACGATGATTCCTTAAATTGTATATAGCAGAGGGATGTTAGATAGATGTTAGTTTGTTTGAAATAATTTATTTTCTTTTCGTATTGTCAAATCTTGAATCCAAATGCTCTTTATATAAGGCCAAAGAAGTATTTGTCCTTACTTACTTCAAGCCATTCCGAAAATACGGATAAATCTATATAGTTTACAAAGTTCCAATCTATCCAAGCAAGGGTTTTTTTTTTCTTGTTTACCTCTTTCCATTCTATTAAGTTTAGCTAAACTCCAAGCTGAGGTATTCAGGGCATTGCTTAGTCGGGCATTTCCGACTCAATTACACCCCTATACCATTTCATATTGACAGTTATTCATATGTAACCGCAAACGGTTGCGCTTAGAGTATTTCCTAGTCGGGTATTCCCGATTCAATTACTTTCGCTTACATCTATCCACTTTGTCTTAGTTATTCCTATGCAGGCAGAGAGTATTTCGTAGTCGAGCATTGCCGACTCGATCGCTCCTGCTTATCTTAAAGCAAATGCATTATAGGCCTTGAAGCCAGCTCTAACGATGAGAACTAATGCCAGCTGTGCGCGCACAAGTTGTTTACTGCGAAATACCTCAAGCCTGGTCTTGGCATCATTAATGAAATTGTTATGGCCGAGACAGGGCCGAATATGGACAGAAAGTGCGGAAACTGGGAAACTGGGCTTGCGCCCGTTTAGGCAGGACCATACAAATTATGAGCTTATTATTAATTGCTCATCTCGCTCGTCGTTCACGACTTTGGCATTATTATGAAGAAATTGTGGCCGACTTGCCATAGTTTGCCTTAATTGTTGGCGTTCCGCTCGGCGGCGGTCGCATCTAAAGCAGCAAAAGCATCCAAACTCGCATCGAGCAGAAGCATTGCGCATGACTTAAAGCGCTGGGATTACACCACACAACAATGCCAATTATTTATTAAAGTGCGTTCGCCTTCGAAGCTAGTTCAAATGCCACAAACACAGAGAGGGAGTGAGCGGGAGTGAGGGAAGTAGTCAAGTAGTATGTCAAGTTAGGTCGGACTGCGTCGATGCCATGTGTCTGGCCATAACTTGAACACAAATGCAAGAACTAATATTTAAGAATGTTCTGTTCACATTTTCATCTGGCTCTGGTTCTGTTCTGTTCTGTTCGGTTGGCATTGTCTATATGACTAATGACATCGTTCATTATATTTGAAATTCTTGGAGTAACTCCAAAATGTTGAGCAAATATTTGAATACGGTGATGGATCTAAGGGGGTTAATAATTATTCAAAAATTATATATACATATCTAAAAGTGAAGAAGAGAAGAGAAGAAAGTGAAGAGGAAGAGCGGCTAAGCTTAAACTAAATTGGAATAACTCTAAAAAAAATTGTGAGCTTATATCTGAATACAGATCTATAATTCAATAAAATTTATTAGTTATTTTAAAGTCAATCTGAAGAGATGGTAAAGAGTTAACTTCTTCTTAGCTTATCCATTTTGTTCTTCACTCTTTAAGCACTTTCTCTCTTGGGCGCCTTTGTAACCGCGCTGCGCTCCTGTCGCTAGCGATATTTTGGCTCAAATGCGAATGCGGTGTAAATGTCATAACATCTTCGAGTCGTAATCAGCCCTGTTAGGCTGCCTGGCCAGACTGTGGTCCTTAGTGTGTGCCCAGTAGTACTGTAGTACGTGCTTCGTTTTGGTCGCTTAACACATTGTTGATGATCTACGACAGACGCGAGACACGAGACAGAGTTGAGCATTATCTTTTCCTTCTTACTTGATTTTATTTTTTTTTTTCGTTGGTCTTGGAAATTTTTAAATGATTCAAAAATTGTAAGTAATTACGAGAATGCATTATGATGATGCGAAATTTACGAGTTGGTCTGGTCCCAGACAAGTGCCAGCTCCCCTCTCTATAGCGTCCCATGCCGCACGAATGTCAACGCGCGCCTCGCGTGCCATAGGAGTGGGCATGATAATGGAGAGGGGCGCGAGGATGGGGGTGGGGCATTCTGTGTGCCGGATCGGTGGCGGTGTGTGCGATGCATTCAATGCAAATAAATTATGTTACGCTTTATGCAAAATTATTTAATCTTTTGTTTGTCGCGCCTCGGCCGGCATCAGCAGCGGCATCTGTGTGGGGCAACTAGGGCTGGGTGTCAGCAGGCAGCAGGCAGCAGGCAGCCTCAGTCAGCAGCTAGCATTGCCAGCCAACGGCGACAAGAACTAGAACGAGTCCACAACAAACAATTGTTTTGCCATAAAAATATGAGACCCGGCGGTTTTTGTCTGTGCGAGATAATTAGTTGGCATTATTATGCTCGTGTGCCGGCATAGAATAATTGTGAATTATGTTTTTGCTTTGCGGTGGCTTCTGCTCGAAATATAAGATAATTAAGAATCGCGTCTGGCCCGAACTTCCCGAAGTGGGATCTGAACGCCACATTAACCGGCAAATGCGAAGAAATTAGCGCCCCCAATTCAAAGCCCGAACATCTCCGTCTCGTCTCAATGTGTATTTCAGCTCACTCTCAATCCAAATCTATTTGCCAAGAAGTCGAAGCCTCAGCCGCAGCCGCAGTCGCAGCCGCAGGAGCTGGCGCCAGCGGAGCCCGTAACGCCATCGGCGGCATCCATTAAAGAGGAGCCCGACTCCGAACAGCTGCTGGTCGACGAGGGTGGCTGCGACAGTGGTGCAGCGGCTCCCACAGGCAGCGGCTATCAGCAGGAGGCGGCCGCCGATGCGGAGCAGTCGCTGATGAAGATGCAGTTGCGTAAGTCCGATATCTCTTCGTGGTCTCCGTGGCGCGACATTTCCATTCAACTGGCGCTCATCAAATTCACAGATGCTCATCGCTTCCCAGCTAGTCCGCTGGACTTTCAGCAGGCCCTGATGTCAGCCGGGCCACCTAGCTCCAGTCTCGATCCGCCGGTGAACAACAAACACTTCTGCCACGTCTGCCGGCGCAACTTCAGCTCCAGCTCCGCTCTACAGATCCACATGCGAACCCACACCGGAGACAAGCCCTTCCAGTGCAACGTCTGCCAAAAGGCCTTTACCACCAAGGGCAACCTGAAGGTGCATTATAACTGGGCTGCTTTCCGAATGGATTGAATTCACATTCTCTGTTTGTTTTTTCCCGTATGCTTGTTCGTTTGCTTTCTCTAGGTTCATATGGGCACGCACATGTGGACGAATCCGACATCTCGTCGTGGCCGCCGCATGTCCTTGGAGCTGCCCATGCGTCCTGGGCCTGGCCCGGGCTCAGCACATGGCGCGCCCTCGGCTGAGCAGGAGTTCATGCAACGTCGACCGGAGCTCTTTTTCCCTTATCTGCCACCTTTCTTCAACGGAATACCACCCAAGGTAGGCTCCAAACTAGCTATAGACACTAAGATCCTTGGAAAGTCATTTGAATTGTGAAATTATTCTAATAATTATATATATTTATGTTTAACCCATAATAAAACTCTTTCCATTATCATTTCTCTTCCAAAATACGCTCTCTCTCTCTCTACTTCTCTCTCTCTCTGTTAGCCCGGTGAATTGAGTCCAGGTGCTTTTGCCAATATACCGCCACCGCACTTTGCAAATGGAGCCAAATATCCGTATCCGCCTGGGCTGCTGGGCTTTCCGAGTTTCTTGAGCGGTGCTGGGGTCCATCACCAATACCCACATGCAGCGGAAAGGAGTAGCAGCAAGTCGCCAACATCGGAGCCGGCCCAGAGTCCAGCCTCGCGGGAAGACGACGCCGCTCTAAGCAATAGCATTTGGCATCCGTTGAATAGCATCAAGATGGAGAACAATCAAACCGAGAATATTGGCAATCAGAGCGAGCTGGAGCAGGAGGATAATGTCGGCGGCACAGAAGCGGATGCTGAGCCAGAAGCTGGCCCAGATGAATCGGGTTCCCAGGGCTGCGAGAAGTAGTAGCTGTAATATATTTAGTTTTACAGCCAATTGGAATACACATGGTTTTTTGTGGAGTACATATCTTGAGCATAACACTACGCTAAGCTTGATCTAGCACACATATATACGAATATATCCTCTGTGTCTATATATATATATATATATATATATATATATAAATTTAAACTAAAGTACGAGTAATTGATGGCGATTTTGAGGCATTTAAATGCATTAAGTATAGCAATAAGTTGTATAAATTGCAAAACGTGAGCAAAAACAAATCAGATTCAACACAAACACACTACATACACACACACACACACACACACACATATATACATATACACAATTAACTAATTTTATGGCTACACACATTAAACATAACAAATACAAAAAGTAGATACACGTAATGTAAACTGTGGTAGTTGCATATAAAAGCGAAATCGAAAATCGAATGATCAAAAATAAAATCGTGCGTGCAAATTGCAAAATTCAAATGAAGTTTTTTAATTTAAAGCAAATTGAAATTTATATATATGGTAAGTATATATTAATATAATGTATATATATTTGGTTATTCTTTGAGTTCCCCCTCTTAAGGCTAAGTTTCGTCAAATATTTTATTTAACAAGTTTTTCCTGAACTTCACTCTAAATTCATTTAATTAATTATTATTTTGCTGTACTCAAAAACTTAATTTATATTTAGACTTGTTGAAAACATATTTGAATTATTATTATTCATATGTTTCGCATCTTGTTAATTAAATTTTTGTCGCTTTGGCAAATGCTTTGCTTTGTCCGCCGTTGTAACAAATTATAATTTCTAGACCGCAACAAGTTAATGTCGCTGCCAATTATAATTTGCCTTTGTTTTCGAATATGACAAGTGAGCAAGTGCCATAAATATTGTGAATCTAACAAAATGTAAAAGCACTTATAAATAACTGCAAACTTTTCCTAGAATTGTCCGACTATTCTAGCCTTGCAACAGGTTACGAATGCCAGAGGCGGAAGTGCCTGGTCAGTAAATATTTTTACCCCTTTATGAAAGTGCTCTTTCATTATGGGCTACTTTATATATATTCCTTAAAAAGAGAATGGATTAGAGCATTAATATATATTAAATTTGGGTTGCATGTGATTTCCCAATCCATTATTTTTGGCTCTATTTATATATTTCTCAAACTGCTTTTCATATTTAAAATATTTATTAAAAGGTCTTAAGGCGTATTTCTTATAATAAGCAATTAAATAATTAAAAAAAATATATATTTTTTAAAAATCTAAATACTTTTCAATTTTAATTTATTTTAAATTAATTCTTTGTTTTTCCACTTAACGATTCTATAATTATTATTTTGTAAGATTTCATTAACATTTTCCATCGTATCATGGTGCAATAATATCACTGACCATGTATGGAAGAGGGACATTGGGACATATCTAGCAGATCTGGCATGTAAAATCGTGTTGGTGAAATTATTGTCAATTTCCTCTGTTTTTATTTCAATTTTTTTTTTTTTTTTTTTTTTTGACAATTGTTCTGTGAATATCTTTTTCTTATAAATAAGAAATAATAATTCTAATATAGGAAATATTTTAGTGACAGACTTGAGTTCTATTTATGTGCTCTTTTTGAAATTTATATTTAGCGTAAATATTGAGTGGAAATGTGTATATAGTATAATATTTAAATAAAATAGGTTTTATTTTTATTAAAATCTGGCGGCAATAATGCGCAAGTATTATTACAAATTAAACATTTTTATATTATATATATTGAAGTACAAGATTGACCTCCACATTTGTTGCCTCCAATTTGTAGTTTTTTAGATTTCATATTAACTCATAACCAAGATCGAAAATTGAATTTGTTCGATGAGTTTAAATATCGAATTGAAATGATTCACTTAGTTTGGTAAACAAGAGTAAATATATTTAAAAGATCTAGCAGTTAACTTTTAATTTCATCCACTCAGCTGGTCAATAGAATTATATATTATCTATATCACACCCTTGCGCTAAATCATTGCATTTCTCTTTATGAGCTTTCAATTTCTGTTCAGGGAATTCAAAACTTTACTAAACTCATTTGAGTTATGAAGCGAGTAGTCCGCTCTGCTCTGCTCTGCTCGTGCCGTTGTTCTGTTTATAGTTTTGTAGCATGCAAAAGATTGTTTCGACTATTATAAACACCTCTGACAGTATGCAGTAGCATTTCGCATGCCGTTTGTAATTTCCCATTTTCCACAATGTTGCGCTTTTCCAAAGAAATTTTAGTCATTTCACGGACGCACATATTTCATATGCGGCTTTTGCACGGACACTGTTACCAGACCGGGCCGTAAAGTGCCAGACTATGTCCACAGTTGAGAGTGCGGGGAGTGAAGACTGTGCACAAGGGCAATGTCGACTTGGCAGAGAACTATTATCAGTCCCCCAGACTATAATGTGCCAAATGCAAGCTATTAAATCGCAACAGAATGGAGAATGGGAATGGGGAATGGGGAATGGGGCTAGAAGATGCCGGGAGTTGCCTCCTGCATCGAAATGAGCGATGAGAAATTGTGACATGTCTGGAGTGCACGCAGGCGGGGATTTCAAGATCAAGATTTCGTGTGGAGAGAGTATACGACGAAGAGCATATCGAAGAAGCTCTACAGCTCTAGACTCTCGATTTTATAACCTCATTTGGTTCGTTTAGCCAGTTACGCGATGAGAATCGTGGCCAAGTGGCCCGACGTCGTGCTCTATGTACGATTCATATTTATGTTGCATGCAATTTGTTTGATCTCAACGAGTAATTAAATTTTCGTCTGCATATGCGAAATTATGAGAGACGACTGCCACATAAATAAAAATCCCCAGCCAGGCCAGGCCAGCCAGCTAGCTAGCTATCAAATGCCGGGAGGCAACTTTGAAGTGTGCCTAATTGAGTGTGAGTATTCTAGCTGGCGCTAAGCACTGGGCACCGTTAGCATGTGGGAGCGAAGCCACCGCCACCATAGACTCTGCGGTTTTATCACCCACCTTTGGCAATGGCCATCGAAATGGTAAATAAAAATGGAAATGGGAGCAAACGCAACATGCGGCCATCGTGTTGCGCGTTTAATGGCACCCACAAATTCCGTGCTAATTGTTGCACCGGCAACTGGTTTGCTGCAGCAGCCTTAGCAGCCTTAGCAGCCTCAGCAGCATCGACCAGCGCCCAGTACTCGGCATCCATTGCCCATTGCCATGGCCATATCCGTATTCGAAGATCGCCAAGTCGTTGCCGCTGCGAGAGTTCGAGTAGTTTGCTTCAATTTTGCCTCAATTATTTCGCTTGTTTGTTTATGGTGGAATCTTTAATCTCTAGAGCTAGTGTCGCTGACAACCTTGACGTTGTCGGCTCCACTCCTCCCCACTCCACTGCGCTGCTCTGCGCTGCGGCATGCTCCTACAACTTTAGCAGCATCGGCTCAGCTTCTGCAGTTGCCGCATGCGTGGCCACGATCTAGACAACACCTTGCCTGGATTGAGAGCCGAGCGGCAGTCTTTCTCTATATCTACATATGATCATCGCCTTCGCCTTCGCCTTCGCCTTCGCCGTCGCCTTCGCCTTCCCACTCGCAGTCGCCTAGACCCAGCACAACACAGTACAAGTATTCTGAATATTGAATATTGATGGCAGATTCTTAAATAAAATATTGCAAAAATTATTTTTTTTTATTTTTAAAGTAGTTTTATTCTTTTACGCTATATTAAAAATATTCAACTAAAACTTGGCCTTGACAAATCCATCTAAGTTGCTCAATATATAGATAGATTTATTTTTTAATAGCTTAATATTTTATTTGTATAATTTAAAGAAACATTTTTTTTTTTAATATTTAAACTTAATCTAACAAAATTAGATAAAACGTTATAGACTATTCTTCATCATTAGTGATTTATTTTCTTATATAACAAAAGTTATTTCAATTAAATCGATTTTGTTGAACAGATTTATTTACATATATTTTTATATATTTTTTTTTTAAACTCTACTTTACTTCCATATCATTTTTTATACCCTGAACCCATTGAAAATGGGAATTCAGGGTATAATATTTTTGTGATTTTCTTATTTCTTTTTCGCTTTATTTGCCTTTACATTTATTTTTAAATATATGTTAATTAAAGCTAATAGATTATTATGTAAATATATAGATTTGATATTCAAAACTTTCTGTTTTTTTTTTTCTGTTTTCCAATATTGTTTAATGCAAGGAAATGTGGGAGGAAAACCTTCACTTGACTTATTCACTAACTATTTACTATCTACTTACTGACTGCTAAATATTGACTAATTAAATACTAATTTTACAATTTTTGTATTACTAGACTGTCTAACTTGAGCTACTTTGCTATTTCAATTATAGAGCTAAGACTCTTTTGTCGGCAGCTGAGATGAGATGTAATACCTCACGGCAATAAGTATAAGTGCATACGCTTTCTTGATAGTGACTTTATTTAAGCCAAGAGAGATAGAGTTAGTTATTAAAAAATATCATAGATCAGTTCAATATTTATTAACAAAATATTTATTATTTAACAAATGTATTTCCTCCATTGGAAATATATATTTGTGCAATAGTAAAAGTATTTTACATGTAATATTTTAGAATTAATTTATGAAAATACTTTTTGATTTTTTGGGTACTAAAGAAAATTATATCGAAAGGTATTTAGTATATGATATAAATATATAATAAGTATATTCCATAAAGTTAAACTAGTTCAATCTATAAAAATTTCTTATATAATTTGATCTCTGATGAATACAAAAATAAAATATTTCTAGACTTCGTTCAGCACTTTATCAACAATTTTTTCTTGTTTCTAGAAATATCAATATCTTGTATTGCATTCAAAAATGTATACATATATAATTCGTAGCAGGCATTCGGCATTACACAGAGTTGAACTAGATCCCCTCTCAGTTGCGGCAAGGCCACGCAAGCGTCGCGTCGAGTCGCGTCGCCTCGATAAGGCAAGTGATCGCATGGCATGCGAAATAAGTTTGGCTTATTGCACAATGCACGTGACTGCAACATCTTCTGCACACAGGCCAAGGTAAGCCAAGCCAAGCCAAGCCAAGTCTCTGGCTCTGCTCTGCAACTCTTCTTGCTGGGGCTAAACAAGTTGCCTGCTAGAGGCTGCTCTTCGCTTGCATTTTGTTTGGCCGCACTGCGGCGGCAGTTGGCTAAAAGCGGAAGCGATAACGTTTAACAAATTAAGCCATGTCCTGCCAAGAGTCCGCAGAAGACTTTATTAGCTGAGGCTGCAGTTGAAGTTGAAGTTGAAGTTGAATTGAGCTGAAAGACGATGGCAATACACACAATTTCGATATTATATTCCAATCAGCCGGGCACATAAAACCAACTGGCATCAATAAAGGTCAAAGTCAAGTGGGAAGGGGAATAATGCCTTAGATTGAGCTGTACCGCATCCGCAGAGCATTTGTTGTCCAGTAAGTGCTAAATTATTACGAAGAGCAAAATATTTTTGCTCGAATCACGCTAGGGACTTGCACGATATTACCCGAGCGTCCCAGAAGTGTTTCCATATTCAATGTTCAATATCGGGCCGAGGCAGAGGGTTGAGTTTTATGACAATGCTCGACAAGTTTATGCGACCCCGAGCCCCTGCCACGCTGCCCCAGCAGAGCCATAAAGACAACCTTGCAGCGAATTCACCAAAATTCAAGGTGTGTGTGTGTGTGTGTGGAGGCTGGCAGCAGCAGCAGCAGCAGCTACGAGTGCACAGCATTTAATGGCAATAATAAAGTGGCATAACATTCAACACTTACTCAGTGGCTTGCTCGGCGTCTGGCCGCATTTATCATACGCCCCGGCGGCCCTGCAGACGACAGATTATTTTGACAAGTTATCAAAATGATATGTGGCCAACAAGTTGCTCAGCCAGACATCAGCCAGGCAGTCAGGCAGCCAGGCAGCCAAGCAGCCGAAGACGACGCGCCGTCGTCTGTCAGCCAGTTCCAGTCAAACTCTATCCACTTACACAGCCATCCACCACCAGCACCACCTCCACCCACTTCCATCGGCCTGTCATAATACAAACGCGCCCCTAGTCGAGAGAACTCAACTCACAGCTCTTGGCAGCAGCTACAGCAGACACTCGGCAGACGACAAGTATATTTATGTTATGATTTGAATACCGCTAATGACAGCTTGGCTGCCACATTTTGGGTGGCATGATGCAGCTCAGATACGTCTAAAATTGTGGCAACTACAATGATAGAGAAAGAGAGAAAGGGAGAGATAGATAGTGATAGAGAGGGGTAGAGAGATCTTTCTCTCTCTCGAGACTAAGAGAGTAGTTTTTCAGCGCCTTCATTAATCTATCGCTTTCTTGTAGGTATTTTCACACCTTATGGCCTAATCATTTTTCACCAAATTATATAAATTGATTTCAAGCGAGAATTCTTCCATCTGCGGCATAGGCATGGGCTCATTATTACAAATGATGGTTTACATAGAAGCCACAAGCATTTGCCTCCTCTCGCATCAAATTCGGTGGTGCTGCAGTGGTGCACTGAAATACTCTGGTGCCCCACCACATTATCAGGCTTTATAAAATGATTGCAGCAAGTCCATAAGATACAATGTGTTTAAATATAGACACAAAATGTTTATGAGCAACGCAACAGTCTGTCTTCTTGTAGAAGTAAAATGAATTGAGAATGATCGACTACAAAATACCCAACAATAATTAAATTCAATATAGATTTTATTTTATTACCTATCTATCTACCTATCTATCTATCTATCTATCTATCTATCTATCTATCTATTTATTAGTAGGAGTTTTAATGAGATATATCAAATTTTACTGCTCTGTATCTCTATACATACATCTATACATCTATCTCCATACATCTCCATCTACATCTACATCTACATCTACATCTACATCTACATCTACATCTACATCTACATCTACATCTACATCTACATCTACATCTACATCTACATCTACATCTACATCTACATCTACATCTACATCTACATCTACATCTACATCTACATCTACATCTACATCTACATCCACATCTACATCTACATCTACATCTACATCTACATCTACATCTACATCTACATCTACATCTACATCTACATCTACATCTACATCTACATCTACATCTACATCTACATCTACATCTACATCTACATCTACATCTACATCTACATCTACATCTACATCTACATCTACATCTACATCTACATCTACATCTACATCTACATCTACATCTACATCTACATCTACATCTACATCTACATCTACATCTACATCTACATCTACATCTACATCTACATCTACATCTACATCTACATTTACATCTACATCTACATCTACATCTACATCTACATCTACATCTACATCTACATCTAGATCGTAGTCAAACCTCCGCTTTCATCATTTCATCTTGATACAGGGTATTAAAGGAATGCTCTCATATAGAAGACTGGCTAGCAGGTTCAAGTGGAATCGATATTTATGTGCACTGCAGATATTTATGTATATGTATATTCAATCGTAAGAGGAATATACACTACAGGGTATATATAACTATTGCCTTTGTGCTCTTTTCATTGTGACCTAGAAGGCCTACAAGGCCGCCAACAAAATGATTTGTTTGAAGTTTGATAAGCGGATGGGAATGTCGTCGGCATCAACTGGGGTATCGTAGCATCGCAACCACTAAAAAGAGTTTTGCGAAGGATGAGGATGCAGCCGAAGCTGAAGCTAAAGCCTAAACAGATGCTTGGCTGCTGCTCCTGTTGTTGCTGCTGCTGCTGCTGTTGTTGCTGCTGTTGCTGCTGCTGCTGCTGCTGTTGTTGTTGCTGCTGCTGCTGCTGTTGTTGCTGTTGAAGTTGGATGACAATCCATGTTGCTGTCGACGACAACGACGAGTGATCCACATCCATTGGCAATCGGCGCAATCAATACTTTGTTAGTTTTGAGCAACATGTTGCTGTTGTGAATGTTGTTGTTGTTGCTGCTGTTGCTGTTGCTGTTTGGCTGCGCGGTTACTCGGCAGCAGTTGTTGCTGGCAATGTTTTTGGTATGCAAAAAGGCAAGTTTTGTTATCTTCATGACAATCATTGGCTTGGCTCATCCGTGTGCCACAATTGCTCGTTCGTTTTGCGCTTGATTGTCTTCAGCTGTCTACCCACCTGCCCACAGTTAACCATCGACGACGACGACGACAGAGATGATGATGACGATGATGATGATGATGATGATGATGAGAACGGCGGCACGAAATGGCGACCGATGTTGGGGATTTCGCTGATATGGCCGCGGTGCAGTTGTCGATATCGATGTTGATGATTATTGTAGTTCAATATTTGCCTTATGGTAGGAGGCCTCAACTTGGGGCCAATAGAGAGGAAGCGGCGTCTCCATCACAGTCGCATGCCGTTTTTGTCGTTGGCTCCTTTTTTATTCTTCTTGTTTTTCTCTTTTTTTTTTTTTGCCTTTGCTTTTGCTGTCTTCTCTGCCAGTTGTCAGTTGCATTCACATCAAATTAAATTGTATTTTGCAAAATAAATGAAATTAAAAGGAATGGCAACGACGAATAAGCAACGAGATGCGCACCGGGCACAAATGGCGACAAGTGGAGCGAACCGGACTCCCAAGTCCAGTCTGAAGTTGTTCGTTCTCCGATTTGGATTTCCTCCACTCACAAGTTCATATTGAATTTATGTTTCTTGTTTCATTTTTACACTGTCCGCATAAGTCCGCGATTCCCTCTGCCTATCCATCTATATACATATATATGTCTATATAGATCTGTGTCTGTATGTGTGGGTTAGTGTATTCCATTTATAGATGGCGACTCTGCTGTGCCTTTGAGTCCAATTGAGTTGGTGAGTTTGGTTGCAAATCGATGGATGCACTTGCTGCATTTTCAGATGCTGTACCTCAACTCAAATTCTATAGACATGCGCAGGGGCATGGGCACAAAAATAACTATTAAAATCAACTAAAAGGTCATTCGAAATGAAAGAAACATATCAAAAGGCAAATAAGAGTTTAATAATCGACAATGAATGACTAGCAGATGCCCTAGACTCAATACGGAAAGTTAGTTTTATCCATTTTCGTTGTGAATCTCAGCAAACATCAAATGAGTTATTATTTGTAACTGATTAAAAAGAACATATATGTATAAAGTCTGTTCGAGTAGTTAATGCTTCATAATCGAAAAGTTATGAGGGGATATATTAGTAAGTCTATCTGTAAATGGGTTACGGGTTTTAAGGTAGATGTGTTCTTAGATTCCTAGGGACAGGGTGACGGTCTACTAACAGATTGATGGTCGGGTGGACGGTGCGGCACTGACAGAGATGCTCAGAGTGACTGGCAGAAATACGGAAAGTCAGACGGATATGTAGACAAACTTATTGGCAAAAAAAAGCTTGGACTGTTGACAGAATATTCCAGTTAGACTCTCTCAAAATGTTATAGATTTGTATTGATTGAGACTAATGGAGCTAGGGTCGGATGGACGGGGTGATATACCAATAAGACTCTCTCAAGCTTTTATAGACTTTCATAGGTAGAGTGAGAAATAGATAGAGAGAGAGAGAGAGAGAGAGAGAGAGAGCCACGCAAATATCTCACTGAAAGAGAGATAGACAAATAAGATGAATGCATAATAAGTCAGAGGTACGAACAGAGAGGGTTTCGTTAATGAAAACCTCCTCACTTTCTTGTGAAACAATTTACCTTCCTTACCGACTTTCAAATTGTTGTTGTTGCATTAAAAACCTCTTTGAGTTTGACTCTTGTCTGAATAAGCTTTTGCCTAAAAGTGTTTGACTGAAAGGCGGGTGCTGTTGGTTCGATATTCGACGCTGATTGGATATTCGCCAATTGTTTATGGTGGGGCGTGGCAGCAAATGATGTGATCTGACCAAAAACAAATAATCGCTCCATATGCTGACAGTTTTCAGCATCGCCGTCAATTACATTTTGATGATCGGCGGCCGCATTCGAATTGCGAACACTCGATGCAGCTGATGAATGCTAATTTGGCTGGCAGGCAGTGTGAAATTATTCATATTTACAGTGAGTCGGTTAACCGAAATCAAATGGATACGATAAAGCCAGGCAAATTTTCGGACATTTATTATTTGTGGCACTGGCAAATAGCAAAGCCCGGCCCCAGACCACAGACTCCCCCTGCCCGGCTTCACTCACTAAACAAAATGAGCATTGCACTGCAATTAAAATAATAATTACGTTTCTAATGTACCCACATGAGTGTGAGTGTGAGTGTGCATGAGTGTGTGAGTGTGAGTGTGTGAGTGTGTGAGTGAGTGTGTGCTCTACTGTCTAGTGCAAAAAGTGAGCACAGCCAAACTCATCCATAGAATTGCATAAATATTAATGACGTCGTCGAACCCGAACATCCTACATGGGGGCACAGTTGGTAAGGGCCTAAAAAGGAAATAAATGTGCGTGTCGCTAAATGTTTGCACTTTGCACACACTCACACACACATAGACAGACTCGCACACTCACTCACACACACTGTCTGTGGTCAAATGTTCATATTTACATTCTAAATAAATAATATTCTAATTTGACAAAGTAAACGTTAGTTTTAATAAATTGCTAGTTGCGAAATGTTAGTTGCATTAATGCTTAACTAACTTGAAGGTTCCATTTGGCTAAAGCTAATGCAGTAATGCGTGTTCCACAGCTTTATCTTGTGCAATTAAATTTTCATTTCCATCAATTTTGAGCTACGCACAACTTTTAAAGATTGCCCTTTAAAGCAGTTTCTTTTAGCTCGAGAGACTGAAACGTTTACTGAGGCGAGTCTGTGTTTTCCATACCCTAAACATATTGAATATGATTAACCAGGGTAACATGCTTCCCATCTAATGTATGTAACCTGGAGATGGCAGCAGATCCCCTAGAGAATATCAAATGTTCATCTATGTTCGTTTAACAGGTCGTCTACCGTCTACTTTACTTAGTGGTGTAGCCCAAAATTACCTAGTCTAACTGTCTCTTTCCGAGTATCATCTAGTAGTATTACCAAAGCAGAGTATTATGCAGTCGAGCAAGACCGTCGTGGGCGCACTTTAACGAATGCTGAATTATGTCCATCACGTAGTATTACCTAGTATTCCTTAGCATTGCTGACTATTACCTAGTATTACCTAGTATTAGCCAGTATTACCTAGTAATACCTAGTATTACCTAGTATTACTGAATATTACTTATTAAGAGTATTACCTAGTATGATCAAAACACAGTATTATGCAGTCGAGCAACGGCGTCTATTGGTCACTTGTTCCTTTAACGAATGCTGAATGATGTCCATCACGTAGTATTTCCTAGTATTACCTAGTATTACCTGTATTACCTAGTATTATCTAGTATTACCTAGTATTACCTAGTATTACCTAGTATTACCTAGTATTACCTAGTATTATCTATTAGTAGTATCACCTAGTATGATCAAAACAGAGTATTATGCAGTCGAGGAATGCCGTCTATTGCTCACTTGTTCCTTTAACGAATGCTGGATTATGTCCATCAATGTTGAGGGTGGATATGTTCGACGATCCGTTGGCTGAATTAAAATGAAAACCGCTAGCACCACAGCGGTCACTTGCTACGGTGGGGGTGGCTGACTAGGAGAATTACAGTTGCAGTTGCAGTTGCTGTTGCAGTTGCTGTTGCAGTTGCAGTTGCCATTGCAAAAGGGGAGACCAGGACCCGCTGTGTGCATTATAATTATGCCAGAATGTGCCAAATGGAAGTAGTCACCCCATCACTCTCATCCACATCCAGGGATACAGCTGTGCACATACATACATATGTGTGAACGTATGCTGGGGCTCCTGCTGCTCCCTCTGCGGGGTGTTTTGTTTGTGCGCCAGGCTGGGGATTATGGCGAGTGCAGTTAGAGCACATTTCATATGCAAAGCTGCGCAGCCGAGAGGCATAGACTTTGCTCGGACAGCCATTCAGGCCGACAGAGCTCGACCTAACCACCTAACCACCGATATAGCCAACCACAGAGCTTGGCCAGAGGCAATGAGTTATGTGCGGCGCGACATAAGCAATTTGCATTTCAAGCATTTTGGAAGCAATTGTGATTGCTTATTAACGATGCACCTGGATGATATAATATGTGTATGTGTGTGTGTGTGTGTGTGAGTAATGCGTGTATCTTCTGCAGCTCTGCAGCTGAGCAGCAGCCACATCGCTCCTTGGATTGAAGAGATATTAAAATGAATATTTTGCGGATAACACGAAATTGAAATTGTGTTCGGCTCTTTGTGATGACCGCCTGCTTAAGTCAATGCTGATGCTGAATCTGAAGCTGAAGCTGAAGCCCGTGGCCCCATCTTCATTCCCAGCCTCAAGCTCAGCCGCATTCGCAGCATCGCCGGTTGCTTATGGCACAGCAGAATTCCGATAACAATGAGAACAAGGCGGATGACGACCACAATGATGACGATGGCGGCAACGAGCATTAAAAAAAAAAAAAAAACAAAAAGAAGAAGAGCATAGGCCCAAGGGGTGCCAGGATAGAGGCAGCGCCAAGTGGCGTGCTCCATCGGCTTCCATTTGACGCTATCGTGTAATGTGTTTAGGCTGCGAGAGGCAACTGCCAACAGCAGCAACTCCAGCAACTCCGGCAACTCCAGCAACGGCCAACGGCGAGCACAACAGAAGCAGAAGCACTTTCAGCAGCCAGAGCGGCTTCTCTGTAGATTTCCATATTAATAAATGGCCACGAACAGAGCGAGAGAGAGAGAGAGAGATAGAGTGGCAGAGAGAGAGAGAGAGAGATAGAGTAGCGGGGGTGTGGAGTGTAGCGGAGCTGGAGTTATTTATTGGCAGGCGTGCTCTCAATAAAATTATGGTTCATGCAGATTATTCGAGTGCAGAAACTTGTTTGCCAGCCTCGCTGAGGAAGGGCGGGAAGAGGGGATTTCAAGATTATTGTGGCCATGTTTTGGAATGGCTGAGAGAGCGAAGAGCACAGCTGGGTCAACGTATGGCCATCAAAATGGAGTGAGTACTGCAAATTAAGCAGACTCAAAGCACTAAACAATATGAATCTGGATTTCAATTTCAATTGTATGCGCCTCTGCATGAAGCAAACTCAGTTCTTTCACTCCTTAACAAGCTGGGGCGACAGTCGCTGCCAAACACTTTGGAACTAATTAACGTTCGTTTCTGGCTACATTTCAGCTACGATAAATGCAGGCAGCGATCGGAGGAGTCGCAGCATTTAGTCGCCGCAGTGCTACTCAAAAATTTGCATATCAATTTGTACACAGAATAAAAAAAAAAAAAGAGAAATAAGTAAAAGCAAACAAAAATGGCGTAAAAACGGAAAATTGCACTGGGCCAGAGAGCCGAGCAGAAGGCAGCAGCAGAAATCATGATTCTCATTATTTTGCTAAAAACGCTACTCTAAGCAGAGGAATGGGAATAAACTGGATGCGAGGCCGGCAACTGGCACCGGGGACACCGCAGGGCATTTAAGAGCAAAAGCGGCAGACTCAAATGAAGATATGCAGATTAAAGCAGCGAGATGGCCAAAACCGCAAAACGAAAACAACAAAAAATAAATAAAAAAAAAAAAAGCAGCGTCAATGTGGAAAAATTACGATGAGCATTACCAGGCACATTATAAGGTAACCACAGAGCCTGCCTGGCGCAGGGCCGGGTCACAATGGCAATGGGCATGAGCATGAGCTTGGGCTTGGGCATGGACTACTGCTACTGGCTACTGGCTACTGGCTAGTGGCTACTGGCTGCAGTCAAACCCAAGCACGGCCACAGACCAATTCTGAGATATGAACA
The DNA here is from genome assembly GCA_035047405.1 of Drosophila stalkeri. NCBI lineage: Eukaryota > Metazoa > Arthropoda > Insecta > Diptera > Drosophilidae > Drosophila > Drosophila stalkeri. The sequence continues at coordinate 29,772,565 of JAWNPR010000039.1, read as the reverse complement.
TGCTGCTTTTTTGTCTCTTGTGAAAGCCATATGAAAAGCGCAGCAGCTACCGCGCCATGCGGACCCTGGTGCTGGCTGGTCCAGGCTGCCTTGGAATCGAAGCAGAAATATAGCATAAGTATGCACATGGCTGGGCTCTGCTGTGCCCATGTGCTGGGCCCATCTCTGCCAGCCGATAACAATACTACGTGCGCCCCGACCAACTGGACATATATTCAGCATCCAACACGGGGGCGGATGTTAGCCTGGCTGGCTGGCTGTCTGGCCGACTGGCTCAGTGGCTGGCTGGCTGGCTGGCTGGCATCGTTTGCTTCGGCAATTGTTCTCGCCGCGTGCGCTTTGGTTTTTCCGTGTCTAGTCGAAAGCTCGGGCCCAGTTGGCGTCGATAAGCGTCAGCGTGCCAGTTAATAGCAACAAATAAATGTAACTAAATGCTCGGCATGGCGGCCACCACATAGCCATATGAAGATATCCAAAACGACGACACAATGCCACAGTTGCCATTGGCATATCGTCGCCACTTGGTCCACCCCCTGACCTAACCACTCTGCAGTTGTCTCTCTGTCTGTCTGTCTGTCTGTCTGTGTGTGTGTGTTGTCTTCAGAAATATTTCTGGTAGCTGCGCTATTGTTGTTCCCAATGCCAGCGCCAGGGCAACACAACACAAGGCATTGTCTTCCTGTTTCTCCTGCACTAAGTATCTCTGGCTCTGGCTCTCCAGCTCCAGCTTCGACTCTGGCTCCTATACAGGGCATTTGTGCTGCGGATTTGCCCAAATTTGGCAACGGCCACCGTGTGATATAATTCATAATTCATTCAGGACGACATCTTTATTTGAATTTCAACTAAATGTAGTTACATATGCATGAAGAGCTGCCTGTAAAAGGATTTCATACTTATTTATAACTGAATCTTTTACACTTAATTTATTTAATATTTTTTATAATATACATATATATATATATATATATATATATATATATATTACTCATATATATATACTTTTATGGTATTTTTAACTTTATTTGTTAAATATAATTATGTATAATTACCAACAAATACTTTATTTGAATATTTTTCCATTGTCGATGCATTGTCATCAATCACATTTGCTTAATGTTTAAAATGTATTATTATTATTATTATTATTATTATTACTATTTACTTTAAATAAACATTATCATAAATTATCGAACAAGTTAGCTGCTACTTTTATTATTATTTAATTATTTTATTATTCATTATTATTTATTTAAACAAAAATATTTTTTTCAATTATTAATAGATTTTCCAACAAGCACACAATCATATTTATTTAATGTTACTATGGCTTTATTAATTCAATAATTATTATAATTTTGCTAATTTATTTGTATTTTTATTTATTTTATTTTTTGTAATTTAGCATAGATTTTCATTGTTATTTATTTAACTTTCTTTTAAATTTATTAATAGATTTTCTAAATATTAATAAAAATAAATTTATCTTGAGTTTCACCAAACATTTACATACTTTCTATAACCAAGGCTTGTATTTATGTATCTTCAATTTATTTATTTATTTATGTATTTAGTTATTTATTTATTTTTTTATTTATTTATTTATTTAATTATTTATTTTTAATTATTTATTAATATTCATTAATAATTAAAGAATTTATTTATTTATTTTTTGATTTATTTATATTTGTATTTATTTTTAAATTTATTTATTTTTTTTTATTTATTATTTATTATTGAAATTTTTAAAATTTATTAATAGATTTTCTTACCAGAATAAAATTATTTTGATGTCTACCGCTTTATTTGAATTTCAACTACAAATTACAGACTTACTATAACTAGGGCTTGTATTTATTTACTACTTATGTATTATTATATATTTGTTTACTTATATATTAATTGTTTATTAAATTTATTATTAAACCAGATTTCTCCTGCCATTAATCTAGTTTTACATAACTATTTATTTAACATTATTTTTAAATTTCTTTAAGGATTTCCTGACCAGCCTTAACTTGACTTCAGTTCGTGTCATTTTATTTATGTAAAAGTTATACAATTTCGTTAATTTGAGTTTCATATTCTCCTCGCTCATTCCGCATGGCCATAGCCATAGCCTCGCGGCACGCTATCCATTCATCAAATATCTTTCAACACATTTCAAGCGCCTGCGCTAATTGCCAAGTCCAGTGCCCCGTTTGGGAACCAGTCACCAGTCACAAAAAAATCTTATCTGTGCATCTCGTGGCAACGCCAAGTTGTCGCCAAGTGCGGAGTTGCATGTCTCTATGTCTGTCTCTGTCTGTCCTTACCACTCTCTCTCTCTCTCTCTCTCTCTCTCATTCTCTATGTTTGTGTGCAGCGCTGCAGGCGCGAAAAGTGTTCAACTTAAAATTTAATAAGCGCAAACAACTTCATAAATTCATGTCGGGGCGAAGTCGGGGCACAGTCACCTGACACCCGGACCAAAGATCTTGGATCTGGGATCTGGGATCTGGCACTCGCCGCTAACTTCTAGCGTGTGTGTGTGTGTGTGTGGGGAGAGGCAGTCGAGCACGACAACGAACGAAGATACATTTAATATTTAGCCATTAAATGCATTTATAATGGGCTTATCGTGCTCGGATCAACTTTATCACCCAATTTAGCGCAACTTCAAACTTTTATTATGCACAACGCCTGCCCTGGCACAGCCAAGACCACAGAGACAGGCAAGACGACCCATCAGACCCATCGGCTAGAGGATACAGCGTTTTCAAAGAACAAATCGCACTTATCAGCTTAAGTGTCACAACAACGTAGACTGCTTCAATGTACATACATGTAAATAATACAATACAGACTGAGAGAAAAAAAAAACTCAGAAAGCTAGTTAGGGTGTCCGACTAAGAGATACTCTGCAATCCGTCCAGACTGCGACTTTTAATATACTCGCTAGCTTGATCTAGCGTAAAGGTATACAATATATTATATAAAACTTTATAGCTCGCGCATTCAACAACAATTTACATATTGAAGATATAATTTCGTAACTAAATATATATATAAATAAAAATATATTTGATCTGTTGTATTCGAGCACTTAAAGACAAAATTCAGGTAGCTAGCTCTTACAGTCTCTGAGATAGAGGCATTCAAACTTATGAATAGACTGACAGGACTAAATCGACTTGGCTCTATATAATACATGGTATCTAATACATGCCTCCTTCTGCATGTTGCATACATTGTAAAAAACTATTATACCCCAATTGCCCATTTTCAATGTGTGCAGGGTATAAAAGAATCTACTTTAGAAATCTGTAAGCTAACAAGAGGAAAAAATTTATTAAAAATAAAAAATAAAAAAATGCATAATAATTTCTTGAAGACTTTTTTTTTGAGCTCTACAAAAAGAGAGAATAGTATTCCTTAAAACTCAAGAGCTTTTTTCTCAACAATTCTGCATCGAGTTCTTCAGCTCTTGTTGTTCTCGAAGTACTTGTGACATTAATTAGCAAACACACATTAGCACTTTGACTGCATTGAAATTCCAGGTTAGTTGTTTAAAGAGTCTCATGAATTCTCTCACGATCATTATCCGGCTAAGCTGGATGAAGCAGACAAAGAGAAAGAGAGAGAGAGAGTGAGTCTTGGGCTAGGCAGGATCGGGGTATGACAGTCAAGTAGATGTACTTGAGAACAGAGTAAATGTCACTCGCTACAAATTTGTGGGTAAAGTTCCCTCGGCGTCTCAATTGCTCCAGTTAGAATTTTTATAACCGAATTGCAATATCTGCTGATATCTGCTCGCCTGTGGCTGGATGTTGCCGCGTGTCTGGCTTGGTGTTGAAAAATTGGCGGCACCTCTGACACGCCGCCATCGTCGCCCCCTCTGCCGCTGCCGCTGCCGCTGCTGCTGCCGCCCGTCGCGTCGCGTCGCGTCGCATCGTCAGTTGAGTGTTAAGCGTTGCGACGCGTCGCTTACAGCGTCGCACTTGTGTCACGATCGACGTCGCGTCGCTGCCATTGTTGCATCTAAGCAGGCGTGCACAAAAGCTGCGGTTGATCTCCTAGAGATTGCATCTGTGCCGCGGCACTTTTGGCACTGGACGAGCTGCTGCGCTGCAACGGCTGCTACGGCTGCTACGGCTGCTACGGCTGCTGCTGCTGCGATCATAGCCAACATCATCGGCAGACGAGCGAATTGATGACCATTGCCAGCCAGCCAGAGGCGTTGGCCGGGGTCGGAGGCTGACATGGAAATGGAGACGGAGCTGAAGTTTGAGTTCAAGTCCGAGTCGCGCAGTCCGATGTCCGAAGTCCGAACACTCCGCCGAACACTCTCTGTCGTCTTGAGTAAGTGAGCCGCCAGCTGCGTCTATTTAAGGCCGAGATTTGATTGTCAAGCGTAGATATGCCAATTTCTCTGTCGCCATTTGGGCCTTGGCAGCTCACAGCTTGTCGGACATTGTTCTGGCTATGAGTGTAGAATAAAGGCGGCCGTCAATTGATGCGATTGCCGTATGGTCAAGCAACGGCTTCGTCGTGTCCTCTGGCCAATGGCCGAGCGAAAGTGTCAATATAATTGGCCAAATTGATGTTGCCTGCTTTCGCAGCCAAATTAGGCATCCACGTTTCTCTAGCTATACCAGCTCGTCTCTCTCTCTCTCTCACTTTTTCTTTAGCCATTCACCCACAGCCAGCAGCTAATGCCGAGGCACAGACACGGGACACATTTCAATCAGATTTCATTCGTATGTGAAAAAGCGATAAATAAATGACAAAATCCATTTCATAAGAGAATGAATGCCGCTCAAGGCAACAAACAACGCCACGCTGCAGTTGCTGCTGCTGCTGCTGCTGCTGTTGCTGTTGGAGCCGTCAATTTTGCATCTGCTGGCAACGCGGCAACACTTGCAGCACTCGCAGCAACAATTGCTGCCGATGCAGATGCGGCAGCACTTTGACTTCGACTTCTACATAAATGGCAAAAGCTGAAACTGAGACTGCTTTGCATGTCGCTGCGACTTTCACATTGTGACGTATTTATGGATATCAAGTGCCACAATTTCAGCACACGTAGATTCATCTTTGTCTCCCTGGCATTGTCTTCGCCATGGCAACTGCATAGAACTGGCCATTGATTTCCCAAGGGGAAATCTAGTTAGTTATAGTGTCGCAGAACATTTCTGCTAAACGGAAAACATCAATATCGATGCGAAATGTTCTATGCCAGTTATAGATAAACATTGTTTCAAATTGATGGATATTTAGAACTCGTCTCTAAAATAAAATATTCAGAGAACATTTAATTTTACCAAAGATTTTTGTCAGCAGAACGCTGAATTCGAATATTAAATTATTAACGTATCATTAACTCACCTGAAAATGGGATATCAGGGTTTATTAAATGCATGTAACAGGCAGAAGGAGGCGTGGCAGAGCCCATAAAGCATACATATGTTTGATCACAGCGAAAACTGAGTGAATTTGGCCCTGTCAGACTGTCTGTCTCTCAATCTGACCATGTGTGTACATACGCATACCCGTACATACATCTATGATCGTATTGTCTGTATGAATGCAGAAATATAGCGTAGAATTCTTGAAATATCAGTTCTTCGAATGGTTCTGGGGATCTCAAAGTAGGGATTGGCCAGAGCTTTCTTGTTACTTGTTTTTGGTTAGATGTTTTTATTGTATATAAAATACCTTTATAGAAATATATATCTATCTTCTAAATAAGTAATAAGTTATAGAAAACTCATGTAACACTCAGACCTAGACTATCTTATTTACTGATCAATTAAACTCGCTTTCAGCTAATTTCTTTGTTGAGCGACATCTTTTTAATGAAAGTATGTATGGAACTCTTTGAAAAGGGGCTTTCAGAGTTTTACGAAAATGAACGTAGCATCTAGTCAATCATTTAATGATCTAGATGACCAGCTGAGTTGATCTAGCTTTGTCCATCTGGTCGTAAGTTCTTCCGTAAGCTACAAATGTTAGAGAATTTTCATTCTAAATGTTTGTTAATTTATGTAATTCATTTTGTTCGATACAGTAATCCATTTTCTTACTAACTGATACATAAAATCTTTGTTTAAATGAAACCATCTTCGTTTCTGGCATACATATTTCATATTTTGTATATCCCTCACCTAATAGATAACCTAAAACAAACGAATTGCAAAAACTGTTTCTATCGGGAATACACATATATAAAAATAAAGTATATTCAACCATTATAGTACAGTCCACTAATATATAATAGACGGACGTGCTCATAAGAGCGTGCCTATGTGTTTGAAAAAATGAAGAATAGATAGTTATTGTTAGAGGTGAGTGTATCCTCTAGTCGGACAGCCTCTACTAGGTTTTTACTAGTATTTCTAGTATTCACTGAGATTTATGTATCTCTCCTTCGGCAAGTCTCTTAAAAATATAATTTTTAAAGAGATTTTGAGTGAAGGAATAATACTTTAAAACACCTTAATGGTCTCATCGATTGACATTGATTATCATATTCGATTAACATCGATTACCATATTCGATTGACATTGATTACCTTTTTCGATTGACATCGATTAGCAGTTGATTCTAATCATTTCAAATATTCAAAATAATATACGAGTCGGATATTATGAAATTTAATTACTGTTTAATTGAGCTGTGCAATCTATGTTACAACATCTATAACTTCCTATGCTCGTCTGATGAAGCTCTAAAGATTCGAGCAAATTTTTATGGTTTGTTTGCGCTCGTAAAAGCGCGAGCTGCAATAGCCGAATGATTTCGTTTGACTCATACTTAACGTTTCGCAAATTGGCCTCAAAAATGAATTAATTAATCAATTATGAAAAACACATTCGCAACGGTGAGCACCACCTGCACCACCTGCACCACCAGCGCCACCAGCAGCACCGCCTGCCTTATCACCCATTAAATTTGCTGGCGAAACTCATTGCTGATTCTTTGGAAATCTGCAACGTTTATGCGAGCTAGACGATGTTCTTTTTGCCGTTCCTGATGTTGTGTAATAAAAATTTTATTGAGTGCCGGCTGCTAAAGAACGCCGGATAGTCGATGCGTCCAATATTCCTCAATCATTGATGTATGGAAATCAAAAAGAGACAAAAAATACAAAAAAAAAAAAAAAAAAAGAAGTGATTTCGGAGACAAAAATCGAACTCAGCTGGAGTCTTGGCCGTGTTTTGAGCGAGCCTAATTAATTTTGATTTATAAACTGATAGCCCACCCAGAGAACAGTCCACACCAAAAGCTGACTCATATGCAGGAGGCGAAGCCCCGTTCAATGGCCTTCTTTAATAACCAATTTGAAGCTTGAGGAGTTGTCAAGAGAGTTTACAGCTCACATTTGCCAGTGGCCACTAGCTGGGCAGGGCCAGTCAATAAAAGTTGAGTACTTCTGCTTTACAGTTGCATGTTTAGCTAAAATTTCTGCGAAAATTTGCTTGTGGAGCGACAGTCATTAGACCAGGCCAAGACTGCTGGCCACTGCAGTGGCAATCGGGTCGAATGAGAGTCGCAGTTTCTTGTTGTAGTCCCAAGCGTATATTATTTCAGCATAAATCAAAACTTTCACTTAGCACGTTCATTTGTTTCAATGACCTGAAGCACTCCCACACTTCCACAGCTCCAGTTCGGACTCTGCCCTGAAGTCGTGTCCAGGCGCTGTTCGCTCTTCGCTGTGCACTTAAAATGTGATAGAAATCTATTACAAGCTCATATCATATTTTATTTCCGCTTCCATTATTCTGAGCACTAGCTGGCTAGGAAATTATGAAAAAGCTTTTTTATGGCCACATACGCTTTTTACGAGAATGATGATGATGATGATGATGATAATGATGATGATGACGAGAGTTGAGCAGCAGAGGGGCGGGACACCGACTTTGTTTGCTCAATGTCCTTGCCTTTGTGCCACGTCCCATTGAGCCAAAAGTGACATATTAAATTTAATGGAAATTGATGAGCGCTTATTATGATATGAGATAGCCACACTCAAGCAGGAGCTGGACTGGTCAGCAGCAGCAGCAGCAGCAGTAGCTCCTTGGGGGTTGTTCTCATGCGCTTGGGTCAGCCACTTTTTCGTTTTTTGCTCTTTGTCCCGGTTTTAGTATCTTTTTTATCATAAAAGTAATTTTTTTTGCTGATGCTCGCACTAAATTCATTGATTCAATTTCCTCGCTAGCTTTGCGTTCGCCTCCAGATTGTGTATGGATATAATATTTCAATATTTGATGAAAATAAACGTAAATCACGATTTGTCCAAATACTTGGGGCATAACTATGGGATTACACTTGGTCAGCAAAAGACCCTTTCAGTGAGGCATCCTTTTCTACTCCGCTGAGATGCTGCCAGCGAAGTCATAAAGCCATAAATACTCACGAGCATTGGCAGACGTCATAAAAAGACGCCATGATTCATATGCAGAGCTCCCGCAGTGTAATGACACTTTAATAATTCTATAATTGCGCAGAGCACGAGCAGCAGCAGGAGGAGGAGGAGGAGGTAGTCAGCGACATTTGGCAGAGCTGCGCTTTTAATGGCTTTCAAGTGCCTTTTAATTGGGTGGCGCCCATTGCCATAAAAGCTTGAAGCTTCTCTGCTGCCCACTCCATCTTCGACTGGCAGTTCCACCTGCGGCGCATGGTTATTCATATTTTGCTGGCTTAGCGTCATCCTCATCCTCATCCACATCGTCGTTGTCTCGTCATCCCAAGCGAAACACCTATGCAATTCGATCTGAGCTTTAAATTAAAGACGCCGTCGTGCTTCGCGCCTCAGGCTAAAGGTTGAGGGCAACTGCTCTACCCAGAACTTACATCATAATTTTCTAGGTATTTGCACTCAGTCGGCGCTTGGCGCTTGGCGCTTGGCCCTTGGCCCGGTCCGGGTGTAATAACTTTTCGCTTGGCAGCCAAATTTCATTAGGCGTTCGCCTCAACCTGAAACTGTTTCGCTCGCTTCGCCGTTGTTGACATATCGGATTACGCACTAATTATCCTTCTAATTAACCCTTCTGTCTGCCGAGTTATTTTCTTTTCTGTTTCCACGTTGTCTTCGTGTCTTCGTGCCTTCTTCATTTGCAGCAGTTGCCCACGGACTACGGTTGCTCAACCATGACCCTGCCTGGTCTTTAACGTTTTTAAGCCTATTAGACGCAACTCTCATAATTGGCTTGTTACACTCAGTTGCCTGTTGACAGTTGTCAGCAGTAAGTTGGCTCATGGAATTTCGCTGCCAGCACAGCCAAGGCATATCGATGACATTGACAGTTTTTCTGCCAATTATACAGGCGTTTAGCCCAAGGGCGCTGAGCTGCTTTAAACTTTTTACTTTTCAAAGGACCTGAAAGTCAAATCAATATTTTTTTTTTAAATAATAAAAAGTTGAGAGTGTCTAAACAGAATATACCCTAACCTCTGCCTTAGACTGGTGTTTCACACGATAATATTATAGACAAACTACAAAGAGATATTATTATTTAAAAATAACTTTGATCCATTTCTTATAGAAATGTTCCTTGAAATCTTCAAATTGTCATTTAACTATTATATAACTTTTTAAAATACGTTATCAATTATTTATAATTTCTGTATATATCAAAATAACATAATATTCTAAATTTCCATTTTCATAAAATTCTGAGTATAAATTTGTAAAAAAAAAAATCCCTTAATAGCAAATTTTGATAGATAAAACAGGTTTATATTAAATTTAATATTTTTTATTACATTTTTTAGTTACTTATAGACATAGAATACATTATGTATACTATATAAATAATTTCAATACTCTAGGCATTTACAATTCCAAATGTTTCCCCTTGTTGTTCCCCTCCAAATTCACTATAGATATTTAATATGAAGTTGACTCCGTGCACTTTGGCGTTCATTTCGGATCAAAGGATGGACAAAGGCTGGCAAATTAAATATTGATTGTTATATCAATGCGTCAATATCAAAATTTACATTTCGAGAGCCGCAAACTAGCTCTCTACGGCAGAGACACAAATGAGTGAGTCTCGTATTTGCTTATGCCCCGATATGCAAATGTCACACAAATTATGCTGGAAATGGCAGCCGGACTAACTACCTACAATACAATCGGACGACTATTGAAATTGGCCTTTGTGATGTTTATCATTAAATTCATGTTGGCCTGCTCGCACTCGATGTGGATGTGGGTGCATGTGGCATGGGGCATGGGGCATGGCCAACGACATGGACACAGACACAGACATAGACATGGATATGGATATGGTTATGGATATGGACATGGACATGGACATGTTGCATGTGTCTATTAGTTATTGCCAGCAAATAATATTCTACTTCTTGTGTCAAACGTGTTGTTATTGTTATTGGTGTTGCCTGCCAGCCTGTCTGTTGTTGTTATTGTGTTTTGTGGGTATATATATATATATGTATATATATAGATATAGGCATAGATATAGATATAGATATAGATATGCACACACACACAGACATTTAGAGATAGACCGCAATGGAGCAATCAGCAGTAATAGCCCAACAATTGCTGCAATTGTCGAGCTAGTGTGAATCTAATATTCGTTCTTGTTTTTTTATGACTGATGCTCAGATTGCTGAAAATGTCAATGATATCAACTGGCGTTCAACCGTAGCTTGTAGTGACAGATAGATTTCAATATAATATTTTGAGCAGCCCATTTGCTTGCGTGCTGCAGCGTATAATCAAAAATTGTGCCATAAATTTGCATTCAATTTATGTATAAAAACAAATTTGAAGAGAATAGAAATTCACAAAAAATAAGTCTCATACAAAAAAAAGAAAGATGATAAAGTCGCCACGGAGCCATTTTGAAATTTTGTTTATTGTAGTCGGGTGTGGCCGACTATAAAATACCCCCTATTCGCTTTATAAATAATAAGTAAAATGTTAAAAAATCATAGCTCGCAAATAACAGTTATCCGCGTAAACTCTCACATTCTACTCATGAGAGAAACAGAAAAAAACATACATACATGCTATTACTCTGATCAAGAGATTATTTTTTGTTTAGTTTCAGTCTAGGCTTGAGAGTTTTTCTTTGAGTCATTCACATAAAACTCTTTTAAACAGACTTATCTCGCGAGTTATACTCCAAATTTAAGTGAATCTGTAGATAACATTAACAATAATACACGAAAAAAAAAAAAACTTTATGATCTTAATTCTAAATATGTGAAACATTTTGTAGTATTTCTGGTAAATCATTAGATCTCATTTTTTCAAAGAAAAGCTAGAACTTTTATTTATTTTGTTTAAGAAAAAAAAAAAAATAAAATGAATAAAAAAAAAGAATAATAATAATAATAATAATAATAATAATAATAATAAATAAAAAGAAACAAATGATAATAAAAATAAAATAAGTAAATAAATAAACTAATTAAATAATTAAATAACAATAATAATAATAAAATAAATAATTAATTATTGGATGCTTAGTAGAATACCTTTGACAATATTAGTACACCTTATAAATACTCAGAATATTGTCACGTTTTGCAGAATTAATCTTATATTTGCTTCAGATGGTGGTATGGTAATATAACCTTAGAATTTCGACTTTCTTATGTTATTATAAGATTAATCAGTTTTTTTTTTATCTGTTGTATATCTGTTGAACACGGAACTCTTTAACTACGGTAGTAGAAATCTACGAGACTGACAAGAAGTAGAGCATTACACACAACCAATATACTCTCCTCTTGCGTCCTCTGAGCTGAGTATGTAAGTGAATCAAAGTATGGCTAAACAGCAGCTCATCTATCTATGCACAAAGGCATTTACTTCAAGATGTCGTTGCACATTTATGCATATGTTGTAAGTTTTGGATTTCTGCATCTATTTGAGCACAAATATTTGTGCTCAGTAAACCTCAAAAAGCCAAGATGTTTGTTGCAGCCAAAGTGAACGAAAGTGCACTCCTTATGAGCAAACGTACATAAATATATACATACATATATTTATGTATGTATTTGTATCTGGTGGCCTCTTAGAATTGCTGCTGACCGTTGTTTACAATTGACGTCGTTGATTAAACAGACATAAAGCCAGTCGGCGTAGCTGACAAATAACACAAGACATTCGCAATGCAAACATTTGACATTGTCTGTCTGCTTGGGGCTTGGGTCTGCATGTGTGTGTGTGTGTGTGTGTGTGTGTGCCACGCCCTCTCTGTCCAAGGCATGTAATTCAGAAATGGTTACAATGCGAAATTGATATGCTGAAATCAAAGACGTTGATTTCCGTTGGGAATTGTCGCGCCCTGCTTAACTATACTTAACCCATTCGCCGAACGAAATCCAATTGTCTCTGCCAGCAGTTGACCTTTCGTATAACCCAATGTCCAAGAGTCCATTACCAATTCACTGAGTGTGCATCTCTTCATGCGTGTGTGTGTGTGTATGTGTGTGTGTGTGTGTTTCCGTATATCATATTCAATTACAGGCCAGGCCAGTCTTTAACTTCCTTCTGGGGGCAAGTTGTGAAATTAATGTATGCTCTGATTTACATTAAAGGCCGCACCCAGCAATTGATATAGATGCATATGATATATTCATTCACAATACCAACGACAAACATTAACAACAACAACAACAGCAACAACAACAGTGAGAACACAAAAGGGCAACTGGACAACTGGGCAACAATTGCATTCATATCCGTATCGTAAAAGAAAAACAAAACGCTATTCAACACTCGCATATTGTAAATATATCTGACCGCTGACCGGCTATGGGCTTTCGGGCTTCGGGCTGACTCTCTGCGGTTCAAACAGGGGGCGATGCGTACCGGATGCACCTGAAATCGATCGCAACGGTGAGAATTGACTGCGAATCACATAAGTTGAACTGTAATTATTGTATAATGAGCTCATTGCAATGCGTGTGTGGCTTCCTTCATCTCTCTCTCACTGTTTCTCTCGCTCTCTCTCTCTCTCTTTCCCTTTTCCTGTGCTATATATTATTACATTATATCATTATTAATATGAGTGTACAACTAAATGCCTTTGGTGCAGCTTCGCATGCCCCCGTTTGCGGTCGATTGGCTTAAACGCTGCTTAACTCATGAAGCCACAACTTGCCGAAATTCCCAGCGCCTCGGATGGCAGCTTGTGGTTATGGAAATACAACTTTGCCAGCATTTCGCCCTTCTGTCATACGATACGCAAATTCCCACTCAAAAGTGCTGACAGCTAAGGCGCTGCCAAAAAGTATCACTTTAATGAATTTAGTTTTGTGCTTTGCGATTCTTAAGTTTGTCGGAGATATAAAAAAAATTCACAGAGCTTAAACTCAGTGAATACCAAGCACTGCAGCTAAAGGATATCAAATAATAAAATACATATAAAACTATACAGATATGAGATATATATCTTGTAAAGAGCAATGCCACAATTATTAAGATTTGAACTTAGTCAAGGATTCATCATGACAAATTAAATAAATTTTGAGTTATTTTATTTGGGCTTACGATTTAATATTTTAATTTCTATTTCTTAAGTGTTTTTAGAATGAATTTCTTTTATTTATACATACATATGTATATTAATTTTCATTATTATAATTATTATTATTTATTTTTAAATTTTGCATGGACAATTGGTCAATCTATATCTTAATGTAGCAAAAGACATTAAAACAGGAAAGAGATGGGCATAGAAATAAATGAATAATCAAATCAAGAAAAGTAAAAGTAAAAGCAAAAATTTATATAATTTGCTACTCTATCTCAAATGAAAAATGTTCAGAATTAAAGTTATTAAACAGCTTTGCAATGATAAAGAAAATTTTCTTTTCATTTTCGCTAACAAAATTCTGATTTATATTCCACATGCCAATCGAATGGATTTCTCATAGCCGATAAACATATTTACAAAAATTACAAATTTTCTTTTATTGTTCAATAGTTTCGAGCAACAAATTCTACAACAACTAACAAACAACATTTCAAATGGCTATTGACTAACTTCATAACAAATGCGAGAGCAGACATCCAATAAATTAAAAAAAGAATTTTCTATTTCATCTAAATATACGCATTAATGTATGTACCTAGCCATCTGTTGCACCTGGTGCTTCGATTCATTCATTTGGAAAAGGTCTGCTGCCTTAGCACACAACAACACAAAGAATAAGAACTTTCATAACTCTTTCCGCGTTGAAATGTGTTTTGCGAAATTGGCAGAGAAATTATTAAGACAATCAGCTGGTTGGCACCTTTTACGCATTCAAAAGTTATACTATACATATAAATCGAATATATGTATATATAAATCGAATACCTTGTAAACTATTTGGGTTGGGTATATAGATTTTGACGAAATGTATATATATAAAGCTGGTAGAAAGATGTGAACCATAAATTATATATAATTTTGATTTGGACTTACATTCGAGTCGAATCAGTTCACTTTCATCCGCCCATTAGTCCGTCAATTCCCCAGTTAATTTATTCATATTTATATTAAAGTCATTCCATATTGCACTCAAATAATATTTGTTTTAAGCAATCAAAAGTTTTTATTTATTTATTTTATTTATTTGATTATATTTATTTATTTATTTAATATTTGTTAAATTTATTAATTATATATTAATTATTTATTTGATTTATTTTAATATATTTATTTGTGCTAAACAATCATAAGTTCGTATATTTATTATTATTATTTTTAGTATTATAATTTATCTATTTTTAATTTATTTTTATTTGTATTTTAGATTAATATTAATATTTATTTTTGTATTTTAGTTTTTTAATTTCTAATTTAATATTATTTTCATACAATATATTTTCTTATATTTATATTTTTACTTTTTTTTAATTTTAATTTATTATTATTTTCAAGCAATATATCTAAAATTAGCTTTATTATTTTTATTTTTATTTTAAAAGTTAATTTTATTATATATATTATATATATTACATTAGTTTTTTATTTAAATTTTTAATTTATTATTATTTGCACTCAATATATTTTAAATTATATTGATGATTCTCCCAAAAGTAAATATTGCTATTGCCTGCTCCCACATTGACATATATTTATATTAATAGATAGATTAGATAGATAGTTCGATTTATATATTCTATTTAGTCTCAGACACATCATCAGAGTCAGAGTCAATGAGTCGAGGTATCTGCTAGTCCATCAGTTCCGGCTGTATTACTCTGTTTAATGTTTATATTATAATTTGGCACAATCGCTACGATATTTTCGCTCATATGCATACATATGTGAGTGTGTGTGTGTGCGTGTGTGTGTGTGTGTGGTGATGTGTATGTGCAGACAGTAGCTGTCATTTGGCAATTGCTCTGTCCCAGAAAACGGCAGAAATCAGCGAAACAAACACACGGATAAGATCTACGAGCAAAACAATTCAGTTTTGACATTTATGATGAAATTTCCGAAAGCAACTGTCATGTACGGCTGTCATATTGAATAATTTCGGCGGCTTTATGGGCCCGAGTTTCGCCACGGGCTTCTGCATGGACTGGACTTGTGGATCGCAGATCGCGGATCGCGGATCGCACTTGCTATGCATAATTTATGGCGTCTGCTTGATGGCAAAACTGTTTCTTCTACTGTCTACTGTCTACTGTCCGGCAAAGTGAACTCATTCTAATTAAGTGTGTGAGTGTGGAGCTGAAGCCTCTGGCTCCGGTCGTGGGGCCTATAACCCAGCTATGCTACGTGCGCGGAGCGAAGTCAAAAACCAAAATGAAATGCGTTTGCTCATTTAAAATGCGAGGCAGGCGCAGAAAAATTTAATAATTTCGCTTTTTGCACAACAACATCAGAAAGCAGCGATGGACGGGCTGCTTATGATTTTATTATTCTCAGTTTTAATGACAACGATGATGACCAATAAAGATATTAAAACGTTGCACGAAATGTGCCCCCGAAATCGTTTTACAAATGGCACTACGCACGCCTCATCGTCCGCCGTATTGGATGGCCTTTCGGACTTTGGGCTTCGGGCTTCGGGCTTCGGGCTTTCCCCCGCATCTGCCTCGAATACGTAATGCACTAAAACTACTGCTAACCGGAATGAATATGTATATCTATATATATATATATATATACATGTATTTATTATAGATGTATGTATTCACATTGGACAACAGCCCTTTCCCCATTTCTGTACAAATTTCGGACGTCTCTGGCGGCGTGTGGCGCTCTGCAACTGCAGCTGCAACTGGCTGAGGGGGCCGACTTGGGGGTGGGGAGGGGGACAGGTAATGATTGTGGCCAGAAGATGTTGTTGCTGGTGAGCGCTGGCTTGTGTTGGCTTGCTTCCATCCCGGTGCACTCGTCTCCAGACAGCTCCAACCCAGCCAACCCAGGAGATTCCAAGATCGTTAAGATCTACTGCGTTGGCTGTGCCAGTGATCAGCCAAAGATCTCTGGCGTGTTCTCATCCACTCTCACTCTCTCTCTCTCTCTCTCTCTCGCTCTTTCCACCCGTTGCGCGGTGTGTGTTTTTACGAATCACGGATTCGATGTTTCGCATGAATACGTAATTAAATCTATAAATCGGCCAATTAAAATGCTTTGATATCGTGACAACATAGCATTCGACAACGTCGATCGTTGCCTCGCCGCACCATAGCCCCCCCCCCCATTGATCTGAACTGTTGTTTTCGACGTCGGGATCGAGTTGATAAAAAAAAAAAATAAGAAATAAATAAATAAAATACAATATAAGCCCGAAAAAAAAATATTATGCATACGAAACAGCAATCAATGGACAAGCAAGGATACTTGGAGTAGCTGCCAGACAGGCTGAGCAAAGCTGGAAATCAAATATAAATTCTCTTTCACAATTCTGACAGTTCAATGCATTATGAGCTCATATAGTCCAGTGATCCTTCCATGCTCAGTTTAGTGACAAACTGTCCAATTATAGAGCAAGCAGCTCTTACTCCATTTCCATTTCCATTTCCATTTCCAATTCCATTTGCAGCAACGACTGATGTATATCCAGTGGCTCCGCCCTCGGCTCGATGACAATTCATAAAAGTTGCGTCAATTAAGAACAACCAGATCAGGCCGAAGGAGCCGTGGAGCTTGGCTGGAGCTTGGCTGGAGCCACCCACACACTAAAATTAACTAAAGCGTCGATCTGTGCGATAAATCGCGACAAGTGAATGTGGCTCTGGGATAAAAGCATGGCGGGAGCAACGTTGGCTTGTTTGCTGCCTAGAATAATTTTAATTTTTGGGCCAAGAGGGCCTCAGATGAAACCGGCTGGCTGTGAACAAACTTGCCGCCTCTTCTTGGCGCCGGTGTGCGTTCGTTTGCTGGGCCACCAATCGAAAACACATTTGTCGCTCCCTGCAACGAAACAGCAACAACAACAACAGCAGCAACAACAGCAACAACTACAATGAACGAGAACAACAACGACGAAGACGACGACGACGACGACGACGACATCTCTGGCGACTGGGATCAGTTCGTGGGCTGTTTCGGCAAATTCTCGGCATTACGAGAGACCTTGGGAGCAGCAGAGCACAGCGTAGCACAGCGTAGCAGTGGCAATCGGCTAGATCGTGAGAGTATCGGGCTGTAGTTGAAATCCAAGCTTAGTGATTCGCAATTGCATTCGGCTCGTCCAGGATGCCTCTAGCCAGCCAGCATCATCGCATGTTGTTCTTATTGTCATCATTTTATAATTGTCGTTGTAAGCTGTTTTGCCAGAGTTCTTTTTCTTCTTCTTCTTTTTCTTGTTGTTGTTGTTGTTGTTGTTGTTGTTGATGTTGTCGTGGCCAACTGCTATGTGCAATTGCTGTTGCGACCCAAAGCCAATCGCAAACGCCAACAACGACTGCCAGACGCCGTCCGAGTTGTTAGCTTCATTTGTCGCGGCCAGTCAGCCATAAGGATACAGATAAACGGCTAAGACAGAGACAGAGAAAGAGGCAGAAGGCAGAGGCAAAGGCAGAGGCAGAGGCAGAGGCAGAGGCAGAGGCAAAGGCAGAGACTGGCTCAGACTTAGTCTTAAGCCCATCCAATGCCTCTCATTCGACTCTTCGCTTCTGCTGACTGTTGTCCATTGTAGTTGTCCAATGAGCGCGAATTCTTCTGCATTTCTGTCTGCCTGTTCGGTCAATACGCAGACCCACAGCAACTGGTTGTTGTTGTTGCTGTTGTTGTTGTGGTTGTTGTTGCTGCTGATGCTGTTGGTGGTGCAGCTCCTTTTGGCCTTAAGTGGATACTGCAACGAGTTATTTCTGTAACTTGTTGGAATTTTTGATTTTGTTCATGTTTGTCGCTTAAGAAATGTTCGTTTATGTTTTCCATAATTTAAATATGGTTGAAATTTTGCATTGATCTCGGTGATAACAGGCCAGAATAAGCCAAAAGCCTAAGTTTAGTGGAATAAGTGTGAATTGATGATTGGAGTAAGAAAAACATTCAAGTCTGATCAACACCTGTGAAATAGCATATACAGCATTTGTGATAGGCTTAGTATATATCAGCTAAGACAAATTGTTAGTTCATTGAACTAACTTAATTTTATCCAGACCAAGGCGAGGCTGAATATATAGAGTATATATATATATTTATATCTATAAATATAGGCTTATAAGTTGCGTAACATCGCGCTCTTTCACTTCTTGACTATTCGTATGTTCATCTCTATCATCAACTAAGATCAAAGATTCTTAATGATTTATAATTTATATATTTATATTTAATTCTTTTAGTCGATGCGTCAGATAGTTTCCTTATATAATAATATAATGTAATAATATTTTGTTTTATTTATCTGCATCAGATTCGGACTATAATTCTATAATATAAAATAGAAATATGAATATGAATTATGAATATTTATTATATAGAGTATGAATGAATGCAGTCTAGTATAAAAAATATATAAAATAAAAAATAACATTAAACAAAAAATAAATGTATAACAAAAATAAATATAGAAAAAAAAACAAAAATAATAAAAAAAAAAATTAATTTACAAAAAAAATGTTTTTTTTTTTTAATTTAGCTCTCCACATTCATGTTGCGATATCTACAAGTAAAATGACTTTAAATTTCAGTAGAAAATATGCAATTCTAAGTATTAGATACATTATGAAATCTAGGCTAATCAAAAGAGTTCATCATCCGAATCTTATTAGGGTATCTAAAAGTCGCACACTCTCAACTAGACTTACTTCTTTTAAATAGGCGCAAATCAAAGTCCAACTAGCGACAACAACAAAAACAACAACAAGGAGAACATGAGCGACGGCGACAACTTTTGGCTACTGTTCGCCAATCGATTTGATCCCAGTGTGCGTAGCCCAAGGGCAAGGGCATGGTCTTTGTCTTCGTCACTCGGAGCGCTTTGAAGTTGACCAACGGCGACGATTGCCGCTGCTGCTGCTGCAACAGGTCAGCAGGTTGCCGTTACCAATGGTGCTGACAGTTGCTGTTGCTGTTGCTGATGTTGCTGCAAAGTTGTTGTCAGTGGTACACGGCTCGTGTAAATTCCTGAAATGCTCGGCCACAGCAACTAGTAGAGCTTGGCCAGGTTGGCGCTAGTGGCGCGGTAGGATATGATCAAGCAGAAGTATTAAGCGTTCACTATCGCTAGTCGCCAATGGGCAGAGATAGTGGGTTAAAAGGTTGTGCAGCTTCTATTACCAAGTAAATAAAATGACAAAGAACGTAACGAAAAACGAAGAGAGGAAGCAAAAGGAAAAGAAAAAGAAATGAAAAAATTGTGTGTTCAAATCATGTTCGTTTGGACAGGCTACAAACAGTTTGGACAAACTGTGGAAACGTCTTTGAGATTGTCATTAGTAGGCGACTATTATCCAGACCCACAGAACAATACCAAACAGCAAGAAATGCAACAAAGCAAAAAGTTGCCAGCGATACGAAACGTAACAAAATACAAGCCGTGAATTGCATTCGAACAACATCGTCTACAAGACAATCGAAGGCGACTCTAAGCGACATTGGCGACACGGACTACGTCGCCCCGACCAACAGCAACAGTAACTGCAACAGCAACAGCAACAACAACAGCAACAGCAACAGCAGCAACTGCACACATTTTTGGAGCGACGGATCTGCAACAACAACAACAACAACAACAATTGTCCAGGCCCAACAGCAATTCTATTCCTCTAGAGCTGCAGTTGAGCAACAAAAAGTTTTTCTCTCTAGGCAGAGGGATATCAAGTGGGTGGGAAGGTGGAGGAGGAGGGTGAAGGTGAAACAATTGCAGCTTAGCAATTATTGTTACAACACGACCAACGGGCATTGGGAATTAGTAACTCTCCCAGAGCAATGCAGCAAGCAGCGAAATAAGGCAAATTTGAGTCTTCTTCACGGTTCGTAAATAAAAGTACATGCTGGACATATTTAGTCTTTGAGTCTGTGAATTTATGAAGGTCCATTTGATTGTTATCGTTTAGCTCGCAAAATACTCACTGAGATTGTAAAACAGGGGAATGCAAAGCTTAAACAGTCCTAAAAGATATACTCTTATATCTCTTAATGAGAACATAGATCTTAAATTATTATATTTAGCAGTCTCAGAGGAAGTAAGCTAAGCAGCTAACCAGCAGCAGCTAAAGTCAGTCTTAATATGAGCATGCGACTCGACTGTATAATGTTCGATTTCTGTGGTACTTATAGAGATATATTACGATGCTCCCAAAAGAGCTTTATTTTGTAAATTAGCTTTCGCAATGCAATATTGTTTCTCAGTGCAACTCTCTTCACCCTCTCACATCTACTACCAGGAGAAGACTTAAACTCCACCACCCTCAAGGCCCGCTGGATCGTGTCTTGAGCTGAACAATTTCAATACAATAATGATTATATTAGACTTATCCACATTTTCTAAATGCTAATATCTCTTTTTCCTCTAAGTTGTGTATTCTATTTTAGAAATAATATTTCTCTAAGGAGATATAAATTAAAATAGTTTCTGTCTTGATTAATTTGCCTACATTAAATCATATCATATCATATCATATCAAATTATATTATATAGTTTAAAAGATGAACGAGTAAATTGCTTTTATAATTATGAACTTATTTTAAATTATTCTCGTATATCTCATCAATTGTGAAAACAAATAATTTATACATAGGGTTCCAAATGAAGTGTAAGTAGCTCTTCCTAAGTTGCTATTCTCATTTTTCTTATATACAAGGTGCAATTCAAAAGTTCCAGGACATTATAAAAAAAATAAAAAACAGATTTTCTTTGGCAAAAATTTTATTGGTCGCCTTCGAAATAGTCCCCTTCGGACTGAATACAACGATTTGCACGATCAAGAAGATTATCAAATGACTTTTTTAGGTCATCCTTCGGTATGGCGTTGAGTATGGCGGTCGAAGCCTTTTGAATAGCATCAATGTCAGCATACCGTTTTCCTTTCATTGCCAAATGAAGTTTTCCGAACAAGTAGAAGTCGCAGGGTGCCATATCAGGCGCTCTTTGTTCGATGCTCATTTTTCGACGGACACAACAAAAGTACTGTCACTTTTAGCGCGATATCTCGGCTTCTATACGTCCGAATGTCATGAAAATTTGACACAACATGACAGAGAAATAGACAATCAAACGATAAAATTTTCAGACAGATGGCGCCACTAGAAAGTGCGAAATTTAAAAAGTCCTGGAACTTTTGAATTGCACCTTGTATATCTTTATCGAGCATTTCACAATATCTAGAACTTAAAGTGAACTTCTAATTCATGAAAGTTTTTATAGTCCCATTAAGCGTGCTTCGAACATTGATTTATAGTTCAGAAAGCAATAATATTTCATACACAATATAATTTTATAAAATAATTTGGAATCATACCTTCTCTTAAATTTAGATTTGCTCCTAACTGAAATCAGTTTATTGAGCCTCGTTGACTGTTCCCCCAGACAGCGTCCTCAATTGCATCATTCATTTCTAAATGAAATAGATTTCAGGCAATTGGCATTCGAGTTGGCAGCGTCTTAAAAGTAAATTTCAGTTTTTAGTGATTGTAAAAGAAAAACAGCTTCAGCAGGTGTATGGCAGAGGCACGTCTAGGCATTAATTCATCAAATTGCTAAAAGGCAGACTGCGCCGTCGGCACTCGTTTCATTCATTCATAAAGCAAGTCGAGCAATACGGGGTTAGGTGTAAACAAACAAATCGGCCCGAAAAGCAACTGACAACAACAATTGATCTTTGCCATCATACCAGCTCATGCCGTGCCCCATCCACATCCCCTGACCAGGCGCCCGGATGCCACGCACCTGCCGCTCGTATCTGACGTCACAGACACAGGTGGTGGGTGGGGTAGGTGAGGTGAGGTGAGATGTTACTCTGGGATCTGGGTGGGCTGCACGCAAATGAATGAAATATCCGTTTGTAAATTAACCGAAAGTCAAGGAGAATCTGTAAGATCTCAAATTATTGTGCAAAGAGAACTTCTTTATATACAAAGTAATCGAAGCTCAAGTCAACAAAACTATCGAAATTTGTAGCCGAGAGCGTAAGCCATGGTCAAAATACTTATATGTCAAATCAGAACGTGCCTCAATCAGGGTGTGGGAGTGCTTGAATATCCGGCCAGTCAACAGCAACAGCAACAGCAACAGCAACAGCAACAAAATATAACTACAACAACAACAACAATAAAAACTATAAATAAAAAAATAAAAAAAAAAAAAAAGCGAAACACAAATACAGGTGGCTCCAGCAAAGCGCGTTTCCGGCGGCATTTTGCATGAAACAGCGCCCACAATTTAAATATTCATTAATTTTATATAAATCGAAATTCATGCGAAGCAAATCTAAGCAATTTCGCTCTCTCAACGCTACTGTATCTGTGTATCTGTATCTGTATCTATATCTATGTATCTTGTTGTGAGCGGTAGCTGCAACTTTTGTTTGGTTTTTATTTTGTTTTGTTTTTTGTTTTTGAAATTAGGGTTGGCTTCTGTGTATGTGTATGTGCGAGTGTTTGCATTTCAGATTCAATAAAATTATTGGGTGCGTCGCTATTCAAGCGTTAACAAATATTATTGTTCAATTTTGCTGTTATTGTGATAATAAATTTTCGTATATGTTGCTTGGCTAAGCAGCGACAACAACAGCAGCAACAACAACAACAACAACAGCTACAAATATAGCAAGAGTATCGCTAGTTGGGATTTAACTTGGCACAGCAACAAATCTCCAATTGGAATATTCTTGTTCCTTTTTGACGTCAAGAAATAAAAATATACTTACATACATACATATATAGATCAGCAGCAATAACAAATTATTTCCTCTATTTTTCGATATCGAACTTGAGTCAATGCCATTCATTGCAGCCAATAGCAACTGCACCTTCTTCGAAGCTGCCCATTCGAAAAGAGATAGATTAGCACTTTACCACACAAGCGTAGCTCAATTACTTGCTCTTTTTTTCGAATTCGAATTTGACGCTCTTCTATGCTGAAATATATTAGAAGGAGCAAGAATATTAAGAGCAAGTTGCTGTGCTTTGTATTGAAGTGAGAGTGAGATATATGAATCATAACGGTATTGCGAAGGCTGCGCTGTATGTAGCGTGAAGACAACCGCCGTTAGGCTTGTACGCATGTGATTCTGTGTGTATGTATGTGATTCTGAATGTGAGTTTTTTTTTTTTTTTTGCCAGGAACAATTTGATTTTAAGGTGAATCACAAAACTGTATTTTAATTATTTTATATGAGCACATGTAAAGAATGCAATCTACTTAATGAGCAAGAGAGGAAGTGAGAGAAAAAGAAAGAATTTTCCATATGCATAACAATATCTATGAAACACATACTTTCTCTCTCTCTCTCTCCCTCTCTCTTTTTCTCGTAGGCTATGTTCCCATCGCCTATGAATATTCATATGTATATACATATATACCTATTTCTATCGTTGCAATTTTCCATTTACTATTCGATAAGCTGACTTATAGAATTCTTGTTTTAAGTGCATCTATATTTCAAAACAATTAGCTGCCATATTTCCATTGATTATGTCCCATAAGCCAATTACCGAAAGTCTTGAGTGAACCTTAATGGCAATCATGGCCAAATACCAACTTGGCCTTAAGAACCAGGCAATCACTCAGAAAAACTTCAAAAAGTTCAAATAACCCGAGAAATGTAACAAATCTTTGGACATTGTCGTCGTCGTCGCCGTTGCCGTTGCCATTTGCCATTTGCCGACACCATAAATGCGAGCGTTTATGAAACATAATTTGATCGGAGCGAATGCCTCACTGACGACTTTGACGTTGACACCGACAAGACGATGAATGGCCTGTGGAAATGGAAATGGCTGGGCAGGAGGCGGTGTGGAGTGGCAGGGGAATGGGCGTGGTAGAATGTGCGGTGCGGCATGGTGTTGG
Organism: Drosophila stalkeri; assembly: GCA_035047405.1. Lineage (NCBI taxonomy): Eukaryota > Metazoa > Arthropoda > Insecta > Diptera > Drosophilidae > Drosophila > Drosophila stalkeri. The sequence continues at coordinate 29,748,136 of JAWNPR010000039.1, read as the reverse complement.
AGCTTTTGAAAGACCGCCCGAGTGTGCCCCGAAAAACTCAATTCAAAAATTGGCTTTCTTCTGTCCGATTCCAAATTCGATTCCAATCTCGAGGCCGTTACTCGTTTAGTGCTCATTTGTGGCCAAAATGGCGAGGCAATGCTGAAGTTGTTGTTGTTGCTGCTGAGGCTGATGCTGACGCTGGGGCTGGGGCTGCTACCATCGTTATCGTGTCGAGTGGTGTTGACGACGTCGACGACACATAAATTGCGATTAAAATGATTAATGCTCAACGTACGGCGCAATGTTAATTGCCACAGCTTCAACCTCCAAACCGTCAGCTCGCCTCTCAGCTGCTCAGACCTGGTTTTCGGAGTCTCCGATCTACGGTCTATGTATGCTCTCTTCCACAAGTTGTTGTTGTTGTTGTTGTTGTTGGTGCTGCTGCTGCTGCTGTTGGCAGCTATTTGCATAAATTTGTTTTGACGCTTGTAATGAGCTGTTTGTGGCATTTTCACTGGCCCTATCGAAAAACTTTTATCAGCCTCAAATGGCCCGAGCCAACAATAATTTCCATGTTCGTTTTTAATGTTTTTCTCCCTTCTTTTTGTTAACATATTTTGAATTATTATAAGCTCGAGTTGGCTGGTAATCGGCGCGCAGCAACTTTGGAGTACAAACGGAAGTAGCCGACGGGCCACTTTCAGTTCATTCCCTGCTCCTCCCTGCTCCTCACTGCTCCTCACTGCTACTGCTTATGGAAGTACAATTTTGGGATCTATCTCATGAATGTAGAAATTGTCTGCAAGCGAGTTAATTAACATTGCTCACAGAATATTTTCACTATTTTAATTCATTAAATATATTATTTTGATGTCATGTAAATGGTAATTCAAGTTATTTTTATTTCGAGTCTTTGACTTCATAGAGATAGATAGTTGTAGGAAACTTTAATCTAAGCGTATGTAGGTTCTGTTCTCTACTCTAGTATTACATACTGTATATAAATGCAGCCATTCAGTTCAACAATCGACACATTAAAGTCATTAATTGCTACAGATTCAATTACTGAATATCTGATTTGCAATTCGATTCGGGCCTTCGTTCAGCAGTATTCTGGCATTTACCTTTTATGAGTTGGGGTTGTTAGGCACTTGTAAATTTGTAATAACTACATTTACATACACATATGTGTATATATATGCATATATCTGCATGTGCATGTGCCTTTAGTTTTAGCTTTGCTTCACTACAGATTTATGACCACCTAATTCGCTTTGCATGTCAATCGAACTGCGAAAGAAGCAGCGCTCAATTCCACTCAAAGGCTGCGACTGCGGCTGCGACTGCGACTGCGACTGCGACTGCGACTGCGCTTGACTCTTGAATTTCTAAAAACTTTTATTTCATATTAAAATTTAACGAGCCTGCCATAAATCTTCACTAAAAAGCAGGCAATTCAAATTTCACATGCCCTGTTAAAAAAAAAAAAAGATTTAAAAGTGTTCTAGCATGGAGTGCTCGACTAAGTTATACCTGTACTTCTGCCATATCGATATATCATATGAGTCGATATAGTTAATTATCTTGATTACAATTAAATAATAGATAAAACATATTGTCATGATATAAATCATTAAAATAATATTTAGAGACTCCAATAGAATTTATTGTTTTTGAAAATTTTTTATTTTTATTATTTTTAAGTATAATTTATAATTATAATTTATAAATCTTTACGAATTCGATAATTTTTTAACTGCTAAAAATATTTATTGAAATAAATCTTATGATGTAAATATAAAATCATAAATCATAGAATATTGTTACCCAAATCAGTTTATATTTTAAGGGCCCTCAACCTCATATATCATCAAAATTTTCATAATTATATTCATTTTATTTAATAATATATAGCCTCTAAAAACAGCAAATAATAAAATATATTTATTTTATATTTATTTTGTATAAAAAATTCTAAATTCTTGAATTGACTTTTGCATCGATTGTGATTATCGTAATAAAAAATTGAGCTTACTGATATTCTCAGGGTTTCAAAATTCCTTTCAAATTTCACTTAAAAAGATGTTCAACCTTAAAAATTATTATTAAAACAGAACAAATATTTGTAATTAATAAAACTATATTTATGTATTTTCATTCGATTAACGCTTCATTCATATGCTAGTTTTTAATGTAATTCCTTTTCCATATAAAAGTCAAGTCAAAGCAAAGAGTCATATCTAAATCGACTCAGTTACTCTTGATGTATTTAACATAAATTTGGTTAAAAACATGATACCCTTAAATTAAACACTCTGCATTAGGGTATTAAAAATAAAATAACCAGATATATGTTGGATTCGGATGCATTGGTGTTTGGTCTCTGTTCTTCGGGTCTCAGCGGAAGGGGAGCGCGCGACGTTGATGACGACACGTTTGCCACTGAAATTGATCCAGTTGCAGCAGTTTTGCAGCGGCTGCAAATGCCTCGCATCGCTCGAAATGTTTCATCACTGAAACAATGGTCGGGGAGGCAGGCAGAGGCAGGAGAGAGCCATATTTCTTGTGGTAAAAAGCCAAAGAGCAGCGCTCAACCGAGAGGCAAAAAGCACTGGCCACTGATGGCCAACACAGCAGCTGTGGCCACTGGCCGCCATCGGACAATCGTACAAGTGCGATTTAACCAAATGGGTACACACGGCCCCAAAAGTGGTCAGAGACTGGACAATCGGGCCAGCGGGCAATCGGGCAACTGGCCGCGTGTGTGTTGGACTGACAATAGGCGAAATATCATCGAAAACCATAAAAAACTGACAGCACAAAAAGAGGTGTTGACACATTGATTTATCTGGCATGCTACTGTACGCAGCACAGATGAGACCTCTGGCTCGATGCGAGATGCGCGCTGCTCGCTGCTCGCTGTTCGCTGTTCCTGGCTCAAGCTTGAGACCTGCTTGGCTGGCGAGGAAAGGATGAACAGAGAGCGCATTTAGATGGATGGACGGATGGATGGATTCATATGCGATTGTGGCTGGCAACAATTGGGACGCGAGGCGGTAACAATATCATAATATATTATATGCGTGCGCGCACAGTGTGGGAGAATTTCGACAAAATACACTGAGAGAAAAAAATGTGCACGATTTTTGAGTTACTCTTATCAATTACTTTTTAAGTATATTATAGATAAGTTTACTTTACTAGTATACATTTTTTATATTTATTAGAAAATTTTATTATATGAAAAATTGTAAAATTTTCTCAGTGTATTTTACTGTTGCTTGCATGTATATTTATTTTATATCTTGTCTCAACCTTATGACGATCGTCGCTTACGACCATTTAAGCCACTTAACTAACACACTCGGTCACACACACACACGCACACTCTATCTCTCTCTCTCTCACACACACACACACACATAAAGACAAAGCCTGCCTGCATCCGATGGGTTAGCGAGATATGTTTTTGGGCTAAAAACGATACCAATTTAAAAATTCCAAATAAAATATAAATTGACCAAATTAATATTGGAATACATGAAACAATTCTGGGAGAAAAATGTTCACATTTTTGTCGTCGTTGCCGTCGCTGACATCGCGTCGTCCTCGCAAAGACTTCTTCGACTTTTTGTTTCCTTCTCCTTTTCATCCTCTCGTACTGCAATTTTGAGCAGTTTTTGGTTTTGGATATTCGTATTGCCTTTGCTTGGCCAGCTTATCCTTGGCTGCATTCAAAATCAAAGTGATTCAACTACCTGTTCTTCCTCTCTCTCTCTCTCTCTCCCTCCCTCTCTCTCTCACTCACTCACTGGAGAGAAAATCAGCTGAGCTGCTGCTAAGATGCAGCACCCAAAAACTTGTAAAATGCAGAAGAAATCGCTGTCGAGCTACAGAAAAATTAAAAGGCAAAATGGAAAATGGAAAACTTTAAAATGGGATTTTGCAGACTGATTTTGTTGTTGTTGTTGCTGTTGCTGTTGCTGCTGACTGCTGCTGCGGTTGAATGAGGCGACAAAGCATGAAACCAGTAAATTAAAGCAAAAGGATAAAGTTTAATTGGAAAACTATTTTTTGCTAGGCTCCCCCCCTGTGCACTCAGCCTTCGCCCTGTTCACTTGAGATCGCCCCACCATTGCCATCCATGACTAGGTTCCTTAATCTGCTTACCTTTAGTTTTCTTAATTTTATGCATTTTGTCGTGGCATTATATTCACGTGTGTGAAGACAAAAGTTTCGCCTCAATTTCCGCTGCCTATATGATTGCAGACAGCGCAGCATCTCCATCCCCATCCCCAACCCCATCCCCATCCCCATCCCCATCCCTCAACCCCAAACAAATTCAATTCTTCTGCTCATTTGTATATAACACACACACACACATATGCGTACATCTGTGTGAATGACTTTTAGCAAATGAATAGAAATTAAGTTTCGTTCCCGCTTGAGAGCTTTTCCAAACTACTGCAATGCCTTTTGGCATTGCCAGCGAACTAAGCCGACCCAAGAGGCAGGTGAGAAAACTCAGTTAGTGTCGAAAAAGTTTAAAATATGCCGCCTTTTATAAAATTTAATGAGAAAAGTTGGCGTTATAAATTCTCGTATGCGGTAAATTTATTTGTTCTTTACAACACGAATGCGGGCAAAAGAGTGAAAGCAGAAGAGAGATGCAGAAAATTCTCTTTATCGTAAAATTGATTTCAGTTTAATTATATTTGACAAGTTGCAATCAAAAAAAAAAACAAAAAAACAATTTTTAAAATATAATGAAGAATATTGTTAGTTAGTAACTGATTTGGCATTGCACAGCTCAAAGTGAAATTTGTGCTTGAAAGCCCTGCTTCAAGCTAACGTAAAGCAAGGTAGGGGAGGGTGTGTGTGGGGGGAAATCAGTGCGTGCTTGTGCTGCTTATAGATTTCACCATATGATAAAAAGTTGTGCATTTATTTCAACGTAATTCATTTTCAATTCAGATTCTGTTTTTCAATTTTGCCAAGCGTCTAGTACGTGCTGCAACATGTTGTTGCAACAACAATAGCCAAGCTACCACAATAACAACAGCGCAGCAATGAAAACCACAGATAAACATTCAAATATACGAAAAGTCAGTGTGAAGATACCCTGTAAAGCTAGAAATGATAAAAACTAAATATTGAATAACATGGCATTAGCTAAACAAATGTACATATAAGAGTCACAGGGAATTATTATCATATTTTAATATTGATATATTGATGTATTGATATATTGATATATTGTTATATTGATATATTGATATATTGATATATTGATATATTGATATATTGATATATTGATATATTGTTATATTGATATATTGATATATTGATATATTGATATATTGTTATATTGATATATTGATATATTGATATATTGATATATTGATATATTGATATATTGATATATTGATATATTGATATATTGATATATTGATATATTGATATATTGATATATTGATATATTGATATATTGATATATTGATATATTGATATATTGATATATTGATATATTGATATATTGATATATTGATATATTGATATATTGATATATTGATATATTGATATATTGATATATTGATATATTGATTTATTGATTTATTGATATATTGATATATTGATATATTGATATATTGATATATTGATTTATTGATTTATTGATATATTGATATATTGATATATTGATATATTGATATATTGATATATTGATATATTGATATATTGATATATTGATATATTGATATATTGATATATTGATATATTGATATATTGATATATTGATATATTGATATATTGATATATTGATATATTGATATATTGATATATTGATATATTGATATATTGATATATTGATATATTGATATATTGATATATTGATATATTGATATATTGATATATTGATATATTGATATATTGATATATGGATATATTGATATATTGATATATTGATTTATTGATTTATTGATTTATTGATTTATTGATATATTGATATATTGATATATTTATTTATTGATTTATTGATATATTGATATATTGATATATTGATATATTGATATATTGATATATTGATATATTGATATATTGATACATTTAAAATATATAATAAATATTATTTATTTTTTATTACTTTTATATTCATTATATATATTCATGTATATTATTATTATTTTACATATTTATATATATTTCATATTTATTTATATTATATAAATATTATCTGCAAACCTCCACCCACTCTCTCTACGTAGTTGTTACTTCTTCTTCTTTGTCGTGGCTACAGGGTATCAGAACAGAGAGAGTGCAAAAAAATAACTAAAAAAAAATACTGTTCGGCCTCGTAACGGCCTAGTGAAGTTATGAAAAATTGTGCCTACTGGACACTGGCCAAAGTGCGAACTGTGTGAACGACATACACACACACACACACACACACACACAGTCACACACTCTCACACTCACAGCAGCACTCCCTTGGCCTGTCCCCTGTGTAACTCATAAATATGCAATGCTGTGGCGGCTGCATTGTGCTGGGCTGGCTCTGTTAGCCGCTTATTAGTGCCAAATAATGTTAACAATGAAAAAATGAAATTTTCATTTATGTTTGTATTTTGCACAGAATATTCCGCACGGCTGACTTTATTTATTATCATGCAAAACAGTTGGCAATTGTTGACACAGACTAGACGAGTCATAGCAAATCAGCAGATGCATCAAATCAAAAATATACTATATGCAGCTATATCTATATATATATACTGATTAGCAAATTAATAACAAAAGAGAGCATTACACTTTGCAGCCAGAGAAAGCCAATTGCCAAATGTGGGCCACTTGTCATGCGAGGCGAACAAGTTTTATTTGTCGCATAATATATCAAATTGTAATGATTGCGCTTTATGGAACCAAGCCACGGCCCAATTCCAATTCCAATTCCAATTTCAATTCCAATTCCAATTCGATATTATCCGCAGGGAGCGGTGTCTCGACTCTGCTTGGAATTCGATAGTGTGGCCAGTAATCATGAATTTATGATTTAAGTGCGTGATTATGATCAAGACCCCCACCAACCCCACTGGAGTGGAGCGGGGCGTGGAGCAAGGCGGCAGTGTTGGAGTGTTTTATGTGGACTTGACGACGACGCTACCAATACGACGTGCTTCGAAATGCTAATTTCGATCAATATGAAATATGAAATTCAATTTTATGAGCTTCTTACCAACGACATGTGTGCTGTCGTGTTATGAGTACGTGAATACATGACAGCGCGTCCACCTATCTGAGCCGCGTAATGTGATTGTAATTTATGAAGGCAAATGCCATAATCAATATATCATAAGTGCCATGCCCTAGCCAAATAAGCATAGAGCATAGAGCAGACAGTCACACTCAACATTTCGCATCTAGATTATATAATCATTTACGTTTTCCAGAAATCTCATAGCATTCCCATAGCATTCAAAATGCAAGTCAAAAATTAGCTGTTAGGTAAGGAATTTTTTAAATAAATAATATATTTTTGTTAGTCTTCTTCTATATATATATATATATATATATATATATATATATATATATATATATATATATACATATCGGATTGGTGATTTTACGTTGTTATACCCGGAGGAACATATAACCAAAAGAAGCTAAAAAAGGTTTTCTTTACATATATATTTCTAACAGCGTCGTTTGATGCTTGTCATTATTTCACTGTATTTTTTTTCACACTTCGTAGAGTTAGGAAAAAAATGGTCGGTATAAGCGGTTGTCGTTAAAAATGGATACGCAGTAAGCGGAACCCTTTTCAGTTAAGTTTATGGGACAACCAATTTTTGTCGCAATAAGCACCATATATACAAAAATAAAATAAATTTATAATTAATATATTATAAGTTTGGAAAACTTATTGCTTATCTTATTATGATAATTAAGAAAGAATCTAAAAAATAAATCAAATAATAAATAAAATATTACATAATCCTTATCATATCCGGCTTAGCTTTGATGTCTCTCCTTTTTCTTCTTCGTCTTCCTTTGACAATCTAGTTAAGAGTTTGTCCGATACATCTTAATCTATTTCGATTACATTATACAAATGTCAGGACACTTTGGCTGCAGGACAATGCGCGCTGTTGGCTTATTGTTGAAACTTTTATGTGCGACCAGTTCAAAAGTATAATTGAACCCTTGACCGGAATTCACTTGCCACATAAATATATATGTATATGCATATACAGCGACTTTTGTACTTCGGTCTGTTGGGGGAGGCAGTTGACTGCTTCGTTGACTGTCGTCCACTCGTCTCTGCAATTACCATTTTACACAATGCGGTGCTTTCATACTTTTATGCTTTGGCCGGTCGAATATGATATTTGACCCACCCGGTTGACATTTCAATTCATTTCGCCATAAATAAAGCAATCGAGGTTGAGTCGGCGCCCGAATCACAATTGAACCCTTTTTCGGGCCCCTTTTGCATTCGTGTTTGCAATATTTTGCCATTGATGGCTGCAAACGCCCGATCCATTAATTATACGCCCACTTCACAAAAGGAGGCAGAAAAAGTCAAAATATTGACAGCTTAAACTTTTTTCTTCTGCCATTCGGTCGCAATTGTTGTGTTCGCTTCCTCTGCGAAAGGCAATCAGAGAGAGTCTGGACCGGAGTCGCATTTCCTTGCCTTCCGAATGCGACTTGCAATTATTTAACGACAATGCCAGCTCTCGCAACAATTGGCAAAGGACACGAAATACGAAAAATATCCTTTCCTCATATCCGTTTATCATTTTTGACCTTCCTGCCATCGAGAAACTCTTTGCCAGCCCCTCGTTATAGATTGAGTTGAGTACTCTCAGTCAAGTGCTATTGTGGGTCAACGATGGGGGATTTCGTCAGGCAAGGCAGCCAGACGGCTTGCTTCTATTAAAGTTATTGTCTCGATGCATAGCATTTATGAGTTCAGTTCCGAGCTGGGCTCCGGCTCCTGCTTCTGCTCCTGCTCCTGCTCCTGCTCCGGCTCCTGGTCCATGCACTAATGAATTATTATGTTCGGGCAGGCCGCACGCCTTCTCTCCAGCCTTTGTTCGTTGCTAGCAAAAATTATTAAATGGCTCGGAATGAATGATTTAATGACCAGGCGCAGGCATAATTACAGCAGCAGCAGCAGCCTCGGAAGAAGGGTTTTCCGGGTTTCCGTCAAGGGGTTGAGTGACGCAATAAACTTCCAATCCAATTCCAGTCCGCTTTGTGCCCGACTCGTGGACAGTCTGAAAATGTGTTGCAGGTAAGTCCCAAATACACGTCGAGCACATAACAATTCTCGAGCAATTTCCTTGCGAAGTGGCAAAAAGGATTTCTTCACACCCGCCATTTCATGCCATCTCCATCCGCTGCCATTTGTCCGTCCTATGACACATTCATAAAATCATATAGGACTGACTGCTTGCCCTCGTGAAACGAAAACTACATAAATGCAATCCAAAGTCCTTTTCTGCAACGTTGTCTACTTGCTTTCAAGCTCGTTCCGACGCCGTCCCCCTGGGAGTCATCACAATAAAAGCGCTTGTATTACATTACATGTAAAGTGGGCAACAGGGCGTGGCGTGCCGTGACGTGGAGTGGCGTGGCAGCGCTTTGGATGGCCATACGCCAAATGGAAATATTATTGGACTGCATATAACCAGAATTTTATATGGGCCACATTCGTGTGGTTTGCCTCGACAAATACTTATGTATGTGTAAAGGTGGGTCGTAAGTTCTGCTTCCAAGTAATAGACACGTCTCGCTCATTCCGATTTCTACTTGAGCACAAAACCAAAAAGCAACTGTTATGGCTCCTTAAAGATATATGATTATATGTAAGGTTTAAGAGTGTTTGACTAGGGCATGGCATGAATTTTCTTTAAAGTTATAGATAGAGATATACATAGAGATATACGTATGTATATATTTCACAGTCAGGATGGAGTCTGAAGTATCTTGACTGTCCCAATTTAGAGCACTAGCTTTAAAATAAATAGGTATAGTTTTTTTTTCGATTTAACACGCCCCCAATGAACGTCGATATATACAGTGATCTATGATGACTATGATCTATGACTCAGAAACAATATCTGAGATGCTGGAACTTTTACTACGTACCAGGAAAATCATAAAACCTTTTCAGACTCCGCTTATAGCGTTCGTACGGTTTTTACGACGAAAATTCCAGTCTTCATACAAACTTTTTTGAGCAAATATGGTTATAACGTCTTCCGGTTATAACGATGGTCTATTTAGCGTCATTGTAACTCAATTCTACTATATATTTAAAAATTTCAATTATCTCGCTTAAACTGCTTTTAAAAACAAACGGATGGATAGACGAATAAGCGCATTTACTTCGTAAATAAGTATTCCAAAATATTTTAAAAATAATTTATACATGAATATATTATTTTATGTAATATTGGAGTACTAAAATTGTCTTGACTTGACGAAGAGATACCATGAACCATCTTAAAAGTTATAAATAAATAAATATATTTTCTCTAGATTTTGTAAGCCAACAACACATGAAGGAAGAGCTAGATATATATATGAGTATAAATCGACTCAGCTCCTGTTCTTATCCAGCATTTTTATACTTTCTAAAGTTATCTTCCTAATAACTTTCAAATAATCCCAAGTTATGTCGCAAATATTATAGAATAGCTATCATGTTTTTTAGCCTTTATTTGCATTAACTGAAATGAAAATCAGTCGCTTAGAAGATTTTTGTCAATTTTTCAAGCCGTTAACTTTACGAAATATGCAAATAAGTTATTCAACTGTAAACTTTTTGGCATTGACAAGAAATCCGTGAGCGATGACAAAGCAGCCTCGAAAAGGTGAAGCTGAGATATAAAGCAAAAAAAAAAGTAAGTGAATAACGACCTTTTTCACATTTCATCGATTTGATCGCGCGCATTTGAATTGTTATTAAAAAAAAAAAAAAAACAACGAAACGCAATGCAAATGTAAAATATCCTTATGCTTATCCTAATCCCTTTCCAGTTGCCAGTCGAGGGCATGGGATCCACAGCAATGGCGGCAGCAGCCCAATCGTAGCTGAAAATTATCATAAAATTTGCGCAAACTCCGTGCGTGACTTTAAAGTCGGAAAAAGATGACGATGACGACGACGACGACGACGACGAGCGAGATGAGATGAGACAAACTTTGTCCTTGTCTGTGTGTGTGTGTGTGTGTGTGTGTGGTTGTGTGTGTGTTTACTCGACTCTGGGGTGGCTCAGCGAGGTGGTGGCTGTTGTGTAACTTTTTAATATTCCCGTCATACGCATTGTCATTTTTGTTGTATTTGATTTTAATACGAATTTCACATTTTACAATCAAATTAATTGGTCACGCTGCCGCAGGATTACATCCTGCCAAAGCACGGCAATACCAACACCAACAGCAACACCAACAGGAGACGGCAACAGCGACGGCGACGGCGACGGCGAATGGCTTAAATAAACAATCAAGTCCGAGAAGACTTTAGTAAGGGTTGCATCCTTGCAGAGGGCTGCCGAATGAATGCTGACGATGCTGGCAACCTATTGATATTGTCACTGGCTGCATTTGACGCTCCGTCGCGCGTCGCACGTGAATCAGACGAAGCGTCGCTAATTTATGCAAATATTGAGTCAGCCTGAGACCCGGAACCGAGGCAGTTAAATTAGTTTCACGATATTTATTATTTTGTTAGAATTTTGAATTCATTTCATTTCGCTCGATTTGCGCGCGACTTTCATTCCAGAGCCTACAAATTAATTTGTAATTCGTTGCTAATTTGCCAGATGAATTATTGTCCTTCTTAGCATTATGTAGCCAAGCCGCTGTAATGCCTGTCAATATTATACGCCTGGATTTATGTGAGAAACAATTTGCATTCGCCAGCGCCGCGCCTAATCGTGTTAGCTTAACACACGTATATAAATGTTTGATAAGCCGTAGCTCTTCGCATATATATATTTTTTTCATATTCAGATATTTATCAAAGAATTCCAATCTTCTGAACTCCAACTCGACGCTACAAACAAGATGTTTACACATGTTTAGATGCATCTCCACTTTACACGGCGCAACATAAACAGAGCTGCAACATAGATGCTGCAGACTTTCAGTAGTTGATATAGTATCTTTGTTGTATTTGTTGTTGTTGCTGTTGCTGTTGCTGTTGCTGTTGCTGTTGCTGTTGCAGGCACATGCGCTCCAATAAAAAAGGAAAATAGAAACATAAATCAGCAGATTAATATTTTATGAAGTGTATCTTTCTGTGTTCGTACCTGACTGCTGCTAGCTAACTCTACTCGAAATACAATGCTGCCCATTGCCCAATGGAGTGGGGGGCTGGCAGGGCTGAGAGCTGAGAGCTGAGAGCTGAACAAACGACTTCCCTTTGTTTACCATAAATTCGTTAATAGACGCTGCCGCGTGTAAACAAATCACTTAAACATTCTCAAATTGACGCCTGACATGATTTTGTTGTGCGCTGTCGAACTTCAACACTTACACACACAGCTGATGGCAGCATGAATAGATGGATATTCACTATTAAGCCATTGAACTACAGGAAGTATCACAAATTGTTAATCCACTTGCTATAACACACACACTATTTTCTGTTTTTTTTTTTTTTTTTTTTGCAACCATTTGCCAACTCCCGGAACCGGACCTCGACAAAAAAAACTGGCTCACTGCCCAAAGCTAAACCTCTGATCCTGAACCTGTGCGCCGCTCTCAGTCTCTCAGTCTCTCAGTCTCTCAGTGGCAATCAGCGGGACAGACCTGGACGGTTGACAACGTGGATTGCAATTAGCAATCAAGCATCGACGGCTCGAACCGGCTGGCAGCGCACCAAGTAAGACATTGGCCAGCAACAGCAACAGCAACAGCAACAGCAACAGCAGCAGCAAACAGCAAACATGAGCAGCTCGGTAGCTGACGCAGTCGTCGTAGATACAGATAAAGATACATACAGTTACAGATACGAGATGTACACTAGTCGGCATAAGTATTTGACAAAATCTAAAATGCGTAAATATTTGAGTATCATTTTAAAATGGTTTTATAAATAATTTTTGTTTATAATTATTATTAGTATTTTTTTAAGTTTATTTTTAATAAAATAAAATCTTGAAAATAATCAAACAAACACTTTATAATATTAATGAATATGTATATGTCACATTTGGGGAACAGCTGCTCCTTATTTATTATCTTATTTCAAATAATCCAATCTACTGAATGCATGATTACATATGTATATGGGAATTATTGAGGAAGATAAACTTAGGAACTTCAATATGAAGCACTTCATAAACACCATTAAAAATTCATTCAGTAAACAAGAAAATCTTACTGCAATCCATAAAAAAAAATATATAAATAAATGAAATAAATATATTTAATACTTTTTTATGAACAACTATTTATTTATATTCGAATATACTATTTACGAATGTAATATCATTTATTTAAATAAACAAATAAATTAGACATTCAAAAGATTTTATGTTCCGGATTTGCCAAATAGATAAAATAGTTGCTGGAACTGTAAATAGTAAATATATAGTTTAAACTCATTTCAGCTCAAACCATCCGATTATTTTATTTTTATATATTTTAATTATAGCAAAATTGATTAATGTTAATATCAAATTGTAAAAAAAAACATGAATTTAAAAGAATTTTTTAAAAATATTTTTAATATTTTTATGAACAAATATTTGTTTCTATTCGTATAAATTAATTCTTTCAATAAATAAATATAAAATATCTTTTAATTTATTTTATTTAGGTTTATTAAATTTTCTATGACTTATTGTGAAAATGCAAGTCAAGAGTTATATTGACGTTGTCAAAATACTTATGTCGAGCAGTGTATGTGCATAGAAAGCGAGCGACAGAGCGAGTGAGTGAGCAGCTTGGCTTCGTCTGCATACATCGTCGACATTTTATGAAAAGCCCAATTAATTAGTGTCGCTGCACATGGCTGTCCTTATAAATCCTTAATATATCCATTTTTTCCTAAGCACAGTCAATGCTCGTTCCATTCACAGATCGAGCTTGTCCATTGTCAGCCACTGCGGGCTGATAATAAAAATGTTGTTTCGCATTCCAATGCATATTAGGCAAGTCATGAACACATTTGAGCTGAGCTTTGAGAATGCTTCTTGAGCAAGTTGAGGTGGCACAGGTAAATTGTTTATGACTGCATAAATATTGTGCGTACAGCGATTTAAATATGCTTTTCAAGTGGCGCTAATTGATATTGGGGACTGTCCCTGAGGCCCATTGGCGCCGACTCCAATAAACCAGCGACGGCAGCAGCGACGGCGGCAACTTTTGACAATTTAATTGAGTCCGAATGGCCGAGGAAACAGCACCTCAAGAAGTCACACAGCGATAAGTCAACTTAAGTCAGGGCTTTGACAATTATTATTGCTCAGCTGTCAGCGACTCTGGGCGAACAATGACAGCAGCGGCACAATTTTCATACACGACCAAGCGACGTCTTGGAGAGGCTTCTTCAATTAGCTTAAATGCTGTTTGAGATACCCTGAGATACATATGCTAGAGTCTCGCCTGACTGTGCTGCGCATGCGCAACGTGGACACGTTCGTGGTGTGATATGTGTCGCCTCGAGGCGCCTCCGTTAGACGCTGGTTCGGCTCGGCTCGGCTCGGCCTGGCTAGGCAGCGTTTCTAAGATTTCTAATCACGTCTCTAACGATTTTTTATGATGTAAAATTGAAATTTTATTTATTTGTGGTCCTCGGCACACTGTCGGGGGTACATATCCATCTAACTACATATTTATCGTGTGTTTTGTCTGTAATTTTAATTCGTTTCTGTCGCCAATTGGCTGCGCACTGCCAACGTTGTTTGGGAATTATAAATTTTCTTAATTGCAAGAATTGTCGCCTAGCCCCGGGCTGTGACTGTGATGGCAATAGTTCGTCATTCTAGGCCCATAAAGCAAATATGTGTGTTGTCTCTTTGACGCGATTCAAATACTGCTTTAATTAATGAGTTTGCCTCCGCGCGAACGTGCTGGGAAATTGTCTTTTTATTTGCATTTTCGGCTTCGATTTCGGTTCGGTGTTAGGAAAGCTTTGCAGCTACAGTCGGAGTCGCAGTCGAAGTCGAAGTCGAAGTCGAAGTCAAAGTCAGAGCTAGAGTCGTGGTGATTTGTGCCTCGCCTCGATCATGGGAATTATTTTTGCAGTTTTATGCCAGTGGAATATCAAATTGAATTTATAAATTATATGCTTATTACAACTCGTTCAGCTGTCCGCTGGCAATTTATTGTATCATTTGTAGAGCTCTTTCACTTTTGCTTAGACTACTGCCCAAAGGTGGCAAAGGTGGTTCACAGTCTATCTAAGTCGAGCCCAGACTTGTCTCCGTAAATGCTTATCGGCACATGTATCCGGAGTTACCTGCGTCGTTTAACTCATTTCATTTGGGTCCGTCCGTTGGCCTGATGTTCTGGTACTCTGCCAC
Organism: Drosophila stalkeri; assembly: GCA_035047405.1. Classification (NCBI taxonomy): domain Eukaryota; kingdom Metazoa; phylum Arthropoda; class Insecta; order Diptera; family Drosophilidae; genus Drosophila; species Drosophila stalkeri. The sequence goes on along the minus strand of JAWNPR010000039.1, from coordinate 29,732,612 downwards.
CGTCCCGTCAACGGGAAGAACATGCGTCATCTTTGGCGACACTGGCGAGACACGAGACTATAAAAAGCAAACAAGGCCACAGAAATTCTATGTGCGCCGACTGCCATCAACGGACTCTGACTCTGATCAGCTGGGTGTCATCTTGTGTCTGGGTCTGAATCTGAAGCTGTTCGTCCGTCTATCCGTCTCTCCGTCTATCCTTTCGTTCGTTCTTTCGTTTTGTGTGTCACCTTATCAATATTTTCCGTCAAGTAATTTATTGTATTTTTGCTAGCGTCTGCTTCCTTGTGGACCGCACTGTCCTGCTGATATCCCAACGTTCTCAACCATTTGCCTGACTACTACTATGTTGCATGTGTCGTTCTCTCTCTCTCTCTCAGTCTGTGTCTGTACCCTGTCACATTTTTATGGCATAGCTGCCTTATGGCATCGATTTTTATTTTCTTTCTTGGATAAAATTATATATTCTTCGTCTATTTTATTATTACATGCTGTCGAGTATAGCGATCGGAAAATCCAATTGCGATAAACGGCAGCTCTTCCAAGGGGCATGTGCCTTTGGCCCTTTGACCATTGTTTTTGGGTCCCTTTAATGTTGTTTTAAAGAACCAGCAATTTTAATAGACTCGACTCAGGTATTAGGTATTAGGTATTAGGTATTAGAAACCCTCGCCCCTTTTATTGTCGCTCTAGGTGAAGTGTTAATGTTACCAAAACACTTCGGCGCAGTTCTGCCTCAACCTCAACTGCCGACATAAAACTATTTTCATTGTTTTCAATTAAGAAAGTTAATTATTTGATTATTATCAGCATTAATTGCATGCGCTCGGCCGTATTTCTACTATTTTTATTTTATTTTATTTTCAGCTTTCGGTATTCAGATTTCTGTTGTCTAATGAGCATATTCTGATTACTTTCTGTGTATTTCATCAGATACGCGTCAACTCCGACAATAGAATGTTATAAATAAAACGAGTATTAAATATTTTAATAGCGGCTTCAACTATTGTAAGCATTGAGTACGGCTTTTATATAGAACTCGACTTGGTTCATTGATAATCTTAAAAGGAATTAGTTGGAAAACATTTGAATTTGTTTTTGATCCATTTATGCTGTATATGATATGAAACTACTTTTCTTAAACTTATCAAGTGTATAACAAGTTGCAATCGGGCATTACAGACTGCATAATACTCTTGCACAGTCCAAACAAAACTGTTTCGACAGAGTTAACGAAATTCAATTCCTCTCTGAATATGCAAAACTGTAAAATATTCGAAGACATAGGATGTGTATATATGTATGTATATAACTTTTGGTAAATCGATAGACGAGACTAATAATCAGCATTATATTGGTCAGTAATATATTGGCTAAAATTCAAGATAACATTTTTCCTGATTTTTCAAACTTCAATTGGTTCTAAATAACATTACTTATGGTATCATTATTATTCAAATATATATTCATATACATTGATCAAATATACATTTAGAATTTCAAAATTGTCAGCAAGTAAGAATTTATAAATGTATATTTGATTAATGTATGTATATGAATATATATTTGAATAATAGATATTCCTGGATTTTTCTAAAAAGTAACAATATTTTCGATATGCCACACTTGCTATAGAGCTGTAGAATATATTTTTGGATCATCCAAATGATATATATAGTATATACATATATACTTTATGTATATACCATATATATGTATATAACATATTCGTTTTCCTATTAAACAAAACTTGAGTATAAATAGGAATTTTCAAGTCTTGCTTTCATATTGATAGAGCGAATTGCAAGACACACCTTACTCAGAACCAATAAACTCATTTCACTTCATGAATGTGTATAAAAATCCAGTAAGCTACGCAGAAACAAAGTGTCAAAATCATTTCTCAATAAACTTGAATAACTTTGAGCTTATCGATTTATGAGTGATTTACAAAAGCCTTTCAAACTTATAAATAAGTCTCCACAACTTGCTCTATGCATTTAATATGCGGGCATCCAAATCAGCAACTCCTTAAGAGCTCTACATATTTTACTTAATCTTAAAGCTCTTACGCTCTCTTTCTCTCCCCGTCTCTTCCTCTATTGGCATTATAATAGCTCAGTCGCCCCTGGCTGAGCTTATGCACACCCTGTGCGTTGTGCGCATTGATTTCAGTTGCTGCCAAACAATTTGTCATAATCATAAATCATTTCTGAGCGCTAAATCCAACGCCTAATGCAACCCAAGGACGCTGAACAATGGCCAAGTGAACAGTCTGGTCGGAAAAGCCGCGCATATTTCACAGCAGGATATTGGCCTCTAAATTACCCCACAAATGTAACCAGCCGCCCCCCCTTTAGCTGTTGAATTGACAAAAATATTGTATCTGCTATATCTTTATATATCTGTGTATGAGTGTGTGTGTGTGTGTGTGCGTACATATATGATTTTCAATTATATAAAGCAATGCTTGGCAACTTGTTTGCACATATGTCGTATCTCATCATATTATTTGTCAAATTGGTCGCTGCTGCTGCAGCTCCTGCTGCTGCTCCTGCTTGCTGCTGCTGCTCATCCTTTTATCATTCCTGCGTCTGCTGCTAGACAATTGTCCGCAGACACTTAGGTCGACAGGTCCTGCCTGCCTGGCGAATCACCCAAAACACGCGGGGGACATTTTTCGTGGTGACAAAGTTTTACAAAAATTGCTGAAAATGTATAAATGGCTCTGTAAAAGTTCCATGCACAGAAGGGTGTTCGCTATATATATATATATATATGTATATAAAGCTATAGAATATCACACACCCGCTGAACACAATTCAATTAATTGTGACAAATAATTTATGAAATACTCGCATGTATAAAAAATGTATAATCCATGTATCAAGCCAGATAAATGAAGAATATGACAAGCATTTTCAATTTGAACCCCGAGGTGCATGGTACTTGAGGGTTGCTCTACTATATGTATATAAATATATATATATATATATATATTTGTATCTGTGTGTTGTTGTCGCCCTCGCTTGAGTCAACGCTTAACCCCTTTTAGGGCTGACAACCACAATCATATACGGCCTTATAGACAGGCTGGAATGACTGAGTGGCATTTGAGCTTGTTTCGCACTTCGTTGCCTGTCACTTAGCTTGACGTTTTCTGTGGCAAGACGTTTTCGTTAACAAGAAACAAGAAACTCTTGGTTTTGACGCATTATTGAAGGCCAGTTATTAAAATATCATATGAGACTTGAAATTCGCAGTTAATTAAAATGATAAATAATTATGTATGAGATCATATTATAATTAATCACTTTCACTATTCATTTATATGAATTCATTCACTTCGATTAGCAGGTGAATAATATTATAAATAATTAATATATATTTATAAGATCATATTCAACTTATTCACTTTCATATTTTGCGACTCAGCTCTATTAGAATAGATTTTGCTGTCATTTATAAGAATTGATTCACTTCGACCTTATGTTCAATTTGAATGCAAACCCCCCTCAATCTTCCACCCCCAACCCCCCTTCTACCCCACCCAACACAAGCTAAGCAACATGCAACACTCGTCGCACTTCATTGCTCTCTCTCCCCCCTCTCTCTCTCTCTCTCTCTCTGTGTGTGTCTTCTCTATGACATATTTTGATATTTATTTATTATCTTGTCACTGTGATTTGCAACAACATAAGCTACAGCCACACCCCTTGAGCAATAACCATCCCCTGACCGCAACCCCTATGCAGACGAAGGGTGCGAGCTTCAGTGCGCACTTGTCGCGTGTCGAACAGACAATGGCAAACAAAAAGCTGTCAGCAAGTCCTCCACTTGCCACTCTTCATTTTTTTCATTATATACACATATATATACATATATATTTTTAAATGTACTTCTACTTCAACAAAATTAAATGCACACTTTAGTGGGATAAGTTGTTCCGAAATTATGCCAAGTGTATTTGCAGTTGCCTGGGAAAATATTTGACCAGATGCGGCAACGGCTGTGGCCCAGGCTGAAGTTTGCCGGAAGTTGCCTTTATTTTTTATGACATTCATATGGGGATCAAAGCGGATTTGCAAAGTTCGTAGCTGGGAAAATTGGATTCCTGTTCGATAGTATCGCAAATCGTTCATTTAGCTTAGCCCCAGGAAATATGAGCGAAAAGTATCTCTCAGATACCGCGCATCCTCTGACGTCTGACACGGGCTTATGTTCGTTATTTATAGCATTGTTGACTGTGCTTATTCCACTCTGCCCACCTTGGAAACGCGCCCCAATCTACTCAGGCTCCATCCCTCCTCTCTCTCTCTCTCTCTCTCTCTCGATTCCTCCTAATGAGCACGTCTTTCAATTAACTGAGCACGCATTAGGTAGGTCTGCAACGAAAATTCCTAATGGCAATTAGCAAAATTGCTTTATATTTCATGCGCCCATCATTTATGAGCGCTTGAGTCTCACTCAAGGGAGAGCGAGGAGTCCGTGAAAGTGAAACCGATGCAGGCGGCTAATTGAATTTCGACGTGGGCCGTATTTCATGCTCGCTTGTATAAAAATGATACTTAAAGCAAATGACTCGAATTTGTCAGTCGATGTCCGCTCAAGTCCTTTACAGATCCACAAATGGCTGCAATAACTGCAATCGATGCATTTTGAGGCCACGGCCAATGGGCTGGGCTGGGGGCAGGATGGGACCAGGATGGGGCCAGCTCAGGGCAGTCGCTGAGGTATGCCGACCAGTAAAATCATTGGCTTATTTCGGGCTATATGGGCTGTTGTCCAGCTTTAGGATTCCTTTTTATTTAGTGGCAGGAAATGCCGAAAGTGCATCTGATTTATATGCGTTAGAACTTTAAATTTCACATCCTCGCTAAAAAGGAGACCCACCTCACACACTCATACAGTCTCACACACACACACACACATATTCACGTCAGACATGGCACATTCAGTGGCATAACAACAACAAGGACAGACAGGACTACAACAACAATGAAACGTTAACTAAAATTCCATAAATTAAACGTACACTGAGAGAAAATAGATGTGCAAATATCTTAATGAAAAGAAAGTGCAAATAATGAAGAATAATGAGCATTACCGACGACGTAATACTCATTCGTGACTGAAGTTACTCAAAAATTTATATATTCCGATTTAATCAATGACAATTGACATTCTATGGAATTTTGTTCATTTCTGACAACATTTATCAAACTGCAAAACTTGCGAATTCTAGCTTTATCATTTTGAAAAGTTAAAGAGTATATTGGATTTGTGCATTGTCCGCCCAGCTGTCCATCAGCTCGAACTACATCTGCAAATCTGTCTGTACGAGGGCAAATCATTTTGCTTTTGAAACAATTTGGAACACATTCGTGAGTACCCTCGCTTTAGAAAAAAATAAAGCAAATCAGAAAATACTAAATATAAAAGTCTATTTCCAGTATCTTAGAGAGTCTGTGAATATATATTCACATTGATTGACCAAGTTCAATAAGGTGATATTTCTACGCCTGTTGGGGGCGTGCCAAATAGATTAAAGTTTTCTCTAGCCGTGCTTTGGGCGTGAATGAGTATTCTCTAGGCAGTAGAAACTAAAAATGTTATCGATTCGAAAGAAGTTAATTTTAATAGAAACTGGAAACTGTTGATTTTTTTGTGCAATTGGAATCGAATCATTAACATAAGCTAATTTAAAAGTTATTTTTATTTTTTAGGCGAATATCTATGTATAATTTTTGCTAAATATAAAGAACAGATCAAGTCTAGTTTAGATAAGCGAAATTGCCAGATTCTATTCAAACTGTCAAACGAATGCATATGAGTAATTTTAAAACCAATATACTCATTTCATGTTCTGAACAAATACAAAATAACTGCGAATTAAACACTCAACTTATACTTCTCTATTCTTTGATTGACGTACAGTGAAATTTTATCATCTTACTGTAAAAATCAGACATTTATTCATAATCTTATTGGGATCAGATAGACATAATTAAATAATATGCCAAGTAATTTTTGTAATCTACAGTTAAAGAATGTAAGTGAGGATAGTTTTCTTAAAGTGTATTGGAAAACAACGATTCGCAGTCGTCTTCATCGTCGTGGGCCAAAATAAAAGTTTTGCGCCCGTTGCCGATATAAATCACAGTTCTTTTACGTAAATTTGTGCTTTACCATTTGCAGCAGACTCTTTTTTCTTCGCTTTGTTTTCCATTGCGAACGGGGTTCCACCTGGACTCGTGTTGTTGTTGTTGTTGTTGTTGTTGCCTGCGCTGCGGTGGTTAAGTGCCAAGTATACACACACACATATACTAACAGTCAGTCACACACACACAAACACACACACACACACATTGCTTATCGCCAAAAATATGAAAAGTACATTTTCGTTTGGGGAGAAAAATCGGTGCAAAAGCAAAAGCGAAGCTAAAGGATAAAGCGCACTTAAGGCGCAACCTGGACGAAGGCTCTCCCTCCCTCCCTCTCTCTCTCTCTCTCTCTCTCTCTCTCTCTCTGTGTGTGTGTAACTGAGTATACCTAAAAATTCCTTGTCGTCTCTCGGTGTGCAGCAAACACGCTTGATAAAGAAAAGGAAAAAAAAAAAGTGCATATAGAACTTTTAACTGCAATCGAGAAACTTTTGACCTTTTTGTTCTTTAACTTCAGCGCTCAACTCAAACAAAACTACAATATGTGCACGAATATAAGCAGACATGCCATATAATGTATTAAAGTGAGTAAATACACACGAGTACTCTATGAGCTCATATAAACTTCCTCTATATATATATACTAATGTCAATTTGCTGAATGCACGTATTGTTATTTAAAATCCCAAGCAACTTGCGCTCTATTGTATTTGCTCTCCATATAAACACGTCTGAGAGGCTCGAGTTAACTCTGTTTGTAGCTACTACTTGTAAGACGAAAATTTACATCGAGTTAATAGTATATATAGTTGATGTATATTATCACAAATGTATGTAGAAATATATATATTGTAAATTGGTATTTCGGATTGTGCCAGACGTGACGCCCAAATGGTCGAAATTATATTTCAAATTGAATTAAATAAAATTTTTTGAATTATAAACCTCGTTTTGCAAAATTTACCTCTCAGTCCTTGTCGCCTCACCTTCCTAACTCATTTTCTCTTAAATCATTATAAGAAATCATTCTAAGTGTTATCTTACCTAATATCACAGCTTTGCGGTCTCCTCAGCTTTGGTTTGATACCGATATATGTATAGGTATATGTCATAAGAAATGAAACATACTTGACTCGAAACTTTTGGGAAACTTGAAACTTAGAACTGCAACACTTAAACTAGAGACCTTTGATATTTTATAAAAAAAAAACTGAAAATTATAAAATATCTAAAATATTTCTCAGTTGAAAAGCAGCAGCTAAAACCTGTATACTTACATAGAAATCCATAAGCTTTATATGAACATATATTGTAAAAATAATATTAAAGAGAAATAAAGCACAAAAACAACAAGTAAGAAGGCTCTAGTCGAGACGGCTCGACTACGAGATACCCTAAACCCTGCAAAAAAAAAATAATTTTCTTCTTCTCTGCTATCCGCGCAGTTGCTGCCCTGGCTTGGGGGTGGCTTGGGCTGAACTTTGGACGCTTATAACTACATTTTTAGATGGACTATCGTCGTGAAATTTTCAGAATATAATAATATCACCAATATGTGCCTAATTGCCAAATTGCAAGCCTCCAGTATTTCAGTTACGTTTTTTTGTATTCAATTAATATCTATATATATGAAGAAAACTTGTATACTCTAACTCTAAAAATGAACGAGATATAATTTTATAACTGATTCTCGATAAATGTTAAAATCGATAACTCTAAAAAAAAAAGAAAAAGTTATCGATTTTCTGAAACAAACTCGTATACCGCGTGTAATACACGGACCTAACAAAAAAAGAATGAAGTCTCTAGCTCTTATAGTTGCTGAGATCGACGCGTTCATACATACGGGCGGACGGATGGACGGACAGGGCTATATCGACTTTTCTCGTCACCCTGATCAAGAATATATATACTTTGTGGGGTCTGCCACGCCTCCTTCTGCTTGTTACATACTTTTAACAAAATCATTATACCCTGATTTCCCATTTTCAATGGGTTTTTTAGGTTTTTCGAGCATAACTTCTACACCGTTTTAGCTAGAGACTTCAAATTTGTATATTTAGATAGATATTATGGATACGCAGATTTTGTAATTTTCAGATTTTGGATGCCACGCCCCCTTCGCCCCCAATTTGAAAAAAACGCATTTAAACTACTAGAGACTTGTGATTTAGCAAACGGACAAATTTAAATGCAGTTAATATATTCTGAAAGTTTTATGAAGATAGTCCATCTAGAAACGGAGTTATAAGCGTTCAAAGTACAGCCCATCCCACCCCCAACCGTCGGCAGCAACTGCGCGGTTAGCAGAGCGCTCGCTTATACATGCGTAAAGAAGAAGAATATTCTTTTTTTTTTGAAGGGTTTAAGGTATCTCGTAGTCGAGCCGTCTCGACTTGAGCCTTCTTACTTGTTTAAAATAAATTAATTTTATAAAGAAAAGTGATAATTTATCGTAAGATATATTAGAAATCTATTGCGCGCTTGAAAATAATTTTCAATAGGCGGAAGAAGGAAAGATATCTAAATTATAAGTTATCAGTACTGTATAATATTATATACAATGTGTAAACATTGCTTATATGTATGAATGTTTAAAGTAGAAGTAAGCACAACATATGAAAATGGAAGATAAACTTAAGAGAGCTTATTAGAAGAGCTTTTGTTAGCTGCTGTGTCGATCAGAGAAAGAGTATTACATTATTAACTTGAATATAATTTATTTAAATACATACAAATGAAACAAATAGTAACAAAACTATTATACCCTGATTGTCAATTTTCAATGGGTTCAGGGTATAAAAAGAGAGCATAAATACTTTGATGAATTCATATTCCATATATATGAGCTATAATCGCCACGCATAACCCTGATGTACCTAATCTAATCGAATATTGTTATATATTCATATCAACGTTTATCTGTACATCTTTCATATATAACATAATAATTGAGCTTACACTATGCCAATGATGATCAGGATGGCGAAGGCGCGCATGTGACTTCTGCTGCCAGCTGTCGGTTTAAAGCCACTTTGCAGTGATTTCGTTTTCTTTTTTATTTTTTTTTTTTCGACTTGTTGCTGCTTTTGAATTCGCGCATATTTCATGAATCAAGTTGGCAGTGGCGTGAATGTTATGTGTGACATTTCTTTAATTTATATGTGAATGCGCACGCGCAGTCAAGCAGCCTCGCAGTCACATACTCTACTACTACTCGCATTGCCAGTCGCCTTGCCTTGCTCAACAAATTCGCTATATTTTTGCAACACGCACAGCTAAAGTCAAACTAAATAGGATATTTTGGCTGCAACAGCAACAGCAACAGTAACTGCAGCAACAATTTATTGCCCACGCTCGTATTAAATAGATCATTTCGAGTGATTCAATTGCTGGCTAAAGACAGAGGATAAAATCCAGTTTGCTGACGCACAAAGATCGAACGAACGAACGAATGCAGCTCGAACTGCGAGTGGGGCCCTCTCCTGGACAGCGAAATCAATGCAGATGCGATTGCTTAGATGCAAATGTGCTTTCATTTGAATACGCCGAGGCGCTGAGGCTGAGGCTGAGGCCTTCTTGGCGCCGCCATGGTCTAAATTAAGCCGCGCGCCCAACTCCCTCCGCCCAGAGGCGCTCCGAGACCCCTGCGACAAAAGTCGTGACTAATTACAGAAATTAAAACGCTGTAATTTAATTATGTATCTGCGATTTGTTATCGGTGGCAGCGGCAGTTGCAGTCGCAGTCGATGTCGCAGCCTCCTCCTCTATTGCCTATAAAACAAAAACAAAAAAAAAGTAGAAAACAAAAACAAAGTTGCCCAGTCGCCTTCAACTCAGCCAAGCCAAAGCAATATGTAGCCGGAAATGAATTTGAAATGTTGTCGTAGACCAATAACAAAACCTCAACCAGATGAAGCAAGACAACAAAAACTAAGGTATATAAATATGTATGTGAATATATATTGATCTATATATAACTACGTTTTCTTATGCGGCAATTTACAAGTTATATTCAAAGTAATGAGAACAATGTTTTGCATCAAAAGTATTCTCCATGGCTAGCTCTGATATTGAGCAGCTTAAGAATATCGTCTTATGCTCTTCGGAAATGATTCAATATATTCGTGAATCATAACCCGGGAAATGCTATCTCTCTCTTGAATATGGAGATTGAGTTTGGACATTTTACTTAGAAATCAGTCCTAGAAATGTTGCCCTGAAGACTTGTGATCTATGGGGCATTATTATGGTAACGTCAGAACGCTTAATTTATTTATGTAATTTGTTTTAATTTTACTTTATTATTTTAATTAATTTGTTTTTTTATTTATTTGTTTCATTTATTTATTTTATATTTTAATTAATTAATTTTATTTTATTTTACTTAATTTTATTTATTTTTATTTTTTAATTCTTTATTTTATTTTATTTATCTTTTTATTTATTTTTTTATTTAATATATTTTTTTTTTATTTTATTTGATTTTATTTATTTATTTCATATATTTATTTTTGTTTTTAATAAATTAAGTTTATTTTATTTTACTTCATATTGTTTTATTTATTTATTTATTTTTTATTTTATTTATTATATTTATTTATATATTTTTTATTATTTTTTATTTTTAATTTTTTTCATACTTTTAATACTGAATACAATAAAAAAAAATATATTATTAAATCAGCTCGTTCTATATCATTCCCATTTGGATCCATTATGTGCTCAGTATTAGATTTTAAATTTAATTTTTTTAAGTTTGATATTTTTCCCAATATTTGCTACACATTAGCTTTTGCTTGTTCACAATTCGACTCGCAATACTATTTGATATGGAAACCCCCTACTTTTTCTTTTTATTTTTTATATCGAATGCGAAATCCAATTTCATTCCTTTAAACCTCAAAGTTTGCAAACAAAATAAAGCATATGTATATACATTTCTATAAATTTTATTTAATTTTCTATTGACCATATTACATTTATTAGTATAGAATATTTCTAGAGTTTTATCTGATATAGAATAAATATTATTACAAGAATAGTTTGAAGAGCTGTCATGAGGAAGAATTACATAAAACATGGTCTCAATCGGACGAGTCAGTTACAGCTGCATATGTTAATCTTCTAGAGTTGTGAAATTAGTGCAAAGAACGGGGTTTGCCAGTGAGAGAGTCACTTCGACAGAGTGTGGCGCAATTGCTGTGGTAAGAGGAACCGGGACACTACCAGAGGGACGGTGCGAGAGATAAGGGCTATAGTCGACAAATGAAGAGAGAAGCGATAACTCTGCCTTCCGAGCGCGATTAAATGAAGTAGAGTGAAGTCTAATATGATTACTCAAGATGTATCAGAATTATTGCCACATATGAGTGAAATTTTCTATGATGTGCATATTTCGAAAATTCTGTAAAATTCTTTAAAAGAGAGAACTAAAAATGAACCCAAATTGGATTACTTTTTAGCATTGGGCTCTAATTTGCAAAAAGGCATTGAATTAGGGTAGTCAATGTATTGAATTACATCTAATTTGAATTTCGCTGCAAAGCGGCTGCAGTTGCAGTTGCAGTTGCAGTTGCAGTTGAAGTTGCAATTGCATTTGAAATTCGACAAGTGCTTGGAATTCAGCATGCAAATCTCGCATTGTGCGCGAGAATTTTATTCAGCAAATTTTCGACTTGTGCGTTCCATTCACAAAAATTTGCAAAATCATCCATTGGCCAGATCTAGGAATTTTTCAAATTCCCCCATACATATGTATGCGAAAGTTCCACTCCTGGTTCAAACAGAACCTTCGACTGCTGATTGTAGATTGTCGATTGTAGATTGTCTATTGTCGATTGTGTTGTTGGGCCGGCAATCAACCCAAACAATACCCCGAACTCTGTGCGCATTCCATTTTAATCGATTACGAAAATTTTACAGTGCATGTGCCCACAAAACTCAAATATACAATTTAAATTACATGTCTGCAGAATGCACAATTTTTTCTCTATTTGTATATACATGTACATATGTATGTATGTATGTATGTATGTATGTATGTGCCTATGTATAGATCTTGATTTGTGAACCGATTTTTATTGCAACGTGCGATTTCTTGTTTGTTTTTATTATTGCTGCCGCAGTAATTCTTGTTTTCATCGAATTCGTCTCATTTCCCGCATCTATTTAGCTACACGCAATTATCATTAATCGATTTTCTTTGCAAGACAATATATATATGTATCTATATGTGAATCTGTATACGCATTTTTTATTGCAAGTAAATGTTATGCCAACAAACATTCAATTTGCTCTTCCATACTACACAGCATCCGTGTTAGTTTTTGATTAAACAGCAACAATCAATGATAAACTGCAATCTGTTGTACTTTGGGTATTAACTTTTGTTAATGACGAATGATTTTTTATCAGATTTGTTAACCAAAATCCTTAGAGTGATATGAAGTCCTTGTAGCAGCAAGAAGTCTACTCGGTTATACACATATATGTACATATATCATATGTCAAAATACTTTTGCCATCTTACATTTTGATATTCTGAATTATTTTATATTGTTAATGCTTGTTAAAACAACTTAAGGCTTAATATGAAATAGATACTCATATCTTTTCAGCATAATAATAATTATTATTATTATATTTTTTATTGGCAATAAAAATAGTTATATGCCTAAACCTTTTTTTGTCAAAATACTTCTTCCGTCGACTATATAAACATATATTAAAAGAGTAATTAAGAGTATGAATAAAAAATAAAAATAAAAATTATTTATTTCAATTAGCATGTCCATCTGATACATCTTATCTCAAAATTACACTAATAATGCTCCAACTGATTTTTGCTGTGTAATTTAGCTTTTACCATGTCTCAAGTTCAGCGAGATCGAACATACACTATAGATTTTTACTGTGGAAAATCAGACACAAATGTATTACAAAATGTAGGCCATAAAAGCTTTCGGATCAACTGTAGTTAATCAAAGCTCTATAATAATTAATAATGTGCGAACGACTAAATGCTTACTGTAATGATAAATCAATTCATTGCTATCTAAAGTTACAAAATTTTTCAATTGCATCTTACGATTCGAAATTGAATTACTATGAAAACTTTTGATAGAATTATAAGTACACTTTCCCACTTTCTAACAAATTCAATATGTATACAAAAAATATGCAAATTAGGTATGCAAAATTTCCATAAAATAATTTCTCATTTTATAAACTTTCATATTAATTAATTTCATCAACGATTGTCAAAAAATGTTCTTTAAGTACCTTGTAGAATGGAATATAAGTTAATATTAAAAATATTTATAATAATATTAATATAGAACATTATTTATATAATTAATTAAGCCCAAATTATTATGTAGAAAATATAAGTTTTCTTACTTTCTCAGTTGATGCATCTGAAAATTCTTATACCCTATTACACCAAATGACATTGCATAAAACTAATATACTCTTCTCGAACTTTGTAAAGGGGCATTACAATGATAAAAGTGTTAAACATTTTGTTGGTATTTTGTAGTTGACACTCAAAAAAATCGCACACACCTCTCTAGCTCTACTCAGAGCTAAGCAATTGTAGCTGAGGTAGCAGTGGGAGACACTGAATGCTAGTGGCTGCGACTAAACTATGAACTGTCTATATTAATTGCCGATTGCTATGGCTAACTGTTGATGTTGTAGCGATTACCGTATAAGGCAGTCGGCGTGCTTTCGGCTCAAGTGAGAAACACACAGATAGAGAGAAAGAGAGAGAGAGAGAGAGTAATTATATATAAGGTGTGTCCCGGCCGAGATTGACGATGTTGCTGGCTGCGCATATGCATCTGCCATTTAGTTAAGGCCGCACAATTTTCTGGCAATTTTCGGCTAAGAACTTTAACATCAATTTAAGCCGCCGCCATGTTCCCGTTGTGCTGCTACAATTTGCTGCAATTCATAATAACTGGGCCCGCTGCCACCCACAGGGCGGTTGTTAGTCTCTCGCAACCGTACACAAACCGAGACTGAAACCACCAGAGTTGCTGTCCAAGTCACAAACCTAGACTGGCAGTCAGTCAGTTAGGCAGGCAGAGGTAGGTGAGGCGAGTCGAGTCGAGTCGACGACTCCAATCGAGGCAAGCCATTGAAAATTGCTGCAATTTTATATTTACAGCAATTGGGCGCAAATGCGAACAGCAACAGAAATAGCAACAACAACAACAACAACAATAACCGCAACGGGCTCGTTGACGAGAGAAAAAACGTTTGCAATTGTAAAAACAAAAACTTTAAAATACATAATTGCATATTCCGCCCGGAATCGTTTTGCCGGCCCAAACTCTACCCAGATTGGTGGCCCGAGTTTCTCTGGCTCAAAATCAAACGCGAACCCAATTCGACTTGGACACACAGAGCAAACTCGTAGCTGACAAACATTCAAACACTCATACGTAGCGTTGAATAAGTGCGCACAGTGGGGCAAATGAAAAGAAAAAGGATATATAAGTGGCACATATAAATTTAAGTATCTAAAAAACTCACTAGCGTTGCAACAGCTTAATAAAATATTAGATTTTCGAATCCCACTTATACAATACTATATCCAAAGCACACGTATAAACTTGAGTAATGTATTTACTCCACTCACAAATAGATAATAGCATATACAATTTTAATGAATTTGGGTCGTTACAAATACACTGTATTTATCATTGCTTAATATAATAATGTTTTCGTACAGCAGCAAACATAATTTTTAAACGAAAAAGGAAAAAAGGGAAGAAATCAAGCGAAATTTCAAAAATAAAAACTTGATTGACGGAACTAGAAAACAATTAATGTCAAGAATTAAAAAAAATATAATATTAATAGTTCTGTAAATTAATGTTATATTAATTAGAAAATTAAATTGTACTCAAATTTTGATTATTGTCCTGCTATGTTCTAAAAATATTAAAAAAAAAAAAATAAATAAATGTTATTTATTTTTTCAAAAGTTGATTCGTTAATTTAATAGTTCTGTAAATAGTTCACGATATATTGTATTAATTAGATAGTAAGAATAAAAAAAATGTGTGGGGTCTTGCTTTTGTATTAAAAATAATCAAAAATAAAAAAATAAATAAATAAAAAAAAAAATGTAATGTATACTTTCTATAATTACTCGGCATCAAAAAATCTAATTTATAAATTAATTTTTAACTTCTAATCTTAATTTTTAATCTAAATTCTTCTTTTCAAAATTCTATAAATTTTACCCACTGTTAAGGCAATAAAACATACTCACTCGAATCAAATAATTTTGTTCTGCGTTTTTTTTTATGAGACCTAAAATACGACTGACTGCATAATACTCTTGGACTGCCAACAAATTTTTTTATTTTTAATGTAATTAATTAATTGAGTATTTAATTTCTTGATATTCCTCGAGAGCCATCAAAAGATTCATAATACCTCAAACACCGACGTCTCAAGCTTGAATTTCCATTCATATGGTCAAACGTACAGCAATACGAATATACTCTTTTCAATTTGTGAACGAGCATAGAAACCAGAAAAAATACAAAAGCCGAAGCAAATACACAAAATGCTTACTAATATGTGTGGCTATTTAAATTGTGCAATTTTTGTTTGAAAGAGGGAGCCACTCTTTACATTTTCTTTCTCCCTCTCTCTCTCTCTCTCTCTCTCTCTCTCTCTCTCTATCGCTCTCTTTCTCGCAGTTTAGTTTGTACTCCTGCTCTGTTCGCAACAAACAAACAATTATGCCGCGTTTTTGCTCCCAAATCAGGGGGAAATATATTTGAACCGCTTAGATTTGGCATCAAAAAACACGAGCGACGACTGTGGGTGGTGGTGGTGGTGGTGGTGGTGGCAGTGGAGTGAAGTGGTTTGAAAATGGATTGATTGGGCTGCTGGGGCTGCCAAGAGAGGCAGCTTCAGCTGCTGCTGCTGCTGGTAGACACATCAACAACTGGATGGCAGGCGAACAACATACTCCGAGTCCGACTCCAACTCTGACTCCGATTGATATTCGTATCCGGGGTTGGCAGTTGCTCGCTGCAGTTATTTACAGTGCAACACAAAACGATGAATCGATGATTCCGCCATGAGAAATTAGATCGACTCAATGGAAGACCCATCATCAGTCGCTACCAACAGAGCCAACAGAGCCAACCCAGCCAACCCAGCCAGCAGAGCCACAAATGCCGACGGAGTGCAGCAAACAAATCACTGGAAATGTAATTGAGAAGGCAGCGGCGAGTCGAGGAGACTTGGGAATGAAATTTTGAAAATTGCTGCTGGGATTGCGGGTATTATTGGAGCTGCCTAACTGTAAACTGTACATACACTATCTAACACTGTGCGCTGCTTTGCATCTAGTTATCTCCTGCCATCGCAGCATCAGCTCCAGTAATTTTACCCAAAAGCTAGCTATGCTGGCAAAAATTGCTTGAAAGTTGCTTTGCTTTTTGTTTTTTTTTTTTTTTTTTTGCTGTTTTGTTTTGGTTTTTCATTTTGCATGTAATCACATTGCCTTTGCCTCCCTTCGGAATGTGTGGGCGTTGAGGCGGTGCAGCCAAGCAACAAATCGCATTGGCCAACAATTCTGCAGTTGGCCCGCTAGTCGAACCTGGCTCTGTCCGGCTGTCAACGGCAATCTGTTCGTTTGGTCAACGCCTTTGGGGCAGGGCTCAAACGTTTCGAATTATATCTATCATTTGCAAAGGGCTCTCTCAATACATCTTAACCAGATATATATATAGCATCGATTTTAGTAACATATCCCACGCACATTTGTCACCGCAAATGATACAAAATGAAATATGTAATATTTTGATCATATCAATTACCCAAATACAAACAGAAGCCAACACAACACGCCCAGCACGCACCACACACGTGCCCAAGGGTCAAATGGGACGCTGTCTAGCTAATCCTGTGCATAATGTTGCATAAATGCGAGCGTATGTCAATCGCTGCCTAGACGAGACACTGAGACGACGATGCCGAGTCGCGGCTGCCCGATAAGTGCTGACCATATCCATATCCCAGCCAATGCCTCGGAATCTGCCGCCATCAAAATGCAAGCGCAGCGACGGCAACGGCGGCGGCAACGGCGGCGGCTCAAACGGAGGCAGCCGCTGCCATTGTGTGTCGGCCAAATGATGTGCCAAACTGACACTGCCAGATAGATACAGATACCCAAAAACCATTAAGGAGCTTAACAGCCTTCCAACTACCGGTGGAAGGGGGCCGACGACAGTACAGTGGAGAGCCCACTGTACAATATATGCAACCCATATTCCGATCGGTTTTCTGATTTTTGTTATTTTGTTATTTTTATTTTGTGACAATTTTAGCAGCAGGAAATAATAAAAGTGCAAACAAATCGTTAGATTTTCGTATTAAAGTGTTGTTGTCTATGTTCGCTTGTTGGGAGCTGTATTGTCTAGTGGCACAGTGGAAATGTTTGGGCATACATTTTTTTTTTTAGATTATTTATTTTACAGTGGATCATATAAGGCAAATATCTAGAAAAAATATAGAAATTACTTTATCATTATTTTTATTTTTATTTATTCTTTTTTATTTATTTATATTATATTCTTAATAATTTATTTATATTTCAAATTTAATCAACTCCATTTAAATGGATTCAAAGTTCAATAAAAATTTACAAAAAATTAAAAATTAAAATTATTTATTTAAGATTTTTTGTTAAGTGTTGAAATAATAAAACAAATATTTTGAAATCACTTTATTTATTTTAATTATTTTTATTTATTAATCGCTTTATATTTATTTTTCTTTCTTTATTATTATTTTTTTTTATTATTTTTATTGATTAATATTATTAAGAGTTAAATCAATGCCATTCAAATGGATTTCAAATTCAATAAAGTTTTTTAAGAATTTTAAAAAATAAAATAAATCATATCAGATTTTTGTGCGAAAAATCAATATTTCCTTTTATATAATTATCTTGAAATCTTGATGGAAAATACAAAAATAATGCAAATATAATATATAATATTTCCATCTCTCTGCAAAGATTTGTGTCACAAATATTTCCTATAATCTGTTATTTGATTAAAATATTGAATGATTTCTATAAATAATGATAAATAGCTCAACATATATAATTTGTACGCCTAGAATATAATATTTGCCCCACTGTATAGCAGCAATGATGACTTTGGGCCAATATTGACAATCAGTCGGATCGAGGGAGCGTTTACTGTTGCTGTTTAGAAGCGTAGCTGAAGCCGCGCAATTTGTGAATTTTTCTTGTTTTGATTGTTTTGATGGTGTCGAGAGTGAGTGTGTGCGAGTGTGAGTGTGTTCGAGTGTGAGTGTGTTCGAGTGTGTGTGCGTGTGTATTTTTATGCCTGCGATAAGCTGAAACGGCGACCATAGCAATTCTCATATTATTTGTAAGGATTTTTGCATTTATTGCAAAACGTTTTCAAGGATTTGCCCAAGAGTCGATACCCAAATAAGGCAACGTTAGTATCTTAATAGTTATCAGGCGATTGTTAGTTGTTTGTTATTATTGTTGCTGCTGTTGCCTCTGTTATTGTTGCTAAGCCAGTAAACTGCCAACTTTATTTGCCAGTAAAATTTTATGTTGCTTTATAAGCAAGCATAAATAAGACATTTACACAGTTTACTCGTGTGGTAAATCCATTAGGAAGCCTCGCAATAAAACGAAAAACAGATGAAAAAAAAAACACGAAATTCATTGGAGCTGTTATGACTTATAAATGAACAAGTTCAGAATTGTAAAATCAAATTGCAGAGCAACTAGACGAACATGAGCATTAAATGGCCAGCATATACAAAGGATATCCCGACTGGAGAGACTCTAGAGACAAGACTTCAAGCATGGGATATTTCCTGTCACTAATCAGAAAGCTAAAGATATTTTAGTATGTATTCCTTGAGCAGCAACACAATAGCTAAGACAAGAGCTCTATCTTATCTATTTTCATATAAACTCGTATAAAATATAATAATTCTCAATCAACTTCTTCAATCAACAACTTGAAACAGACAAAGATTATTAATTACCAAAGAGTCTACTAAAATACAAAATTAATAAAAATTAAATAATTCAAATCTGAGATGCTTTTAGTATTCTTACATCCACACAAGCAGGGAGCGATTGCCTTATAAAAAATATGATATGCCGTTGTCAACAAGAAATTGATTAACGAGTCGCAGCAACTGGCTACGGAATGACAATAAAAAACAAATAATAAAAGCAAAAAAAAGAAGACCAAAAAATAATAGGAAAATAAATTAATTTGTGACCAAAAAAAAAAACAAATAAAGAAATATAAAGTTTTTTTGGGCAACAAATATTTTGAATTTGGATCGGGCTCATGCAGCCACTCCGCACTTTCCAGCTCTCGCTCTCGCTCTAGCTCTGGCTCTGACTCTGACTCTGACTCTGGCTATCAATATTCCATTTCGATTTCGAATTAAAAGATTATGACGATAATAAACTTGACTAATCATTTTTATTACAATATCTAAACATTCATGGGCCATTATTGGAGGTTCATGGCCTTTTACCACGAAATTGAACGCTTACTTTTTTTTCCCGTTTTCCCAGAACATTCGCCACGATCTCGATAAGCAACGGAGACGTCAACACACACACACACACAGGTATCGAATGCTGCTCTTAACTGGGCAAAATAAAAACACAGTCGGTTTATTAATTTTTCATAAATTAAATACATATTTTTTATTTTTTCTTTCTTTACTTTGTGTATACTTTTTATTTGTATTTCGTTTGCTTTATGTTTTATTTTTTTTTTTCTTTTTTTTCTGTATTCATTCCATGGGTAATAAATTACGAGACTATGCTTACAAACAGATTGAGATACATTTCTGTATCTATATGAATTATGTGTGTGTATATAATATATATATATTGTAATTTATGCCAGTTATCAACTTAACTTACATACGAAGTTCATTAATAAATGATAAGATATTATATAATATATTTTTTAATTAATTTTTAATTTTTATTTTTTATTTTTCGCTTGAATACGTTGCGCTTTACCAACTAAATTAACTAAGAATGTTAAATATATCTCCATTTATATATATATATAGGTATTTAATTCTTTTTTTTTCCTTTTTTCTTTTTATTTTTTTTTTTTTTTTGTTTTACATTATTTGCCAGTTGTTATAAGTGATATGGAAAGCATTTTACATCAACTTGGCTTTGGCTGTTTATCCAGTTGGCCAACAATTTAACATTTAGTATCACAATTTATCTGTTTTTGTTTTTGTATTTATTTATAATTAATTTTTATTTTTTAATATATATATATTTTTTTGTTTTTCTTTTCAAGACAAACCGAAGCAACACAAGTTGAATATATCTGCCTGGATTTATTGTGATCAAAATGAAATGTAAAAAATAAACGTAAAAAAAATTGTATTAATTACGAAAGTAGGAAACAAAAGCCAGACTAAATTTATAGCGTGTCATATTATTATTGCACATTTGAAATATAGATGTAATATGTTTGGACTTAGGCATCGAGTACATTTCGCGAATATACGTATGTACTGTGTGATTTATATTATGCATTACGTTACGATTACAATTACGTTTACCTTAGGTGTATATTTAAATTCGAATTTTGATTTAACTACGCCTTCTCAATTGGGTTTTGTTTTTGTTTCGATTCGATTCGATTCGATTCGGGTCTTGTTTGGCGAATATCATATCATATCATATATCATACATACATATAGTTATATATTAGGTTGTCAGCCTGAAACGCTATCAGTCTCATTTCAAAGCAATCCAGCGGCGTTTTCATTTTCATTTTCATTTTATTTTTGTTGAGGGAAATTTGCTTTTGATGCATCTTTGGATACGTTTCAGTTGCCATTTTTTATTTAGTTAGTTTGTGTTGCTGTTGTTTTGTTTCAAAATGATTTCTTTAACAAATTGATGTTTATGAATCAAATCGTGGCAAAAGAAATCATGAAAAGAAAATCACAGGCGATCGCAGGCGCAATTTTGCCTGCTTTCATTTTGCCTTTTGCCCCGCTTTATTTTTAGGCAAACTAAAAACAAATATTCGGATTTTTTTTTTCTGATTTTTTGTTTTTTGTTTTTATGGGCAACAAAATTGATAAATATAAATCTTTTGTTGTATACGCATAATTATTTTCTCTTCTTCATATTGTTTTTATGGATTTTCATGAGGACCCAAGTAGCTGTCCGTAGTCACTGTAGTAGTCACTGTAGTCCACACTTTGCATTAACTCGCACACTTCACAACACAGCATGAGATCATATTGTTGCGAGAGTCTATATTCACGGCCAGAGGCTGTTATTTGGATTACTGTTGATCAATCTATCGGTAATTTTAATTAATTAGCTTATTCACGATCGTCGCTCCATTCGTTCATCTGCAAACAGAAGGATCAAGCGAAGGGAAAAATTGTATGAATAAATGGAAAGAGATGTGACTAGATCTTGATTTCTCATGGAATCTGATTGGAATTATTATAGTGTGTGTGTGATATTGGAAGACTTACATACTTTACTGCACGATTTCTGAAGGTCTCCTGCTCCATGTCGCGAATCTTGTGTGTCAGCATATGCTGCTTGAGGTTACCCTGCAACAGAATCGATAGAGAGAGGGAGAGAGAGAGAGAGAGGAGAGCAGAAAGATGGGTGTTAGATCTCATGTCATCGATGGGGCAACCCAATCCCAACTCCCCCAATGAAGTTCTATCTACATACATACCTTAGTTGTGAAGCCGCGATCACAGATATTGCACTTGAAGGGCCGCTCTTTGGTGTGGCTTCTGTAGTGAATCTCGAGCGCCGAGTGACAGGGGAATGTCTTGTAGCAGATGCCGCAGGTGGTGCTGCCGCGCACGCCGCTGAGCGCCAGCGGGTTGAACGGGGCGGCTGGCATTACGGACTGCGCGATCTGGTTCATGGCATTGCACATGTTCTGCGTGGTGGCGGGCGGAAAGATTGGCAGATTGGGGAACATGCCGAAGGGAGGCCGCGCTGTTATCAGCGGATTCGGTGGGGCAGGTGGGCCGCTGACAGCGGACTCGCTGGAGCGGGGCGTGGGCTGTGGCGAGGCCTGACGCTGAGCGGCGGCTGCTGCAGCTGCGGCGGCAGCTGCTGCGGCTTTCTGTTGCGCCTCCTGCGCCTCGCGACGCAGATGCTCCTGATGCTGGTGCAGCGCCGCCGCGTGCTGCTGCATCTGATGATGGTGATGCTGGGCGGCTGCTGCGGCGGCGACAGCGGCTTGCTGCTGCATAAGATGCTGATGCTGCTGCTGCAGATGATGCTGCAGGCCGGGCGGTAGGCAGTCAATGCCCACCGAGGGCGGCAGCTGCGAGGAGAGCAGCGAGGCGTGGCCATTGGGGCTGCGCACCGGCGGCTGCTGGCTGAGTGGACTGATTGTCTTCTCCTTGCGCTCAGCGGGCGGCGGCAGCGGTGAGCGCGAGCTGGAAGAGGCTGGCGCCGGCGGGGGAACAGCGCGTGGCGTCAAATCGAGTGCACCCTGCGAAGTCTCCGAGATGGAGCGCACAGGCGAGCAGCTGGGCTTGGGCTGAGAGCTGGGGCTGGTCGGTGCCGAGGGCGAGGCCGAGGCGGAGCCAAGGGAATTGGCATTGCTGGCCGCCGAGTGTGGACGCTGTTGATGGCTGTTGATGTTCACGACGCCCGTCGGATCGATACGCAGCTTCTGCTCAAACAGGAGCGACTTGAAGTCGTCTCCCGAGCGCGGACGCTCATCGGCTGTGGGATCGTTGCTGTTCGATAGGTGCTCCGAGGAAGCATCGTCGAAGTCATCGCCATCGCCGCAGTCCATGTTGTCGTCGAGGTCACCCTGCGACGACTCCGAGCCCAAGGCCCCGTTGTGCGGGCCACCGGGCATGCCACCAGCTCCGGGTGGACCGCCAGGACCTCCGCCGGGCATGGCTCCGAAGTGGAAGGCGGCCGCTGCGAATGGGTTCATGAAGTGCCCGGGCATCATTGAGGGCGGCGGATCGCGGATCTCGGCAGCCTGAATCTGCTCGGGCGTTAGGTCCGTCGGCTCGCCCGTGTGCAGGCGTATGTGCTGCTGCAGGACCAGCGCATTGGAGTACTTCTTGTGGCAGACGGGACACTGGTGGAAGTTGCGCATGGGCGGGCGGATCTTGTGCACAGCCATGTGAGTCTTCAGATTGCCCTTCGTGGTGAAGGCGCGACCGCAGATGCGGCACTTGAAGGGCCGCTCGCCCGTGTGGGTGCGGTAGTGCATCTGGAGAGCGCTCTTGCAGGAGAGAACCCGATCGCAGACGACGCACTGATTGGGATCCGTGATCTTCTTGTTCTTCATCAGCTCTTTGAGCTTCATCGTCTCCGAGGTATTCGACACCTCGATGAAATTCTCCCACGAATTGTCGTTGCTGTGTGGGCGTGGCAGCAAGGCAGCCATCTCGTGCTTGATCGGATTGAAGAAGGGCGAGCGCGGTATATGGGCGTGGGCATGGCCAGCAGGCGAGCGGATGGGTGAATGATGCTCCGGAGACAGCGTCTTGGTGGTGAAATTCAAGGGGAAGCGCTCCGCAAAGAAGTCCTCGCGCTGACCCATCGTCGGCGGCAGTTGTCCGGGCGTCGGCAGCTGATCGAGATGCGACTGCGAGCTGGGCGAGCAGTGGGCGTGTAGGATGGCTGGCGGCTGGATGGGCTGCACTACGGGCGGGTAGGCGGGCATAGCGCCGGAATGAGAGTGAACATGATGAGGGTGCCGATGGTGCATGGGCGGAGGGCTGTGCGCCGCAGTCGAACCCGATGTGGGTGTCGGCGTGCGCCGGTTATGTGGTTCCGATTGAGGCAAGTGCTTCTGCCCTTGCCCCTGCCCCTGCTCCTGCTCCTGCTCTTGCTCCTGCTCCTGTTCATCGTCCACACGCTCCTCCTTTATCCGCACCTCTAGTGGCAGTGGCTCTGGCTCTGGCTCTGACTCGGCGCAATCAGCTGTGACCTGTTCCTCAACTGCATTCTCCGCCTTCTCCTCTTCCATCAACTCCGTCTTTACTGGAAAATTGCCCACTTGAATATTGTCTTCCTCCTCCTCATGAGGCGAACTGGGACCTGAGGACTTGCGCAGATCCGTGGGCATCTCCTGATTTTGCTGCTGATGTTGCAGCTGTTGCTGTTGTTGTTGTTGCTGTTGTTGTTGTTGTTGCTGTGAGTGTTTCAGTGCCGCGCCCAGTCCTGGCATTTGAGGGAAGAAGGGATGAGGGAGTCCTGCTGCGCTGCCAGCAGCTGCTCCTAGTGACTTGAGCAGCTCCATGGGCGGGCGGTACATGCCCTGCAGTCCCGGAAAGGCAGCGCTCGAGGCGAATGACATCGACGATTGCATCTGCGTCAAGGCCGACGTCGATGTTGGCGGCAGACCAGGAGCCGGGGCCGGCGACTGCGTCGGGGAGCTATCGGGGGACATCTGATCGAGCAGCGGCGGATGAAACTTGTCCATGTGCTCCGGTATGGGCGTGGCGTTCATGGCCACATGCGGAAACTTCTGCGAGTGCCGCTGGAAGTGCACCTTGAGGTTGCCCTTGGTGGTGAAGCGGCTGCCGCAGACATTGCACTTGAAGGGCCGCTCGCCCGTGTGGGAGCGTATGTGGATTTGAAGGGCCGAGTCGGAGCCGAACACTTTGCCGCAGTATCTGCAGCGGTGCTTGAAGAACGGCTCGTTGCGACCCTTGCCCTCGCCAGCCTTGTCGCCGAACGCAAAGTCGTCGGCCATGTTGTTGGCCAGGATGCCCTGGGAGGCGGAGTCGAGCACCTCCTGGGTGCGTTTCTGCAGCAAGTCCAAAGAGTTGGGCTCGGGCAAGTCGTCGTGGTTGGTGATGATGCTCGAGGCCAGATCTGAGCCGAAGGGCAGTGGCATATTCTCCATCTCCTTGAGCTTCGAGAGCGCATCCTGTGTGCTCTCCTGCTCGCCGAAGAGCTTTGCGCTCTGGCCGCTGGCCAGCTTGGCGCTGCCATCGTCTGTGCGTCGGCGCTTTTGGGACGACAACGTCGAGAGCGACGAGGCTGCCGGCGAGGTGGAACGGGATCGATCCCGCATGGGTACGCCCGCATTTATGAGATGCTGCCGTGCCTTGGACTCGGCCATGCGCGCCTCGGCCTTCTGTCGCAGTTCCATGTCGGCGATGCGCTCCTCCTCCTCGTAGGTGTCCGTCTCGCCATCCTCGCGCTCTTCCGGCTCGAGCTCCTCGTCGGCCTCGTCCTCGTTCTGCTTGACCTGGTTAAGAGCCAGCTGCGACTGCAATTGCTGGATCAGCTGAATCTGAAAGAGCTGCTGCTGCTGCAGATTGAACAGCGTCTGCTGCAGAAAGGCCAGCTGCTTCATGGCCGCCTCGTTGTCCGTTCCGGAGGCGCCATTCGCAATCGTCTTGGCCGCGAACTGCGCAATGGCCATTTGCATGTTCTGTATGGCCTCCAGGGTGACAGGTGTGGCGCCGAATTGCTGAGCAGCAGCTGCTGCTGCCGCAGCATCCATTGCATTGCTCGCTGGCGGCGTGCTCGAGATCTTAATCTCTGCCGTTCCCGGCTCCTGCAACTCCTGCATCTCCACATCCACTTCCTGTTTCTTTACGGGGCACATGGCCTGGCCACTGGCCGGCGACTCCTCCTCCAGCGAGGAGCTCGCGGCTGTGGGTGAGTTGGGCATCGAAGCGCTCGAATTGGCATTCGAATTCGCATTCGGCTCCATCTCGTGCTCAATGGGCGGCTTTGTCATGACCACTTTGTTATTGTTGTTGTTGTTGTTATGATTGTGATCTGCGATTGTCTCATACGCATTATTTTCTAGCTGCTTCTCGGTGGCTAGCTCTGCTGTCTGCTCCAGCTCCAATTGCTTATCTGATGCCGGCACCGCCGACTCCTGCTCCGCCTCGTCCTCGCTCTGCTGCTGCTGCGGACTGCTGCGGCTGGGACACGGACTATTGCCCAACGGACTGGCGCTGGCCGTCGCAGTTGTCAGCGGCGAGCAGGCGCCATTATCCTCCTGATCACTAGCTATGTCTGCCGGAATAAACACACACACAAATCACGAATGAATGGAAATTAACATCAGTTTTACAAAATACAAAATCAAATGTAAATAAATTATAATAAATATATATTTAGAAATTGTAGTTACTTATTTTCATTGAAAGTCTTTAATAATATTCTGACAACTTGAAGCAAAAGTCAGAAAAGTCAAATGGCAAATTGGCAAATCTAATGTGAAAATTCAATTGAAGATTTAAATCAAAATGATGGGTAAGTTTTTTGATAATAATTGTAGATCTTAATGCAGGATTATTTATTATGAGAGATATACGAATAGCTCTCTTTCATATATTATTAACTAACTCTTATACTAGAAATGAATATATTGTGAAGCTGTTGCAATTCAAGTGAAGAAGATATGAAGCTGATCGAAATAATTGGTGATATATAAATATATAAAATATATTTATAATATTTATTTATTATTTTTTATTTATTATTTATTATTTATTATATATATATATATATATATATATATATCTAAATATATGTATATATATATATATATATATATATATATATATATATATATATATATATATATATATATATATATATCTAAATATATGTATATCTATATCTACAGTAGCGAGCAAAAGTAAGTGAATGTTTGCAATCACGCATCAAAGGAAAAGTATACTAACAAATCAAGAAATCTTTTTTTTGTTCATATCTTAGAGCGAGTTAGATTAAGATTACACAATGAATATACGAATCCTTTTTCTTTTCAATATTTCAATATGCATATTTAAAATATCAATTAAATTGATTATTTAAATAAAATTTTATTGATATATATATCTTTGATCAATCGAAATGTAATAAAGAAGTCACTTTCAATGTAAATATATTAAATGTATTTTTTAATTTTCTCTTTTCTTCTGCTAATATTCTTATGATATATTTTCTTGTGTCATGTCTGTTAATAGTTCAACATATTTTGCAGTTGTTTCTTAAATCATATAATATATTTATATATAAATATTATGAATTTATTGGCTCATGTAATTTATTTATAGTTGAGTTATTTTATTTATTTATTTTTTTTTTTAATTAATTAAATTGGAGATATATCAATATCTGAATATATATATATATATGCATATACATAAATGATATTTAACTGTTAACTAATTCTCTTACTACTCGTAATCGCTTCTTCTACAGCAATTCCTGTGAAATAGCTTCTGCTGACATTTTCAATAATAGTTCTTGCTTTATTTTGCAGATGTTTGCTCCAATGTGCACACTTGGCAATGACAACAACAACAGCAATAACTTGTTGTCTCTGGCAGCAACTTGGACTGTTGGCAACATGTTGCTGCTGCTGCTGTTGTTGTTGCTACCTGGTTTAGCTGTAAGACTCCCCCGCATGCCCCACACCTGCTGCACGCTGCTGCCACAGCCCGTGTTTTCTTTTTTATATGCAGTTGCTGCTGCTGCTGCTGCTGTTGCTGTTGCTGTTGCTGCTGTTGTTGACCATTGCAATGTCGCATATATGACTTAATCGTTAGCAATTGTTCATTGTAATGCGGCGATGTTGTTGCTGCTGCTGCTGCAGCTTGGCTGCAGCTAACTAAATGCAATTACATTTCTTGCGGCAGTCGAGTCAGCCACTTCGTCAATGCTTGTTTTTGGAAACCAATTAGCAATTTGCTGTTGTTCACCAGCTGATTCTCACCTGTTGTGAGCATAACTTTTTTTCTCTCTCTCTCTTCAATCAAGGCGCCAAAGCAAAAACAAAAAATAAAAAATTAAAAAAAAAAAAACAGCTGACATTTGTTGGTCGAAAAAGGCCAATGAAAGGCAGTGAAACAAATGGTTTTTTTTATTATTATATTTTGTTTGTTTTATATCTTCAATATTGAAAGAGCTAAAAAAGATTTGGTTCGCATGCGCAGCGGCTATAAAACATAATTTATGATAAGCAGAGCCACGAAACGAGATAAATCTCCATTTGCAGCCTCGCTCGCCTTGCTGCCCCAGCAGCAGCGGCGACACACTCAAAATAAACTCCAACTATAATAAAGCATATTTCTGCACAAATCAAAACGAGTCGAGCGAGTTTTCTACATCAAATAAGTATGTATGTATGTATGTATGTATGTATATACAACAGGCTCGCATTACCTACGAACGGCTGGCTGGCTATCTCAGTTTATTTGCATATCGATCGCATTAATATAATTATTATTTTTAAAGCGAATATTACGACGATGACGATGACGATGACGATGACGATGACGATGTCGATGAGATCTGAAAACGTTGTTCCTCATTTGGAGAATTTGTATTTTTAATTCTCAGTTTCTGTTTCATTTGTTATTGTTTTAATATAATTTTGTATTTGATTTGCCGCCTCCCAAATGCAACTTGCGAAAAGATTTCGAGTGTCGCGTCTTGTTAACGTGCCGCAAAAAAATATTATTACTTGTTTTATTTATTTATTTTGTTTTTGTATCGTAATTATTTTTTGAGGTGGGTTCAAACGAAAATGCTTAACGCAATGAGAAGAGAATATAATAATAATTATAACTGATAAGTGAATGTTATTTTAATTAATTAAAATTAAGTTTAATGGGCGCCGTAAAATTGAGAAGCGGTCGCTTTGTTCCGTCTGACAAGTGGCCATAAAAATGTAACAGCAAATCGTATTATGATGCCCATAAAATTGTCAACAAATCGTATCGAACATGGCTAAGTCGTTTATGCAATTGCAATTGCCAATGGAAAAACACACACACACACATAAATTTTGTTTATTGCCTTGGCCAAGACAACGAACTGCATTCATTCCTCATACAAATGTCGGAGTCAAGTCAAAAGTTCCTTAAATTATATATATATATATTTATTTATTTTTGTATTTTTATTAAATTTCATTATTATCCATATGTATTTTGAGAGAAAACAGTTTCTGGTGACGACATAAATTCTATTGAGCTGCACAAAGTTGTTCCAAGGTGGATTAAGTCAAGCCATAAATTCATTTGTGCGACCCCCCGAAAGAATTAAATTCAAATAAAATACAAGAGAATAGAGAAAAGGCGACAAACGAAACAAAATTTGAGATTTAAAGTTTAGCCCAGTGTCAAATAATGTTTGCCTCAATTTATAATACTTGTTAAGCATTTGGCTAAACAGCAAATATTTTGGCAACTCAAATTAGTTGAGAAATTCTATTCTATTTAGTCAAGTCGATTTGGCTTTAAAAGTGCAAACTGAATATTAATAAATATTTAGCTGGAAAACAGACTAGAGTTCAGTTTAGTTTTAGCTTTTTTTCTATTTTCTGCTTTTTTCATTTATTGTGTGACGTTTTATACATTGACGAACGCTTCAATTATTCCATCATAATCATATTCAATATGCAAATAAGACAGGGTATATACGCACCTAGAGATAGACGCTGAACGAACGAAGCCCACAAGTCAACGATTTTCTATTTTATTTTGTATTTTTTCTACTTTTTTTCTTTTTTTTTTTTGTTTTCTGTGCAGCCAGCCATGTAGAAAATGCAAAACAACTTTAAAGCAACAGCAACAGCAACAGCGACAACAAGAGACAGTGTACTAGCATATACTGCATAATTTGATAATATCCAAGTCCATTGTCGATTGGCCATTTCGATACGGATTCCACGAGCTTGGCATAAAATTGACACTCGGTTCAAATTGAATTTCATTTATATGAATTTCAAGCATACATAAGTAAAAAGAAACATGAAGAAGACGAAGACGAAGACGTACCACAAATGAATTCATTAAAATTGGCCTACGGAACTTGAAGCAGCTACAAATGGAAATATATATCAGAAAAAACAGAAACCGAAACAGAAACCGAAACAGAAACAGAATCGCATAAATAAAAATAATTAAATAATTAATTGCCATTGACTTTTGTTCGACTCCAGGCAACAAATAAAACGAAATGCATATGAACAGCGAACACATATTTCTGCTGAACTTAATCCATATATCAATCATAAGTCAGAGCACTGACTACATAATACACGCTCAAGCACTGCAACACATTAAAGTCATGATAGAATATCTCAATTTTATTTAGCTTTGCCAACATGGGCGGAGCTTAGAATTTATAGATCTATCTGTGGGGGAGTTTTTTTTTTAGTGATCTAAGAGTTGATTTTGCTATGATATAATAGGATGTAAGATGAAGTGATAGATAGATAGATAGAGATATTCTTGTGATTTATCATACCCAAAGCGGATGCTTAACTATCTAAAGAGTTAAGTCATAAAACAACTCAAGTATCGAATTGTAAAAGATATAATTTTCCTATAATTTGCTATAATTTTAATATATTATATATAATATAATATCATTATACATCATCTATATGCATAAAATAATATGATTGGTAAAAAATAATTTAATACATATTTATATAGATTATAAATATTGCAAAATTTCAGTATTCCAATATTAAAATACTCCTTAATTTATGCTTGTAATAAGTCAATATTTGAGTTTTTAAATATTTGAATACTGACACCCTTTTTTTTATATATATTTCAATATTTCAGAAATATAATATTTTAATAATTTATTATTCAATTATGTCAATATTTAAATATTTCATTATTTCAATACTTTCATATTTTACAATTTTTGTATTTCAATATATATATATTTGAATATGTATATTTTTAAATTAAATATATTAAATTATAAATTTCAATTAAAAATTTTAATATTTTTATACGTAATATTTCCATTATATATTACAAAATTTAATTATTTCAATATTTTATAAGTTTAATATTTTAATATTGAATTATTAATTTTTGTCCATATTTAAATATTAAATTATTTCAATAAGTAAACTCTACAACTTTTAAATTTTAGTAATTTCATTATATAAATATATAATAATTTTAATATTTTTTTCGATATTTATTTATTTCAATATTTCCGTATTTAAGTTAATTAATATTTCAGTATATCAATATATTTTAATATTTTTCTAACTTATAATAATTCAATATTTTCATATTAAATTTTCTTTAATTTTTGCAAACTGAAACATTTCAATATTTCCATATTTCAAATTACAATTCTCTAGCAGCAGCCAATATACCCGCTTCACAATGCGAACGAGTAAATTATGTTTTTGCAAACTATTTTCTGTTCTTTCGATATTTGTCTAATTTATGATGCCCGACTAATGAGTGAATATATTTATTAATGCTCAGCAGCAAAAAAAAAAAAAAAAAGAACTTGAGCAAATGATATATAATATATAAATAAATATATAGTATATATAAATATTTATATATATTTGTGTATCTATGTATAACAGCACGCGCTAAAATTGATAAATCCCAAAAAATAGCTATATATTAAAGCTTAAGCTTGGCCAACTTATAAACAAAACAAAAAAAAAAAAAAAAAAAAAAAAAAAAAAAAAAGAGCATGCTTTGCCACAGAATCGACTCATGGAGGCAAAAACACCTGCAGCCAAAGACTTTTAGTCATATGAATAATGCCGAAAAGTCGGATACATTGAATGAGGCATAAATGCCCTTAATCAAAAATCAAATAATATATTGTTTAAATTATCATTAATGGTCTATTATATAATCATAAAGTAGAAAGTCGATAGACTACTATCAGCCGAAAACCAAAAACCGAAAAACTGAAGACTGACCAAAAAAAAAAATAAATAAAACAGAATCAACAAATAACTGAACCAGTTTTTGGTTAATTAACAAATTTGTCATTTTTGAACAAACCAAAACACAATAGAAAATAATAAAAAAAAAAAAAAAAAAAACAAATACAAATACAAAAATCAAATCAAATAAAAAACTGTAACTGGAAATGTGGACCGCTTAAAAGCGTTTTCCGATAAAACATGAAGAGCAACAGAGGGGAAAATAAAATGGTAGCCAAAGTGTTGAAAATTTTTAGAAAATGTCCGCAACATAAATAAATATTAGTGCGTGTATTTGTTGTTGTTAATATATGCAACAGTTTTGTTTTTCAAAATATAAATTACAAAATGCATTTTTTTTTCATTTCCAGTTTTTTTTTTTCTGTTTGGGAAACGATAAAAGTTTTTTTTTAATGTGCCTTGAAAGCCTTCTTTTGTCTCCATATTTCTTAAAGACACATTGGCTGCCTCTCTCTCTCTTTCTCTCTCTCTCTCTCTCTCTCTCTCTCTCTCACACACACACACACACACACACACTCCATCTCTCTCTCTTTTTCCCACATATGCACTTTGTCTCATCATTTTACTCCAACTCTTTGCTTTAATAAATTTGCTCATTTTTGATTACAAATCAATTTGAATTTAAGTAATATGATTTAAGTGAATGCAGCTATAAATAAATATACATTTTATATATTTACATACATATATATATATATATATATATATGTATATATGTATATATCTTTGCTTAAAAGCTTTTTCGCTTTGCATAACGAAGCAATTCGCTTTGACTTAATTTTTGACTTGGTTCAACAACAAATTGTTTCATTTCAAGCTAGTTTTAAATGATTAATATTTATTTTGTTACAAAACTACAGTTAGTTCTGTAATACCTCTATACTATTACAAACATATTCATACATACAAAATTCTGTAGGTCTCTTACATTATTATCCAAATAAGCTCTAAATTCTTGATATGCCAAATTGCTTGATTAGCTTGTTTTGGCTTTAACAGTAGTGGCCATAACTCTGGCCATTAGCTGTGGACAAAGCTAATAAATGCATAAAAATTCATAATCATTCAGTTAGCTTTTTTTATGGAATCTATAAAGCATTCCAATCAGCATATAAATATCAAAACTAATTAACTTGATTCAATTTGTCGCAAACACGAAAAAGAGATATAATGATATAGCTATATATGTATAACTGAAGTATATGATATACTGTAGTTAACTCTCGCTCTATTTATTTAGATATGTTCAATATTCTGGACACTCACCTTTCTCGGCGCTTCTGGCGCGATCCTTCAGCTGTTTGACAATGCCATATTTAACGGTACCAAATTGTATCATTTTATTGATGGTCTCCTGGTGATTATCCTTGAAGTCACTACGCATTGCACACAAAAACCTTTGGGCAAGTGATGTCTTATCAAGAATGCAGAATTTGATTTGTTTTTTTTATTTATTTTGTGTTTTATTTAATATACTATGTTTAATCTTCTTCTTCTTCTTCTCCTCCTCTTCGGTTATCAAACATTATTTAGAGCAGAGGCCGTGTGTTGGAATTGGAATGGGTGGAAATTAGAATTGTGTGTTCTGTGTTTTTTGGCGCCAGTTGGCCAAATAATATTGATGATATGTCATGCGCGTGGAATTCGACCCATGGTCCCTCGCCTTGTCGCACTGTGCTGAGCTAACGGTAGCGGTAACGATAACGGTAACAGTAACGGCAGTCAGTTTTGATTTTGAATTGTTTCAATTATAATTTGCGCGTTTGTGTTTTTCCGTCGGCTTTTCGATAACAATTTACTGCAAGTTTCATCTTCGACGCGAACTCAACACAAAGCTACACACACACATACATAGATAAATATATAGGAATCAGGCGATATATTGTTATGGACACTTTGTCACAATCTGATTGGAATTTGGAAATTGAACGCGCACTCGCTAAAATATTATTTTTGTTTTTTTTTTTTTTTTTTTTTTAATATATAGAAACGGTGTGTTAGCTGCTCAGTGGCGGAATCGCTTGGTCTCTCAGCGGCACGAACGTTCAGCACGCGCGTCAAAATAACACTGACACAAAACACAAACAATATCTTTGAGATACTTTTAAGGCACACACATACACACACGCACGCACACACAGACACGACTATACGAGCACACGAACGCAGCGGCGCTGTCGTCGTTTCTGATGTTGTTGCTTCGGGCAGAGACGACGACGACGCGACCGGTTTACTATCAATATTTTTACATGCGCTCTACCTATGCAGGGCGACGTGTGTGTGTGTGTGTGCAACATTTTTATTATAACTGCCACCAACAGCAACAACAACATGGGCAACTGGCTTATCCTGACATTCATTCAACCTACCCACCTTATACACTCTCGCACACACACGCACACGTATATATATCTCAGACGCGCACTCGCTCACATTTCATATAATTTTTCATATATAAACGCTCTCGCTCCCACTTGCACACACACACACCCTCTCCAGCGCGCGCACACACACACACAGACGTATTTCCCTCTCATCATAACTTTTATT
The DNA here is from genome assembly GCA_035047405.1 of Drosophila stalkeri. Classification (NCBI taxonomy): domain Eukaryota; kingdom Metazoa; phylum Arthropoda; class Insecta; order Diptera; family Drosophilidae; genus Drosophila; species Drosophila stalkeri. The sequence goes on along the minus strand of JAWNPR010000039.1, from coordinate 29,698,087 downwards.
AAATTTTGCTCGACAGTCGGCCTTTTGTTGTCTTGCTTGCACCCATGAGCAGCCATGGTCGCTGTTACTGTTACTGTTGCCATCAACCTCTCACCGCTGCTCACAGCTCGCTGCCCTCGCGCTCTCTTTCTCTCTCACTCTCACACTCTCTCGCTCATTCGCCCTGTCGCGCTCACGAGCGCAGGATGCTCCAGTCTCTGGTGTTGCTGCTTACCTGTTTGCTGAACGGACATTTATGAAACTTGTTCGAAAAATTATGAGACACTCACACACACACAGAGCGAAAGAGACTCGTCGCGGCTGATGTTACAAAAAAGAAGAAAAAAAATCAACAGCAGCAGCAGCAGTAAAGTTTGTGTTGGTGCTTGGTGCCTTGGCAGCGACAGAGGCAGCGGCAGAGGCAGAGGCAGCGCTCTCCCTGCTCCTTCTGTTGCTGCTGTTTCCTTCCGCTTCTGTGGCTCGCTCACCTTTTGCGCCATTGTTTTTGTGATTGTGGTAAGCGTGCTCTTGGCGTTTTTAACAGCTACATATGTATGTATGTATGTATGTATGTACATTGATTCGGCTGTTCGGCGCACTCGGGTGCGCTGTCTGACGAGCCGCCCTCTCGCTCGCACTCGCACAGTCTTGGTTAATAATTTATCATAATTCATATGCCCCGGCAACTGGTTGTGAGCCCCCGCTTATAAATGTACGGCCCTTTTACAGCTGCCGTCTCGCTTCCACGCACGCCTGCGCTTCGCTTGTGTGTTGCGCGCGCTCTTCCCACCTTTGGCGCTGCCACTCGCACTCTCACTCTCTCGCTCTCGCTCTCACTCTTGCTCCTGCTCTTGCCCTCTCTTTCTTTCTCTGTCCCTCTTGCGCGCAGTTATGAGCGCCGTTTCTGTTGTTGCTTTTTTAATTTCGGTTTTATAAGATTTTCGGTTCTTTGCTATTGTTCGCCCCCGACTCATTGGATCGTTCGTCCGCCTGTCTGCTTTGGGTGCTTCGCTTATTCGTCAATTTCGTTTTGTGCGTGTGTGTGCATGCCTGTGCATGTCTCCGCATGTCTGTGTGTGTGCGCTGAGTATTATGAGCCATTCATCAAAATGTTTGGTTTCCTGTTTCGCTTCATTGTTGGTGTTGCTGCTCTTTTTTTTATACTTTGGGCAACTCCCACTTATTGTTTTTTTGTTTCATTATATTCTGATTGTTCGATTGGAGACTTTTTATGGGTCTCAGCTTGGCAAATAGTTTGATAACTAACTGCCAGAAAATGTTGAAACAATCAAAAATTCGCACTTAAAATTCGAAAGAATTCTTTTGTGACTCAAAATTGCGGACATCTGTTGATAAGCTTGAGGAGTTCTGTTTTTTTTTTTTTTATTATATGCATACATATAAACATTAATTTTCTTTGTTTTGTTTTATTGTTTTGACGATTTTTGGTAACTGCAAAAATTTCTATAAAAAAAAAAAAAGAAACTCTTCAGAAAGCTTTGAGTAATTGCTAAAAACAATCGATGAATAGCGGCTCTTTGATTACTAACTTTAATTGTTCCATTTTCAATTTAATCAACTGATTCATTTTTTAATTTTAATTTATATATATTTAAAAACCATTTATCTAAAATAAAACTCAAGGCTAGGCAGCGCTGCTTAAAACTTATATGCTATACATTAAAAGAGTTCGAACTGACGCTTAAAGTAAAAGAAAAAAATCGTGGCGAGGGCAGCGAAAAAAAAAAGATGAAAAAAGTCGACGCCAAAGCCAAAGCCAATCGCCACCTTGCGCACCAGTAAGAAAACAGAAAACAGAAACAGAAAAAAAGAAAACGGCAAACGGCAAACGGCGAACGGCGCACTCATAAACCAACAACAAGACGCGGCGAAATGTATACAGTACGCCTCCTGCCCACTCATATCTCAGCTAGCGTGCGTGTGTGTGTGTGTGTGAGTGCGAGTGTGAGGGTTTGTTTATGTACCAGACCAATACATAATTCATAACGCTCATATTCGCTCATTTTGCGTAGCCGTCAACAGCCAACCGCCAACCGCCGCTGCCGGCGTCGTGTATGTAGCTGCCCTTTTCATATCTGCCATTATACTCAAACTGATACGCCAATACAGATACGAGGCGGACACATAGCACGACGGTGTGTTTTTTGATAGACTCTCATAATCATAACGAAAACAACAGCAACAACAAGGAAAACAGCGTGCGTTGCACGCTCATTGAATTCTTACAGGTTGCTCGCCTGTCTCTCTTGCACTCTCTGGTGAGCGCATTCATGTTTACTACACAGTGGCAGAGGCAGCGCAACAGACGCTCTCATTTTCGAAACAAAAAAATGTCTGCTATTTCAGTCACTCTCTCGATCTCTGTCATGCGCTGTTAGCAGTCAGTCTTATACGCTGTTAAAATGGTTGGTTCGAAAAACTGTGTGCGATGTTAGCGATTACCCCTGCAAAATGTTAAGATATCAAGAGAATGTTAAATTGAACATGACTATGAGTGTGTGTGTGCGTATCTGTGTGGCGTAAAGTTTTTTTTTTTTATTACTGATGTTTCGGTTGGCCTTTTTTTTATAAATTCCATTAGCTCATAATGCTAAACAATAAACTGATTTTTTTTATTTTCTATGACAGCCATAAAATACTTAATTTTTTTTTTTTTTATTAAAAATAGAAATTTACATTTTGCCAACATTTTGGAATTCTTCCACTCTTATAAGATCTATAAACTATATCATCAATATGCAGCCTGTCAACCCATCCGATTTTCTCGCTCCATTTTTAGTACCCTTCTTTTTTGTTTTTGGTTTTTTCTTTTTCTTATCGTAGAGTCGGGATCTGGAGATAAGCGGTCTCTTTGTTGCCCTAATTAAAAATCGAAGAAAAAGAAGTTAAGTGAAATAAAATATGTAATTTACAAAATACAAACGAAAGTGAAATAAAAAACATCCACAAAAAACGGAATCGCTTCCGCCTGATCGAAATGAAATTTATTCGGCGGTCTCCGCTCAAAGCCTCGAGGAAGCCGAATGGAAATGTGGAAAATAAATAAAAACAATTGAAAATGCTCCACTCGGGTGTACCTGATCTGAATATTAGTTGCGGAGCAAGGATGTTGTGAACAGATGGCCTTTTATATATTTTTTCCTGCTAGAAACGGCTAAATTGCTAACACTGTTATTGCTGTTGGTTTCTTACGTAGAAAAGGCTAGAAGTTGGCTGATAAAGTTTAACAATTAGCTGCTGAGCAATGTGATGGAATTATAAATAAAATAGAAAAAATAGCAAGCTGGAAAAATATAATTCATAATTATTCATATAATGGAAATATTTATGTCTAAATTTAAACAGTTAAAGTCTTTGCTCATTCTTTTTATTTGCCAATTTTACATGTTTAAATAGAACATTCATAAATTAACCATAGACTTGAATTAACTTTCTGTAAATAAAAAATGTAATTATGATCTGTAAAATATAATAGCTCCAGCAGCTACATTAGATATTTTTTTGTCAATCCCTAAATTAGGCTGATTTTGACAGGCTCAAAGTCTAAATTGCTATCACTATTATTGTTAAGTAGTTCATAAATCCTTTATACTCAATTTGGCCTATGTTTAAATATACTCGCACACACACACACACGCATATATGATAAGCTTCTGATACAAAAAAAGCTAGGTCTGCTTAAAAAATAGCTAAATTGAACTTAATTCACATTAATGATTATTTGTTTTTTTTTTATACAGTAATCATAGATCGCAAATAACATTTACACGACTTCCTTTTCTTATTCTCTTCAAAAAGAAACAGCCAAAAACCATACACACACTCTCTTATTCTGAGTAGGACAATTATTTTTGTTCATTTCCCGTTATCTACTTTTTTTAAGGAAGATATTGCGCGAGTAATACGGTAAACTCTCGCACACTGTGACTATTCAGAGGAGGAGATCTCAAAACAGCAATGCGCAGCGACTACAAATTCACATATATGTACATATACATGTACATGCATACACACATGCACGCAAACGCATGATGTGTTTAGCGAAAAGAACTCCCGCTACAAACCAACACATACAGAAAAAATTGTCGTTTTCTGTTTTTTTTTTTTTTGTTTTTTTTTGCATTGAGTGCAACAAGAACATGCATGAATGAATGAAGATCGTAGAAAAGACCCAAAAACAATTCGTTGCTGCTGCCTAAGGAGCGAGCTCGGTTAGAACAGTTATAATTTATGTATATTTGACACTCCTGTGTATCAATTAATATTCGCTTTTCTGTCTTTAAAAGTGTAAATGGTAAGTTATAGAATGAAAAATTATGAAAAAAATATGGCGTTACGTTAATATTCTGTTTTTTAGCAAAGTTGCAAATGAAAGCACTACGGCAACTCTGAAAAAACGAAAATTGCACATTTAACGGATTTTTTTTTTATCGAAAAAGCTATATATAACTTTCATTTATTAACAAAATAAAAGTAACCATAATATATATTTAATATACATTAAAAATAGCTAGATATTTCTAGTCTAAAAAATCTCAACTCTTTAACTGTTATATATTTCTATATGTTCTTACACGCATCCTCTCGCGCATAGAAATGTTCGAATTAAAAAAAAGCTAAGTCTCTCTAAAACGATAAAATGCTAAATTATCAGCACTGCTGCTGCTGCTGTTGCTGGCTTTGCCTTTAGATACCGTATACTTAGCTTGCGTTTTATTGTACCGTTACAAGCAAATGCAATGAGAGAGCAGTCAGAAAAGGTCACATTTAACTGTAAAACATTTATATTGGCTGCTTTGAAATATAATGAAGCTAAGCTGCTCTCGTTTTTCGCATAATAATCCGCTGAAAATGGCTAACTCAATTTAATTGTCAGCACTGACGTTTACTCTTCATCTGCATTGCCACACAGCATGCCGTTATACACACACACACGCACATAAATATATTCATATAGAGATGCACTTAAATGTAGCTTTGTTTTTAGCCATTTTCGCTGTCGGCTCACATCGGCGGCAAATAAAATAAATAAATAAATAAAAGTTATTGCCAGCTCGTTGCGCATGCGCATTGAATTTAAATTTGTAGGCGATCCTCGCTAAAGGATTTTCTATTGTTTTCCCAAAATTTCCATTCGTTTGTTCAGCCCGCGTTTTTCACACTTGTTCGCCTCATCCAAAATTATGCCAAAAGCAAAATTCTAAGACGCCGCTCTTTAGCGTCTTCCTAGACGTGCCACTGAATGGGTTCTTGGATGGTATTCGGCGGTATTCAGGCTGAGAGTTATGGATGGGTTTTCTTTTCGGGGCATTTTATGGCCACGTCTGTAGCGCTCGCTTGCGTTACAGAATTTTAACAATTTAACAAATTTTTATTTGATTTTAATGCTCACTATTTTTGCCGCCTTCTTCGCTTCATTTCGAATTATGGGCAAACGAGTTTAATGGGCATTACCCAGAGATACCCGTTGATATTACTTTGTATTCCAGGCGAGTGCTACGAAATTTCTATAACAGCGCGAACTCGATTAAATTGCTGAGAAACACGTTTAATGTTTGCTTTATGAGCTTAGCTTAATTTCACCTCACAAATTGTATGCATTATGGATATATACAAACATAAATAATATACATGGAGAGACATACATACGTATGTAGGTATATAGATATATGCATAAATATTTATATACATATATTTGAACAAGACATAAGTCAATGCCATAATCAATTTATAGGTTACCCATTGAAAATACTTCTAAAGAGTGAATACTTTTTTTTATACCAGAGAAGTACATAACTTAAAATATATTAGAAACGATCTTATATAGGGTATGTACATCTATGAATATTTATTTTTATAAACTATTAGCTGAGTTTGTCGTAATAGTTGAGTACTAATTTGTGACGACTACTCGAGTACTACTCGCAGTATTATTTATTTTTCTTATTTTTGCCAAGTGTTTTGTTTCAAAAAACATTTATGTAACAAACATTTTATTATATTTTGTATGAAAACAGAATTTATTTTGAAATTTAAATTTTAAATAGTTTCAGATTTACTTAAAAAATTACTCATATTTTATTCTTTGGATAAGTCAATCAAATTCAATTTATTTTGCAATTATAACCATTACTATTAAGACATTACTTATAACGAACATTGCGATATATTCACTTGAATTATATTAGTCACATCTGAAAATTTCATTGCAATCCGTTAAGTAACACAAAAGTTATTAACGAAAAGATTGCTCATATTGAAGCAAAGCCTCATTTTATACGTGTGCACACACACACACACACACACACACACACACACACACACACTCATTTAAATGCTTTATTGAATTGCTATTAATAGAATTGAGAGTGCAATTGTATGTGTGCCAGCTGAGACATTTTTTTTTTTTTTCAATTATAAGCGTTGAGTTGGCGCTTTGGATATAGACGATGGCAGTTTACATCGAGTTGTGGGTTCAAATCCTGAAAACGAAGTGTTTTTTTTTTTTCCTGCAAGAAAATAACTCTTTTCTATTTTTTATATATTTTTTATATAAGTCAACAAGATTCTTAATTATTTTATATGGTTTTGAGTTAGGCAGTCGGCTGCAATCAGCAAGTCTCATCAGTAGCTAAAACGTAAAATTTGTTTTAAGTGTTTTAAGAAACAGTCAACATAAATCTGTCAATCAAGCGACGGTTACGTCGTTTAAAAGTGTCCTTTAATGAACTCGAACTGAACGAAATTTTTATTGAACACAATTTAAATATTGTTGTCAAGTGGTTCAGGTAAAAGGGAAACCAAAATCGAATAATTACGCATAAATCAATGCAGCGAGGGTTCCCAACAGAAAATGCATAATGATATCTTCATAGAGGCTCACACACGCACATAGAGAGAGTGAGAGAGACAGTAAAATCGAGTCGAACAATATTTCATTGATACGGCTTAAGGTTGAAATTACAATTGGAAAAGAGATAAGAAAAACGTCAACAAGTTTTTCAAGTCTGGGCCATAAATTTGGGCCAGCGGCTGCCCACAGCTGCCAATGCAGTTTAAACGATATTAAAAAAGGATTTCCTTTCGCCTTTGACCATTTTCCAAAATAATAATTACCAAAAACAAAAAAAAAAACAAAAATAAAACGAGCCCTAAAGAAAACACACGAATTACCTTTTTTTTACCTGCTAGCGGACCTCAAAGCGAGCCTCAATGAAATGCAGACAATTGGCGACAACACTTGACAAAATTATGAACGTGTGTGTTACGGATCAATATCAATGCGGATCAAGGGCAGCAAGAGTCCTTTGCAATTGCGCAATCCGGACAGGTAAACTCACAGAGAAAAAAATACAAAAAAAAAGGAAATGTCGCCTACGTTCGTGAGGCGCCGCTTAGCTCGCAACAATTGCGAGAGCAGAATTAATAACCGTTAGTTTTGCTTGCTTGCTTTCCTTCTGTCTGCTTTGCGCTCAATTGACTGCGCAAGTAATTCAATAACTGTTCACTGGCCAGTCGACTCCACTGCGAGTGCGGCTGCGACCGCAACATGTCTTGACAGCTCTTCTCACATGCACGCATAATTTCTGAAGAGCTACTCCTCGACTCGACTTGGCTCTGGCTCATCAACTCAATTCACGTTTCCTTTGTCAATTGCACTCACTTAGCGGGCGCTCTCTTACACACGCCACACACACCCGCTCTCTCTCTCTCTCTCACGCGTTCACTCACTCTTCTTCTTCTTCTTTTGCTTTTGCTTTTGCCCATCCACCCGCTTAATTCGTTTGCTGCATTTATATATTTGATGTGCAAATTATATTTGCACAAATTCTCAGCTCTCGAGTGCTTTTACTTCAGCTGTGGCCAACCGCAGCACAAAACACTTCAAAACGGAAGAGAAGAAAAAATGTTGACAGGCGACAGCAAGAGAGGGAGGTGAGTTGCTCTCCCTTTCTCTCTCTTTAATGCTTGCTCATTGAGTGCGCAATTTGCGCTCTTTCAAATTATAATTTCTATTAAAAAAATGTAACTATTCTTATGCGAAGTTAAGGGCATTTCATTTGTTTTGAGTATGCGACTAAGTGCTACCCTCGAAAGATATGTATGTGAAACAGTAGCTCAAGTGCATTTGACGCCTTTCTCTAAGCAATTAAGCTCGACAATTGATTAGAGCACAATTAGTCGCAATTAGCTGCAGCTCTTAGCAGATAACAGTATGGGAATATGCGAGAAAGGCGCAGAGGGCAATAAAAAGTTTTAGTATTACTATATATAAACTATATAAGTTTTACGAGGCCCAGAGATGTGTGAAGGATAATATATGTATGTATGTATGTAGACACTTGATGGGCTTGCGCCCAGGTAACACGCGCAATATCCTGCCATTCGACGAAAGGATAAAGGATCGCTGGGCCGGCGGCAATAAACGGAATGTTTACGACCAGCCCGGGTCGCTGATCGCGCATTGTGATGTCTGCTCTAAATGCAAACCAGACGATTTATCTTCTATTATTAGTAAACATGCCCACCCGTCCGTAGCTCCGTCCGCCGTTCGCCTGTTCCAAGGCCAAGGATGATCTTCCCTCTCTCATAGGAAAAATCAAATTTTTACGATCATGTTAGAGAAATTTTTCCTCGACACTGTGTAGTTGCGGAAACATTTGAAAAGCCATAAAAACTCAACCCTATGACACAAGTCCTAAGTCCGTCCCGCCATCCCGCCGTCCGTTCCCGAGTTCGGGAGCCGTTCGACCAGCCTTAAACAAATATCCATAAAAATGCGTGCGCTTTTCATCAAGATTTGTTTTTCTTCTGTAAAATTTGTTTCAATTTTCTCAAATTTTATGCGTTTTCTATTGAACCAATGACAGTTGATGATGAGACGGATCATAGATCCAGCAGGGGGGACCATGTATGTACATACATATACATATATATTATTAACGAGTGTTCGGATCGATCGACTCTACATAATTCGTTTTTATTATGCAACACAATTGTGGTTTATCATTGCCTTTGCCCTCTGTCCCCCTTTTCCGATACAGATGCAGTTCCAGCTCCAGCTCCAGTTGCAGTTGCAGTTGCAGTTGCAGTTGCAGTTGCCGTTGGAGTTCACCTTGCCACAGGCCGCGCTTTACGACTCGTAATTGATGTTAGTTTTAGCATAATTTATCGTTGCATTTAACGGCTTCAGCCGAAGCCTTTTAATGACACAAACGTGGCCTCTGCCATTCAGCGGAATCAAAAATTATGATATTTTTAAAAATTTTTATAGTCAATGCTTGCGGGACCACAAATTCTATTCATCCCTGTCATCATCGGTATCATTGGGCGCAGCATCATCACGATTGCTCGATCGCCCACAATATTTATGGCATTTGTGTGGAAATATACGCTATATAGTTTCGTTGGGGATTGAAAATGATATAGTGTATACATTGAGTTAGACAGCTATAGCTGTACACACGAATATGGGTCTTTATATGGATATATGTATGTAGGTATGTCGAACACATATGGAGTTCTATTCGATTCAATTACAATTCATAGAAAATTTAAATTCTGGGTATTATCATTTTAGGCACATTATATGTAACAAGCAGGAGGAGAAAGCGTGGCAGACATTACAAAGTATATAGATTTTTGATTGGTAAGACGAGCTGAGTCGATCTAGTCATAGTGGTTCGTCGGTATTTCTCAATAATATTTATGATAAAAATTTATTAATTTATTATAGTTTTCGATATCTCATACCATTTTATATACTATCGATTAAAATCCATAGTTTATAGCCATAATTTCAATATCACAATATGTCAAGATTTCAAATGAACTCTGAACATTTTTTTGATGAATGTTTAATTTTTTTTTTTTATATATTGGGCTTTCTTCTTTTCCTCCAACTTAGAGAGACATCTATATGCCAGTATAATGAATTTGATTATATATATATTTGTTAAGATTTAGGAATAATTATATACATATATGATTGAAACGATCAAGATCGTTATTAGCTTTAAGAAAACCAAATTCTCAAAATATTGACTCAGTAATCGTAATTTATTCTCAACAGAATGTTAAAGTTTGACTGAAATAAATCTGTTGACAAAATCGATTATTCATTAAATTTTATTATTGTTTGATTAATTTTTATTATTACCAACAAACAATTCGATTTTGGACTTTTGAACTTGTTCATCAAATCGTTAATAAATTCCCGCAAAATTATTATTATAAATTCCATCTACAGAGCTTAACAGTTTCAGCGAAATAAATCTGTCAAAAAGAAATAAATTATTAATTTATTATTAGTATTTGTATTTTTATTATAATAATTATCAATATTGTGTTGCGACATTTCGATTTGAGCTCTTAGAACTTGTTTATCCATTGCATTGGCACTGGCAAGAATTCCACGTAAATTGTTGATATTAATTTGCTCTCATTTGGGGATCATCTGAAATTTAGATGAATGACGTTTTTCAATCATTCGATCGCACAATTTGCAAAGAATCCAATACATATATGAAAAGTTCAATGACAATTTGGGCCGCATTCACTTGACATTGACGATGAATGGCGCCCGGAGCATTCATTCCTCAGCTCCCCGAACCCCCTTTCAAATGACATTCTGGAAACCCGTTGCTTGCAGTTGATGTCGAACTTGAAGTTTAAGTGGCGCTTAGACTGGGCTGACGGAGTCCCAGTCCAAGTCCAAGACCGAGTCCAAGTCCAAGACAATTTTTGGACATTTTTCGCCTTTTTTGCTGGAGTTTTTAATAAGTTATGCGGCCTGGAGCGCACTCGTTCGTTCGTTTTATAATGTGGCCAAGTTAATATGATTTTTGTCCCCAGCGGACATTTCTGACATTCCAAAAACCCGCAGCATTTAATGCTGCATTGCATCTATATATCTTTGAGTTGTCTCCGCTGTCTCGGGCCGTTTGTCAAGCTGTCATATGCTTGTCGCACGCTGGACCCGAAAACACATTTATACACACACACACATGCCTATATATATGTATATACCTGAAGATATATATTAGCAGAAATTTTAATTACTAACTGAAGTTTTTTTGTGCGGCTGCTTTCGGGAAGTTTTATAAAAATTTAATTGATTGATTTATTTTGAGGCGAAGTTGTCATACAAGAGTTGCTCCGGACTGGACTGCGGTAGTTTGGCCTCAGGTAGGCTCAGGTAGGTGGTCAACGGAACAAAATTTGACAAATCAATTGCCAACGTCGCGTCGAGGAGACATCGAAAGCCGGGCTAAATGGACTGTAAACTGTCTCAATAGTAACGCCTACAATGGACTCTCAATTCTAATCCCGGGCGTAGGCTGGCACAGCTGGATCTAACCCGGACTGGGACAACAACGGGCGGCAACCTTTGTTGGCTTTAGAGCCGCCTTACCGCATCCCACAAAACAGGATTAATCAGCAGAAAATATCTCTGATCCTGCGGATCATGCGCGAAAATTAGTGCAAAATGTTGAGAATCCTTTTGAGACTCCCTTTGAGAGCCGAGAATCGAGGCAAATGCAGGTAACAGGATGACCGCTCGCTGACCGGAAAATCCGATCGAAGGGATTATAATTCTTCCTCTTCGCCTTAGGGCTTGTTTCCACGACAATTACGGCAAATATTTTGCGTACTAATTAAGCAGGACTCAAGCCAGAGCCAGAGCCAGAGCCAGAGACAAGCTGCAAAATTTGCATACAACACGGATAGCGCATCGGATTTGCAGCAATTACCCTTTTTGTTGTCAAAGGATATGCCAGTGGGCGTTACGTTTGCTCCGAGCACGAACACGAACACGAACACGAACTCGACCATTGCTTGACAATTTCCCAGAACCAAATACAACGGAAATTATCAAACAGAAAATAGAAAATAGAAAATAGAAAGAAAAATCCTTCACGCTTCAGTCGATATGCAAATATTGACAGAAAATCATTTTTCAATTTCTCAAGCGTGAACGATTAGGCAAAAGGAGTGGAAATTCGACTCTCAAGGCCAGGAAAAACTAGAAACCCCGAAAGTATTGAAGGTCAGGCAAGAATGTTACATAAATAAGCAGTTAACATAAATCAAAACTCCTATTCAATATATTCGATATGTATTCAGAATTCATTGGCTCATTTAACAGTTATTGATAGGGTTTCAGTGCATATCTTTTGCCATGTCATCATACGAGTTCCGGAAGGAAAGAAATCATTCTAGCAAAACGTGGATTGCAGCAGGATAACAGCAGGAGCAGGAGCAGGAGCAGGAGCTGGAGGCACAAACTGTGAAAGTCTTCTGCAACGCCCCAATGTTTCCAATAGATAGGACATTCAGAATATGTTCGCTGGATAATAGACGCTAAATAGTGACACGCGTCGCACATTTTCCGGCAGCTAGCGGCTTTATGAATATAGAATCGATTTGAGATATGCCAAACAAACAGAGAGAAAGAGAGAGGGAGAGCGACAGGGAGGGGACAGGACAAAGAATATGTTGACTTCTTGTTAACAAAAAAGAAACAGAAACAGAAACAGGAACAGGACGAGGGGTGATATAAAAGGACACACGCTCATTATGGGAAATAATTTCATAACTCGTATGGGGAGGGGTAGGTGGGGGTTTTGTTGCAGCCACCCCTCGTACAATGTGCGAACAGGCGTCAACGCTGCACGAACAGCAACTTGCAACACGCAAGCGCTTGGTGTGGCTATAATTTTATGAGCGATTTCATTATTAATATGTTGCGCAGTGCATAAGGAGCACAGGAGCACAACAGCAGGGGCATGTGGCACGTGGCACGTGGCAGGAAGGCGTTATGTTTACATTAAGCACTTGCCCACTCTGCCACTGGGCGTTGCGAGATTTAATAAAATGATTTCGTGGCTAATGTAAATATTTGTTCTGCTACTAGAAAGGATTCACGCCAACATATATATGTGTGTATATATAAATATATATTACTCTGTATATATTGTTACCATTAATGCCCAGTTATTGAATGCCGTCAGCCTTTGAGCACTGATTTACTTGGCCACGCAGCGGAAGCAATAAAAAATAAAAGAGAATCGGCCACACGACGGCTACAAATCAAATCGAGTGCAAATGTTGTCTGAGGTTCCGAGACAGAGCACAGCCTTAAACCAAACCCAAAAACTGTGCCCCAAAAACTAAAATCTGACTGAGACAGAGAGACTTAGAGTTAGAGAGAGAGAGAGTGAGAGGAGAGAGTGTTTTCCCCCCTCTGTCTGCTGGCGCAGCATCTTCTAATGTGACAAACAAGCAAACGCATCTGTTGCCATTTCATTTTCATTTCGAATTCATTTTATTCGAGTGCTTTCACTTTCACTACAAATGCAGCCGACTAAACTCCCCCAACCCTCCCCTCTCTCACCAGCTACCCATCCCAGACAACTACTCCTCCATCCTCCATCCTCCGTCCTCCGTCCCTGCCCGAGCACAGGTCGGCGGCATGTAAACAAGGAAGCGTGGTGTAAAATGTCGCTGGTGCCAATTGAACCTTCTCAAATGCCATCACTTGAGCCATGGAAGCTGGGTCAACAAACTGTCTACAGCTCTGGCTCTGGCTCCCAGCTCCAGCTTCATTTACTCAATGCTGCGGCTCACCTACCCTAAAAACTAAGTCCAAGTCGAATCGATGCTCGCCTCTGTTTTCTCTGTCCATGAAAACAAGCCAATGTTTAAATATAAGCAACTCTTAAGCGTGTATTCGAGTGTGTGTGTGTGTGTGTGTGTGTGTGTGTGTGTGTGCGTTAAGGATATCTATCAGATAAATTGCCAAATGTTTTACTACAGCGGGTAGAGAGGGAGAGAGTGGGGAGAGGTGGGAGAGAGTGCAGCTGAAGTGCTTTAATACAAACATTCTTTGTCGAAGTTTGCATTTGACTCTGCAACTGAGTAAAGTTGTCTTTGAATCCTTGTCAAATATCTTGCAACAAGTTCTGAGAATCCTTGATAAACTTTAGTTAATATTCTGCAAAAGAGCATTTCTCTCTTGACTTTGTTATACAACTTTTGTCAAGATCAGAGTTTTATTTTACAGTTTTTTAATTTTACAAGATTTTGTTATTCGAAAAATAATAAATATTAAAAATAAATATTTATATAACTACAAATTTATTAATTCCTATATAATATTTAGTATGACTACTTAGTTAGGAAAAGAATATTCTCTTAGATTGACTAATGTAATATTAAATTAATTACTGGCATAAGATATATATCATATACATTATTCTCTGTCCAAATAGAGATTATATGTATCAAATAAATCCATTGTTTACAATTGTCAATTGCTGTTGCAAAAAAAGGGCATAATATAAGAACTATCTTTAACTAATGTGATGCTATGTATCTATATTATTATGAGAAGTTTTGAAGTAATTGAATAATTCTTAAACCTTCAAGGTAAGCGCTGACATTCAACCATAGCTCGCTTAGAACAGTTATCCTTTTGAATGCTCATGAGAAAAACGGAAAACGCATATGCAAGCTCTTACTCTTACTGAGTTAGAGACTTATTTCTATTCAGTTTTCATCTTCGTTTGAGTCTTTTGCGTTGACCTATTCGCGTTACGTTCACGCACGTTGTCGTTGTGTTAAGCGAAGACAACCCATGCCAACACATAGACAAAAAATGTTTAGCGCAACAAAATCGACATTGAATGACAATCACGGAGAAAAACCCAAAGCAAAACGTCTCAGTTTGAGTGCGAGCGAATTCGTTGAAGACACTTGCAATCCGTTGCACTCAAAGTTTTTTTTCTCAAAGTATGAGTGAAAGACATTTTTTTTTCGGACTTTGAAAAACACTTGACGGATATTTGATCATGTGTGAACCCATTGCACACTGTTCTAATTGTCAAATATTATGACAGAAACATAATTTTTGGGTTTAGCATTATGAAAAAATTATAGATATAGATATATATATTTTTCCACAATCGATTATTAATCGAATGTTAATAGTAAAACGTCAATAAATCAATAGATCCAAAAACGTTACAAATTGACAAATACATAAATTTCAATAAATAACATATATATTAAAGATTACTCTCTTAATAATAAAATCACCAATATCTTGGTTTGTACCGAAGATGTTCTACTCATACTATAGACATTCCCCATTTTATATGAATGATTTTTAGAAATTTCCTAGCTAGCATTAAGCATATTAATTTGCTTTTAATATGACTTGGATCATATGTGGCTCCATTTCGAGGGCAAAAAGAAAGAGAAAAGGATTAGTTTGGAAAGTTCTCTGGGTAGCCGAGAAACATTAACGAGGATTACGTTGCGGATGTGCAGCCTCTGAAATACACTCGAAGAGCAATCCCTAAAATAGAAGTGATCATTAGTTACCGAAATTTATTGGAGCCGGAGGCAGTGGCTGAGGAGGGGGTTGCTAGCAGCAGCAGCGGCAGCGGCAGCGGCAGCGGCACGTTCCAAAACAATTTAGAAAATAATAAATGGCAAGCATAAATTAAATTATTGTAATATGAAATTTTCGTTGTAAGCTTCAAAATGAGCCGCCTTAATTAACCGAACTGTCAACTGTGTCTAGTGCGCAATTTAATAGAATCTCGGGTCATTCCCCAAAGACGCGGCCGGCGAGCTCTATCAGCCCCAGCGCTATATATGGCGTATTCAGTTCTATTCTGGTGCAGCGACCAAGAAATTATGGAATTGACAATGCGATGGGAATGTCAAAATCGGAAATTATTTATACAGAAGTGGAAAACATTTTGAAATCAATTAGAAAATGTGGCGACGCATGGCAGCAGGCGAAGGCAGCAGCCGAAGGCGAAGGCAACGCTCCTTTGTTTATCCATGCGATACAAATGAAGTGCTTCGATGCCCATTGAAGTGTTGCAGCCTGATTGTCTGCATCATTCGGGGGCAAGGCTGTTCCTCAGTCCCTCCATTCCTCCATCCCTCCATCCCTCCATCCCTCTATCCCTCACAGCGACCATAACGATGTCAATGACAAATCACGGGCGCACGTCAAAAATCTGTACTGAAATATTTGAGCTGTCAATCTATATGTATGTTACACACATATATATATCGCTCCCCAAAAAAGATCTCCTGATTGCTTCGAATTCATTCATTTCTAAAATTAGTTATCAAATATTGTTACAAATGTGTTGATTCTAAAACAACTGGAAACTAATGATGCCTGCCTGCCTCACAGCTATTCCTCAAGTGGATGACAACAATTTATGCATTTTATGAAAGACGAGGGTTTGATCCCGCCACTAAGTGACTTAAATACACAAATACAAAAGCAAGATAAACTAAATTCTAAATTCTATATATAGACAGATTTACAATATCTTGGACAAAGTGTTTACAGGCTGAATTTTGCAATGTTCTTTTCGTGTTTGAGCCATTGAAATTGAGTTGGTTAATCATATAAATATATAAATAAATAATAAATATATAAAATCTATTTATATAATATCTTTGTAAATGCAGATAGAGTACATTATGTTTGCCTCTCCATCAAGACTTTAGTTTCATTTTTTAACAGACTTAATCAAGCTTATTTCGTCTATCTATAACTAACACTCATGTAATCTTCGTCAACTGAATTGATCTATTCCATCCCATACTATTGCTTTAAACGTCTTCAACTGAGTTGAGCGCACAAATTCCTTCTTTAGAAACGTATTCCATTTGAAAAATATAGATCGAAATATCGATATTTGCATCAATATTTCATCTATTATAACTAATCTCATGTTTATAGAGCACAATTTCAAAAATATATATATTTTACATTCTAACAAATTCCATCATAATTTATGTATTCAAAATTTTCAGTTAATAATTCCAATTCTCAATTTCCACTCTATGTTATAAAAAAGGTAATTTGTAAGTTATTTATAGAATAAAAATTAACGAAGTCATTGTCAAATAGTAAATAAAATTTAAAAAATGTCCTCATGAAGCATAATTTCTTAATATAGTAAATAAAATACAAATAATAGTAAATCAAAAAAATACAAATATAGTCAATTTATAATAGAGATTACAACCTCTGGGAATTGTCGCAACTCACTTGATTAAATCTCCTGACAATAACAGTCAAGCTGAAATACATTTTCAATGGCAAATGTTTAGTAAGTTTTAAATAAAAATATATATTTGCACGATTCATAAAATGAATTAAATTTATAATGCATTGTATCTAGAATCAGCTGTCAAATTATTTTGCATTTTTCATCACATGCTAAAGTGTTGCACTGAGACGATGACAAATCTGAGATCGAATCGGGTGAGAGGAATACGAGAATAACAAACAAATAAATAAATACTTGTACAAATACATACATACATAGAAATAGTAGTGTGACTGAAAAAGGTAATTACTTAAATCAATATCATCATCTAAATTAATTTTTAATTTAAATCTCAATTTATTTCACTCTTTGTTGTAACTACAGATGTTTTTTGTGAGTGGTATCTTATAATAATTTAAGAGTCTAGACTAAGAACTAGGCCTTTTCTACTTAAACATTTATTAACAAGGATGACATATGGCATATACGATAACATATCTAAATTAATACAAATATATATTCATTTTAAATTGTTTTCCAAATATTGAGTTTATCATTAAGCTTTTTCGGTCAACAGTTATACTTCTACTAATATTTTTTGACCGCTTGTATATGGATATACACTTGCCGGAATAAATATGAATATAAGTTCAATGCAGAAATTGTATTGACTTTGATTTAGATTTGCTATTGAATGAATATAAATGATCTAAAAAATAAAATAAAATAAAATAAATAATATAATAAATAAATAAAAGAAATGTTACTATGAAATATATGTATTTTCCACATTACAATGCATTAAATAATAAATAACAACAGAAAAGAAGATTTTCATTCGAATAAAGTAAAACTCGGCTATAACGACGATTCAATGGGGACCAGAATTTTCGTCGCAATAAGCGTATGAACGCTATAAGCGGAGTATTTTTAACCGGATGCTACTGTATTGATAAATTTCGTATGCTGATGGATACTCTGTTCTTTTAATGGCCTCTTCCAAAGTTTCTGGCATTCACATGAGTAAAATTAGGCAGGAGTTGAAGTCACTCCTCCATCAATACGGGTTTCAGCATTTCCTTGGATGTGATAGTTAGTAGATGAATCTCACGTTCCAGAAAATTCAGAAAATATTGATAAAGACTTGATTCTGGCGTCTGCGTTGGCAAATTCAATTGAATCTTTGTATTATAAAGAAAACATTGTATTATAATCATTGTACTGTAAGTAGTACTTTTGGAATCATTGCACTGCTGAAACCTTAAGTATATGAATTTCAAAATCAGAATCATGGCATGTTGAGGGATACCTTCTAGTGGGCCATTTTTTGCAAGCACGCTGTCTCGCATATTATTATGCCCCAGCTAACGGACTTTAGGCAAGCAGCTGCGGGGATTTAATATCAGCCCAATGCAGGCATTGCTCTCAAAAGGAAGCCTGTAGTCTATTGGAAAAGCATTTCTAAAAACGCGCATCAAATCCTTTGACAGTTGACATGAAAATTCGCTTTTTGCGCGCGATGACTCAACACTTTATGCCGTGTAATAGATACTTCCACACACACACACACACACACACACTCGTAGAGAGATGATGTTAAGTACGTGTCTATGTCGAGCTGGAAACCCTTTAGCAAAATTCTTTGCACACCATGAAGCAATATTAATCTCATGTTTTTCTTGCCTCTTTCTGTTCTGTTCACGGCAATGCATCAAACAAGATTGACAACGCATTATTCAGATCAATAACTTGGCCAGGCCAGAAATTCAGTTAGCTGTCGCTGCGCCAACCCTCGAGGCTCGAGCATGAGTTTGGTGACAGTTTGGGCAAAATGCGAAATAATGCGTACAAGGCTGTCGCTTTTTTGCAACCCTTTCGGCAAACCGAATTTGAAACGGCGTAAAAAATTGCGTCACTCGAGGGCGAGCGGAACAAACAAGTGCTCTCTCTCTCTCTCTATACGGGGCTACGAGGCTGTGAGGCGTGGTGCAAATGCTGTGAAGCGGAAATGAAATTAAGCGAAATATGCTCACGACCCGCCGCCAACATTGAATTAATCAATTTAATCTGTTAAATGAAAGGAGCGAACGAACTGGGTTGAGAGAGAATGAGAAAAGTTGAGAGAGAAACAGTTGAATGAGGATGCCCGATCGAGGTGGGCTGGCGGCCATTAGCATGATTTAATACGGGGTCTCATTAGCATAGCAAGTTCTTATCGACATTCTTAGAAATTGTGGCCATCAACACTTTTCTTTCAAATTCTTGACCAATTTACAGCTTACAGATTGTGAAAGCTGTGCATCTGAAGGCGAGCCGAGCGAGGCGAGTATCTCAATCGCTTACTGTATAATTTTTATGATATTGTGTGAGTGGTGTTTCAGTTTTTATTAGTCGTGCCTTTTGCTTTCAACATTTTATACTCAATTAATTCATCATTATTCGAGTTTTTCTTTTCAATTTTAAGTTTGATCCAGCAGTCACCTCTCAGATGATGCTGCGAGCTGTCCAGAGATCGTTCGTCAGTTCGACAGTCGTTCACCATCAGAAACGAAGCCATCAAATTTTGTTTTTATGATTTCAAGCGAATTTTTGTTCGTTATTTTTTGATTTTTTTATTTCTTTCTTTTAGTTTGTTTTTGTTTTTGTTTTTTTTTTGTGTGTGTGTGTTTTCGGTCTGAGGTTTTGTTTAATTTTAATTTATTTACTTTGAAATTCAATATTTGGTAAATGTATTTTTAATTTTATTGCTCTTGGTAATTATTAACCCAAAATGGTGTTAGATAGGCGCGTATCGGTCCCACCGATGTTGAGGAATTTGTAACCAAAAAAGCTCACTGAAAATGCTTGAATATAGGCTATGTGTCAATGGATGTAACTCGCTGATTGATCATGATAGAGATGATGATGATGATGATGATGAACAATGATGAGCTAATGGAGATGATGATGAGAAAATGCTAATAGATGATATGATGAGGCTGAAATGATGATAATGATAATTGGGATGATGATGATTATGACAATGATAATGATGAAAGTGATGATGATGATTATGATATTATAAGTATATTATTATATTATTATACTGAAAGGATGATGATGATGATTACGACTGGCTGATTGAAATGATTGATCATGATAAAGATGATGATGATAAGAAAATGATATGATGAGACCGAAATGATAATGTCGATTAGGATAATTATTATAGAAATGATAATGATAATTGAGATGATGATGAACGATGATGAGGTAATGAAGATGGTAATGAGAAAATGCTAATAGATGATATTATGAGGCTGAAATGATGATGATGTTTATTACGATGATGATAATGATTATTATTATGACAATAATGATGATAATTATGATGAGAATAATAATGATGATGATTACGACGATTATAATGATTGATTAGAATTGTGATTATGATGATGAACTTGGTGATAATAATAATGCTAGTAATAACAATGAGAATGATGTTTATATTGATAATGATAATTTAGATGAAAATGTATGTGATACAGTTAATTATAATACTGAATGAGCATGATTAATATGATAATAGGAATAGAAATGAACATACGTAATAAGCTTTACATATATATATTTATGTATATATGTAGATATATATATAAAACAAGTTATAAATGAATTTATTCATAAGCTTTAGAGTTACGTTATCCAATTATGAAGTTGAGTGCATTTTGTCATAACAACTGGGATGAGACAACTTATATAGATAACATAAGTGGAGTTTAAATATAGCCGAGTTTTATTGATTTTTTGGGGCTTTTTTTTTTTAAGCCCAAACTATAGGAAGTTTAATTGCATAAATCACTTGTGAAATTCCTAGCAAATACCGATAAGCTTCTGACTCGATCAGTTTCACGGTTTGAGCGGCCATCAAGTTACGAAATGTTCCAATCTGGGCCCACAAAAACGGAATAGGTAATGAGGGGGACCGCACCACTGCACCACTGCACCACAGCACCACTGCAGCACGGCACCATTGCAGCGAAAACCTATTGCAATTTCAATATGCACCCAATACCAAACCTAAACAAAACTTTGAGTATGTGTATGTGTGTGTGTGTGTGTCCGAGGTCGGGTGTGGGCGTCCTTTCATAGAGAGGCGAGAGGACGGTCGAGGTAGAGGTAGTTGCATTTGCGGAAATGTGTGCACAACATGCAACATACATAAATGGAAATGCCGTTTGGAAAACATATTGTTTTTGGGCTCCAAAATGCACTCATTTTCCTAACGCGCCCCATGGGATAGGGCGACGGGCGGTGGGATTCGGGCATTGGGCCTGTTCCTGTTCCGAGGGACATTGGGCTGTGTTGCCTTAGCCAGCAGACAATTTAGAAATTGGACGGCATTTTTCGTTGAATTGTGTGCTGATTGTAATTCATTCGGTGCGTGTGTCTGTTTGAAGAGTGCACACAGTACCCCAATCCTCTGTGCCCGCCCTTGACTCTCTCTCCCTGCCTTTAGAGGGAAAATTTGAAAATTTTGATTGCATGTTTCGATACAAAATGGCAATGCAAAGCGACCATTGCCGTTGCTGCTACTGCTGCTGCTGCTGCTGCTGCTGATGATGATGATGATGATGATGAGGCATGCCAATCCCGTTGACGATGAGTACGACGAGCTGGCTCTACGTTGAAGATTGCCCCAATGTTGGCCAAGGGACTGGGACGGTACCGGGGGGAACTTACCAAATTGCAGTGCGTGTGTTTTGTGCATCGGTCTTTGGGATGCTTGTGCATTTTCAAACGACGAAGCGTAAATTAGGATTTCAAAATGACATTTGGAATATTTACGACTTTTCTAACGGAGACACAGCCAGGATACAGAGCACAGAGCACAGAGCACAGTGCACAGCGCACAGTGCCGGACGTTGTTGTTCATGGTAATTGCGTAGCCGGTTGCCTCGTTGCCAATAGTTGGATGATTGAGAAGGCGGCAGTGGAGGTGATGGGGTTGGTGATGGTGATGGTGATGGTGATGATGTTGTTGCTGATGGGATGCATAGGCCTAGGCCACTCGGCTGGATGTTTGCACACAGGTAAACCTGTAACTGTGCTGGGGCAAGGGATGGGGGGCTGGGGACTGGGGCATATTGAGTGCGTTTGACGTTCTTTGTTGAATTATGCAACTTAAAAGTTGCACACGTCGACTCAAAATTGGCAAAATAGAAGCTTTTGATTGGAAAATTGTTTGATTGGTTGCAATTTCAAATTTAAATATTTTCACAAGCCCACAAAGGCACCTACAACTGCCATTGCTCTTGTTGGCTTTGCACACACACACACACACACACACGCAACACAAATACAAATACAAATACGAATACGAATACGTATGCGAATGCGAATAGATTCCAAAAAAAATATTTCATTTGAACATGTGAAAGCACTCACAGCTCCATGAGCTCTATGGGTAATCAATCTCTTTTTCATATAAGTCAAACTTGTCGTGTGTTCAAAGCGGAAAAAAATGAAATGGAAATCGGTAGACCAAACAATATAAAGATGAAGCTTCACAACACACACACGCATAGGCAGTTTGCCTGGCAGGCTGAATAAGCTTCCATCAATGTCTCCTGACTATAAAATGTTTTGCAAAAAGAACAAAAATAAAACAAACTACAACAAAAAATAACAAAAATGACTAGAAAATCAAACACGGCAAAGAAAAATTACCAAGTACCAATATGCAAACAAACACACACACACATACTTGTGTATATGTATGTATGTGTGTGTGTGTATTTTGTGTATATTTTCCATTTTCACCAAAATAAGTAAACATCATCAATGTCAAATGGAAATCAAACGCAATGGGGGCTGTCGCTGCTGCTGCTGCTGCTGTCGCTGCTGCTGCTGCTGCTGTCGCTGCTGCTGCTGCTGCTGTCGCTGCTGCTGCTGCTGTCGCTGCTGCTGCTGCTGCTGTCGCTGCTGCTGCTGTGGCTGTGGCTGTGAGACAGGCATTTACTTTTTATGAAACTATTTCAAAATGCGAAAATCGTTTCGCATCAAATTTTGTCAGCGGCATGTGTCAACATAAAATAAAAGCAAATTCAGCAAACAAAATAAAATAAGAAAGTTTTGCTATATGTGAAATATATATATAAAATAGAGTACCATACACAGACACACGCACACACACACACACACACACTCCCAGAGAGAGACACACAATAGAAACAGAAATAAATAAAATAACAAAAATAAATTCCGTCCGAGTTTATTGACATTTTGGCAAACGCAAATTTAAATCTGAAATAGCGACAGGAGGACGCCAAATCGCTGGGGAGATTGTCCGTATTATTATGCCCTATATCTATGTGAAAGGGTATATGTAATAGATAGAAGTAGAAAATGGCAATAAAGGACAAAGAGTTAGTCGATCCTTAGATCAGAATATATACATTGATCTCGGGAACTATATAGTCGAGAGATTTTAAATAAGACATTTATCTTGTAGTACATTATTATTATAATGTCATGTTCTATTATATATATATATATGTATATGTTATATTATATATGATTTTATAGAAAAGAATTACTAATGACAATTTAACCAATTACTATTATAGATTGTTCAAGACTAGGAATCGATATATTGTTTTGGAATTTCCTACATAAATTAAAGATCGTTAGAACTATGTCATAGAGATATTGAAAAGCTAACACAAATTTGTAACAGTTATTAACAATATATTTTCTAATTATCCTACAATGGAAAATATTATGTGATGGTTAAATTAAATTTGGGATAATATAAGTATATATCTAATTATAAATATAATTTTTATTATTTCTCTCTATGGAGATGCACATAGAAAAAACATTTTAAATATATGATATAAACACAAATATATAGATATATGAATAAGGATATATGTTTCTACATACATATGGAAAAACAATTAAAATATATATTAACCAAATTCAATGAACTCTAATATTCTATATATTCACATATGAATTGATCTCTCTGTATATATTTTATAAATGTTACATATTTTGGGTGTTTTCTAGGTAGATCAGAATTTTAGTTAGGCACTCTCAGTTGGATCATATATATATATATATATTCATATGTTCATATCATTTATATTTCAGGGTATTCTTGAGTCATGTCAGGGTATTCTCCAGTCAAGTACTCTCGAGTGGCGCTTGTCTTGCTTGTTTTTGTGCTCGATATCCTATGTTACTGCAAATATTTCAGAGCCATTGGCACATGTCCTTATGAATGATGTGTTAATGTGACAGCCAGTGACGAGCGCTCCCACCGCGTGTCGCTGTGTGGGTGAGGCTTGAATTGACAGTCGAGCATGCACATGAGTAGACAGACATGTTACGATATTCGTACATTCAGCCCACCTTTCGGTGATGCACACAGATTTCGAATATAGTATAATCCCCTTGATTAAAGTGAGTTGGCTTGTGAGAGGCTCTTCAGTACTTGGAGTAGAGCCAAATGCTTTGACTCTCAGCGATCTCAATTACATTCCGAACTCGAGCTAATTACAGACAATCGTTAAGCATTTTCTCCCTCCGCAAACACTCACACACAAATCGTAAAAAATCAAAAATCTCCCTAGGGTTGCATAAATTAAAGGCTTGTCTCAGCGTAGATTTCTCCAGCCACGTGCTTTAAAACAAAGCAAACCAAAGAAAGGAAAGAAAGAAGAAGAAAAATACGAATAGAACAAAAAATCGCTCTGGGGCAATGGAGCGCCCCCAGAGCTGGCGCACAGGACACACATTGCTCTAAGTGTAATTTTGTATCCTTGGGAGATTTGATGCTGCTGCTGCTGTTGCTGCTGCTGCGGCTCCGCACTCCGCACTCCGCATTCAATTCAAGGAAATGCGACAGTTTTCACTTTTGTGGGAAGCTGAGAAAAAATACATTCGACACGCGTGCAACATTTATCAAAAAACGGAAAAGAAAAGAAGAAAGTACTGAAAACATGAAAATAAAAAAGTAACTTTTGATATGCGGAATTGTGATTGATCGATTGGTAAATGTATATGGAATATGCATTATATGGACTACATAATAAATGTAATTCGATATTATATGTATGTATGAGCTGCAATTGACCTTTACACCCTGTCTGTGGCCTTTAACTGGAAACCCTTTTTGCTTACCATTTTATTGAGGGAATCAATCATTCAATTCAACTCGACTCGACTCGACTCGACTCCACTCAACTCAGCCTAAGTCGAGCTCTTATTGCCTAGAACACAAGCGCGAATTCTTGTTGGCAATTTAAAGCGATTGCGTCGATTCGGTGTTACCATAAACTCTTGGCCTTCTTTCCCCATAAATAATTTGATTGGCTTTTTTGCGATTTATTTTTAACTAGCCACGAATTTATTAATTGCCAAGTCTCATAAATACGTGCGCGCCGCTTTATGACCTTTGACGAACGTCCTCCACTGCTGGCATTGCTGGCACTGCTGGCACTGCTGCCACTGCTGCCACATGCTGCTTCATCTGTGTCCATTTGGTCTCTTCTATCGATGTATGTGCAGGGCTCTGTTGTCTTTGCAATAAAACTCGTATTGCATCATATTTTGTGACAAGGCCATAACTTAAGCAAGAGATAACTCGAACTTCACAATTACACGCCGAATCGTTTAAGAATTGAGAATGCAATTCCTCGCCTGGCTGCAGATCTATCTACCTGTTCGCATACTTATGTGGAGCACTGATGGAGCACGCTGTGTCATATACTGCGACTGCATTCATTCATTTATAATTTAATAACGGCCAGTGTCGGTATCGTTCAGGCTCTGATGGATGGCTGCTCGGCATGGCCAGCCTCAGTTGAGTTCAGATGAGTTGAGATGAGATGAGATGAGATGAGATGTGGATGCTCCACTGCACTGCTGGGACACTTGGGAATCGTAAAAGTTTATGTTTGCCTCGTTGTCAGGTTTATGGGCCGCAAGAGTTGCAGTTTCCACTCTCTCTCTCTCTCTTGTTCTCACTCTCTCTCTTTCGAGTCATATTTTCGTGGCCTTTATGGCGTTTGGCAAATCGAAGGCCATAATTCACAATTTAATTAAGAGCCGTATATAAAGCAAAGTACATGTTTTCATCAGCGACTTTATCGCCAAGTCCCCTGCATCAGATAGCGAATCGATTTTGCTGCTGATGTATCAAATATGTAGTTTCGGTTTGTTCCAGGCATGTTCATAAACATCTTGATTGAAGGAGCACATCTCGATAAGAGTTATTTGATGTTAAATTGTAGTTTGTTTCTAATATCAACAAAGGTCCCTGGTATTGTCTTAGGAGTCGACTTCCAATTTAAGTTTGAAACTTTTCGTATCTACGTCGTATCTGGTCTTAATTTCCGCAGAAACTTTTAACCGCACATAAAGAAGGCGCCGGATCTATCCGGGCATAAAGCAAAATGCGTAAAAGTAATTTTAATCGAAAATTGATTTATAATTGAAAAATCTCATTTGCAGAAATTGATTTACCGCATCAACCTCAGCGCCTTCTCTGCGCAAGTTGCGTGGCTGGCAGATGCGTGCATTATTTCTGTTGTAGCTGTAGCTGAAGCCGTTGCTGAAGCTGAAAGCCGAGGGAACGAGGTGTAATGGGTAGATAACCGAGCGTCAAGTGGTTGGGCCAACAAAAAGTTTCTTTCGCAAAGCAGAAAAATGTCTACTGAAGTCGAGGCAGCTGGGCAAAAAAACATCTTGCGGATAAGAGATACCGGCCGCGCAGCATCCTTTGGCAGGCGTCTTAACTGCCTGCCCTGACACAGCCAGCTCTTGGCCTTCTTTTGCTTTTGTTGCTGTTGGCGTCGACAACTTTTCCGATTGACTTTGCTTACGTTTAGATTTTTCTAGCTGCTGCTGCTGCTGCTGCTGCTGCGGTAAGCGCATGCTTGTGGCAACATTGTAATTTTGAAAATGAGTAAAGTTTGAAAAACCTTGTGGTTTGGGATCCCAGTTGCTCACTATCCAGCATTCAGTTCAAACGCTTTGCTCCTGTCTTCACTGCGGCCCGACTTCAGACAAATCAAATTCTTATACAAAAATCTCTCTCACTCTCACTGTCAGCGGGCGGCGCCACTTCCGGTTCCGCTTTGACACTTGTTTTGATGATGTGCTGACCCTCGACCCCAGCCCAGTACGATAAGTGCAGAAAACTTTTGAAAATCCTTCAACAAAGTTTTTTTTTGTTTTTGCGATTTATGTGCGCCGTCTCAAGTGTCATCTTCCATTGTCTCAAGCAATTGGCGTGTGAGAGCTCTTTGCCTCTTTGCTCCTTTGACAATTATTACACTGTTCACGCTCAGCTCCTGAAATTAAAATTAATTTTCTTTCACAGACGTCATTGTCTGGCTTAGCAGCAATCAAATTACGGAGCAATCACTTTTTCACAAAGTTAAGTTGTTAAAAGAAGGAAGAGTTTTCATTAGACAGTTTACATCCGATGGTTCCTACGAAGGTTTCTAACAGACAACCTAACGAAGACTTTCAAATATTTGACTTAATTACTAGAGCCGAGTAATCAGAATTATTTGATTCATTTGCTTGAAAAGCAGAATTATTATGTACATACATATGTGTTTAGCACGCATGATTTCATAGCACGCGTCACACTTTAGACAAGGAATATTACAAATTAAGTAAAATTACTCAAACAAATTTGGAAATCAGCCGTCATTTGTTTAATGGCAATCTACAATGCGCTTCGTGATGACGAAGCTTACAAATTGATTGACGGCTGTCGATCTGAAATGGAAGCGACACGGCAAGTGGCAATTGCCATAGATACAGATACATGCACATAAAGATACATTTACAGGCATAGATACATATGAAACAGATAAAGATACAAATGCATATGCATATGCAGATACAGATATAGATACAGATATAGATACAGATACAGATACAGATACAGATACAGATACAGATACAGATACAGATACAGATAAAGATACAAATGCATATGCAGATACAGATACAGATACAGATACAGATACAGATACAGATACAGATACAGATACAGATACAGATACAGATACAGATACAGATACAGATACAGATACAGATACAGATACAGATACAGATACAGATACAGATACAGATACAGATACAGATACAGATACAGATACAGATACAGATACAGATACAGATACAGATACAGATACAGATACAGATACAGATACAGATACAGATACAGATACAGATACAGATACAGATACAGATACAGATACAGATACAGATACAGATACAGATACAGATACAGATACAGATACAGATACAGATACAGATACAGATACAGATACAGATACAGATACAGATACAGATACAGATACAGATACAGATACGGATACAGATACAGATACAGATACAGATACAGATACAGATACAGATACAGATACAGATACAGATACAGATACAGATACAGATACAGATACAGATACAGATACAGATACAGATACAGATACAGATACAGATACAGATACAGATACAGATACAGATACAGATACAGATACAGATACAGATACAGATACAGATACAGATACAGATACAGATACAGATACAGATACAGATACAGATACAGATACAGATACAGATACAGATACAGATACAGATACAGATACAGATACAGATACAGATACAGATACAGATACAGATACAGATACAGATACAGATACAGATACAGATACAGATACAGATACAGATACAGATACAGATACAGATACAGATACAGATACAGATACAGATACAGATACAGATACAGATACAGATACAGATACAGATACAGATACAGATACAGATACAGATACAGATACAGATACAGATACAGATACAGATACAGATACAGATACAGATACAGATACAGATACAGATACAGATACAGATACAGATACAGATACAGATACAGATACAGATACAGATACAGATACAGATACAGATACAGATACAGATACAGATACAGATACAGATACAGATACAGATACAGATACAGATACAGATACAGATACAGATACAGATACAGATACAGATACAGATACAGATACAGATACAGATACAGATACAGATATTTACAGATACTCCAACACTGTCAATGATTTCGACAAACGCGCTAGGTGCGGCAGGCGTGACAATACGGGGATGGATTTGATAGTTGAGATAACTATAAAAAAAAAACTAAAACTAAAACCGCTTGCCGAGCTGGAGCTGTATGTCAATCTGTATATCTCTAGCTGCTGCTGCTGCTGCTGCTGCTGTTGATGCATCGCTTTGAGTTTAATAAATTAAACAGTTTGCTAAAGCTGCTGTCCAATTCGGGCTGGCTTGGCAGTAAATCAAAAACAAGTTACAAAAATTTGTGTCACCTCTGATCAGCAATCGATCGCTGGAAATTGGCGACAACGGCATAGCAATCGTTCACGTACGTGATCATTTTATTGAGCACATTTGACTATTATTAGGGAAATCGCATTCGCTGTTTTCGGTATTTATGGAAACATGATTTATATGTATCGTCGCCCCATCGCCGCATTGCGCATACGCGCCGTGTTACAACCAAATTGGTCAGAATTGCATTTCGATTAAGCTCACTCAAGTGAGTTAAATGATTGCGATAAAGATTCTGACATGGACGCACCTCGTTCTCTAAAGTTGTTTGAACTATGGAAATATTAATGCGTTATATACGATCTGAGCCAAGAGCTAAACTTCCATTCAAGTCAAAGCTGATCAAGCTTCTGCGATTGCACAAAAATGTTATTTATTATAGAAATAAAAATAATTAAAGTCATAATGGGTTCAGCGTCAAAGGCAGTGCATGACAAACTGCTTTTCATTATATAAATGCGTCTAATTAAAAATTAGTGCAGTTTTTAATTAGAGATTTACGAAAATGAGACTTCATAACCAGTTGCCAAAAATGGCACAGCAGAAAAAAAAAGCGAGAAACAAACAAAAATTAAATAAAATAAAATTGAGCAAAAAAATAAAAAAAATGAACTGAATACCGAAATGACGCAAAAAAGGCATAAGCGACAGCAACTGCAACAGCAACAGCAACAGCAACAATAGAGAACATAAAGCGTTGACAAAACGCTGAACGCTGCTGCCATTTATGAAAACCATGTTGACATGCGCCGGGCACAGGCGACCAAGCATTGAGTTGGAGCTGATGGGGCTAGGGGCTTTGAGCTGCAGCTTGCAACGAGTATGAAATAATTTCTAACTTGGCCTGCGCTGGCATTTTTGCCACAATTTGCCGCCGGTTGCTGTTTTGCACTTTATGGTCATGCGTTGTGCCGACTCGCTCCAAATTCTTTGAAGCGGCCAGCTGCTGGCCGAAGCGAGCCACAGCAGACCGAGAGGAACGTGCCATATAAATTGCCTAATCAAACTGATGCTACGTTCTGTGCGTGGCAAAGCGACTGATTGTTGTCCCTGTTAAGATTCAATTTGGATATTGCAGCCAAGTCCCCTGGGCCAACGGTTCGCGTGAGAATCGTTGCGTCACTTTGTAATTGGAGACTTGTCACCTTTATTTACTTTGAGTTTTGAGTATGACTAGTGGAATAATAAAGCGAACAACAGACATCAACTACTTCAACTTGTAGGTTCTATGAATCATTTCAAAATCTAAATTCAAGTAAAAAAATATGATTAAACAAGAAGAATTTTGACACCTTAACAAAATCTGATGTAATTTAATAATCATGAATAAGTTTTAATTTCATGAGGAATTTCTACATACCAAAGTCGAATCAGGTTGGGTAATCAAAAGATACAGATAAAAAGAAGATTAAAACAAGTGGAAATAGTACTTTCGCTTTAAGAAATATATAAAAATTAAAAAAAAAAAGATCTCTTGTCTATTGACTTTATTAAGAATCTGTCATATATAGTTCCTCGCACGGTCCCTTCCATCTTACTCGATTTTATTTCAGTATCAATAAGAGTATTCGATATGCGAACTAATATTTTTAAATATTCTTGAAACTGTATTCAAATCGGATTTTCTTTTATTTTTGTAATCTATTAAATTACCTCTGGATGCTGTTTATCTTGATATGCTTGAGATGATACGATGGTTTGACAGTTTAAAAGTTAATTCATTAATAATCACGTCAAAAGAATTAGTGAAAAGTATACAGGCTACTTTAAAGTATAGTACTTAGTATATAATTTCTAATTTAGTAAGCAATTTAAAATTGAGTATAGTTTATAGAATTCAGGACTATCATTTAGTGTAAAGCATAGTATTTCGTATAAAGTACAATACTTGGCATTTAATTTAGTTTGTAGTATCAAATATGTAGTGTATTGTAATTCTATTCATATATTTTTATTTTGTGTGATGCACAGTATTAGTATAATAATTATTTAATACTTGGTATATTAATAATATTTTATGTGTCTTGTAGTGCTCTTGTATACTAGTTCAGTATAGTTGTATTTATAATACAGTGTTTTTTGTCAATTATAGTATTTATTATATGTATGTCTAGTACTAAGTATAAAGTACATTATATTAAGTTAGTGTAGTATTCAGTATATAATATAAACATGGTTAGTATGTATATGTGTGTGTATATATTTGGTATATATCACAGTATTTAGCATATAGTGTAGTATTTCGTTAATTTGCTGTATAATGTAGGATATAGTATAGGATATATACAATGTATATAGGTATAGTATTTTTAATTTTATATATAATTTAGCATAGTATAGTATTACTCATATATTTATTGCAATATGCACCCATGCTTGATTATCTGCCTAATTTACGCATCATATGTAGGTTAGACTATAATGTTAAAGTGTAGTATTTGTGATTGTATAACAAGTCAAATGTGGAATAGCTTATCTGCACATTACCTGTATAGAGTGTTATGTATTTCCACTTGTGTGTGTGTGTGTATCACCACAATTCCATATAAAATTGTTACTACTGGGCATACAAAGTATGACAACTATGCGTGGTTTCACCTTGCCGCAGTTATCAACACGGTCGAGTTGGTCGGGTCAAATAGTCGTCGTTTGGCCACAAATTTATGCATTCAAGTCATAAAAAGCAAATCCAAGTGAGCAGATAAGGCTAACGTGTTTTTATAGCTATTTCACATTATAATTTCACATACGCGCGGGTGAGCCGACCTCAAGAACGTTCGTCATATAAAAATTCAACGACTTTTACAAGAAAAAGCGATAAAATTATGAAAATTTTAACGACATTGTGCGTGTGCGTACCTTTAAAGAAACCAAGTAAGAATGTTGCCCTCGGGTGTAACTGACTGCGTAATACTCCATTTTGGATCATTTTAAATGAATATAGAAAATTGTCTAACTAAATAGCGTGATTGAAAGCTGATATGCTGATAGATATAGAACTACAGGATGCTTTTAGATGTATCCAATAGATATCATCATATAAATTAATAACTTTATATATATATTACATTAAACCCATATACCCCTTTCACTCCATGAACGTGTATGATGAAGAAAAAACCTCAATACATATTTAGCCATGTGTCGCATGCCTCGTATGTGGAGCGCGCTAAATGTACATGTAACTTGTCATAAGCGCAACTTAGTTCCCAGTTGCAGTTGGGCTTGAGCAACTGGACCTGAACACGTTTCGTGTCGTCGCTGTTTGGAGCTGTTGTCAATGATTCCGAGAATAACAGCCCAGCACGCGCGAGGCACTTCGAGCTCCGTTTGTCCGTCCGTTTGTCATACAAAAAATGACAAGCAGAGCTATCGCGCGCCTTTTGAAGATCATCACGTAGCGTGCAGCTACGGAGGGGCTATGGGGCTCAGCATTAAAAAGTCGTTACGTTCACGCAATAGCCAAAATTAAAATGAAATAACATAAATGCAGCAGAGGGGAAAAGTCAACACCTAGACTAGATTCCTTAATCGAATTTGCATTAAGCGATGAGCAGCTAATAATCTGTAAACCAAATTAAAAAGAACTTAAGAGCGCGTTCAACAGAAAAAACACAGCAACCCAACGAGAAGGCCGACCCCAAAAAAAAAGGAGGCTTGGGCTGAAAAATATTTCCAGAAAATTAAAGCTAATGAAAGTGCTTATTTCCGGCAGAGCAAGGACCACCTTAGGAAAACACCGAAAGCGATAATTCATGGATGTCTGGAAGTAAGGAAGGACGACTACAGCTCCAGCGTCTGGCGCTGTGAAAAATGTGCCTTGCCTTGCCGGGCTAATGATAATGATAACAAACAGGCCTCAAGTCTTGAAGTCAGAAACTTTTTGACATGCCGCGCTTCGCAGCAGTTCGTACCACCCACCTCCCAGCTGCCGCCCACTTGCAGGGTATGCTGGCACTTGGGGTGTATTTGACGCATATTTACATATAATTCATTCATTTGCCCGTTCATCCATTTTGAAAATGTGAATTCTTGCGCATCATCATTGTTTGATTACTCGTGCTTTATTCTTATATATATATATATATATATTTGAAACTTTCTTCCTTTCCCACTCCCCTTTCACTTCCATTCCGTTTTCGTTTTGTTTCGCTTTTCGCTGGGTTGGGAGTTACACAGCGACTTTTCATTTTCATTGAGCTCATTTTTTTGTTTGTTAGAAAATAGCTTGATAAATTGGGGTCGAAATCATTATAAGCGTAACAGTTACTCATAGCCATTAATTTTTTGTAAGATTGCCAAAGAGTATCGGACGAAAAACAACAATCAACAAAGGACAAAGGACCCAAGAGTTTGGGCACAATTTTATGCAGAGCTTACCTCGTTGATATTATAGGCTAATATAATATTCCATATATAAATTGGCAAATATTTAAGGCTGTTGTCACATAATTGCGAGCACTACATGGATAGATAAGACGAATTATTATTTATACGTCTCTAAAAAATTGAAAGAGTATTTTTAGCAGTAATTAAAAGAAAATAAAAATATATTAGATAATAACATGAAGATATAAAAAATTAAAATTGCAGATAAAGTAATTATAATATAAAAATAATTTTAAAATTAATCCATTTCTTTTTATATTCCCTTGAAGATAATATCAGAAGATTGTGATGAAAAATACATATTATTTTTAATAATAAAAATGTAAATTATTAAAAAAATATAGACAGAATTTAAAATAAATCACAGAAAAGAAATATTTGTTTTTTACAAATAATTTGAGAATTATTTTATATTGAAAATCATCTCTAAACAAAGAAGATTGGCTTAATATTAAATAAATTAAATGTGTTGAAATGAAATTTATATACAGATTCTTCACTTCATAATAATAGTAATAATAATAAAAAATATTTTATTTACCTATCAGACATACATACATGTAGGTGTTGGGGAAATTTTCAATCTATATATTATTTATTTTTTGTCTCTCATAAATAATTCGGATAATTCTCAGATAAAACAACTCAAAATAGACTGGAAAATATCAGTTAAATATATATATTAATTAATATTTAATTAATTAAATTTGTCAAATATTATACATTTTTTTCTTTCAATATATATATATATATATATATTTTTTTTTTTGCTAACCAAAACATGTCAAACCTAAAAATATTGAAAGTCAATTTAGAATTTTAAAAATATTTGTAAACTTATATTTATTAAATATCAAAAATATTTAATCTTTTTTTTGTTCATCATAAAAGAAGATGAAGATAAAAATAATAATAAATAAAATAATAGATTATTTATTTTGTACTTTGGTTTGAAACTTAAAATATAAATATAAACATAGACATTTCTGCTTAGTCGAGCATTTAGACATTGTATTATTTCAAAAGTTTTGATATGTAGCTGTACAATGTGTTCACACCCTTCACAGCTTTAGGAAAATAAACAAACAGCAAAATGTGAAACACCCGAACGAAGGCCGTCTCTTAGGGTGACTTTGTTCATGGATTACTTTTTAAGTGACCCATTCCTCCCCTTCCCCAAAAAAAACTGCCTGGACCATGCCGGAGGCCCGAGGCCGAGGTGGTGTTAAAAGGACAAGTGTTAGGACAAGCCGTTATGAAAATTCAATTTTGTGTCGAACTTATTAAAAGCAGCTTAAAAATCGCAAGCACAGTTCAAAGTAGACATTTGGGAATTTCGACAAGTGCAGTTTCCATCAAATGCGGTCCTCATCTGGGGCGGGTTTTCATTTCAGTAGCAATTTCTAGCCTTATGCTTTATGCCGCAGGGTTTGCCCTAATGGAATAATTTAGGTATTAAGTTAATCAAATAAAAGCGAACAATGCGACTTGAGTATAATTTTTACAGCTATCACTAATGACACTTTGAATGCATAAATAATGCGAAAAGGAATATTGAATTTTAGATCCTGTATGTACTAAGCAGATTTATATATTGAACTAGAAAGGGTGATTAATACGCGCTGAAAATTTGATTAAAAAAATTAAAAGACTTAAAAAATAGTCAACTGCTTTCCGAATAGTATAACTAGTCCCAATACTTGTTTAATTTATACATTTATTTTAATAATCTCTAAAATATTATTGAGTTCTTCCCAAATTAACCTAACATACCATGTATTCTTTTACACAGCTTCCTTTAAAAATGTCTAAAATTATAATATATTATAAATAATGACGAGTTCTTTCTTTGTGATAATTTTGGGTAAATCTGATTTATTTTAAACTTGATAAAGATATTTATGCTGGTTCAACTAAATCTGAATCTGAATGCAGAATAGACTTATCTGTAAAAGACTCGCTGAATAGTAAAACTATTTTCATTCACATT
Source organism: Drosophila stalkeri (assembly GCA_035047405.1). Taxonomy (NCBI): domain Eukaryota; kingdom Metazoa; phylum Arthropoda; class Insecta; order Diptera; family Drosophilidae; genus Drosophila; species Drosophila stalkeri. The sequence goes on along the minus strand of JAWNPR010000039.1, from coordinate 29,662,201 downwards.
CTATTTTTTCTCGTAATATAATATTGAACATTTTCTTTATAGATATTCAGATCTTAAGTATTTTACTCAAACTAGAATAACTCGAAAACGTTAAATTAAACTAAATAAAATTGTTTTTATTAAAAATAAAAAAATGTTTTTTAAAATTGATTTTACTTATTTTAATTTAATTATTGTTTTGTATTCTTCAATTGTATTCATCAATAATTTAAATACTTTTATAATATACGAAAATAGTTGCAATGTTTTGAATTCACCATGCAGAGCTCAGATTGAACTTTTAAATATCAAATTTACTCAGATGAGTTAAAAAAAATATTTTGCACAATTCATCATAAAAAGAATTTCTGATATGCCACTACAAAACACCTGTCATCTTGGTTAAAAACAAGCAAAGTTAATAAACATTAAATTTAAATATGAGTAGAAATGTAAACATAAAATGTAAACATATTAATCAAATCATAATTCTTCGAGAATGACAATCAGATTAATTTTACTTGCATTCAAGTATAGTCTACATCCCTGATTAATTTCCCATATTTTCTTTTTAATTTTTAAAATCAATTCTATTATTAAAAACCAGAAAAATGTATATATATATATATATATATATATTCGAAAAGTGTATTCAGTAAGCATTCAGTTCATAAGCTTTTCAATAATATTTAAATTTCTACCCCCAAAGAATCGCGACCACGCCCTCTGGCACCCTAAACACTTTGGCAACACTTTGGCTGGATTATTAAGAGCATACTTCGAGGCGAACAAGTGCATAATATTCCAATTGCTTTGTTTTATTTGTGACTTTTTTTGGGGATGCTGCGTTGCGTTGCGTTCCGTTCCTTTATGGTCGTACAATGTAAACAACAAGACTTTCAAAATTGCATTCATTATATTAATTTAATATGCAAAAAGGCAAAAAGAAAAGGGGATGTCACGAGGGTTAACGGACATTTTGACATATTTTCATTTTCATTTTCATTTTCATTTCTTCACTTACCATAATTTCCCTTTTCGCTGTGGAGATTTTAAAACCAGCCTCGAGGGTGGTCCGTGGACCCACAAGTGCGCAATTTCAAACGCAGTCGACAGGTTGACTTCTCGCAGGGGTCTGTGGGTAGCAACCCTATATACACACACACATATATAGGGGGTTGAAATTATTGTTAGAGAAGATGCGATGCTTATGATTATGATATTATTTCGAAATTATCCGCTTAGTTTCACGGTGTGGAAGCCAGCCATATGTGCCGACTATTGTAAGGAAATGAAATCATTTCGCTGTTAATAATGATGACATATGATTTCCATTGTCAAATTTGTCCAAGTTCGGGTTGTTTTTGTTTTTGTTGTACTTGTTGTTGTTGTTGGTGTTGCTGTTAAGCGAATTAGGCGTTTTACCATTTTATTGAGTTGCGTTGGGCACAAAGTCAACTCGTCCACTTCGTCTGGTTACGCATTTCGGAGTGAGGGTTTGTAAACGGGTAAAGTCTAGCCGGTTGCGTTAAATTTGTTGGCACATCATTAGTCATTGACATTAGGGCATGCTGGTAAGGTGCATGGGCGTCTATATACGCATCTGTCCTGATATTTGAGTCTGTGCGACAATTTTTCTTAACTGAGTCTATTTTGAGCAAATGGCTGGGCAGAGGAGAATTTTGGGGAATATGCTGACTGAACGATGATAATGACACTAGGCTTTTGGATTGAATTGATATCGATGAGAGTGGGCGGTAGATTAATTATTTTGATTTATTATTATACAATTGAATATCCATTGATCGGAAAAACCCAAACAGACATTTAACGACAAAAAACTATTACAGTTTTTTTTTACAGTTGTTTACAAAGTTAAGAGAGTATATTTGTTTTATTGAAATGCAAAATTTCTTATCATCTGAACATATGAATGCCAAGCAAAGTTGATGAAGCTTGAGATTTTATATTTGGATTATAATACGAGTTATAAAAAAAAATAACTATCAATTTATATTACAACATTAGTATGACGCTGGAGAATTAGTTGGAATTTCAAAAATATATGCCTTGAAGTGTCTTAAAAATATAATGTTAAGCCTCATATATCGAGAGCTATCTAAGCCTATTTATTGTGACATAAGTCACGATAAACTATCTCTATATAAACTATCCTTAACTATGGTCATTCAGCTGGATAACATTAATAACTCTTATTCAGATAGAGACCATTGATGTATACACAACTCAGTTGTAATGGAAATATTTTGATTTTACATATATTTTTTATATTTTAAAGTCTATTCTAAGTCAATAATTTTTTAAATTTAATTTTTTAGCTAATTAGAAAATATTATAGACATGAATATATTTGATTTATAAAAATGGTATTTATCTTATGATGCATTCCACATTTATAAGATATTATATGATATTTAAATACAAATCTCCTTTGTTCACTTAAACAATTCATAAAAAAAAAAAATGAATTTAATATTATATAAACCTCGCTGTTGTGTCCATTTATTCAAGGATTTAAAAGTAATTCAATGTAACAGATTTTAATATAAATTACAATTTTTATAAATAATTCTTAACCCTTAATATAGGCTTACATACATATATACATATATGTATATGTATATGTATATGTATATGTATTTACTGTGACTTTATCTAAATGCTGTAAACGAATTAAGTCCACATCATCAATCACAAGCCCGGTCGAGGCACTCGCAAAATTTTTAATGGCCGCCAATCACGGCGTAGTCGAAAATTACGTTATGTCACACAGTGACCAGCGCCCGTTCGGCCCACTCCTCCCCCCTTTTCATATAGTAGACCTATGTTTCAGTTCCACCTGCTGTGCAGTAAATTGTATAAATGTGTGTGTGTGTGTGTGTGTGTGGCACGTGAATAAACGCACAATTCACTGGCTAGGATCAGGCTTTGGTCTGGAGTAGACTCAGCGTATATACATATGGGGTGATTGGGGGATTAGGTTTACGGCTGCGAGCGGGGCCGAGCAGTACATGACAATGCGTTCTTGCTGGACAAAGACGGAGGAGCACTGGCTCTAGGCAAATTAATAAATAGACTGAAAAGGACGAGAAGCAGTGCAAAAAGGAAACCGCTTGACAATAGACATTTACAAATTTCGAGCTATATGTTTCGCTGAGTTTTTGTATCCGCAACTTCCGTGTGGCGTCTTCGTTGCTCGTTGCACGTTGCTCGTTTCTCGTTGCTCAGAAGGAGGGTTATAAAAATAAAACCTGCCTTTTGCCATATGCCATTTAAATGATAAAAGGATTTTAACGTTTCACACACACACACACACACACACACACACAGTTAGGAGTTATACGCTGACCACCCCAAAATGGTAAAGCACACGTGGTCAATTGCGTTTGGGGTCAACCCTTTCGCACGAACGCCATCATTTTGCACCGGCCACTGCCGGCCGCCCCACGTTTATATTCCGGCCTCGAAGTGTCAGCACATTTTTCAAAAGGAGCATATAAAATGGCAGTCATACATTATGCCCATATCTGCCCGCCGGCCGTTGTCCTGTGTCCTCTGTCCATTTTGCCCATTGTGTCCGCTGTGTCCGCCTCGGGGGGGCTGGGACAAATGTGAACGCTTCTTCCCCACATTTTCCGTGTGAGTGTGTGCTACCTCGAACAGATTATGCATTAAGCGCTTATTTAGCATTTTTATACCCTGCAACCCATTGAAAATGAAAAATTCAGGCTATATTGCTTTACTCTAAATGTTTGTAACAGGCAATGTGAGAAAGTGCCTATAGCATGAAGGATGTTGATGAGGTGAGCTGGGAAAGAATTGTCCATTCGATTGCTCGTCAATCTTGAAATATCTATTAGATATAGACGATAGGATACCTAAATGGTCCAAAATCAGAATGAACAAGGCGAGCGAGTGATGTTGAAAGACGATGAAGACCTGAGTAAAGTAAAGATTGTTAATTTCTCGGTTCGACCGATTTTAACGATTTTAACTCTTATTAAAACTAGAATTATTATATATGTTCATTTACATCATCTGAAAATCAATACATATATTTTACAATATATTTATTCTTGAGAATCCAAGTTGATCTTCATCTGTATGACTATTCAAGAAAAAATAACTCTCAATTTAAATTTATCCTTCAAACTTTTTGCAAATTATTTCTTCTTTCTTAATGCAATCAACATCAAAAATTAATATTCTTTTATTTGAGCATAGTTGATATTTTTAATATTTCTATCCGATATTTGAAAATTAAAATTTTTTTATAAAATTATATATAATTAATTATAATAATTTGTACACAAAATTTTAATTTTACGTTATTCAAATTATATTATAATTTTAAGTTCTCTTAAGATTCGGTTACATATTTCAACTCCACCGAGGGTATTTTCTAGTTGTGCTCTGTCGTCTCAAACACTCTTCCTTGTTCTTGTATAATTTAGCCTCTGCCACTTTGCAATTGGTGTGACTCTGGGCAATCCCATGCTCCATAAATGAGTTAAAAAATTCACATTTTCTGCATACACAAAATAGGGTTGGAAACGTGAGAGGCTTATAAAATAACATTCATACTAAATGTAAGCTTTAGATATAAAAAAGAATTTTTTTTAATATATACATATATTAGATTAATTGAAAAGATTCCAATAAATACTGGAGTATGTTTTATATTGAAAAATAAATTTCAATTGCTTGCTCAATCAATTCGAATCGGTCGAGAGCTGAGACAAAGCACGAACCGAATAATTGCTTTTTGCTAATTAATTTGTTGTTTTGACTCAGTCTTAGCCTGCTTCAGCTGACGAGTATTGTCTTTGGTCTGATTTAACTTCTTCTTTTTTTTTTCCTTTTGCCCTAGCTATTAAGGACGCGATTTTATCATGCCTAGGCGCAAGATGTATAATTAAATAAGGCAGACGTAGAAATCGAGGGATGCAAATGAAAGTAAATCCTCGTTTTTTCTTCTTATTTTAATGAAAATTGCATTTTAATTTCATAAACGACTGCTAGAGAAAGAGAGAGAGAGATGGGGGGAGAGGGGGGTGCTGTAGTAGAGGCTGTAAGCTGGTCAAACTAATTGCAGCCTCTGGTGAGAGGACTCATTAGAGCAAACACACAGCAACCGCAGGAAACCTTCATAATTTCGAATGGAATAATTACGAATGCGGCTAAAAATAATTGCCAACTTGGCTTAAAAGACTCTAAAAGTAAATCACATAGTAAGTGCCGTTATTTGAGCCTCTGTCATGTCCTTTGACAAAACAAAAACCTAAACCCAAACCCAAACCCAAGCCGAAGCCCAACTGCCAGCTTCAAGCAGCTGAAACAGAAGTAACAAAAAAATGGTCATTTCTATTGTTTTTTTTCAGTTTTTTTTTTTTTTTGTTTTTGGTTAGCTGTCGCTCACGTAGGCAGCGTCCATGTAATTAAATTAAAATGGAAAAATTTAGTCGAACTGCGGATTAAATTAATTTTCATTTGCATTTGCATAAGTTTTGCCACTCGCCAGTTCGTCTGTTCATTAATTCCTTCATTATGCCATTTATTGCTGAACTTAGCTAGAAATGTGCCTTTACTTGTATTCCTTATTCATTAGCCTGCAATGAACAATGCTTTGGGCCGTAAAAAAAGCATGTACAGTAATCTAATTAAAGAAAGTCCTCATTTCAAATATATTTATAGATCTCAACAGGAATATTTTTCGTTTATGGCCCATACGAAGTCTCTGCCTTAAGTTCGTTAACCTGTTTACCTTTTTTTTACTCACATAAGATTAGTGAAAATTGGAATGTCAATTGATGAGTTTAATAAAAAAAAAAAATAAATAAAAGAATTGTCTAAATATTTAATTAGAAAATTTATAATTTTGAAAGATCCATCAACGGCAATAATATTCATCTTACTTCTTACTGATGAAACTATTAAACTATTATTCTGAACGAGGCAACGTTTGGTAATCAATATTCTATTCAAAAAGACCGAAGCTCAAACAAAAAACTTTTAACATGTTTGCAAAAATTGTTTAAATTTAAATTTTAAGATCTTGATTGAGTGAAGTTATACAGAAAATTGATATTATTTTGCTAAGATATCTAATTCATAACTCGAAGAAGATCAATTAGCATTGGAAAATTTTCATAGAACACCTAAAAAATATTCAATATAAATTAATTTATATGTTTAGAAATAATAAATGATAGTAATATTTGATAAAAATAATAATAATATTTCAGTTTATTATCACATACTCCAATAGTAATTTAACATCGAAAGTAACATTAGAATAAATTTCATTTTGGTTGGTATTGTCTGAAATGTAGAATTGCTTTTTCTCGTCAGCATAAGATTGGTTAATTATACGGAAGTGTGCATATTGTTGGAACTGAAGGTTTAAAGGTTTACTTTTTTTAATTACTTTCAAATAGCAAACAAATACCAGGCAATTTTATTTTGGAACCTTCTTTCCCATCTAATTTTTTTTTTTTTTTTATTTTTTCCTAAAGGAGAAAAGCAAAACGAAATGTTTACAAGCTGGACCCAAAAGAAGGAAAAAAAGGGAATGAATGAAAATGCAATTTTATTTATTGTTATGTAGCTGTTTATTTTTTTCTTCCACCGAGCTTATGTAAATTTATTTATTTTGCGTAATTTTTCTTGTTTTTACATAAGAATAAATTTGCCTTGTTTTCCGTTGGCACCCAAAACAATGCCGCTCAAGCTCGAGACTGTGTTGGAGGCCTTTCACGGCCAAAAAATTTAATTAGAATAAAAGAAAATGAGGAAAGCGAGGCAAAAACAACAAAAAATTCAAATGAAACGAACAATGAAAAAGAGGATATTACCTTTCAAATGCGGAAGCTGATATGCTCTTCCATCATAAATGTCAGACAAATATTTTCCTTCTTTTAATATAATTTTATGTCTAAGTAGATGTATAATTAATAACTTAAAAACTGTATTACGTCCAATGATCTATATTGATATAAAATAATCTCTTAATAATTAAAGTATATTAATTCGGATTAATTCAATATTTCAAATAAAAAATCTTAAAACGATCTCGATCATGTCTAACATGGTATTTTAAATCTTTGATAGATTTTATGGTATTTTATTTAAATATCTCTTGATTTTGAATTTATGCACTGAAATTATTCCAACTAGAATTTTATTATTTTAAATTTAAAACATCTTGAACTCAGCTCAATTAGAATACTTCAAATTAAATATTTACTATCTCTTCAATGAATCATGACATTTCTAATAAAAATTTTACAATCAGAAAAGTTTCCTCCAAGTATCAAGTTTACATAAGATTGGAAATCTGAATAAGAAAAAACTCTCGATTTCTATCTTGTGTACTAAAATATCTTTAAAATAAATTTTTGTAATTAAAATTTATTTATTTCATTCAGGGTTTTATCTAATCAAATGTAAATTAATACAAATTTAATTTCAATGACGCCTAAGCATGAGCCAACGAGAGAAAGATATCTTTTCATTTCGAATATTAAATTTTGATGAATATTAAATGGAGTATTGAATGTGAATTAACTACAAAGCATTCAAATTTAGATAGTTCAACTTGTCTATTTATAATGCGATGCAGATATTGACTATAAGTATATAAATATCTTATTTAATGAAAGATTTCTTAAATTTGAAGTGTCACATAAACAATGGACAATTTATAAGACCTTTGGCAAGTGTATGATAAGGCAGCTACAACTGGGCTTAACGTGCTTCAAAGAATTCTGTTTTGTACATTTTTTCGCTTTTTGCAATTTTCATGTGTAACTGACAACTTTCGTTGGCTGCAACATTTTGTAATGAGATCCGTCTCGACTGGTCAAGCTATGCGACGCCTTCTCCTGCTGCAGAGTAAAAAATAAAAAATAAAAAAATAAAGGGCTGCTTTGTTCAATTTCATCTCTGACATGTTAGGAATTTGCTGCTGGGCTCTGCATCGCATGGCAATTAAATTTTAATAACATTTAATAAGAAGTAGCTGTGATAAATTGCACTTTACTCGCTCTCAACGTATGACTATGTATGTATGTATGTATGTATGTATGTAAGGATTTATATATGTATGTATGTTTGGCCAGTCAGTTTATAGTACAGACGCATGTATGTGCTGCGTCTATTCTAGCTTAATTACGCACTTAGTTTATGACTTAATATACCATTCGAAATTCTGTTCTGAACATACACAAAAAGCTCTTCGCCGGGGTTTGTTCCTCATATGCGTCTCTCAATTATAGAGAGCTTTACGTCGTTATGTCGTTTACGTCGTTTGGCCTCGCATGACGTTAGTTCGAGGGAAATTTAATTACGTCGTATTATGGAATTTATATGACAATGGCAACTGGCAAACACACACACATACACACACACACATACATTCACATGTAAATAGTAGCAGTGTGTGTGAGGGAGAGAGAGAGGTAGAGAAGTAGGGGGATTAATTATGATGTGCCTGAGTTGTGCAACGAGTTTTAAATGAAATGCAATAACTTTTGTTGAGGGATTTTAATTTGGTATTTGCAAGTTATTATAAAATAAATTTCTCAGTCCTCTCAGTTCGATGCATTTAGACAAAGGTGGAAAACTTTCCTTTATATAACTATATAAACTTTCGCCATTTAAATATTGTTTAAGTATATGAACGTTCCGAGCAAAGTAAATCTCGTTGTGTGTCTCTGCAGTAAGCGGAAATAATATTGAATTAGCTTTTCACTAGATTCTAAATTTGAAAATTAATTATTATGTCAATTACATGAGCATTGTATTAAAATTGTATGCATAAAATATTATCAGCATTATATTGTAATTAACTATTTAATTTCCAATAACTTGTTTTTCTCTAAAAAAGAAAAACTCAATTGATTCTACTAGCGTCATGCTAATTTGCTTAATAGAAAAAAGCAGCCAAGGACTGAGGAGCTTAGGGAACAGCGGGAAGCATTCCAATCCGGCCATCAAAAGGACATAACAATAATTAATGGCATTTGCTTAGAGAATACATAATGGGAGCTCGGCTACCGTCAGACGACGCAGGTGGCAGAACGACAGGACTCTATTTTTATTATTTTCCGATTGGCAGTGAATTAATTTACAATTTTTGTTGTTGTCGTTTCTCTTGTTTTTTCTGCTGCTATTTTAACATTTTGTGTCAGCTTTATTGACACTGGGCAAGCGTAGAAAGCAAACTTGAATGTCAATAGGATAGCTGCGAAACAATGGGCATATAATGGAAATTAACATTAATTTGGAAACAAGGAAACGTTGAGAAAAACATTCATATGAACGGAATTCTCACAAGTGAAATATGTAAATTGTCTTGTAATAAAATTTCCAAGAACCAAGAACCAAGAGCAAGACCAAGACCAAGAGCAGGAACAAGAGCAAGAGCCAGCTGCAAATATAAATTTTATGAAACATTCTCCTGCCCCAGAAAAGCGAAGGAATTAAAACAACGCGACAATGGAAAAAATGTAAAATAAATAAATAAAGCAAGAGAGAAACCAAAAAAAAATACAAAATAAAAAAATAAATAAAAAAAAAACAAAACAAAATAACACCAAGTGAATGCGACAGAAATGTGCTACAGAAAAAAATTATATCCCTGCAGGACATTATTTTAAATACTAATCCGCATCAGTTTTCATTTGAATCTTAGTGTTGGGGCACTCGCTGTCGTGGCGCTCGTCCTGCCGGCAACCCCAGGACATCGACATCGCTTCGTTGTTGTCCTTTTCTTTTTTTCTCCTTCTTCTTCTTCTTTTTATTTTCTGCCTTCATCCACGTCCACATCCACATCAACGTCCACGTCCTCTTTTGCGACGTGCCTGCTGCCATCTTTGTTTGTGTTGCGCTGTTACATAAATTCAGATGTTATCCTAAATGCACACAGCATGCACGTTATTAAAATAAGCGTCAAGCATCGTTCTACGTTCTCCGTTCTCCGTTCTCTGTTCCAGGAAAACTCGTAATATGCCCGTAGAGAAGGAGGAGTCGGAAGTTAACAAACATAATAAAATATCGCTCGTTGCTTAATTTGGACAGTAGATTTTATATCACACGGGACTCTATATAGTTATGGAATTTCTGAGTTTGACCAAGCTAAAAATTGTAGCATACTTTTCAGCGCCAGCATGTCATGTGGAATTATATACTAAAATTTAATTACTATCTTGCGCTAGAGTCTAGCATAATTACTTATATTATTGATAATTAATTTTTTAAAAATATTGTTTAAAATTTGATGAGATTTTGTAATAAAATAATTTTTGATACTGAACGCTAATAATGTAGATTATTAGAAAAGTCTAATCTACAATTTAGGTTTCGAGATATTCTTAGAGCAAAAGAGCACGTAGCACGTGATTTAATTTGATTTAATAATTCTGAGTCTTGCATAGTAAAAATTAATAATTTGTATATCCAATATACCAATTCATTCCTTCACTTTATGTATAGTTTAGACAGATAAACTGAGTTATTGCCAGTTTTATGTTTCTAAACCTATTCGATTTTCATAAATATAAATCATATCTCTTAACATACTATAAAACAATTAATATGATATACTTAATCTCTTAGTAGATATTATCAGAAATGATTGACTCAATCATTTTCAAGTTTTAAGAAAAATCAACAGAAAAATATTTGTATAACTTTCTTTAATGATTTTTCATTTTATTATTAGATACATATATTACATATATACTTTAATGTTAAGGACTTCGTTTTATAAATCAAATCTCTAAAATATAAAGTTGGATAATTTTATTTACATAATTAATGTTTTAAATCTGAAATTGGATTTAATTAAAAATTACAGATTTCGACATTTTTTTTTGTCCATTCTTTCTTAATTATATTAAAGTCGACTTTAAATTTATTTTTAAAAATTCATTCAACATCAAATCTTTAATCTGATTTCATTAAAAATTACAGATTTCGATCTTTTTTTTTTGAGATTTACATATTTATATTTATTTGTTATTATTATTTTTCCTTAAATTATTTTTAAGAATTCATTAAAAAATCCCAAATTAGCTTTGGTCAAAGTTTAACATTTCGGCACTCAATTAATAGTTTTATATTTATTTTTTGATAATAAATAATTTTTTTCAGCCCATATTGTCGCTCAAGGACTAAAAATTAGTAAAAAAAAAATATATATATATATATATATATAGGAAATGGATAAGGAATCAACTATTCTAGCCTTACATGTTTATTTTTTATTAATTCCCTAGAACTTGGTTATTTGTAAATCTTTTTTTAATCATAGTAGTTCCTGTTTTATATATGGTTTGAAACATTTGAGACATGGACAAACAGATTGTTTATGCTGCTGTTGGCCATAGGAAATGCTTCAATCAGCAATTCGTATTATTAAATATTAATGCCAGAGCTCAAGTCGAGATGTCTCTAACTGACCCTTTCGATGTTGGTACAAAAAGGTCAACATGAGTGCATGTGTGTGTGTGTGTCACAGTCAGACATGCAGATAGATAGAGAGAGAGAGAGACTGTGAGGCAGTACAGTAATGCCAATTGTACACTGACCGTAGCTGGAATCTTGAACATTTTTCATCATAAAGTGTTGGGCTGCTGATTCAGCTCGGCTCGCCTCGGCTTTGATTTCAAATTGGATTTGAATTTGGAATTCGGCTTTCAAGCACAATTCTGCCTGCAGGCGTCTGGTTGGACCTGGTCAACACATAAATATTTCTCTTTGTTCAGGCCAGAATGAAATGAAAGATGGATAATGCCAAACGTACCTGTATAGCTCAGCCCAAGCCCAAAAAGAAATGACACCTGACCAGCCCCCAGCACAGGCAAACAAGCAAGCAACCAGACGGACGCAGGAGGATGGTTAGAGCGAGGCTGGGCTAGATATGAGCAACGGTCGAATGGTCAAGTCAAAGTTATTGTCTTGTCATGTAAGTGTTCACTCGATATTCCACACATTCGCAGACCAATTGGATTGCTTGAGCGTTTCCCTTTGGCTCCCCTCTGTGGCAGGACACTACAATTTATATATGGGACTTATGCAAAATCTTCGATTGCTTCTGTCTTGGTGCAACATTTTTATTTCGGAACAGCAAATCTAATAGGGTCGCATAAACATATGAAATTGATTTTGAGAAAATTTCACATTGGAACGAGTTTACGCCCTCAACTTAAGACAAGTATCTCTGGCTGACCAGTTGGTGCCAGTTGAGGTAAGACCCAAAAACGTAAGCCACATCACACAGCAGCTACACACACACACACACACACACACACACACACACATGTAAATATATCCTTTCTAAATATATTTGCCCTGCCACTCCCAGGAGCCAGAAGCCCAATAAGTTCGTAACTAACTTTTACGCATTCTTTTTGCAAAAGTTCAAAGTCACTTAGTGAAATTTTTGAGCATCGGACAAGCTCGGCCAAGGCTCTGAAACATGCATGAGAATAAATTGATTTTGCTCAGACATTGATAAAGTTTTATGATTTCTTTTTAGTTTTCGCACAAATTGCCTTTTCATACTACATATTTTAATTTAGTTCTCACAAAATTGAGCCAACCAATTTACAACCTTTGACTAAAGTATAATGATTTGATTTAATTGAATGTAATAGGCAAAAGGAGCCGTGGCCAACTACATAAATTATATATAATTATATTGAACAGCGATATTAGTACTGGCTAATATATATATTATATATTATATTTTGTGTAAGTCAATTAAAATTGATGCTAAATATTTACTTTATTAGCCATGCTTCGATGGAGTACGCAGAACTAGTATTTTAAACTAAACACTAATATAATATAAAAATATATGAATTAGAAAACTAATATAAAGAAAAAATGTATTCTGAAAAAATCTCTACTATGTTGCTCTTTTATTCTGAATTCTACTTTATTTTATCATTATTTTATTTGTTATCTGCACTTTTAAATATTTTTATCGCTTCTTATTTAGATACGTTTCTCTATTTTCTTTTATCTTTTCTCTTTATTAATTATTTTTTATTCGCAATTCTTTACTTTTTTCGTATCTCGTCTACCTCTATCGTCTCTATTCTCTATTTAATATTATCTGCTCCATTTTCTATTTTCCATTCTTTATTTTATCTTCTATCTTCTATATTCTCTATTCTGATATTTCAATGCAATCTTACATCAATCTATTAGTTAATTTCTCACTTCATACGTTTTTACGTTGTTTACGTTTTTTTTTTGTCGATTCCCTACTCTCTATACTGTTTTCTGATATTGTCTTGGATTTTATACTGTTCATCTATCTCGTTTTCATTGTATCTAGTCTCTTCCCTTTCGCATGTTCCATTATCTCATCCAATCGCCCATTTACAATTTTGCAAGCTCCCTTTTTCATTTCTTATCTTATTTTCTGCTCTCTAATCTCCACTTAAATCTCTCCTTTCTCTGTCTCTTTATCTCTCTCTCTTTCCTTCTCTCTCTTCTCTTCTCTTCTCTTTTCAATTACTTACTATTATTTTTTTTTATTCGCCATATTATCCGGTTTCAATTATTCTAATAAATAAAAGCTAAACTATTTAAAGAATCAACTGAAGGAGATACAGGGTATTTCCAAGTTGAGCACACCCCAACAAGACCACTCTTGCTTGTCTTATTAATAATTATGTGACACATCAAAGTCATTATGAAGATAGCAACTGCTCAGTTAAATTTTCCCCCACACCGAACATAATACGAAGAAATGTCCCGGCAATTAAAGCGGAATTTAGATATTTATGCATACAAGACTAAGACGGAGATGGAGACGACGACGTCGACTAAGACGATAGACGCGCAGGAATCTTCCATTCGGGTTTCCGCTTTGCATTGTTGCTCATCTATCTAGACTTCAGCTTCGCCTTGGCACTGGCTGTGAGTGGCTCGTCCGCCTCGCTTTCGCATTCTTATATCTCTTTTTGATGTAATTTTGGCATTTGCCAAAAAATGCCTCCTGGCTGCTTTTAATAGATGTCTATGTCGCGATACGGCTCTCCTGTCAAGTGCCGAAGGAAGGGTTCGCCTGGCTGCCTGGTGAGCCCTGTGTTTATCAATCTAAAAGGGTTCAAGTGCTAGGCGGCCTCAAAAGGCGACGAAGCACAAGCGAGCGAGCGGTTTTCCAAAATGAGACACGCTTAGGTAAATTAAGAAAATGAATAAACTCGAAGTGAGCAAAATGCTGATTGAGGTACCACCGAGAAGACGTTTATGCTTCCGTTCCGAAATCTGAAATTACAATTTTACCATTGCGCACGTTATTATTATTCAACCACAGACAAGTTTTTATTTCAAAGTTTTTGAGAGTGGGTCGAATTAATGAGTGAGATGTTGGAAACTGACAGTCAAATGCGAGATTAAATAGAACGGAAGGAAATAATAAATGGAATAAATGTTGACTGAGCTAAGGACAAATTTTCCATTGTTTCGCTCAGTTAATATCAATAATAGAGCTGAAAGCTAAAATTATTTATGTGGTTCTTAATTTTAGTAAGATATTTCCCCAATAAATACTTTCATAAAAACTAATAAAGTCGGAACTCTAAAATTGTGATAATAATAATAAATATGAATATTATTTATTAAAATAAGTATTTATATGCAATAGATAATTATTTATATGTAGTAGACATATATGTAGTTAACTAGAATGAATGTTCAAGCTCAAAAGAAAAACAACAAAAAAGTCCTAAAGAAAATATTCAAACCTGCTCCAGATTTCTTGCTCCCTTCCCTCTGAGTATACTTGAAGCACTGCATTGTGGTAACTTGTATTTAAATTAAATTAAATACCAGAAATTTCTATATACTCTATGATCAAGGAAATGCCATATTTAGTGAAGCTTACTATTCAAATATGTGAGCATTAGGTAATTTAATTTTTATATTCATCGAAAATAATAAAGTGATCGATTCATTGAAATAAAGTTAATATGCGTATATAATGGAAGGAATGAGTTCAACCAACAAGCTTTTCAATAAAATTAAATGAGTTCTATACAAAAGTATACTGACCTCAATTTCAATGTCAAATGTCAATTCAACTACACTCCCCAGGCCTGTCAGCTGTATCGAGTTGAACTTACGAAACACTCTACTCAAAAACTTGAATTTCCATGACTTTGGTTGGAGACATAAAAATAAATAAATAAAACACATCACAACAAACTATGCTCCCTCAATAATATACTTTTTTAATTCGAAAAATTCATATTATATAAAAGTATAATCCTTTCCGAGACTAGATCAAAATCATTTCTGTCATATCTGCCTTCACTTCACAATTTCTCTCGCCTATTTGGCCATTCCGTTTCATAACGAAACACAAACTCCGTCAGAATTCTTATGAACTCCATTTTGATTGTCCGGGCTTTTTGCGTATCGCATTTCGTAAGTAACCACAAAAGAAAAATATGAAATTGTGACCAATGCGAGAGCCGGAAACGAGGGCAAAGGCAAACGTGGTGGGCCCTCGTTACATAAAGTTATGTATATCAATATCTATAACTTTATATAAAGTACATATATATATATATATATATATATATATATATGTATGTGCAGGCTAATACGTGTTTGTGTTTTGTTTTCGGGCTACAAATTACGACCGCATACACGCACACACACACACACACACACATACACCCATAAATGAATTGAAGGCCTTTAGTGTCAATGGATGGGTGGGGAGCTCTATACGAAAAGTAACATCGTCAGCAGTCAGAGCAGCCCCTTAAAATCAACACACACACTCACACAGACACACACACGCACACACACAGTGTACGTATGTATGGGGGCGCTTAAATCAACAAAAGAAAAAGGCAATGATAAATGCAATGCGCTTTGGGGGTGAAATTCAACGCTGTGGCAAACGCGGCGAGTGCCACCCTAAGCAGCACCCTAACCCAGTCAATGCCACCCAATTATAGCTGTATATACATACACTTGTGTGTGAGTATGAGTGTGTGTGAGTGGGTGAGTGTGCCTCAGATAGAGCTCATTTGAAAATAGATTTCCAGTCGGATTGCGTCTGCTTCTCAATGTCTGCTTGTCCATCTAACGCGCTCGTCCTTTTATTATTATTGTTTCATTTTTTTCCTTCTTCTTCAATCTTTCTACCGAATATCGTAGCTGTGAGTGGGTGTGTGTATGTGTATAAGGAAATCTATATATAAAAGGCAGAAAACAATAACAATAAAATTCATGTATACTCGTATATATATGGAGCTGTGTATGTACATATGTGTGAATACTGTGTAATAGTAATTTTCTTATTTTTTGCTGTATAGCGATCTAAGGGAATGATAAGTATATATGTCTCTTCATCTATATCAGGACTTATTCGTATACATTTCTGATATATGCATTTGTCTTCAGATCATATCGATTTGCCTAATTTATAAAAGAAATTTAAAAAGGGAAATGCCAAAAGAAATCTATAGAGTATATTTAACAAGTAAGAAGGCTCTAGTCGAGACGGCTCGACTACGAGATACCCTGAACCCTGCGAAATAATTAATATTCTTCTTCTTTACGCACGTATAAGCGCAGGCTCTGCTAACTGCGCGCTCTGCTAACCGCGCAGTTGCTGCCGACGGTTGGGGGTGGGATGGGCTGTACTTTGAACGCTTATAACTCCATTTCTAGATAGACTATCTTCATGAAACTTTCAGAATATATTAATAGCATTCAAATTTGTCCGTTTGCCAAATCTCAAGTCTCTAGTAGTTGAAATACGTTTTTTTCAAATTGGGGGCGAAGGGGGCGTGGCATCCAAAATCTGAAAATTACAAAATCTGCGTATCCATAATATCTATCTAAATATACAAATTTGAAGTCTCTATCTAAAACGGTGTAGAAGTTATGCTCAAAAAACCTAAAAAACGTAAACGAATTTTCGATTTTTTATCGATAATTAAGGAATGGGATGAGTTATCGAAAAAACAAAATAAACTTGTACTGCGTAACTAAGATACGAATGTTCATGTAAAATTTCAGCTCTCTAGCTTTTGTGGTTTCCGAAATCTCGACGTTCATACGGACGGACGGACAGACGGACGGACGGACGGACGGACGGACGGACGGACGGACGGACGGACGGACGGACGGACGGACGGACGGACGGACGGACAGACGGACAGGGCTAAATCAACTTATTTTTTTGTGCTGATCAAGAATATATATACTTTATGGGGTCTGCGACGTCTCCTTCTGCCTGTTACATACATTTTCACAAAAACATTATACCCTGAATTCCCATTTTCAATGGGTTCAGGGTATAAAAACGTAGATCAGTCTAGGTTGAAAGCATATCTAAGCCGGGAAGCACCCTAAACAGTAGGGAAGAGCGAAGGAGATAAATGAGGATTGAAGAGGAAAAAGGGAAGAAGTAAGGAGTAAAAAAGATGAAGGAATATAAAAAATAAAGCAAAGATTGGAGAAGGCACAATAAATAAATAAAAGAGAAGAAAGAATATGATACAAATAAATCAAACTAAGTGGAGAAGGTAAAAAGATGAAATATGAGAAAATATTATATATTTGATCCCTTATTCTTTAATTATTTCTTATTTCTGAGTAAATCTGATAATTATAGGAAAATATAGAGTACACTTACCAAAACGAAAAACATTTTCAAATAAGCTACGGCTTGGAAGCACAATTTATATTTTGAAAACTAGTTATTATCTTAAATTCTATATTGAAATCTATAAAATATATAAAGTTTATCAAGAATTTACCCTTCCACAGTAAATGAATAGAAAAACTCATAGCTCATATAAAATGCCAAGACTTTAGAATTTTTTTATTTTATTTTATTTTTTTTTATAAATAAAAGTTTTATTCATATTATTCAAACTAGGAATCTTATGTCATATAAATGAACCAAATCAAAAAGGGTAAATGCTTTGTTTTTATATAGGGCGTCTGCTGGATATATAGATTGAATAACTTCGATCAACGAACCCATAGAATGACAATTAGTACAGTAAACCAATATACTCTTCTAACTTTACGAATGAGTGTAGAAAATGAAAATTTGTTGATAGATTCTGTGCCTTTCACTTTCATAAATCTAGTTTCCTTACCAAATGTATAGATAGGAATACATATGTATATATATATATACATGAATATATGCTCACATACATAATCAAAATATAATATACACATACAAGATATACACACATATGCATGTACATATATAAGACATTCCCCCTCAATATGCGAGACACTTAAGCCATCGCAATTACACAGCAACAAATAATGGATAGTAAATGTGTGTGTGTGTGTGAGTGTGTGTGTTAGCGCCCCCTTGGCCAGTGAAATGGTCAGCGCCCAAGTTTATCTATCGATTTTTTGCACATTTACTGCGAATAGAAACACATTAGACAAAATAAACTATATATATGTGTGTGGAGCATTAATCGGGGCTGTAGAAGCAACTGGGAATGCGCCCTCCTTGGACGAAATGGAAGGTAAACCATCTAAAAGTCAACCTCTTGTGGCCCCGTCTTGATATGAAATGCGTTAAAAAGAAAATTAAGCAACACACAATTAATGGCCAACAGTTTATCATACAATTTTAATGGCCCACATAAATTGGTCAAAACTAGCCAAGAGCAAAATTGCCAAACGCAATCCACTCACAATGTTTCAAATGACTTTTCTTTAAGGGAAGTAGAATTAATGTTTGGTTCATCGATTCATGAAGTAATTAAACTGTAAAAATTAGATTACTTAGATAGCCGACAGCAAGAGATCTTAAAGGTATTATTAATTTCTAATGCAACCCTTAGAAGTATGCAACACATTTGGAAGACATTAAGAAAATGGCATAAACTGTAAATATATACTAAGAAAATATCCATATATTGTCATGGAACTATTCAGAGTATGACATCATATTTTACTAGAAACCGCAGACTCAGTTCGGCTAATGGGTGGGGTGGATAGCACATATTTGACCACATTTGCCCCGGCTGTGACACCACCCACAAATCGCTAACATTGTTATAAAAGTGCAAACAAACACATGGCCAGCAGTTGCTGAGGGGTATAGGGAGCGGCAGGGGGGAAGTGGGGAAGGGGAGAGCGCGGTGAGCGAAATGAAACGAAATTAACTTCGCTTGGACTTGGGACTCACGCTCCAGCCACGAAGCCCAAAAGACTTGAGACAGAGCATCAGACACACACATACACAGACACACACGCGAAAAGCAGCAGCTCAATACGAATGCCCAGCCAGGCACACTCGATGCTAGTGCTAGCGAGAGCGAGAGAGAGAGTGAGAGAGAGAGAGAGAGCGACGGCGAACACGGCGAAAAAATTATGAAGCTAAAGCACGACGCAGCACGGCAACGAAAGCAAAGAAGACGAAGAAAACGATGACGATGACGATGGTGATGGCAATGGCAATGGCGTCGCCGACCTGTGGCCGCTGCAAAGGAAAAAAAAAAATAAAATAAAAGAAGCGAAAGAATGAAGAAGCAGAAGAAGGAAAAAAATGAGAAACCATGTGGTCCGCTGGCTGGGCAAATAAATAGCTGGACATAAAAACCGAGCGTAAGCGAAACAGAAAATCAGCAAAAAGGGAAGCTAGCCCCCGCCCCTCGCATGATGTACGTGCAACAGAGCGAGAGCCACCGAATGTCGGCAGGAATAAAAAATTGAATGAAATATTTTTATAACCAGGAGAAAGGAAGAGCGAGAGAGCAAGAGAGCGAAGAAGAGAGACAGAGCAAAAAGAGACAGAGAGAGAGAGATAGAGAAAGCCAGCAGAGATAAAGGAGGGGCAGCAGGATATTGATGGCGTGCAGCAGTAAAAGTAAAAAAGGAAAACTTGCTTATCAAATATGAAGGAGCACACACAAAAGCGAATCGCTCTCTCTCTGTGTGTGTGAGTGTGGGGGCATCATAAAAGCCATGAGCTCACCTTGCCGACCGCACCTAAGGGTAGTTAAGTCCAAAGTTTTATGGTCAACGAACAGGTAGGCGGTCAAAGTGACCCAACTAACCCAACCAAAAACCAACCATTCCAATCTAACGTCGTCTTCTTTTTTTTCGTAGTCATAAAACGGTACATTGTATATCGATGTGTATGTGTGTGTGTGTGTGTGTGACTCTGGACTGACTCTGTACTATGGGAGGCTGCCTGCACACGTGCGGATAATAAAAAATGTTTTACTTTTCAATCGACCAATAATATGGCGTTCAATGGACAGGCCAAACGTGCGCAACCCGGACTCGTAACAATGGCTGCCACCAAGCTTACAGACACAATTACAAGCGTATCTGCAGCACACACACACACACACACACTCACACACATACTTTGTTCAATCATCGTTGCTGCTAAAAAAAAAAAAAAAAAGAAAAAAAAATTCATTTTGAAAAATGCTAGAACTTCAATAAATTATATTGCTTTGGCCAGCACCAAACCCAAGCGAATCGTAAAAAAATGGAGGTGACCTCAACGTGTGGGTGTGGGGCGTGGGGGAGCGGGTGTTTCATCCAAGCTGTAGCTCGACTTGCTGGCACCTTCACTATCTCGTGGCAACAATACAAAGGAGACGAACAAGAGAAATAACAGAGCAAAATTCGCATGGCGAACAGGTGAATCGGGTCAGAGACGGCAGCAGCAGCAGCAGCAGCAGCAGCAGCAGCAGCAACAGCAACGGCCACAGCAGCAGCAGCACCTAGCGGTCAGTCATTCCATACACACACACACACACACACACACACACTGGGCAGTAGTTGTGTGGCAAAAAAAAGCAACTGAGACTGAGACTGAGACTGAGATGTAGCTTTGAGTCTGGGCTTGAGCTGTTGCCGCAGAAGGACGAGAACGAGGACAAGCCAATGGCAAGCTGAAACACGCTGCCCGGTCGATGGTTATTGGTTCGCGTCGCAATAATATAATATACACACAAATGCACACACACACAGAGACACATACATACATACAAACATTGCCACATACTTATGTAGAATATAAAAATTGAGAATATAAAAAATATCACAGGGGAAAAAAACCAAGTAAAAAAATTTAATGATGCGTTTGTAAAATGTAGTCAGAAATACCCTGTATGGAATGAAGTATGCTGATTTAATATAGATAAATAAATATTATTATTATATACATCTAGACATATCAATTTTTCTTGCTTCACAGATCTGCATATATGTATGTATATATATTTTTGACATGTCCAGCTGAACAGTTTTCACACCTGCCTTCAGCATATTATTGATTACAGGGTATTTAGAGAAAAAAAAGCTTTGCTGTCAAGTGAACGTGCAAAAGAGAAGAAGAAGACATTGTGCAGCCTGAAGTGGTAAATTGTGGGAGGGGCTGGGCTGGGAGGGAGGCAGGGAAGGGGATCGGTGCTATGCAAGAATAATGGAATGGTGAATAAAATTTTGCTCAACTTTGTTGCAACGTGACGTTATTTTTTTTTTATACTCATTTTTATTTTTTTTTTTTTTTTTTGCCTGCGTTTCATTCCATTCTATTTCATTCGGCGGTTACATAGAATGAAGAATAAATTAGATATAAGAGAAGTGTGAGTAAGCACAACGGGAACAGAGAGAATTGTCATAATGACAATTTTATATTAATTACAATTTCTTTAAGAGAAAAAAATGTACAAAAAATTTAAATTTCTATATAATCCTATAAATAGATAATTTCAATATATTAGAGATGATCTGTGAAATGCAAATCAAATGAAACTTAATACAAATGATATTAAATGAAATTAACATTGTTTGTTAAATTTTTTATTTAATAAAATTGATTTCTTTTAAATCGTGTTTCTGTATTTGGATATATTGTATAATAATATTCATAATGAATTGTAGAATTAATATATAGATTAATTAGTTTGATGGATCTAATATCTTTGTTTAATTTTTTGAATTTCTTTAGTCTTGAAAGTATCTTTTGCAATCATATATATCAAGCTAACTAGCTTCAAATCTCATGCTTAATTTAAATATTTTTAATTGGTTTATTTTTCATTGCACGTAAATTTTAACGAGCAGCAGATCATTTTCTACAAGAAATTCAAATAGGATCAATTCTCCAATAACTAACTT
This sequence comes from Drosophila stalkeri, assembly GCA_035047405.1. Taxonomy (NCBI): domain Eukaryota; kingdom Metazoa; phylum Arthropoda; class Insecta; order Diptera; family Drosophilidae; genus Drosophila; species Drosophila stalkeri. The sequence continues at coordinate 29,640,040 of JAWNPR010000039.1, read as the reverse complement.
AGCTACAGATCTGCGCTCAGTGAATCGACGGACAGATGGATAGACGGACGGAGAACAATAGATACATTGCCTGCCTACTGCTGTCCATCCTTCCATCCATCTGTTCGTCTAATAGACTCATTTCACTCTCTGAATGAGTATAATAACGAGAGCCGCATTTAAATAGTGAGCAGCTTGTCTATATGGCTATTCCAAATAGCTAAACCATAACCATATCCATAGACCATAACGATAGGCATATTGTACTATGGTTGAATAGTTAAAAAGTTAGTAATAGAGAAACTTATTAATTTGTACATTTTTTGACGAATTGACAAACAAATTTAACTTTACGTAAAGAAATTACTAAGTGAATCAAAATTGCAAAAATAAAAATAATAAATGTATTTTTATAACTACATATTTGTATAACTACTTCATATAGTTTATGAAATCGATACGTTTATACATACGGATGGACGTACAGACGGATAGATCAAAATCAACTCAGTCCGTCGTCCTGTTCAATAATATATATACCCTGACAAGCCATCATCTGCCTGTTACATACATTTAACTATAACATTATACCCTTACTTCCCATTTTGAATGTGCTCAAGGTATTCAAGTCAGGGTATTCATAAAGTTTTTTCAGCTATAACTTTACCTTAAATATCTCTTTGCTAAACTAATTGCTAAACTCAAACAAGTTGGCAATTCTATGGAATTAGAATATAATGAGCTTCCATTTGCTAAGAGTACGAGAACTAGTTTCTTTGTAATGTATTCATTTATATTCCACTTGTTTACAAAACTAATTGACAATATTTAGTACAAATTTTGATATCATAAGTCAGAATCTACCGGATATCAGAGTCTGAGTTTAAATACGAATAGAGCAGGCTACTCATATATCCCATTGAAAGTCCTGAGGGCGCTGATTGGCATTGTCGTAATATCTGATGACAACGACAATAAACCCAAATCAGTGACAGATATGCCAAAAAAAAAAAGAGAAAGAGAAAGGAATGAAACAGAAAAAATAACTAAATTTATCAATTTCCAGCGAAACCCAAACAGAGTTTGAGCAAATCAGATACTTGATGGCCCTTCGCCCTGACAAGAAGCGCGTCAAACTTTCCTCAGCCGCAGGCAATAAACGGAAAGAAGAAGAGGACAAAAAAAACCGTGTATGTTTCGTGTTTATTTGAAAAATCGCTAAAGGATAACTAAAGGATTCCCCTAAGGGCATTTGGCGAGCACGCAAGTGATTTGTATGCGAATTTACATACACATGCAGCGAGGTTCCGCCAAAACAAAAAAACAAAAAAAAAAAAAAAAAGAAAAGAAGAATGACAAAAACCTATTGAAATCGAAATCCCCGGGTGTTTTCCAACCCGTTGAGCAGACCCAGAAGTAGTCGTTGCCCTCGAAGATTCCTATACGTTGCGGTAATAATTTCAGCATATCGAATAGGAAAATGTAGCCAAATTGAATTGGCTCAAATAAAAAGCCCTGAAGTGCCTTTGCCACTTGGGTTGCTCTGCTCTGCGCTAAGTACTAAATTTAATTTCTAGCTGCGATGCCAAAAACAATTTCATCTCATATGCGAATATGGCCAAAGGAATTTACTACTATTCAAGTTTTTTCTTTGCTTTTCTTGTTCCTTTTTGGCTAAAATCAACCTGAATGGAATTGCTGTAGCCAGAAACTGAGAGACACGGCCACACAAATTGCAAAATAAACGAACGCTTTTCAAAACGAAGCGAGCAAGCGTGTAAAAGAAACATTCAACTCTACCTCAAATACCCACACCAACCCCCCCCCCCTCTCCATGCCACCAGAGTCATTCATTCAATTCAATCAATCAATAAATGAACAAAAACGCGTATACGCAATGTTGTACGTGGTTGCAGCACCAAATGTAACAAATGAGAACCACCCACCGAACCACCCAACCATCCATCCCTTTCCAAACACTCACACAATCGCTAGCTGGTTGGCACTGCTTTGCAAATACCACAAAATCTATTTCGATTCGCAATCAAAATCGCAACTTCCATTTGCAGCAGGCACTAGGCACTAGGAACTAGGCACTGGGCACAGTAGGCCCACAGTAGGCTTTTTGTTTCGGCCAAAAAGGTGGCACTCTCTGTTGTCCGTTGTCCGTTGTGCGTTGTCCGTTGTCCGCTGCCTGTTACCCGGTTGCCCAATCGTGACCAACTTGTGCTTGAGTGCTTTCGTTTGTATTTAGTGGTGGACTTAAAAATACAGAAACGTCCGTGCACCCACAAAGGCCGTGGTCGTCAAACCGTCCATTCGTCCAGTCGTCCATTTGTCCATCTGTCCGGCTATCCATTCCGTCCGTTCGTCCGGCCTCTGACGTTCAACGATAAGCCGCAACCGTGTTCATTTCCACATTCACATCCACATCCGCGTCCGCATCCATGTCCTTGCATTCAGCTGCCATGTTTTCCAATTTTCAGCACAGTGCATTCGCATACGTATACGCATTCGCATTCGCATTCGCATTCGCATTCGCAATCGCATTCGGATGCGGATTCAGCCAAGAGCAACAACAAAGAAATATACTCGCACGGCTTTCTCCAAATTTAGTCATTGTACGCGAAATTTGCTTATAAACGTTTCCCGGTCGCCTAACCGCACTCAATCTGCCATGAACGGCCATGTCGCCGCTTCACGCACCATCTACACAACCCAACAGCCCCTAGTCCCACTCCCCGTTCGGATTAGGCGACTGTATGGCACCACTTTCTGATTGAGCAGGAAGCAGAGCAAGCATCAAAATATTATTCCACTCTCGCAGGCTTCACACGCATATTCCAACTAAAATTCGTTCGCAATTCGTTTCATTGCGTTTACGTTCGATTAGGGCAAAACCAAGACCAACTACAAATTAGCATCGTAATCGACTATTGAAGCCATGTCAATTGGGCTTAGTTCCCAAATCTATTCAACAAATTTGAGTTGATCTAAATTTTGAATTACCCCAATTATCGAGAACTACAAGACTGATTGATACTTGCTCACATTCTATAAATTATAAATGACTAAATTTATTTATTTTATTATATAAGTATATCTATATAGAAGTATATCAAAAGATATCCAACATGAACTCTTAAGGTTTCTAGCTAGTTTTATCTGATTTACATAGTCAGATCTTTCGTATATATTCTATCTGAGGCATGATTACAAAAATTATTATGATTTGCATTACCTTCATGAACTAGCCAAAAATGCATATATCTTTATCTATTTGTATTATAATACAATAACACAAATAGGTTTTATTGTATGTGAAAATGTTTTTATTTGTATTTATTGTTTGTATATTGATTGTACTTATTCGCAGCCATATCTCAGATGTAGGACATTTTTATACAAATATAAAATAAATATATAAGGATAAATTAATGCAAACTCAATATATTCATATAACTTAAACTATAGCTTTTCTAAAAGGAAAATAAAATTCCTTAAACAAGACTATACATTAGTCATTATTTCTAATTTCAAGCATATACATTTATCGCCTGATGACGAAATTTTTGCTACATTTTTTTTTTAGCTTTCTCAAAAACATTTTTTTAAACATATTTCTTTATGTTACAGTAGCCATTGTTGTTTTATTTTAAAGAGAATTAGATGTAATGAAAACAAGAAATTAAGGCTGGAGCTCCGGTAGTTTAGATTTTATTGAGCATTGTCGGCGAGTGTAAATGGGGGCGCTAACCTGATGACGCACAGTGTATTTATAGGCAGATCATTACGATTTATCACTATTCTCAATTTGAAAGAATATTGCAGTCAGGCTTTATGTACTATCAACCTAATGCTAAAGTTTGGAAGATAGTGTTCTTTGTGCATATAATTTATGATAAATGAAAACAGCTCTGCAGTAATTAAATTAACAAGTTTTGAATTGCGAGTTATAAAACTGATATAAAATAAATAACAGTATCTTAAATAGCATTTATGAGACATGATGGTAAAGTATTTCCCGATTTACCGCGCATATATGTATCTAACGGAAGATCCGTGAGTATATATCCCACATTTAAACTGGCTAACTTAAATAGCTGCTAAATGTTATACGGACAGACTGACAGACGGACGGATGCAATATCAATATCTCTTACATTTTGTAAATAATTTAAATAATTACAGAATACTTTTAATATATAACAGTTACATAAAAAAGAAAAGTTATTCATAATTTAAATGAAATATTGCATCGCTCAATTTTATTGGAACAAGTTACAGCCACAAACACTTTTGGGAATGCAGCGAAAAGCTCTCACAGAGGTGTATCTGAGTTTAGAAATTTATAATACACATTAACGATATATATATATAGATAAACCTTAAATATTATACAAAAATGGTACAGATTTGGCTCTGCTTCAGCCTTCTGTAGCAATTGGCGTAAGTTCTGTAGTGGCCAGTGCAGTCGGATTTATGAGAACTTTGCTGGGCAGCAGATGCTTCAGGGGTTCCAGTATCTGTGATTGCAGCAGGAACGTCAGCTGCTGTTGCTCCAGCTGCAGCAGACTTATGCCAAGATGCACCGTTATGGACTGAGGCGGAAAAACGCCGTGAATGCAGCGCTGCACATAGGGCACCAGATCGTAGGCAAAGCAGGAACAGAGCTTGGCAAACGTCTCGCGTTCGTTGGGCGTAAATGCCTGCTGCTCCTGGCGATAGAAGGCGAGCACGCGCTGCGCCACCAGCTGCAGCGAGCTCTGCAGGCAACAGGTGACGTCTGTGGCAACAGCAAAGGGCGCGCACAAACGCAGCTCATTCAGGGCATTCAAATAGCCATTGCAGAGCACAGCAAGTGGGTAAAAGTCGAGCAATGTCTCGGGCGGCGCATACGACTCCAGCTCCCGTTCGCCGCCAGACAATGCGGCCGTATCGAGCTGCTTGCGTGTGTGCAGGCTCACTTTGTTGATCAGCGTGAACTTCTCCAGCTCCTTCTCAAAGTTCTCATTCACTTGCATAATGCTCGACTCGAACTTGTTCCGTACCACGCGCACAAAAATGGGCGCAATCAGTGCACGGAAATCTGCACCCACTCGACTGAAGGACAGCCCAAAATACATGCATTGCCCCAGAACTGTTTCAATTGAGCTGACGCCACTTTCCAGATCCTCCTCAAGAGTTAGCAAAAATGTATTTATCTAAAATGTAAATTTTTCAATTCATAAATTTAATTCATTTGATTTTTTTTTTTTAATAATAATGTATACCTAATTATTAATTTTAAAATCAAACTATTTAAAAACAATTAATGTTCATAGATAAATATATTAAATATATAAATCAAATAATTTTTTAAAAATAATTTATACCAAATTAATTAAGATATATTTATGTATATATATTTTTCATAAATATTAAGGTATAAATTATGCCAATTTATTTAAATTTAAATTTTAAAATAAATATATTTAATGGGTTATTTTTTATTTCCGATTAAGTAATTAAAGATGTATTATAATACATTTTATAAAAATATTAAATATATTCATATATTTGTAACATATTATGTATTATTCAAATTAATATATATTTGTAAACAGCTTACCTTATTATGTAGCCAGGCTTCAAAGAGTCTATTGCCATTACAGGTTACACCCTGTAGCTGCTTCAATGGGGTCGATTTGCTGACGTGCTCCGCCTCCGGAAAGATGGCTCGATATTGCGTTATAATATTGAATAGATTGATTCGCGTGATTTCAATTGTCTTCGTCAAGTGCTGCTGAGCTAAAATTTTAAATTTATATATGTTTATTTTAGTCTTAAATTAAGTTTCTTTAGCATACCATCTGCTTTTGGTATGGCCTCCAAGCACGTTGTCAGCCAAGCGTCACGCGCTTGCAAAAACTTCAATTTCAACTCGTTGTCGCCAAAGGCCTGCATGCGCCGCAAATACCCAACAATTTGCAAGCACTTGGGTAGCTGCAGATCCATGCGCAGCTGTGCCACTAGCTGCGCCAGCATCGTATGCCATAAAGCCTCCACGGAGCGCACAATGCTCTGCAAAAAGAGAGAATATAATATAATATAGTGGGGGATATATTTATAGATTAATAGATACGCTGCAGAAATTCAACTTCTTTAATATAATACAACTGCACATTGAATCATATTCTCACTAACATTGACAACGGGTATGTGTCCTTGATGCTGGCCCAGACGCTGCACGTAGCTTGCCAGCTCTAGCGCCTCTTCGTAGCGACCCTCGCGTATGCAGCGTTCCATGAGCTGCGGCAGCTCGAGTATCTCCAGCAGTTGAGCATTTTTGTGCAATGTTGTGCTGTTCAGACGCCGCTGTTCGGTCAGCTCGGCTGATTCTGCCAGAAATTCCTCGCACTTAGCACTGAACGCAGGCAATTTGCCAATGAGCGTATTAACCTGATCTTCGGCCTTTTGGAATTCATGGAATATTGAACGAGAGTTCTCGGCTGTTGTGATGAATGTTTTATAATTGGATATGGCCAGCTCTTGGGTTTGCTCCAATATGCGCTTTGTCTCGTCGGCCAGCCTCGTTTGCTCCTTCTTCAGTTGTTCTACTTTGCAGGTGCCCAATTTAGCTAAATAATTATCTAGCTCCGGGTTGCCACGCAGATTATCTTGGATATTGGATATAATAGTTATGTTCTGAACATATATTTTTATGAAATTCAAATACTCACCTGGAATTCCATTTGGGAATATTAATTTCAGCACTCGTTCATTTTCCAAATCCATATTTTCTGTAAATTCCATTGTAAATAAATTTGTTTTGCTTTTTATTTTTACTTGAGTACAATTCAATATCGATAATTCGCCACATAACAATAATAACCGCAAACTATCGATATGAAAGAATGTTTAATGACAGAAGCTACACGACATAACATATGATGTCACCAAGAAAAGCTGAACGATATATAACTACAGTTTTGTAGACAGTCAATAGTTTTCTGCTATATTACATATATTTAAATTTTGTAACAGTTGTTTCAAATTGAAAACATTCAATGTTATTAATGTTTAGATAGAGTTTTAGTGAAAATAACTAATAGCTGATGTATATTATGTTTGGCATGCAATGACAGTTCGCGTGTGTGTTCTATGTTTGGGAAAGTTTCTCTTTATGGTTTATCATGCGTCTGCTGCACCATTGATGCATTGGTGAAAGTAGAACATTTATTTGTCTATTTGCTAAAAATTTAAAACATAATCTGTATGTTAGATAGTCAACACCGTCTACACCGTCTACAGCATCTCGTAAGTACAACGTCGCAACGATGACGCTAATGAACTGAGTTGTAGTTGCATGGGAAGCAAACCAACCAGTCAGTTGCGCACTTTCATCTCGTCAGAACCAGAAACAGAATTAGCTTTAGCGCAGACATTTTGGCGTCGTACGTCTCAACGCAACAGTAAAGGAGACGTTTATGTCGCTGTAATCGTAAATTATAACCACTCCAGCAGTTAAGTTGCCGATGCAAGATAAAGCTGATAAAGGGTCTCATTATAAAGTTTTATTTAAAATACGATTTCCAATATTTTGCACTCCAATATTCTATTTCTTATCTGATTGCAGCGTTAACAGAAGAAAAAAACATAATTTTGTTGATTATACTTTTGAAAGGTGGCTAAGCCGTGTCTTTATTTCTACACTTTCACTTTACTCCAAATATAATGAAGTGTGGGTACACACACACAAATACATTCGCATATTCACGTTGAAGGTGCGCGCATGTGTGTGTGTGTGTGTGTGTGTGTGCGTGTGAAGTAAATGTGAAATCATTGTGTGAAGAGAAAAATATAAAAACAATTATTAAGCTCGACAGTAAGTTACCCCTTAAATAAACATTACATTGATATTGATAACATTAAACAATAAATTATAGTTTAATAATTTAATTCAATCTTGTGAATAAATTTTTGGCTTAGGCAATCTTTCTGTGTTTAAAATCCAATAAATAACTTCTTACTCGAATTTATATCTGTCACTCTCGCTCTTTTCTATACTCACTCTTTCTTTATTGCATTTTATTTTTATCGTTCCGCTTATAATAAATCTAACAGACTTAATCCCTGGGCAAACTCTTACTCTAATTTACTATCTCTCACTCTCTCTACATCTCTCTGCCTTCCTGTCGTCTCTTCCGCTTCCTCTTTCCACATGTCTTTAATATGCACTTTACTTTTGATTTACTTTTAGTGGTGTGTATATACTAAGCTCGTGTCTGCTCACGCGAATAAATTAAGCAATATTAATCGCAAAAGATTATAAAAAATATTAGCTAATGTAAATCGTTATTGAATTGAAATACATATGAATTATACATTATATCTTAGTCTCAAGCACATTAATTTATGTTTTACTGAGACTCGACAATCGAAGATAGCCATCGCATGTGTGCACATTAGATCTGCACGCAACTTGCTTGAATACGATTATTTTCACTGCAGAGCATGTGAATATCTTACAAGAACTAACAGCATTAATAGTTTTTAGCAGCTGTTAGACCGGCAAGCTTTGTATTTGATTAGTAACAAACATGCAATGCAGCAAAATAAAGCAATAACAATATCAACAACAACTACAACTACAATGACAACACAACACATCAACAAGCAGCAAAAGCAACAACACAGTTAAAGGCCACTACTGACCTACTAAGCGGCGTCATCGTCTTCGTTGCTTGGCAAAACTCGGCACCAGCACCAGCACCAGCACCAGCACTAGTACCATCAGTCTCGAAAACAACAAAAGTAACAGCAACAATAACAGCAATGCCGGCGTCAGCCGCGGTAGCAATCGGTCGGTCGTTCGGTCGTTCGGTCGTTCGGTCGGTCGTGCCTTCGTTTAGTCTCAGAGTCCGACCATCTGTGTATCTTCGGGGCTTGCGCTTTGCTCTCTCGTCGTGTCGTAGCTTTGTCATTGCGTGTGGCTCTTTGTGTGCCTGTGGTTTGTTGTTGTTATTTTGTTGTTGTTTTTTTGCGCTGTTGCGCTGCTGCTGCTGCTGCTGCTGCTGCGCTCGCTTGTTTTTCAATGTTTGTTGTTTTTTGCTGCGCCCGCCCGACGCTAACGTTTCGAATAATAAATAAGAAAAAGTTTTCCTGCAATCGCAAAAAAAAAGAAACATACAAAGCTGTAAAAATAACAACAATATTCATCTAAATAACATCAGCTGATAGACACCCTGGAATAATTAGGCGCTCTATTCAGTGAAAAACAGCAACTAATGAAAAAATTATATTTTTCTTGTACAATTTTGTTAAAATTAATCAATTTTGTTGTTACTAACAATACAAACACTTGCTTCGGGCTTATCATACCCATTTCCCAGCAGACATATGTATGAAGGGTATAGAAAGCGTTTTCGCTTGCGTCGCGGTTTGGTCGTCTTTCTGGCTCTGTCGTGAGTCGGGTTCCGATTTTACGGGTTGGCGGGGTCGGCACTGCCGACGTCGCCGTCGCCGTTGCCTACTTCGCTTTGCAATGGCTCTTTCGCCTTAACTCTTGCCGCAGTTGCAAACGTGAGTGCGAAGCGTGTAAACGTGATTTGGTTTTAAGCTTCAGCTCTCAAAGTGCTCTTGTGGTTTATGCGCGCCTGTTAAGCTAGCGGGACAGATTGCTAAAAAAGTCGCTGAAAGCTAAAGAAGAACTCAAAATAAGTAACAAATAAAACACATCCGAGTGCGCGCTAGAGAAAAATAACTATTTAAGTTATTATGAATATTACGAATATCAATAATGTTCACACAAATCTCAAGCCAAATCGAAAGCTATATACAAGTACGTGTACTAATAACCTGTGATTCTTCACACTGGCGATAAGTCTAAAGCGCAAACCTATTGGGCCCAGGCCCCAAAAACCATTGTGAAAATCCTTTAAACAAATTTCTACAAGCCGTTCATTGAGAGTGTCAGTGTGTGTGGAACAGAGTGAAAGTAAAAATGGATAAAGGATTGCACATTACAAAACTAATATCGGTAAATATCAATAGACATGTAACCTGAATTATTCAAATTGATCGATTGCCATGTTAGAAGCTCAAGTTGTGGGAGGTCTGTGTTAAAAGTCAAATAAGCTGTTAACTTTTTGAGGAGAAGTTAGGTTCTTAGAGTGTAAATCTTCTTTAATACAAATATATATATAGTGACTAACAGTGCTTAGATTAGAAATAAATGATTATTTCTAATTAGCAAAATATTACTGTATGTACATGCATATAAAACAAGGAGTCCTAAATTCGGGAAATATATTGAATAACTCGAGAGCCAAGTGAAAGACGGCATTAAGACATATGTAAATATGACCTGCAGATGTTTAATACTAAAGAAATTTGGATGGAAATGGAGTTAATTACAACAAATATTGTTAAAACCCAAATAATGGAGTATATTGAATGGAAAAAAATGTATACGTTCAATAATATATATTATAATTAGATATTATTCTAATATAATAATAAACACATATTTATAAACAGCTAAGCTTTTACCTTCCCATTATCAATTTTTATCAAAGGCATTGAGATTGTTATGATATATCTTTAATTGCGTAAAGTATACTATATAAAAAATAGACGGACTGAACTACAATATATTAAATAAGCTGTTGATCCTGATCAATATCTTATATGTTTGTATTTATTCCTGTCAATTTCGGACTGTTACATGCCTTGTCAGAAAATCAGTATACCCTTCTTATAAATTGGTAATGTTTTCAGAGTATAACAAGTATTACAAACCACAAAAAAAGTTCCGCTGCTGCTTTTGTTGTTTCGTTACCGGTTGGGAGACATGAAAATAAAAAATAAAAAAAAAAAAAAACAACAAAATTTCACTTTCTTCGAGCGTTGACGGTTTGGAGCGATTTCTTAGTTAGGAGGTATACAATTTTTATTTTATTTATTTTTTTTTTTTTCATACGTCATTTGAATTTTGAGCGCGATGAAAACAAATGAAATAGACTATTGCCAAATTTGAATACAAACTGTTTTGATAATGGCCTGCTTTTCCGGTTGGGCAGTTAAGTGAAATTTATGACATTTGGATTTAGCAATAGTTATTATAATATATATATATATACAGCTAAAATGATGGAACTGGCGTAGCATATTTAATTAGCATTTGGAAATTGAAGAAGGCTCGAAGAGGCCTTACTTTTTAGTTAGCCTCAAGTTTCACCAGATGCTGCTGATGCTGCGCTCACCTGATCTCTGGCAGATGGCAATTAGTAAGCACAGAAACGGCAATAACCAAAACCAAATTTGGTTAAATGTAACATCAACTTCATTTGCAGTTGGCATTCTGAATTGATAAATAATTCATTCTTAGTCGCAGTATATACTCCAATGTATGTCTGTGTATGTCTGAGTGTTGGCAACAGCAACAGCAACAGCAACAGCAACAGCAACAACAACTTGGGGGAAATGAAGACATAAACGGCAATCGTCTTTCTGCTTCTCTAGTGGCTCAGCTGGACTCTCCATCCAACTAGCCATCTATCAGGCGGTCAGCGTGCTGATGGAGGCTGCCTTTGGCAGCGTCTTCTTAGAAAGTCGCAATCCTAATCGCACTGACACATTAAAGTAGCTGCAATCGAGTCATGGAGTGACAAATGTCTTCCTCAATGCGACTTGACTTAATGGCCAATTGGACATATTGATTTGTTAGACTGCGCTGACAGCTGCCCAGCTGTCCACCTGACTATTGCTCCAATTTTCATATGGCTTTTTCTCCACTTACTGGGAAATATGACAATGTTTTTTTTTTTTTTGCCAGAGAATTAAATTCAGTCAAATCTATAAATCTATTTTATAGCGAAAGCAATTTTTGCTTTTGCTTTCCATTTCAGTTCAGAGACTTTGACCCAATTCCCAGCTTTAAATAAATAATTAAATAATTTTAAAACAAGTTTGTTTCTTAAGTCTTTTGTTATGATTTCTACGAATTTAACAAGTGAAGCCATAAGACTTGTTAAATTCAAAGATTTATATTTGAAATTGAAACATGTATCATTAGACAATATTATTGTGTTTTTTAATTTATTTCATATTGATTTCTTAACATTTACTATAATTATATTTTTTTTATTTATGTTTCTATTCATTATTATTTATTTTTATTGCTGTTCTTTTTTTTTTTTTGTTTATATATTTTTAAACATTTTAGGTTTATTAATTTTAAAATATATTATTTATTATTATTAGTGTCCACTAATTATTTTATTTTTATTTTATTTATTATTATATATTTTTATATTTAAATTATATATTATTATTACTGTATTTTGTTAATATCTTTATGCCATTTTGTATGACAGTATTATTATTATTATTATTATTTTTTTTTTTACTAATAACTTTATTTTGTATTTATTTTAAAAACATATATTTCGATATATTTGTTATTTATTTATTATTTTGTATTTATTATTATTTCTTTGTTTACTTATTTATTTATTTTTTTTTCATAAAGTTTTTATTTGTCGACTTTTTTTTTAAAGGTCGTCAAATTTCTCATAATTGCTTAAATAAATTTTGTTGTAAGTGCCGACTGCGATTAAGTAAGTCCATATTGGGACAGCATTACCTAACCAGTCGATAAAAGCATTGCACAGACATATTTACGTGTTAAAATTTTTGGGAAGGCATATAACACTTTCTATTCGATAAACGCAATAGAGGTGATGATTCACTCGAGTCAGTTGAACTAAAACCAAATGGATAGCAAATATACAATGCCAGGCGACAAACCAGTTTCAAAAGAGACGAAAATTGAGCTCAACACCTGTGCAATATTTGATTAAAAATGTTAAATGTAGTTCAGCAAGTGCTCCTGAAAGGGAAAGGGAAAGTTGAAAGGGATCGAAGATGATTTTTTACTTTTACTTGATTGTTAATTGCGCTCTCTTTTTTGCTTTTTCTTTTTCTCTCTCTCTCCCTCTCTCTCTCTATCTATCATTCTCCACTTGGCCTGTTGGCCGTCCAGCATCTGTAAATCAAGGTAATTGCTGGCATTCTCTAGACTTGGACCATTGCACGCCATTGCAGGCTGCCCGCATATGCAAATGCAGATGCACATCGATCATCGATTTATGACTGCTGCAGTTGGCACTGCGTGAAAGTAAAATTTGATGAGACTGAGCCAAAGCGAGAGACAGAAAGCAAGAGACAGAGAGAGAAAGAGAGAGCAAGAGAGCAATGAAGCTTGTTTTGTCCGTTCCGCTTTTAAGTTTTTCATCATGTTAGCCATGAATTGTTTGCCAGAGTGAGAGCCAGCTAAGTGCATTGCTTCGATGGGGTCTTAAAAATAATAATAATTATAATGGATTATTATTAAAATTTCAGTTTTCTCAAAAACTGAGGCTGAATGTTTATTAAATGTTCAACGCATGATTTAAATAAATTTATATATATTGTCAAAAAAAAAAAAAAAAACGCGAAATAAGCACAAAAATATATTATAAAAATTATAGTTTTTATATATTTCAGTTTTATAGCAATGTCCATCTGTGCTACGTACATATAAAAATCATATCCTCTATTTTTGCTATCTATCAAAATGAATATATACTTTAAATATATATTAATGTATATATTTGCCTGATAATACATTAATATTATTTGGAGAAGCTTCCTAATGACAGCAACAACATTTTTTTTTAAATCTTTAGTCTATAGTGTTTTAGCTAGTACCAGAACATTATGAGAGGGAGTTACTAGTTCATCTTCTCTTTAAATCGACCAAATATAATATATGCAATCGATCATTACTATATTTTGAAATTAATATTTAATTATAAATATTTAAATAAATAATAAATATTTAAAGCAAAGACCTGTAGCTTTAAATCTATAATAAATTTGTATAAATCAAATGTGAGTGATATAAATAAAAAATAATAAAAATAAAAATATATCAAATAATAAATCTTACACAGAAATATTATAATTTATATATACATTGGTATATTAATAATTGTTCAGTTAGAAATCTGTACTATTATTTTAAGTTATTTTAATAATGATATTAATCAATTAAAGTATTTATATATATGTCAGCTGTGGGTAAGACACTTCAGGAAATACCTTAATGATCCCCAAGATTGAGTTATTGAATTATATGATTGAGTTAGGATCGCAAAACTCTGCAGTTGGTTGACCTACCCAACATAATAAATTAAGAATTCATTAGGAAATATTAATTTTGAAACACATTTTACTAGTATTCTCAAATATAAATTCCATTCTTTTAACTTCTTCTCCTTGTAGTGCAATGCTCTGGTGGTGCTGCTGCTGCTCATAAGTATTGTGAGCACCTCGCAGGGTAGCAACAGCTTTGGATTTGACTCGGCCAACTCGTGCAGTCCGAACAGTAAAGTGTCGCGTCGTGGGCGTGCCCAGATGCTGGCGGCGATACCTTGCGATCTGGCCAAACAGCCGTTCTGTCACCTGCCGGGTTCGATTTATCCGTGGCACGCTGTACGCCGGTTCGTGCACGAGAATCAGGGTCTTATGAAGCGTATGTACGGGGATGTGCGTCACATTTCTATACTGCGTGATGAGATCCAGAATAACGAGGTCGTCGATATGGACAGCATGGATGAGGCAGCACAGCGCTACTCCAAGATGCCGCGTGGTGCCAAGTACATGTTGCATGGCAGAGATACGGATCGGGATGAGTTCAGCAATTACAAAGGCAACGATGTGCTCATGGAGCCACATTTCCGGCCAGTGTCCACAACGAGTCCAACGACAACAACAACGACAACAACAACGACGGCGACACCATCGACATCGACTCCAACGACTTCAAGCACAACGAGCTTCTCGTCGACTGAGCCGACAGTGGCTGCAGTTGTGCACCTGGGCGAGGAGCAGCCCAGCGTCGAGACGAACAGCGTCTATGAAGTGTCCAACTCTACTGGAGCAAGTGCAACGACGACGACGACGACGACGACGACAACAACAGCGCGGCCTAAGCAAACGATCGTAGATGATGTGAATAATATCGACAGCCCACAGCTAGAAGTCGATCAGGGCCTACGCAATTCTACGAGCAACCCTCTGCCTGTGACACCTGCCCCGGCTGTGAAAGCAACTGCTGCAGCGATGCCCAGTCATAAGCAAAAAGTCAAACAAAATGCAACAACGACAACTCTATCTATATCTCTTAACAGCACTACGGCACAAACTAAGACAACTTCAGCAACACCAACAGCAGCAACAACTGCAACACTCAGCAGCAACAGCAACAACAACAACAACAACAACAACAACAGCTCCAGCTTAGTCCCACGCAGAAATGTGACTAAAACGATATTAGGAACTACAACACCAGTCAGCTTTGCATCGCTCTTCTCGCCCACATTCACGTCTTTGATTGCGGACAAGCAGCGCAAGCCGTTGCCGGGCAGCAGCACAACGTCGACTCCTGCGAGCGCTACGAAAGCTGGACTGTTGCGCGAGGGAGGTCAGCTGTTTCAGGATGCCATGAAGCAGGAGCCGATGGCTGTCACAAGCAATATGCGTGGAGTGTAAGTGCAATCGATTAATATTATCGATGATCAATTCTCAGCCAACGTCATTAATGTTCATCTCTTCCACAGCAATGCTTGTCCTGTCAAGGACGAGGTGGTTGCTCCGTTTTGGGCGAACAACACACGTGGTGAGGTCCTGGCACTGCTCAATCTGTATCCCTTCGAGCAGTACGTACACTGGGAGAAATGTACACAGGAGTTCAAGCAGATGTTTTGCCGAGACGGCTGTCGCTGCGAGCAGCAGTACCGACTGCACCGTCTGTTGGCCTACGACCCGCACAACGAGTGCCGCGGCATCTTCTCCGACTGGTTCCGCTTCCCCTCCAGCTGCATTTGCAAGTGCTACAATATCCCAATGGATTTTCGTGCAACTTCGCGCAGTCCTCGATCCGACAGCAGCTTTGATGCCCAGTCCCAGTCTCAGGCCCAACCGCATCTAGATCCAATTGATGCAGCCGAAACCGAGGTCCAGCGCGCCATCTACGAGCATGCGACCGATCAGTGGTATCGACCACGCGATGAATTCGATTTCTTTGAGGGTTAGTTGGATCCTTACATAGCAATCCTATCGAGTTGCCTATCAGAATATTGTCTTCGACTGAGTAAATTGCTTTTCAACCTAGTCCCTCTAAATGTACAGTAGTGTAACCCCAGATATAGCTGAAGCATAATCTTACTTACTTCTATCACCAACTGTAGCTAACTTATAACTTATAACTAACTTGTACTTAAGACTTAAGTTTTAAATAGAAGTTCGATCTTCACCTTCAGCCTATCTTATTTAGTCTAAGCAAGTCATTATGTTATTGTATATATAGATCTACATAATGTCTTTCCCAGCGAACATTGACAGAGCAAGTGTACCTAGAAATATCTATTAGACAACAGCGCAACGCAACGTTTAATAGTATTGCATTTTATGATTAAGTGTGGCCATAATATATAAATGAATATATATTCAACTGTAAATAAAACGAAAGAAAGTAGAAAATTTTGAAAAAATATTTATTGCAAAAATAGATATGCGCGTAATAACATTCTTACGCAAATATGTAAGTATATTATGAATAAAATCGTTTATAATGTATTTAATACGTTTACATAATATACTTTGATTTAGGTATATTTCAATTATGTAGCATTAATTTTCGCTAAAGGCATTTTCTGTATCAGTTTTTACAATTACATTTTAAGTGATTTTATAATAGTATTTACCATTTTTCA
The DNA here is from genome assembly GCA_035047405.1 of Drosophila stalkeri. Taxonomy (NCBI): domain Eukaryota; kingdom Metazoa; phylum Arthropoda; class Insecta; order Diptera; family Drosophilidae; genus Drosophila; species Drosophila stalkeri. The sequence continues at coordinate 29,623,259 of JAWNPR010000039.1, read as the reverse complement.
ATGTCAACTTTGTTCATCGAATAAAGAATTTAAATCTGAATAATTATACCTAATATTACATTTTACTTGATTTCTTTTCATTTTCTTTTAAGACCCATTTTGAATTTGGAAAGTTTTTTGATATTGCAAGAAAAGTATTTAAATTAAGTAAGGCATTACAAAGCCAGTTTTTCGATTGCCACACAATTAAATATATATATATATATATATATATATATATATATATATATATATTTTTTTTTTTTTTTAAACAATATAATTAATTGAGTAAGGTTTGCACACAATTTGATTTGAAACCCTACAGTGAGAATTTTTAAAACTCTCGTCCAGACAAACAACAATTATTTCACAAGCATTTAAGAATTACGTAAACTAGATCAGACATGGAGAAACATACAGAAATACAGCGCCCTTTTGAAAAGAAATATGTGGGCAAAATATGTGTTTTGCATAGACGACATTGAATACTCTACGTTAAGCGAAACGAATACAAAAAACTTTGTATAATATTAATACGCACTCCAATACTATTATCATATATATATAAATATATCTGCAAATCCTTAAATCTAAGAAAACTTCACAACTCGCTTAGTTGTGCTAGCCATTTGTTATAGGGACCCAGAGAAGCTTGTCCTGCTCCTTATCAACAGCATCCTTGATCTGTGTGCACATGTGTTTAATGCTGACTCCAGGAATTACGGCTAAATAAATATCACAAAATATAAATATAACAATATAATATAAATATAATTCAACAATTTAATTTCAGTTCATTTTCTAACAAAAAATTACTCACCGGATATATACTGTTTGTAGTCAAACTCTAGTTTTAATGCCCGTTCGTACATCTCCTTAGCTGCCTTAGCTGATATTTTGTCGGTGCCAAAGTCTCGGATATCGCGAATTTGTTTGGCCGACTTAAAGCGAAGCAACAAAACAATCGGATAAATTTGTAAACGTTGCAGTCGCTCCACCGCTGAGATCGACACATCCAGAATGCAATGGCGCCGATCCTGCATAAGATAATTAGTACATTTTTTTATATTTTCTTTAAATAGATACTTACAATTTTGCACGCATTACTGATAGCTTCCACGGTGGTGCATTCGAATTTATTACCACGTCGACGATAGTCTACGAATATGTTCTCTTTGAGACCCTCCTCCATCGCTTCCTGTGAACAGTCCATGGTCGTTACTTCGCACAGTTTAAACAAATTGGAAAAGTCGATCTTCAAGCGATCTATCAAGCACTCCGACAGTGGTCCAATTATTAACACTGGTCGACGTATTGGTGCTATATTAAAGAGAAATCTAATTAGCTCTAAAATCAAACATTAACAACAAATGTCGACTCACAGTCTAGGAGCTCTACCCGCTGATAACTGAGCACGCCACCATCGTCATTCAGAATGCCCGAGTCGGGAAAAAAGCTTAGCTGTGTGTTGCTAAAACTTGCTATCTCCGTTGAGTCGCGCGACGAGCTTCGCTGGTTTTTCTTGCGACGAAAAAATGATCGACGTGCTGAGGTGCTGCCGCGACGCGCTGTGCCCGTATCACAATCCACAACTTCGCCTGAACGCAGCTCCTCCTCCACCCTTAAAAGAGCAAAGTAAACAGTTAATAATTGATTTTCTAACAGTCTAAAGGAAAACTTACTTCATTTGACTTGGAATAACGCCACACTCTTTTCGGTGTCCCATTGCATCTAATTTCCATGCGCGCCATAGTCCAAAGGTTCCATTGAATACCGTATTATCCACATAAAGCACCTCGTCCTTGATAAAACGCAAATCCTCCTCATTCAGTTCACCAACTCGATCAAACCCCACTCGTATATAGAACGAATCGCCTGGTTTATCCTTGATTTGCTTGAGTGCTTCAAATAAGAGGACATGAATTAGAATGTAAACGTTTCATTATGCAAAAACTCAACTTACTTTGCAACTTGTTCTGCACTAGCATGGTAACAGTGTCCGTGAGCTTCGAGATCTCATTCGCAGCCTGTTCAGCAGTAACTCCGCTTAAATCGACACCGTTGTACTCTAATATGAGGTCACCCTTACGTATCCCGGCATGATCTGACGGAGAACCGGGTGCCACATCATGCACATAGATTCCAACCTTGTTGCCACCAAAAAGCTTAATGCCCAGATTCTTCGACTTGTCCATGTGCAGTGTGACAAAACGCAGACCTGTAGATATGTATGGAAATTTTTAAATTTTACATTGATGTATTCAGCTAAGAAATATTAAGAAATATTTCACTGTTTCACTAAATGATCTTTTGATAGTTTAGTTTTATGAATATGAACAGAATATTCTGATAACTTATTTAGGTGTAGTATATTTAATATCTACGCAATATAGAGTATACTAATATGAGGTCCCTCTCGTGTCTTTTACATTTAACATTTTACATTGGTAATATCTTAGTATGCATGTGAATATAGATCAATTAAAGGAATATATTAGTTAATTCGATAGCTAATTATTGATAAGGCTGTTGGTATATTCAGCTAACCAATTTAAGGAAAATCTTAGTTTAAGATTTAATTGAAAATTAAGTCTAGTTCGATCAAATGAATATTAGTGTGACTAAATCATTAGTCACATAGAAGAAATTTATAGCAAATTATTCCACTTTCTTCGCTTTTCAAGAACTTCTATTCTATTTAAATATTTAAATCATTGCTAAACGCTTATCATTTACTTTCCATTCTATTAACTAATTTGATTTAATGTAACTCACCTTCTGTAGATACTGATGTCGCAGCGGACGGCAGACTGAGCTTGGTGTCCTCGTCGTAAACAGTCGAAGTGGCCGAGGCAGTGGTCGTGGTTGTTGTGGCCGCCGAGGACGGCATGTCTTGGCTGCTGCTAATATCCGACTGATTCTCCAGACTATCTGTGAAGCTCTGATCCTTAATGGATTGATGAGAGAGCGGTGCACGCGTAACGGAGACCGCGGACGGAAGCAGAGACAGCGGCTGCATCGGCAGAGTCGTTTGCACACTGCGAGCCGGCGGTCGCGGTGAATTCCTAGGGGTTGGCGAGCCCGAGTGATTGAGAGGAGATTCTGGTTCCAAATTGTGTGTGCCTTCGTACTCAGTTGTGTGAAACTCTGTGCAAGAAAGTGTAGTTAATAACTATAGATAGTATGGAAGCGGTGTTTGTGTTTACTTACTCTCTGGATTATACTGCACCAGCATTGTGAAGGAATCACCGCACTGCCTCAGTACATTTGCGGCTATTTCATTGGTGGCCGCACGCATATTGATGCCACATACTTCCAAGAGTTGATCGCCCACCTGGAGACCGGCACGCATTGCGGTACTCTTGTCGGCAACAGTTGACACGAAAATACCGCCACCATTCTTGTTGCACTGTATGGTAATACCTAACGACTTATCGCGCTTATCGATCGTGACTCTTCTAAGGTCTCCAGGGCATAAAAAATCCGTCGCAACATTCGAGTTGCGTTTGCCACTGCCACTCGGTCCGCCATGGCTCAACACCTCCACGTGAACCTGCGGCATCGGCGAACCACGGCCACTGCCGCCGCCACCTCCTCCACCGCCCACGCCGCCATTAACGCTGTTCACATTGACGGCATAGTTGTTTTGCAGCGACGAGTTCATCAGCGAGACTGGCACGCCTGTGCTGCCGCTGGTCGCGTAGTGATGGTCAATGGATCCGGAGCTGTTCTTGACCAGGCTGCTGCTGTTCTGCCTGTTGCTGGCCACGCTGGGATTCGACGGAATGCGCAGGCGCTGATTGTCTTTCTTTCGCGGAAAGGTTCCGCCCTCGTAAATGACGCCATTCCCCGACCCCACGACGCCAGCCAGACTGTACGGATAGTGAGACTGCGGCTGATTGTAATCGCTGTACGGCGGGTGCTGGATGTGCTGATGTGGGTGTGAGTGTGGATGCTGTTGACCTGGTACAAAGTCCAGTTCCGTGGGTATGCCAATCGTGCTGTTGTTGCTCGCATTTTCCAGCTGAGCTGACTGCGGCGCCTGTGGTGTCGACGCCATCGCTGGCGGCGGAGGCGAGGGTAGCGTCAAGGGACTGGAACGTCGCATGTAGCGCGCCCATTGAGTGCTGGGCTGAAAACTGGGAAAGAGTTGCGTATGCCGATTGCCCACCGTCGCCATGTGCGCCTGATGCGGTGGCAAATAGTTATGCCCGCCCGTGACCAGAATGCCGGAGCCGATGCTCTCGCTATCGCTGGGATACTTGGGCACGTGCTTCGGCGGCATCGGCGGCACATTGCGCTTTCTGTAGACATTGCTCTCACTTATGGGTGGACTCTTGGCCGACAGCATGGACTCAATGGAGTTTTGTGACTTGAGCGAGATGATGTCCACGGGTCCGCCAGAACTGGAGCCGGCCGAGCCGCTGCCGCCCGAGACCCGAGGCGGCGGGTGAACCGGCATGAATGTGGCGTTCACCTTGGGCATTGGCAACGGCAGCGGTGGCGCCGGCTGCTGAAACATGTCGAACATCTGTTGCTTACGCGTTGGAAACTCCCCGGCAGCCACTGCCGGAACGACCTGCTGCTGTGCCTGCTGGCCGCTCGTCTTGGGCTGATAGAAATCCCCGCCACTGGGCGGAATATTCAGCGAGAACCGATGTGGATTGTGAGAGCGGATGGAGCGCTCTTGGCCATGCAGCTTCACTCGAGCATTGGCCCCCATCAGCGGTGCGGGTCGCTGCATCATTGACTGCTTATCCTCCGACGACGACGCGCTGACCACGCCTCCATATAGTGAGTGGCGCGGATAGGTGACGCCCACATTGCCGGGCTGAAACAGAGTGGAGGCCACGTTGCTAACGGGATTTGAGTTGCGATTAGGATGCGTCTTGATCGCGCCTCCATTCAGATTGCGCGGTTTCGACAACTGCGGCGGCAGCGGCGGTGGTGGCAGCTCCTGTAGCTGCAGCTGCGGTTTCGACTCCACCTGCTCAACGACGTCGTCGTCCTTGTCCACATTGATGGGTCCAGCAGTGAAGAGAGACATCAGCGCACGTTTCTTTTCGCCACCTCGCTGGACGATGGTGCCCGTTGGATTGTCGTGCGAGATGTTGGTGCGGGGCCAGGTGCCCATGCTTTTAGCCTCCTTTTCGCCCTTTTTGCCTCGCTTGTGGCGCTTGAAGAGATTCTCTTTGCTCTTCTCCGAGCTGTTCTCGCTCAGCACCGAGTCTAGCGCCGCAATGGCCACGTCGTGCTCCTGCTCGAAGCTGTCGTCGGCCGTGCCCGGTTTACTGAACTTCAGTTTGCGTAGAAAGTCTGCGAATTTGGACGGATGTTTGGCGGCGCCACTGCTGCCGCTAGCTACTCCACTGCTGCTATTCAACTGCTGCATGGAGTCAATAGAGCTGTCGGTCTGGGCCGATGAGCTGGTCATGCGGCAATGGGCGTCCGACTGCTGCTCCGGCACATACTTCAGGGCGAATATGTTGACGGTGTCAGTGTTGAGCAGCTGCATCACTTCATCGATGGATTGCAGAGAGTCCATTGACTTGTTATTAATACTCAGCACGCGATCCCCCACATCAAGCTCCGGCTCGTAGAAGGCCAGCGAATTGGGTTCGATCTTAGCTATGAACACACCCATATCCAGCTGCAGTCCGATGGCGTCGCGGCCATTTGTCTTTAGTTGCACGGCGTACGAGTGTCGCTTGCTGTGCCGTGTGCGGGAGACGAGCAACAGGCAGCGGGGAGCACAGGCGCGGATCTCGTCGAGGACCATGCGCTTCGACAGACCCTGACAATCCAAGTTGTTCACCTTGCAGATGACATCGTTGATCTTCAGCTTGCCAAACGCCGATGAACTGTTTGTGACGCCGCAGACCAGCTGACGCTTGTTGCTGTCATCAAGGATTATGCCCAGATCCGAGTCGTGGTAATTGCACAATTCGATTTCCAGCAGATCTTCGCCGCTCTCAAAGCTACTCAAGCGAAAGCTGCGGCGCGATGAACTGTCGAAAGGCGTTGCTGGTGTCGATATGGTTTGGCTCTCCAGCTGCTCCTTGAGCGCATCGATTTTCTTCTGTGCTTCGTCCTTTTGCTTCTTAATCTTCTCACTGTCGCGTATTGCCATGAGCAAATCAGATATCGCCTTATCGCGCTCCTTGCGCAGATTATCGCAGAGCGTCTTTACCGAGTCACGCTCCTGCACGATCTTCTCCCGTTGCGAGATTGCCCAGTCTCGCACGCGTTTCGCCTCTTCAGCGTCTTGCACGGCGCGATCGACTTCAGATTGAGCCTTGTCCAGGCTCTTGCGTAGCTTTTCTAACTCCTCCTTGCTGTCGTTGCTGAACTCCTTCGACCAACTGCTTTCGCGTGATTTAAGTAGATCCCGCTTCTTGTGCTCGGCATTTGCTAACTGCAACGCCTTCAATTCGGTCTTGTATACGAGCTCATCTTTCTTGAGACGATCGATCTCTTTATTGGCCAGCGCCAGGTCATCCGACATCTTTTGATGCTCCTGCAGCACATTGTCCTTCTCAGAGAGCAGCTGATTGAGTTCCTCTGTCAGCGAAACGACGTGCTTCGTCTCCTTGGACAACAGAACTTTTAAGGTCTGATTCTCGTCGCCACGTTCACGGTAGAAGTTTCGCTCCTTCTCTAACTCGATGTAGGATTTCTTGTACTTCTCTCGCTCCATTGCTATTAAATTGCGTTCCTTCTTTATTTCCGCCAGCTTCTCGCTGCTGTTGCAGCTCCCATCGCAGGGCGTTTGCATTTTACCATAGTAAAACGCATTGTTGCCGGGTGTCGACGGCTGCGAAGCCGAAGGATTTCCATTATTTTGATTCTGATTCTCAAGCAGCATCAATTTGTGCTTTAGGCGCGCACTCTCGGCCACAATGTCCGTATACTTATTGCGATCTGCCATGTAGTGCTCCTGATACAGATTTAGCTGCGTGGCGAGCTCATCACAACGTCGCTCCGAGTTTGAGTGCTGATGCCGCAGCGTGGTTAGGTCGCACATCGCGACCTCGTACTGCGACTGCAGCAATTCGTATTTCTTCCCATTGCCTCCAACTCCCCCGCCGCCGCCTACGCTGTTGACCACCTTTGTTGGCCCATTGTTGTTGGCCATATTGGCAGCCGTTGTGCTGCCACTTGAGTTCGAAGGCGGCCGTAGTGTATTATCATATCCCACATATTCCGAACTTTCTTCTGTAATTTATAGCGCAAATATATATTCAGAATAATCATTGTAGAATGATGCTCTATAAACTCACCTTCTTGACTGCTTGTGCTGGTCAACGAAAGGTCACCAGATGCCATTTTCGCCATCACAATTTCATTATCATCATTTTTTCCAATATACAATAATCAGATATGAAGTTAAGCTGAATAAAAAAAATTAAATTAATAAAATTGAATTTAGAAACTCAATTTAGTTTTTTTTTTTTTTGCTTAACTATAAGGCACACCGATCCGGTTTTCCTCTAACAATATAGATAAACTGTGCTTCTACACTTTTTATATTTTGTTTGTTATATATTATTTATACAATTGAAATTAATATATATTGAATGTGTTTATTCTTTCTATCAATATAGATATCAAATATATCAGTATTTTTTCGTTTTTTATTGATATTTATTTTTTATTATGTAATTTTAATTAATTAAATTTTGTTTATGTTTGAATTAGTATTTTATTTGACTTCATTGGTCTTAATATAATAAAAATATTTATAAAAACCATTCCATTTCCGGTTACAACGGGCAGTAAAAAGCCAAAAACAAGGCAACTGAAGACTTAATGGAGTAGCAGAAGCTTTAAACTAGCTATAAAGCTAGTTAAGCTTTTAAAAGGCTAATGACTCTAATATTGCTAACTGTTGTTGCCGCAATTGTTGTTGTTTTTGTTGCGCAAATTGAATGCGCGGTGTATCTCGTAAGCACAAAAAGTGGGAGAGCGTCGACAGTAACTAACTAAAAGAATTAATTGAGTCAGCCAAGCAGAAAGTGTAAATTAAACGCAGTACGTGCATTCCCAATCGAAGAGAAAAAGTTGTCGTATAATAGAAAAAGGGAAAAATATGAGAGCGAGAGAGTCAGAGAGTAAGACAAAGAGAGCGAGAGAGAGGCAAACATCAGGAAATTTTGCCAATTGGAGTGAGCGTTATGGAATAAAACATATGGACATACATACATACATAATTGTGTGCGTGTGTGTGTATGCATGCATATATGAATATTCATGTCTCTATGTATGCATGTTGAAACCCACACGCACACACACATAGGCGCATACGCAAACGCAACAAATGAATGAAAACGAACGACTACACCCCATTTCAGCCCCTGTGCTTCACTTAACGTTGAGGATGCGAATGCGCAACTGGCAAGTTTACGTTTTACGATTGTTTTACTATTTAATAATTGCAACAAAAAAGCAGGATATAAAGTAGATTAAAGGTCAAACTCCGAAAAAAATTTTATTTTTTGCATTTCCCACACACACACACACAGAACATATGTTGATGAAAATAATCTTGAAAAATAAATTAGAAATCACTAATACAAAAAAAAAAAAAAATGTAAAAAACGTAAAAAAACAACCTTCAGATTTTAGACAGTGCAAACGTCACTTCTTTATTTTCACTCTGTTCGTTTCATTACTTAAGGTGGAGATCGGATCTTGGTGGCCGATTAAGCGGCCTGTTGGTTCGATTTTATCACTTTCCGTTCATTTTTAATTTTCTTTATTCAGCTGCTGACGTTCACGCTTGCTAATCAAATTGATATTGTAATTTAAATTAAGTAAATTTATTTCAACGAAAAGAAATATAAAATAAAAATAAAAAGATTTCGCTGCGAAAGTTACAGTGCGACCGTATCCCCCGAAACTGAAATACTGATGTACGATTCAGCAATGAAACTATTTTCCAGAAAAATACCAATTCATCTAAGCCATCGCTCAAATATGCAGGTCGGGGTATTCCGTAAAATTTACAGTGGCTAAAACTATTATTATTATTGTTAGTTTTAATTTACAATTGTATACTAAAAAGTTTTTTATTGAAATTTGAAATTTATAGTTTTTCTTTTCATATGCTGAAAAATAATAATACAGAAAAATAGCTAATTGATACATATTTGTTATTGACTTACTCATTTTCTGTCCACGAATATTTTCTGGCTCAACCGAAAGCTTGGCAGCATTACAGAAAAACCATATCCATGCTCCTCCGTTAACAGAATGGGTTTCTGTTAAAACACGTATTTTTATGCCCACTGTTGCTATTCAGTATTTTCTTTTACTAATGAAATACTGGTATTTTTTTGTTGTAATACGTTTTGATTTGACTCGAGTGACAAAATAACACTTTAAACAAATTAAAAAACAAGACAACTAAGCATTTATTTAGTGAAACATATAGATAGTACATATATGTTAATAGTGTTAAATGTAATTATTGTAATTTTTCTTTCAAATATCATTATGTATGTGTAAATAGTAAATTGTCTTAAAATAGACAACTCTAGACTAATCTAAACCTAATTTAAATACACAAATTATGTACTAAATAACTATATCTGCTTCAAGCCCCAATGATTCCGAATGCTTTTTCGCTTTCATGCGTAAATCCGCTATGCTAGAATTCTTGTGCGCTGCAGCAAAAGCGGCCAAATGAAGCGGATATTGCGGCAACGGAAAAAGTCCAGCGGGTCGACTTCTATTATTTATTGCGGCCGCATACTAAAAATATATAAAAATAAAAATTAAATAAAATACATACATATATATAATGATGCATAATATGCACAATTCACCTGATGAGCCGCAGCTGAGAGTATAGCTGGATCGAAGGCGGAGAATGCAGCCGCTGCTGCAACGCTGCCCGAAAAATGTTCAGCGGCGGCCGTTACAACGGATATCGGAGATGGAGGCCGCTTATTAATTATATTGACGGCGTTCTTTCCTCCGGTTGGCTGCTGTACACTGCAGAGTCCATTAGTCGAGGGAATCATCGTCGTGTTTGTGTTGCGGATATTGGCCAAGTTAACATAAGGCGCAACGCGACAAGGCTCAAGCGGCGTCGACACCGGCGGACTTCGACTGCTTAATAAAATTCCTAAAACATTTTATGTCTTTTTAATAAAGAATTAAAACGTACTTGAAATATTAAAAAAACATCAGTCTTGATCATTATCATAAATACATAGAAGAAATTAAACTTTATAATTATTTTTGTAATTGTACTTTCTAATAATTATATTATTTTAATTTGGAAGAAACTAATCTCTCCACAATTCTGACAAATTCATTGAAGTGAAGTTTAAAGGGTGTCTTTCCGTTTATTTTGAAAGATATATTCATAGAATTTCAAGCTCATCACTAATTATACTCTGTTCCCAAAGGGAAAAAGAGTATATTGACTTTGCGCAATGTCCGTTTTGCTGTCCGTCCGTCTGTCCGTATGAACACAATATTTTTCGGCGTTATTAGAGCTAGAGACTTGAAATTTTGAACATATACTCATGTATGCTCCCGAATTATAAAGTGTAAAAAAAATCCCGATCCGCCCACTAGGGGTGTGGCAAATTGGAATATGCGTGTGCCCATATGCCAGTAATCATATTAGTTGATGAGCTAGAGAGTTGCAATTTGGAATGTATATTCGCGGTGACAACCCAAGTTCAAAAAGTTATGGCGGATATATCTACTCCCATTGGGGGCGTGGCAAATAGGGAAAAACGTATCTTCTACAGCTTAAAAGCTAGAAGGCTGAAATTTCGCATGTGAGCTAAGGTAATGATTCTATGAAGATCGATTTAAAAGTTATATCTCTACGCCCATTGGGGGCGTGACAGATCAGACTTGAATATACTTGTGCTATATTTGGAACACTATTGACACTAGAAAATTGGCATGTATACTCGGGTTGACTACCCAAGATCAATAAGCTATGGTAGATAAATCTACGCCCACAGGGGGCGTGGCAAACCGCAAAAGTTAATATCTGGAAGGTTCAGTTACTAACGGCTTCCTCTATCGATGACCAAAAAATAATTTTATATTTATATATTTTTCAGCCTCCTTGGGGGCGTGGCATATCGAAAAATACCCTGTAATTTTCGGAATTAATTTTGGAATGTAAGCAACCAAATTTTGCAGTTATGTTACCCTCGGCTCTTTCTAAGAACTGGCAAAAAATTATGCGCCTACGCCCACTGGGGGTGTGGCAAATCAGCAAAGAAATTTGTTGTGGCCAACTGCATCATTCATGCTTATAAATAGCTTAGTAGTAATTTTTAAGATGGCATAAAGCATTTAAAATAATTATAAAAATATTAATGAATTTAAACAATAAAATTTATAAGTTTTCGAATAAAAAACAAAAAGTTTCCAGCGGAATTTGATCCCAGGGCATTTTACATAGCATGCAATCGTTAGCTAAATCTAAATAAGTTCATTGCTACACAACACACAATTCAATCGCAATCCTTAGTCTTTGTATGTAGTCTTTGTATGTAGGCAAAGAAAATCAATTAATTGACGCGCACAATATTTTGTTGCTTGCCGAAATATTTTGTTTATTAAATGTTTATTAAATAAATAAATTGCACCTACAGGAACGGAGTATATTGCAGTTAGTTGCGCCTAACTGCAACGTTCTTAATTGTTATACCCTGAGCCCATTGAAAATAGGAAATCAGGGTATAATGGTTTTGTTAAAAGTATGTAACAGGCAGAAGGAAGTGGCAGACCACACAAAGTATATATATTCTTGATCAGGGCGACGAGAAAAGTTGATATAGCCATGTCCGTCTGTCCGTGTGTCTGTATGAACGCATCGATCTCAGCAACTAACTTCTACACCGTTTTAGCTAGAGACTTCCAATATGTATATTTAGATAGATATTATGGATACGCAGATTCTGTAATTCTCAGATTTTGGAAGTATTTAAAATACTTAAGACTTGTGATTTAGCAAATAGACAAATTTGAATTTTATTACTATATTCTGCAAGTTTCATGAAGATCGTCCATCTAAAAATGGAGTTATAAGCGTTCAAAGTACAGCCCATCCCACCCCCAACCGTCGGCAGCAACTGCGCGGTTAGCAAAGCGCGCGCTATACGTGCGTAAAGAAGAAGAATATTAATTTTTTTGCAGGGTTCAGGGTATCTCGTAGTCGAGCCGTCTCGACTAGAGCCTTGTTACTTGTTTTTCCACTGTACATTCACTTATATAAATACCTTTACATAGGTAAGACAAATTTGCATTTCAAAATTTGGTAACAGAATTTAATATTCGGTAGTCAGGTTTGGGTTTGCAAGTATCTTCATTAACATAAGTACAGTGGAGCCTTGGTTAAAGAACACAATTCGTTCCAGCATGTTGTTCGTTAAGCGAAACATTCGTTAACCGAAACTACAAGATCTTAAAAACTGTTGCACTTAAATTGCATGCAAAATAAAGTTGAAAATATTAAAACGGTCAGTGGAGTGCACTATAATGTGTCAGAAATGTTGCATAAAATAAACATTTTCAAATTTTTTGTTGATCATTATGCGAAACATTGTTCGTTAAGCGAAACTTAACCTTAAAATAAGGTTTAAGGTTATATCAGATACATATATATCATATATGTATATCTACTGAATGCCATACCATGATCTTAATATTCCGCACAATATGTTGCTTCACTTATTCGAAACCAGTTCCGTTTTCCATTTCCTACTTCCCGTCGCTATTTGCGTGAGTTTGTTTCTATGTGTAAATAATTTACATAAGGACATACCGTAATACAAGTACATAAATACAAATGAACATCCCAATTTGGCAAATCGGTACAAAAATTCGTGACAAGTAATTGAATTCATTTTCTAATTTATTGCCATGAAAACACCCTCGAGTTGAGTTGAGTTGAGTTGAGGGCTGGATTCGTCGGATTCTCTCGCACTTACTGCTGCCGCAATCTGCTGATGCTGCTGGGGGCGAGTCCAACACTCGACCAAGGCCAGACGGACACATATCAAAATGACACTCCAGGGAGTACAAGGCCAAGACCAGGTTGGCCTCGTCATTTATGCAGTGTTTTGCTTTTGGGGCAATAAAAAGTCTGAGAATTGATATAAGTCCATAAAACGATTCCTTACTCTGTATGAAAAAGGTTCTCTCTCTCTGTGTATGTGTGTGCGTGTGTTTTTTTATTCGAATTTTAATTTGATTACTTTATTTTTGCTTGCACGGCCTTCTAGCCGCCTCGCCGCTCAGGTCTTACCCCTCCAAAAATCCATTTCATTCAACAATTTATGTGCATGCCATGCACTTTAGTTAAACTCGAGCGAACTGAATCATTGATATATTGTAGGACCTAATTTCTTAAGCATATATGAAAGTTTTTCGTTGCTATGAAATATAGCTAAAAAAGAAAATAACAATCATAATAAAAATAATATACAATTGTATGTTAGGGTAGCGAGCAACTAAGACAAAGTAGTTCTATTACGTATAAACTTTTTTACTGACAATATTTCTGTAGCTAAAGGAGAGAGTCATATGAACTCATGTTGCAATATGTACTTTTATCACTTTTTTGTGAATCTAATACTATCAGTTTCACTACCATTCGATCGCGTACAATATTGATGTGAGCTCTTTTGACATATATTCAATTCGAATGTAAGCCCAATCACAGTATTTGCGAATCACTGTTAAATGACTGTAGATTGTGCGCTATTTACTGTTAACTGATTTTCTGTTAAATTACTCTAAGCTGCTTAAAGTTAATTTCTATTATTTTAAGTTTTATCGAAGGACTTTTCTGTGGCGTCCCAATATTGATCAACTTGGAGTTAACACATTTGTAATTTGTGTGCATCGCAATGGACATCTCAAGAATGCACAAATTGATAAAAATTAGGGCTTTAAGCTAAATTCATAATTTAAATTACCGTAAAAAAATTAAAAATAAAGAAATACCCTAGATAAAAATGCAGCCTACTTTCAGAACAAATATAAATCTTTTAAATCTAACAAAAAAATAATAATTTTCATTAAAAAGATCAAAAGTCGCGCTCAATATGAAATTCAATGCTTGCAAGCAGCAAGCTAACACATATCTTGGCACAACCCAGTATTTTTCAATTTCTAACCCAGTATTTTACAATCGTGTTTATTTCTCAGTGTATAGGTGATAAGCTAACAGATATCTTACCATTACCCAGTATTTAACAATCCTGTTTCATTTTTTAAACCAGTATATTATATTCGTGACTCAATTTTTAACAGAGCTTTAACACATTTCTTGTTTTGACATGTTTTTTGTTTTAACTGAAAGTAACTAAAGTTTTCCTCACCCTACATGAACTAATAGTAATAAGTACGTACTTCCGACTTCCACATTCGAACTTTTTTATACACCCCCAGCTCAATAGACTTAAAGACTTGAAATGTTACAACAATATCAAATAATTGTTATGGTGGCAACAAACTTTGTTTCCTGCGCAACCATAAATGAGTCTCAGAACGGAGTCCCCGTCGTGTGCTCTGTAGCCAAAATCATAAAGTCATAATTAATAGATATCATACTACTACAGCAGAGCAGCTGGATACAAGTAGGGCTGACTGGGCGAAAAGAGCGAGACAGTAGAGTAGAAATTTAATTTACATTAATTTAATAATTGTAAATGTGTAGGGATTTTCTATATCACGAAGATGCTAACTGGTCTCAAGCCTCTGTTCACCAAAAAGTTTTTCACTTTTACGTTCTCTCTTTAATTTCTATTTACACCCTTCTTAAGTTCTCTCGTTCGTTAATACCGTCCTAAGCCACAATCCTTCCTCGTCGCTATATCGAACACGGAGTTGATTTGAATTTATGCAAATTTAAAAGAACACGCCAATTAGTTAAGTAAATGTTGAAAGTTTACAGCTTAACTGTGTAACGCCGTAGTTCTCTTAATGTAATGTCTGTTCCCTCTGTGAAAATATTTAACCAACTGTTTAACACAATATGTCATGGTTTCGCAGTTTATTCAAATGTATCATCATTAATATATCAAAACCTTCACCCTCGTCTCTACCCCTCGCTCACCCTCTCTCTCACCCTCTCTCTCACCCTCTCTCTCACCCTCTCTCTCTCTCTCTCTCTGATTGCTTCCTTCCCGTTCATTCATCAACACCCCCTCAGTCCGGTCGCTGCTCTGCTCTGCTCCACTCAGCCTCACGGTTAACATTTTTATTTTCCACTTTTACGGCTGGAATATTTAATTTGATTAAGTTGGCAATGATTTGTGTCGCTGTCACCAGGCCGCAGTTAAATATACATGGATGTAGCATATATTTATACAAAAGGGGATATTTTGTTTCGATTTTCGGAAAATCACAGCAGATGCGAATTTCAAATTTTCAGGCAATAATTTTAATTTTAAGTTTGATTACATACAAATTTCTTAAATTGTCATACTCGTCGTTCGTGAAGTGAAAAGGGTATACTGATTTTTCAAAGTGATTATATTGATGTCTATCTAGAGACTTTATTCAAATTAATAATTAATCAGAATTTACTTCAGAGAGTTTTATGTGCAGGAAGTGCTACATCGTCTATGGGATAAAGAATACAGCATGAAAGCTTGATTCAAATTCACATCATTTGAAGTTTGATCAAATTTTAAATATATTTACTTGGGTAATCGTTGCGAACTATGTTCTTTCAACTCCACCTATTTCCACGTTCATACCTTTGCTACAAAAAAATAATATTGAGGTATCTCTGCTATAAAAAGAGAAGAAATGGGATCTTGTAGTCATCGAATTTCAATACGAATTGAAATATATTCAAGAGGTGATGTTTTTTTTCTCTATATATAGTAGATATAATTTGATATATTTGAGAAAGCAAGTGCGTAGAGTAAGATAAAATTTATTATGTAGTAGAATAACATACAAGAATCGTCGATTTTCGTAAAGCGCTCAAAGCGTAAGTTCATTGAGCATGGAATTCGATCAAATCTGAAATTGAGTGCAACCTAATGCACAAAGAGAAAGTTCAGAATAACACACATGTATGTGTTGAATAATTGAAGATTTAAAGTTTAAAACAAATCAAGATTTTTTAGTTCCACTCGATTTAGTTAGATTTAATCTTTGGATTGGACATGATAAAAATGCATTTAATTTAATTTCGATAACATAAACAAGTGTTAAGTTCAATGGCATCATTTGCATCTTTTTCATTGATATGCATATCTCTTCTTGTATTTATAATTTTAAATATTTCTTTCATAATAACTTATTCGTTGAATATATTTCAATCATAATAAACAAACTTTTATTGGACAGTGAGAAGAGAAAACACTATATATGAAAGGATTCTATACCAACAGTTAAATACTTGACTTACCTTTATGCATTTGGTTTTCATGCTTTCGACATTTCGCTCTTCTATTCTGGAACCAAACCTAGAAAAATATAGAAAATTCAAAATTAATTATTTAAAGTAAAAATGAGATTTTATTAATGATTTACTAAGAATTCAAAACATGTATAGATGAAAAGTTTTGTGTTTTGTATGGCATTTAACTTTAAAATATAAAACCATTAATAAAATTAAAAAAGTATTTCACTTAAAATGTAGCAATTGAAAAGTGAAGCAGAACTAGTACAAAATGAACTGTTTAAAAACTATAATCTAATTTTTTTGTTTTTTTTTTTTCTACATATCTTAAATAAAATCCAAATACATAAATTTTCCTCATATGATTTAAGAGCTTTTACCCAAGTGTAGCTATGCTATCTTAAACTAGCCAAACATATATCGAAAGTCCATTTGTGGAATATCTGGCAAAAACTCTAACGAGCTCTAAGTGTAGGCATATCTCATTTCCATTAGTTCGAATAAATTGATTGTAAATTGTCGTGCATAGGACGGGACTTGTAATTTATAGTACTTGCTAGAAGAACCAGTAGCTTGTTCATATATTACCACATAGCGGTCCATTAAGAGTCGCCCTGATTGAGCATTTAACTTATAATCGGCCCCCTGTTGTTGCCACGAATCTCTTACTTCGGTATAATTGTAACGAAGGGCGGCGTAAACCACTTAACACCCCATATCTTTCTTTTCGTAACTCTGGTGGTTGCAAAGCCAAAATTTTGTAACACAACTAACTTTTGGTATAGAGTAGAAAGCAGCATTATAATGAATATCAATTGTATTTCAATTTATGTCCAGGCATTTGTCTAATTTCTGCATATTAATCATTATCTATTTGTCAGTTCCATAATATTTGATGACAGTTCTTAATACTCTCGCTGAAGGAATAAAAAGAGTTTATTAGTTTTCTGGAATCTTAATTCACTGCGTATCATCAGCATTGTACATTCCACGTGGAACATTAATGCTTCATATTTTCTACATTATTTAGATTTACTATTACCATTTTTTTTATAGGACTCAGGCTTACTAATACTTAATTCCATATCTATTTAGTAGGTTTTAAAAAAATCTTTTCAACAGCTTGCTTATTCTTCTTTATAAAAAGTTTAAGATAATATTATTTATATATGCATTTTTTTAATGATTAAAAGTCCAGTTTTTTTTTATTTTTACAAGAATAAAATAGAGACAAATAAAAAAAATTTATTTCAGCTCGAAATGTAATTTTAGGTCACAAAGCGGATCTTTATGAAAAAAGTTACTATAAAAAGATATGATAATTTTATTTTGATTGAATTTTTATTATATATGTGTGTATATATTTTCTAAAATGATTGATTTGAGTAGAATAAAACAGTCAACAAAATTATATATTCAACATTAACAGAGAATATGAAGACTGCGTACGTATAAACTTGAAAATAGTATTTATATAGTCGTGTATACCCTTAGTTTATAAAGGGCACTGCCCCTTCAATGTGTACAAGTCTTTGTCCTTTGCAACTTAACTGATAATTCCTAAGGCACTATTAAACATTTGAATATTTATTGCTATATATTACAATTGGAAAAATATCATAGAAAGATATAAATATGACTATAACCCAATTGGAATATAATATGACTAAAACCCAATTGGAATATAATTTATAAAGGACTTGAACATTTATTTCTACATATTACTCTTATATATGGCCAATTATAATTATTTTATATTTTATATTAGAAATAGCTATTTCTCTGTCGAAAAGCAGTAGCTAAAAACTGTATAATATAAATTTATCTCATTAGTTTTATATGAATGCATATTGTTAAAAAATATCAATGGGAAACAAGCAATAAAAAAATAATAATAATAAATGAATAAATGAAATATATCGTAAGCAATTGTACATCAGTTATACATCTATTTGTATTGAGGCATAGTAACTTGGTAAATTTTTATCTTTCATTACTAAAACTCTATTTGCTTTTTATATTGGCTTTCTCTAGCTATATCAACTAGGAAAAGCTAAATGATAACTCTTAGAATTTTGCAGGTCGCTGAACTCCTCCATAGACAGAGACGAACTGCCCATTGAGTCGTGGCAGATCAAATGCCATTGATTGCTTTTATAAATCGGTTACACCCGACTGCAACATTTATACTTGCTCTTTGTTTACCTGTACTCGTGCTTCACTCAGTCCCAAGCGCTGGCTCAACTCCTCCCGCATAAAGGCATCTGGGTAATGGGTCTCCTCGAAGAGTCGCTCCAGTTCGTTCAGCTGCTCAAGCGTGAAGTTTGTGCGCGATCTTCGCTGTTTACTGCTGAGTCCTGAGTGTTCCATGCGGGCTATGTTTGTGTCTCCTATGCTTGACTGAGGTTCCGGCGACATAGATATACTCTTCTCAGAACTGACCACCTTATGCAACGATAGTTCCGGGGAATTACTATCGTTGGAGCACTCATTGATGTTTATAGTGATTGTTGCAGATGTTTTCGTAGCTTTGATTTTTGCAAGGAAAGTGAATGAAATTAAAAATATATATATATTTAGTGACTAACTTAAAGTTGATTATATACTAGTATCTTAAATTTAAGTTAAGCTAGCACTAATATTGGGTCAGTCATAGAAACATATGTGTGCTGGAATATATAATCTTAAAGGTTATTAGAACTCTTTTATAACACTGTAAATCTTAATTGAATATATAAATTTATTGTATAACACTTTTTCGTCACTTTTAATATTTTATAACACTTTTAAATTCTAACATTCAAACGTTTTGCTTAGGCACATATGTATGTATATTTCTGATTTCATGCATTGTCCTGTACAGCTATATAATATAACACACTGCACTACTTATAACACTGTATAATAATATTGTTCAATAATCTCATATGCAACCGTTTTGTATAATACATATAATTTGCATTTCTACTTTTGATCACTAGAGTATAGTATAATACATTGATAAACACAAGCAATACTAATTTATAAAATAAAACAAGTAAGAAGGCTCTAGTCGAGACGGCTCGACTACGAGATACCCTGAACCCTGCAAAAAAATTAATATTTTTCTTCTTTACGCACATACAAGCGAGCGCTCTGCTAACCGCGCAGTTGCTGCCGACGGTTGGGGGTGGCATGGGCTGTACTTTGAACGCTTATAACTCCGTTTCTAGATGGACTATCTTCATGAAACTTTCAGAATATATTAATAGCATTCAAATCTGTCCATTTGCAAAATTACAAGTCTCTAGTATTTGAAATACGTTTTTTTTCAAATTGGGGGCGAAGGGGGCGTGGCATCCAAAATCTGAAAATTACATAATCTGCGTATCCATAATATCTATCTAAATATAAAAATTTGAAGTCTCTAGCTAAAACGGTGTAGAAGTTATGCTCAAAAAACCTAAAAAACGTAAACGAATTTTCGATTTTTTATCGATAATTAAGGAATGGGATGAGTTATCGAAAAAACAAAATAAACTTGTACTGCGTAACTAAGATACGAGTGTTCATGTAAAATTTCAGCTCTCTAGCTTTTGTAGTTTCCGAAATCTCGACGTTCATACGGACGGACGGACAGACGGACGGACGGACGGACGGACGGACGGACGGACGGACGGACGGACGGACGGACGGACGGACAGACGGACAGGGCTATATCAACTTATTTTTTTGTGCTGATCAAGAATATATATACTTTATGGGGTCTGCGACGTCTCCTTCTGCCTGTTACATACATTTTCACAAAAACATTATACCCTGAATTCCCATTTTCAATGGGTTCAGGGTATAATTATACGTTATAAATGTTATACAAAATTTCTATATTGATTTGATTGTCAACAGTTTTGAAATACATATTCCTAGCTATACTCAAGTTTTATATAACACTGCGGTTCACAATTTCTTAATTACAATAAAAACATTTTGATATAACACTTGTTTTGAACAGGTATAAGCAATTTTGATATATCATTATCACTATCACTATCACGAACATTTCCCTTTTTACTCCTCTGCTGCGTTATTTTGTATAGTATTATAACACTTATTTAGTTTTTATATGTTTTGTATATGTTAGTAATGCGAATAAGGGGAGATTTTTGGAATACTTTACACTTTATACCTTTGAAATCTCTGTAGACTCAAGAAAACAAAAACAATTCGAAATCTTTGAGTCGAACTTTTGGGTTGATCTCATACAAATTTATATATGTAAATACGTATGTACATATATACCAAACATATCCATCCATAAATATTTGCAAATTGTAAAAATCGATATTTCCCAATTATCATTTACAATCAATACAACTGCAAAGTCTTAAAGATTTCAGATAAAGTCAGTTGAATCTATTTGCTGCGAGTTTACTTTTGAAGCAAGTCATCATACATTGGTTTCATTAGATATTTGATATGCTTATTGATACATAAAATATAAAATATACACTAGATCTAGATGAAAATAGAAAGAATAAGCTCATATCTAAACGTGATAAATGGGAGAAAAACTGTTAATACCGAAAGCAATGAGGATTGGAAATGGGTTATTGTAGATTTTTGATTCGAACTCAATAAAAATCATATATCACAGGGACAGGGACGATAAAAATTATGGTTTGAAATTACGAATCTCTGTAGATTTCTTTCATATATACATATGTATATCGCTAATTGTAGTACTTAAAATCAGAAAATCTTATGTAGTTTATGTTGTTGAAGGTTGTTCAACATTTCATATTTAGTAATTCATTATTTAAACCTTTAATGATGGACGAATTATCCATTGATAAAAATTAAATTCTTTATAAATTTTGATTATTTTCAATCGTAATCCATGAATTATATTGTTTTACTTATATTTATTAATTTTTAAATATTTACTTGACGAGCTCTCGATGTCAGGCACTTGCATATTATTCATGCACTTGCTGTTTGTTTTACTATCTGCATCTTGAAATTTTACAATCAGGTCACCATTCAGTTTCGAACTATTCGCTGTGTTTGAGATAGATGTAGCCGAATCATCGAAACGGGAAGATCTCTTTTCACATTTTTCATCTGAAATTATATGAAAAGATTTTGAAATTGAAGAACTAAAAAAGTCAACTAGGCATGCGATTGGATGGGATATAGATGGTAGGATATATACTGTTATATGATAATATATATATGTTTGTATTTATGTACTATATTCCATATACTATATATCCATATATAAGGTAAATATACACCAGAGAAACCCAATCATTGTTTACATTTAGATTTTGGCATAAGTTTAAGGAAAATAGGAATATAGTTGAACGATCTATTATTGTATATATTATGGATTAGTGTATTATAATTATGGATTTTAATTATAATTATGAATGGGAGTTGTAATTCCCAAACTAATTATAATATAAATGCATGTTTATATAATGGTGCTTAGAGAATTACCTTCTGATTGTGTATCCGATACCAATAGATCGGAGATTAACCAGTTCTTGGGCTTTGGGGCAGGATCAGTCTTACGGAGTTCTTCATTATCCGAAATAGGTGCAATCGATTGCTGTTGAAGCGTACGAATTTTGACTAGAGACAGGGGCTTGGGCAGACTCGTATCGTCCTCGGAGCTATTCTCTTCGGCTACCGAAATATCGGTTATATCAATATCCATGGACTCTTCACCGTTAGCACAGTTTTCAACGGATAATCTGCCCAATCCGTTCGGGCTCACTAATACGGACTTTGTTGCCGTCGTTGTGGCGTCGGCCAGTTTATGGATGCGCGCACTTGTCATCGAGTTGAACAAATGGTTGACTCGATTATTCGTTAAATTAAACTCAAATGATTTATTTACAAACTGTGCTAATTGCTCCATGTCGCCGCACTATAATTACAAATTATGTTTTTTTAATATTGAAATCTTCTTCACAGCACTTTCACTCCGATGCATCATAGTTGCTCATACAAAATAAAACGCTCGACTACTTCACAGGAAACGCCAATAGCATTACAGGTCCCCATACAGTTCCATTCCAATTCAAATATAAAAAGAAACTTACATAGAGCTAACATCTCTCTCAACTTTTTTTCCTTTTTTTTTTTCCTTTTGCTTTTGCTCTTAACGGCTGCGCATGCCATTCTGCTGCTTCTTCCACCTTTCGCCCCCACTGGGAGAGAGGAAAACACACACACACACATATAGAGAGAGATGCTTTAGATCAACAAGCATTTGAGATTTGGCACATATTTAAATATTTAGTTAATTTTAGTTTAATTAAAATATTTAATTTAATTTATGCTAATTAAGGATAAATAGAATACGATTTTTAGAAATTGATTAAGTAAATAAATATATATTAATTATAATAGTTAAGTTGTAAAAATTTAATTTTTTAAATGTTAAAGTTTAATCTTTAATATGTTTAAAATTTATATTTGATTTATTTCATTTATATTAAATATTATTTAATATATATTTGCGAGCTAAGTGAAGTTTCTCCCTCAACTCTCATTGAGTAAATCTGCTCGCTCCCTTTTGGCCTCGCTCTTTATCGACCATTCGGAACAACCCCTAAAGAGCCGCAGAGCCTTAGAGCCGTAGTAGAAGGTGTTACTCCCCGTCCGACACGTTTGTGTATATGTATATTCAATTTATTCTCATTGGTCTTTACGTGTTATATGTTGTTGTAGTTGTAAAGTGGTTGTAGGTTGCTTGGCTCAACCCAACTTTACTGTTATTGGTTATAGCCGCTTTATCCTGTATACACATTAACTGTGTATAAAACACCTAATAATTTTCTTTGCAATCGCCTATGTGGGTGGAGTTTCACTCGCTCACTTGCTCGCAGTTTATCCCTGGATTAAATTGATGAAAATATCTCGCAGACATTCGAAATGCCAAAATATGTATCACTTAATCTTGTAATTGAATTTTAAACTAAAAGTATATAATTGCTTGACTTTCATATATAATGCGTGGATTATAAGTGCTTAAATAAACATAAGATTCCACTTGGCATGTGGAAGCTTAATGTCAAGACCGTCGGCTTAGGTCATTCGAAGTAGTTTAAGCCTGTTATTAAAGCAATTATCTATTAACTAAATAGTTTAGCGTATAATATTTTTTTATGAAATACCATAATTCTACTCAGTTTCAGCTAAGTGAATCAATTTGAATTTTCTACATAAACTAAATAAAAATTGTAGTGCTCGAAAAATCTTATAATTACACTATAAATATATAATACGAATATCTAAAAATGTAATTACTAGGAAAAAAATAAAACAAAGTGCTAAATTTATATTTCTATTAAATAATCAAATCATTGACTGTGGCAGCCCAGGCATCAAATTCTGTCTCATTAAGATACAGAAGCAATTTCTCGTTGGCTTCAACAGCTTCAAAGTTCTTTGATTGATATTGGTAGAAAATGCGACAGATGCTGTGAAAGACTAATTGCTTTACTTTATGCTACAAATTTGACGATACTTAGATATCTCACAACTCACAGCTTATATAGTGTACTGAGCTAAAGAGTTGATTAAACAAATCATGATAGAGCTTGTTCTAGTCCTTATTGGACGAGAAAGTGGAGAGCCTCTGCCAAAGATTTTTTTCATATTTCTTGTTGTCCAATTGCTTAAGAGAATAGAACTGAAAATTTTTACATCGAAACGTAAATATATATTACTAGATAGATAGCAATTTTGCTGCATTGCATTGCAACGATATCTATCTACAACTCTATCCATCTGGATAGAATTGTATCCGTAAAACCTATACTTATGCTAAATTTAAGGCATTTTAATTTATATACAAGTGTAACTAAATTAATTTTTAGTTATCAAGTCCATTTATTATATGCCATTTATTATATTTAAATTTATTAACTAAAAATAATTTCCGATCAAATTAAACAAATTTTAGTTTTTCAGTTTAGCTTTATAAATGGATACATTCACTTCAAATATGAAGTTGTTTGGCAACACACATTCTGGCTCTATTTTATTGTATACTCTTCGACATAACAGACTTATAGCTAACATACAATCATATACATATATATCAACTAAATGTAAAAGCAACATAAAATTATGACTTGAGATTAAAAGTTATATATATGTAGAAATATATATAATAGTTAGCTTTATGCCTGTTCAACTATTGCTCTTTATCTTTACAGATTCTGGATGTCATTTCCTGCAGAGGCTCTAACTCCTTGGCAGATATCAGGTCGAATTCCTGGACAAAGTAATAGAAATGCTTATAGCAAGCATTCACATGTGCTTCCTGCAATTAAAAATGATGCAAATTATGTAGTTACTTAGAGTATATTCCATTTTCATTATGGTTATGGATCATTGTCCTTTACTTACCGCACCGATGGTCACAATTCTATCAAAATGATGAATGTAAACATGTACAAAGACACGAAATAATCGCGTTAAAATCTTTCGACTTAAGGAGCTAAAGGACTTTGGAAAAGGAACATCTGAAATTTAACGAAAATACATTAATCATCATATATTTATAAGGTGCCTATAACCAATGCATACCTGTGGAGACGGGAAATATTGCTTCATTGTTAATCTGAGTCTCTATCCACTCCATTAGCAACTCGATATATTTTTGAGCAGGCAGTGCAGTGGGTTTCTTGTATCTATAATGTGATATTAGAATATAATTGTTTATGTGATATGAATATAGAAGTTTACTTACACATCTCCATCCACCCACAAATATTCATATTTGGAACCACCAGACATTGTCGGACAAGTAGTTTCATTGCAGTATTCAGACACAGTGCCATAAATGAGATTAATACGATTAAAGAAGTCGACAACTGTATAAAAAGGAGTAAAGTATTATAGATAGAATTAACTATGAGACATCTAGAATCAACTTTCCCGCAAAAGTATATGGACAAGGGACCGTAACTGTCTCTCGCACATATTGGTCTCTCTCACTCTCTCACAAATCAACAGTTACTTACATCTGTCTAAATATAGTCATGCTAAATTAAATAATGCAAATAAATATTATGAACGTGACCAACGGAACAGCGGAGCTCCCGACTGTCAGGCACACATAATTGACTGCTCTAGAGAGTAAAGCACACGAGTAAATACGATATTGAGCGGAAATTGCCGCCCAAATGATTTGTGTTGAATACGTTTATTCTAGGTGTCTCATCTTCATTTGTTGTAGTATATAGCTAATAGTCGAAGTTACGCACCGTGCACTGCTAGCCAGTCATTCATATTCTCGCCTTCCGGCAATCGCACCACTTGACGTAAATTGATTCCAGAGTTCAAACTCGCCTGGGCTTGTTTATGAAGTGAATAGCGAATGGTACCCGCGGTAAATCTTTTATTAGGCCTAAAAGTCTGCAAACCAAAAAATATTTTCATATTAATCATGGAAGTAATGCTTTTAATATATATGCTATATTGTAGAGATTATAATATCCTACCTTTCCTTTTTGAAAGAAGTCTAAAAACCCGTTAAGGGCCATTTTGTGTTAGTCTTTTATTTAATTTGTATATTTGTATATAAATTAAGAACACTTTATCACAAGAAAACATATGTTAAACCAATGTGACCAGCTTTAAAATGTACAGAAAATTAATAGAACTTTCTCGTCTGTTAATTAACAGAAATCTAAAAAATTATATATCAAAAATGAAATATTCGTCTTTATAGATGAAAGAAATAATTTTAAAAAATTAAACTGATAATACATTATAGAAAAATTAATATCATCAAAAATGTTGTCTCAACAAATAGTTAACAGAACCTTTACACTTACAGAAGCTTAAATATTAATCGGTATTTTACTTACTTCATATTTCACAGGTTACATAGTTATTTTATCAATCAATTAATTAAATACCTTTTAAAATAACAAATATTATATGAAAATTACGTTGTCAACATTATTTTTTAACATTTTTAATTAAATACAACTATCGATATATTCTATCGAAAATTTATACTAGCATTTAGGTCGCCATGTTGTTTAGTAATTTGTGCGTCTCTGTTTTGTTTGTGTATTAAAACGATTGAAAGATTAAAACAAAAATAATAAAATGTTCTACGAACACATAATATTGGCCAAAAAGGGCCCGCTAGCCAGAATCTGGTTAGCAGCCCATTGGGATAAGAAAATAACAAAAGCGCACGTATTCGAAACAAATATTGAAAAATCAGTGGAGGGTATTTTACAGCCGAAAGTAAAATTGGCGCTACGTACGTCAGGCCACTTACTGCTTGGCGTTGTGCGAATCTACTCGAGGAAGGCAAAGTATCTGTTGGCGGATTGCAATGAGGCGTTTGTTAAAATTAAAATGGCATTCAGGCCTGGAATGGTGGACCTACCCGAGGGTCATAGAGAAGCTAACGTTAATGCAATTACACTGCCTGAAGTTTTCCACGATTTTGATACCGCTTTGCCCGAACTTAATGACATTGATATTGAGGCTCAGTTCTCCGTCAACCAGTCCCGAGCAGATGAGATAACAATGCGAGAGGATTATGGCAGCCTATCGCTCTCCTTGCAGGATGATGGCTTTGGAGACATTGGATTCGAGGCGGACACGCCCGAAATGATGCGTGGCCCATTGTCAGGAAATATAAATGATCAGCTCTTCGATGATGATGTGCTCACAAATGTCGTTGAGCCCAACGATCCAAACATCACGTTAACACAGTCTGAAATGCCAAGCGATCGACTGGACGGAGATGGCTTTGGAGATTCCTTTGGCCAGCCAGCATTATTCGAGGATGATCTATTTGGCGAGCCTCCGCAAACTGTTGGTATTAATACGGCAATTAATGAGCCAAACAATCCGCCAGATTATTCTGACGATGATGGCATCGAAAATTTCAATAATCCGCCGTCGCCGGCGTCGTCCTGTGCCGACTCGGTACACGATGATAAGGAGGACAACTTTCAGGCAAAGGATCATAGTTTTAATGAAGACGTCAATGCAGCTGGCGGCGATGCGGCCTTAAATGATCTGACTCTGGTACAAAATGACGACGAGGGATTCGCTCTGGCGCCCATTGATGCAACCACTTACAAGGGAGCCACGAAAGCCAAGCGCAAGCGAAAGCTTATTATTGACGAAATCAAGAATATATCGGGTGAGGAAATGAAAGCCCAACTGGCAGACACATCGGACATACTGACGACTCTCGACCTGGCCCCGCCCACAAAGAGATTGATGTACTGGAAGGAAACGGGCGGCGTGGAGAAGCTGTTTGCTCTGCCCTCACGGACGATACCCGCTCGAGTTCTGCTTAACAACTATAACCGGCAATTGGTATCACATTCGACGCCCCTGGAGGATTTCTCAGCAATTGCCCCCATGGACGTGCTGGCCTTGGAGTTGTACGCACAGGAAGGCGAGAGCTCGGTCATAATTGTAAACAAGAAGGGACGCAAGCGCAAGAACGACACGTCCGCAAATTTGGCTGCTGATCAGAGTGCAGACAATAACACACTCACACAGAGCCTAGCGGCGCCAGAGATGCTTCGAGAGCAGGAGAAATCGCTGGGCGTCTCGGCAGTATCACTGGAAATCACCACGAAAGAGCAGGAGAGTCTCGGACCTCAGAATGAGTCAGCTATCTTTGAGAATATGCGTAGTCCGGCCCTGCTCTCGTTCAACGACATGGAGAACTTCTCCAATCTCAATGAACTTCCGCTGACGCCGCGCGACGGCCACCAGGATATGGGAGATGATTTCCAACACGGCGACCTGACACCGGCTGGACTGGAGCATGGCCAGATGACGCCGCATCATGGCGGAATGGGAGACATCGATTGCATGCCCAACCTGCCGCCAGACCAGGTCAGCTCGATATTCAACGAGACCGAAGGAAGGAATATGCCCGCTGGCAGCAACTTCAATAAGTCGTGCGATATATCAACCGATTGGAATGATTACGATTTTCCACCTTCGGCGGGTCTGCCGAATACCACAGCCGAGGAGCAAATGGAGAATGAGACGGACGAGCAGTTCGAGGAGCGAGTGCTGAACAAGCGGGCGGCGCAGCTCTTCCTCGATGTCAGAGTTCACTTCAACAACCATGATCACCTGACCCTCTCGCAGCTGACGGTGCGAAACTCGAGGAAGCAGGCGGCTCAGAAGTTCTATTCGCTGCTGGTATTAAAGAAGTTCAAGGCTCTGCACATAACGCAATCCGCGCCGTATGCCGATATAACGGTGACGCGCGGTCCTCTGTTCGACAATCCGAAATTGTAAACTCTAGAGGAGCCTGCATGCATGGATGCATTGTGAGGATAACCCGTTATGATTATATAAACAATTTTGAATTAAGTTAAAGAAATTTTTTAAATGCAATTAAGTGTAATGTTAAACAAGTATTGCTGCATTGATTATATGATTTACAACCAGTTCATTTAAATTATTTACGAATAATTAAAATCTTTTAGGAATTATCAAACGAGTGTTAAACATTGTGTAAACCCTATTTAAATATGTCTATCGCCTATATAGATATTCCTAATGTGTAATTTCGCTTAGACAATCTAGGCTTTCAGCTGCTGAACCTCCACAAACTGTAAGTCTAAGCAAACTTATATTCGTGTACCGGAAACTAATTTCAAATTCCTTAAATAGGTTGGATCTTATTCAGGGAACTTCAAGTTAAATAACTGTTAATGAGAGACAAGTAAGGAAAGATTCCAATTACCGCATTGTAAAGAGCATTTGATATAAGAGATTTCATAGTATAAATGTTGTTCCATTGTAACCCGTAGGCCGAGCGAGCACATTTGAAATAGTTTGTAATTTTATAACATATTTATTCACATCCCTACAGACATGTAACATAGAATATTTGCAAGTTATGTACAATAAAAATATATATAAATATAGCTAAAGACATGACTTTATTCTACGTTGTCATAGATGTCTTCCATACCAGGAACATTGCGTAGTTTCTGTACAAATACATGGTATGCCTTCTTTTCGTCCTCATCCAGCTGTACCAGACTCTGAAACAATACTTGAATTATTATCGCATAATACCGAAGAGATTAAGATAGATTTTACATTTGGTGTAAATACATGCTCGCTATTCTCGATCGAATAGCCATTTTGCTCCAAAGTTTTACTCAGGCCCGTCAAATGAATCGGACTGCAAATGAACTAACCGAAGAAATCAGATTAGTAAAGACTACGTTCTGATGGGGCATTAAAGTAGATTTAGAATCCTGGTATCCCTTCCATGCCTTGCATTAATACTCTAATTTGTTTACTAACATTCACTGCAGCCGTGGTAGCATCAACAATTTCCACATCTTCAGCTCCTAGTTGAATGGCATCTTCCGTGACCTTTTCCTCTAAGCTGCTTCCAGTGTTGTCCAACGGTGAGGTGCATCGGGCTTCTATCAATCCAAAATCTTCGAACATATGGCTCACGTCAATGAATTCGGCTCTGCAAAGGATTTCTGCCTTAAGTGAAGTTTTTTTTATTTACTTTTACCTCTTCTTTATTTTACTTAATACACTTACCCAGATTTTTTTACCATTGGTGTCACATCCATTTTAACCATAGGCAGATTATCGCTATATATGCTACAAATCATATAGACTTTTCTTCTATATCTTATGTCGAAGCGATGCTTCTTTAGTTGCGCTTTGTTGTGCTGGCATTTCTTAATTGTATTTTGTATTGATCCCATGGGCATATTTCTCTTCAGTGCATTTTCTATTTCCGATCGTAAAAGCGAATTCACAGCCGGATCCGCCGATTTGCCTTCCTGTACGGCTAGGCGTATCTGTCTGGCAATCTTTTCGAAAAGAGCCGCCCGTAATCCATCTTTCTGCGCCTTAATATGTTTAATGTTGGCCCATTTTGAATGGCCAGCCATGCCACGCACTGGCTGTACTTCATTGAAGCTTGATTTAAGATTTTGAATTCCAATTCGACAAAAATTTCGTAACATTTTTTTTGTTACGGAGTACTATATGTTAAACAGCAGAAGTACATGCGGCTCAATACTATCGAATTTTTACAAATCGATACCATCTTAACAGACCTATTTGGCTTCTAATTAAACTATCGATAGGTAATACTGTGCCAATTGTGCACCACTAAATATTTTAAAAACGGCATTTGCTTAGTTCACTTCAAGTAGAGAGATCAAGTTTAAATGAATTAAAGTTGTAGCCATTCGTTTTATTGCCAGTTTATTTAAAAGTACAAGTATCATATTTTTGGTAACGGTGCTTAATCAATAGCTGTTATTAATACAAATAAAATTATTAAATTTGAACAAGCTGAAAAGAAGTGGTAGCAGTAAGCTTTCGTCTGTATACATTTGCAACTGTCAATAATCTATTTATTTTGCACACAGTTTTAGTTGAGAACCATTTACAATTCGAATTTAATGAAAAGTTGAATTCTGACAATATGACGGCATTACGTGAACTTGTATTCGATGATCTGTTCAAATTTGGCAGGATGACTTTGGATGCGTTTACCAAATCCTATGCAATTTCATTCTTCGTCGTAAGATTACTTAAGTTTCCCATGCTGAATGAAGTCGCCATTGCTCCCAACGAGCAGATGATTGGATTTATATTGGGTACTCGAATAGTTAATGATGAATTTGTTGGAGAAGGCATGGACTCACATGTGATAAGCAGCCATGGCCATGTCAGTATCCTGTCCATTGACAACGACTTCCGACGAATGGGACTAGGCACTTTGTTGATGGCAAATTTTACTGCCAGACTGGAGACTAAACAGAACTGGTACATCGATATATTTGTACACTGCAAAAATTTGAACGCCGTTAAGTTCTATGAACTACTGGGCTATACGAAGTATCGTGTTCTGACTAAATATTTTGTCGATGACTATGGATATGAAATGCGCTTACCGCTTTCATGGGATATTAAGCAAATAAGCCTCATAGATAAGGATAAAACCTTATAGATTGATTTGATTTGTATAATTAATTACAGATTTAAAGTTAAACTACGTATGATATCGTAAGATTTATTCTGTAATGTCCAACGCTAAAAAACAATCATTCCTGCTGTAATTTATATTCACTATTTCCCAACCAGCACTAGACTTAGCAGGAAAATACCTAAACTGGCATGGCTATCACTGGAATCAGTTTAGATTTAAAAAGTAAGTTCAAAATGTTAAAATCAAGAAAATTTGATTAATGCATAACTAATATATTATATTAACCGTTATTTACAGGCGAAAATACATAGCCAACGGCCTATGATAAAGTTTTTATTTTTATCATTTTCAATAACCCTCTGTAAACTTATTTGTATAATTGTATTCATTTTATTTATTAATTGTTTTATTTTTGCATCAAGAATTCATCTATTAACAACGTAAACTTATTAATCGAATTTATAAACTTTTACTTTTACAATGTGAGATTATACAGATTTTTGCGATTTACCCTTGTTATGATTTGGAAATGCTGATTGTATCCATTCAACATTTAAAGTATCCAGCTCCAATGCTGCTTCAAATAAACAGAGAGGAGAATGACATTATTCTGGCGATTTGCACAGGGTCGTAATTGTAACTCGCACTCAAATTTTGGAACTGTAGCTCTAAAACTATGGTAGATTTATCCAAGACCCATTGAAATCGGGAAGTCAGGGTATAATAGTTTTTTTATGAATATGTATTTAACAGACTGAAGAAGGCGTGGCAGATGTCATACGATATGTATATTCTTCATGAGAGAAACGAGATGAGTCGATATAGCCGGTATGTGTTCAAAATTTCAAGTCCTGAGCACTTTAAATAAGGTATATTTATTACTTTCTTCTATTTTAGCATGCAATAGGTCTTCAATCTTTTAGCTTAACTATTAAATGGGTTCTATTCGAATCTTGATATTCATAGGCATGACTGGCTACGAGTGAAAAGTCGGATTCTGTCAATAAACTATAAACTTTGCGACACACTTGTAGTATAGAAGCATAAATTACTCGAAAGCAGATGTTGGGAAAATGGTGGAATTACGTGAACTTGCATTCGATGATCTGTTCAAGTTCAACAGAATTCTCTTTGATCCCCTGACGGAAGTCTATGATATCTCTTTCATCGCGCCCAGACTGCTTCAGTTTCCGATGCTGGCTGAAGTCGCCGTTGCTCCCAATGAGCAGTTGATAGGATTCATCATAGGCACTTGCGTCCATAATGAGGAAAAGATTGGAGATAGCAAGGACTCACATAAGATCAGCAGTCACGGTCATGTCAGCGCCGTGTCTATTGACAAAGATTATCGACGTCTGGGACTGGGTACGTTGTTGATGGAGAGCTTGAGGGCCAAGCTGGAGGCCAAACGGGAATGGTACATTGATCTGTTTGTGCGCAGCAAGAACCAGAGCGCCATTAAGTTCTATGAGCTGTTGGGCTATGCGAAGTACTTAATACTGTTGAAATACTATGGGGATGATGATGGGTACGAAATGCGCCTGCCGCTATCGCGGGATATGGAAGGTATTTGCCTCAAGCAAAAGCACACAGCCATAGAAGCATTTTACAGCGCTGGGCAGGCGCTGGCGAAGGAGCTGAGAATGGTGATCGTTAGGCTTAAGAATGCCATACTGAACGTGCTTTGAAAATGTTGTCAAATTGTTTTGAGTGTGATCCATGATTCATCTATAGTTAGTAAACAACACTCACATTCCATGATCAAAATCTATTTGTTGAACACACTGCTTATTATATTCCTATATCGTCATGAGTTGCTTACGGGAGATGCATCTCGATGATCTGTTCAGATTCAATGCGTTAGTCTTTGATCCATTCACTGAGGTATATCGCCTCGGCTTCTTCATGCGCCATATCGCCCAGTGGCCAGAACTGGCGCAGGCCGCCCTCACACCCGATGGTCAATTGGCTGGCTTCATCTTTGGCAAGTGCCAGCCCGGCATGGAACAGGCTGATCTGCATGGCCACGTTTGCGCCTTGACCGTGGGGGCACATTATCGCCGCCTAGGCGTCGCCTCGCTACTCATGAACCACTTTGCTCGTATGCTGGACCTGAAGAACGCCTGGTATGTGGATCTGTATCTGCGCTGCAGCAACCAGACCGCCTACCAGCTCTATTGTGCCCTGGGCTACTCTCTACGCCGCGTCCTGCTGGACTACTACCCAGGCGATCCCGACGAGGATGCCTACGACATGCGGAAGCCATTGGCCATAGACGTGCTGCGCTCTTCCCTGACGCTGGCCAGCAAGGAGGCGGTGCACCTGCCTAGCGATGAGGAAAGCGATGACGACTACACCTAGGGCGAGTCGCGGGCGGCATATGATTGGATTAGCTTATTTCCTTTAGCCTGTATCTATTTTTTTGGCATTTCATTTCTCGACGTTCAACTAATTAACTAAAATATTCAATTGCGCTATAATTAAATTTCCGCTGACGCACAAGAACCAAACTACAAATCTAAAATGTATAAAAAAAATCACATATATATTTATAAATATATTATATATAAATATGTGTGTAGCTGAAGATGCATAGATACTTGCTTGGTTTTTTATGCCAAACAAATTTAATTGCAAATACAGAAATAAAATAAAAAATCATTGAAACACTTGCGACGCGTCCGTTTCAATGGCCAAGGCCCATGTTACGCTTTTTTTATTGGCTACATTTTGTTTTTCTTTTTTTCTCTACTTTTGCTTTGTTTTTAATTTTTTTAAATATATATTCGACGCACAGCCAGCAATTTGCATGTCCAAAACACGCGCACATGATTTTTATAATTCCCGCAACTTCAAACGCATCAAATTATACCAGAAATTTCTTTCAGTGTCTATTTCGCTCATGTCATGTATTTAGTTTTCTCTCGTCTGAGCGATTTGTTTAAACATTTTGTTGTATTTGTTGGCGACGAGTGCATTGAACTTATGTATTTTTTCCTGGGCTTAATTGCTTTTCCTTAATGTGTTTTTATTTGATAAATTCTGAGTAAACAACATATTTGTTAGTTTTATCTAATTCGAGTGCAGTCTTTCATTAAGTTTAAAAATCAGACTGGTTTAAGCAGAATTAATTAATAAGATAAACTTAGGCAATAATAAAAATGTACAAAACTAAATTGTATATTTATTAAAAAAATCTCAAAGCTTTTACCATTTTCATAATGTTGTAAAAGCCTAACGGTTATATTCTAGAAATTTCGAAAAAAAGAGTTTTTTTTTGCATTCAACAGTATATTTTCATTGACAAATATTTATAAATATTCGTATATACAAATATTCAATATCTGGAAATTTTAATAAG
The DNA here is from genome assembly GCA_035047405.1 of Drosophila stalkeri. Taxonomy (NCBI): domain Eukaryota; kingdom Metazoa; phylum Arthropoda; class Insecta; order Diptera; family Drosophilidae; genus Drosophila; species Drosophila stalkeri. The sequence continues at coordinate 29,588,537 of JAWNPR010000039.1, read as the reverse complement.
ATAAGCTTAGGCAATAAGCTTAGCAAAAAATTTCTGTCCGTCTGGTTGCAAATCAAAACATTGTATTAAATATTGTAAAATTTTAATGCAAAAATAAAATATCAACTAATTAATAAATAAAATGTACTATAAATAAATAAATTGAATTATATAATATTTAAATGTTCAACTAGTTTTATGTCTAACTCTATGGACTCGTCTTTTACGACTCGTATAGCGGAAAGAGTCAAGTTGTTTATGTTTTGTAGATAATTTTTTTTTACATTCTAATGAACGATTTGAAAAGAGTATATTCCTTTTTTCAATACTCATCATTTAAGTATTGCTCTCAGTGTGAATTTTACAAATGTTCGAGGCAGACATTCCAAAAAAGAAAAAACAAGATTATTTGTTACTCTTAGGCAACTTATACTGATATAAGTGAGTTACTATTGACCTCAACTAAAGATTGGGTAAAGCTAAAGTATGTACGCTTCTTGCAACGTTACACATCTCTAACTTATAAAATACATATAATAGCTATTAAAAAAAAATAAAATAAAATAAAAAATTAATAGTTTTAGCAGTGAAAAAATGATTATATTAAAAAATTTAAATTAATAATATCTATTATTCGAAAAATAATAATAATCTATTATTAGAAAAAATTAATTAAAACTTAATAATGAATAACTTTTTAAAATTTTTAATTTCAAACTTTCCATATGCCATAGGACTCTAGTAGGAGTTTTGGTAGACAATTTTCCAAGTTTTATAATTCATTATATGTGATATGACGGACTGCATTCCTGCTGACCAACTAGAAACCGCCCAATTCTTCGTTTGCCTATCAACTAGAAACCTTCAAGGTGGAGCTCTTCTATGAGTTCTAAGTGATATCTTTATCCGTATCCAGTGTCTCCAGGCTTACACTCTTTTCCAATCTTCCATACTGCTGCTCATTTACTCTGCCATAGTTTATACATTGATTTGAGGATTGATTGATTTATTCTGCCCCCTTTGGCAGTAGAAAAAGATGTACTGCTTCGGCGATAACAGTTTGGCAGTCAATGTAGTCGGCTTCGGCAGTTTTCTATTTATTTTATATACTTTTGAAAGAATGATATTTTCCCATTAAAAAGACGTTTCAATAATATAGAAATGAGAAGTGAACGGGATTTACATACTGTTTGGAAGTGGAATATTTGCCTTGGTCGCTTAGCTTAGACTGACGGACATGGGTTGATCGATTCAAGTCGTCATCATGTTATATATTTACCATATTTACTTTAATGGCCCTGCCTCCTCACCCTAGACCCATTTTCACCTTTGCCTTTGAAGACAGCCTAATCTAGTTTCCAACTTGTTGAATGAAATATTTAAATTTAAAAAGAGAAGAAATAAATAAAAATAAAAATAAAAAGAAAAAGTAATAATAAATAATAATAATTAAAATAAAATTGACATATGACTCATGTTAATGTGCATTTTATAATTATAAAACCAAAGTAGTTGTCATTTCAATGAGTATATTTCGTTGTTGTTGTTTAATATTTGGGCAACCGCGCCCATTTTATAGACAATCTGTCGGGCCACTTGAAAGCCTCAAGTGTTTCAAATACACTAAACTCGTAATTCAAGCAAATTGTTTTACGCTCATCTAATGAGGTTAATGTTCGAAGCTCGTTGACTCAGACCCAGTCGCTGTGCGCTGCTCGGCGATCTATTTATACGATTTAATGGCGCATTTTGCACAAAAATAAAGTACAATCTGAATATAGTACATCTGAAGAAGCTATAGACACAAACACACACATGTACATATATATGTATATATATATATATTCATATACCGATTCGATCTATAATCGAGGGAATAGCATAATTCATCGTCGGCACTAAAGAAAAGTGCGCAATATGAAAATGCAATTAGCGTGTGAGGCAGGTGGTCTAGAGACTAACTAAGCTTATATCTTTATATAGATATACTATATATAGATAGATATATCTATTAGCAGATTTATAGATTTTCTGTGTACGAAGATGAATGAATCGCTAATGCCGCAGACGTTGCATATTCCGATGCCAATTGTGTTGGTTTGTCTGGCTGGGCTTATGTTTGCCTCGACTATATAGTATTTATATATGTGGAGATGATGTTTAAACATCTTTTAGTTTTCTCTTAATTTATGTGTGATTTATTATGATATATCCCAGCATGTGGCCGCTCAACCAAAAGGCCTTGACTGACCCAACCATTTGGTATCATTCACTCGCCTTTGCTACTTGATTGTCAGCAATGTGTGCATGATATTTGGCGGCTGTTGGTCTAAAGCTGTTCCCTTATACATATATTCCGATATATCCACATATACATATATTTGACGCTTTGTCTATATACTTGAATGTTCAAACAGGCACGAGCTGCATGCGCCTATTTGTTTACATGTTTTCTTTTTGGCTTCTCGCTTTTTTGGCACCCGATCAATTTGACAAAAAGCTAAAACATATTGCCTATGTACAGCATGAGTACCCAATGAACACAGTCGCGGTCATCTTTATAAATACAATCTGAGCAACGAGTTTAGAATCGATTCATAACATAATCAAAATCAAATATGAGAGAGTTTGTATGTGTATATAGCATAGTGCTTGGGGCTTCTGGCAAACATTTGCGGTTCTCTTTATGCTGAACATAAATAAATAAATAAATAAATAAAATGAAAAGTACAAGCAACAGCACACTGATCGCCCACTAGTTGCCGCTTGCTCAATTTTGCTTTTAAATAAACTCAAAATTCATAGAATTTTCCAAGCAGACGCACTTTACACACACACACACACACACACACACACACAAACAATCGCAGCTGTCCGAGAATGGCCGAAACATACATACATATACGAATATACATTTAGATATTCGTATGTATATGTATATAAAGGAAAAGCATTTCGAAATGTGATTTTTTCGGCTTTTCGGTCAAGAAAATTTCGTGTGCGAATTCAGTGCGACTTGGGCTGCTAACTTGAACGCGTTGCAAACGAGAAAAACATTCGAAATAGAAGTCTTCAACTATAAACTAACAAACATATATACATATATATATATATATATATATTTTTTATATATATATATGTATGTACATTCATCCATCTATCTAGCTAGCTGTCTATATAGCCGAGTGCGGTATATATAGATCTATTTGCTGAGTCTGCAGCACGGGCAAAAGTGAGCAATGCGTCGTCGTGCCGCGTTTTATTAATAGAAAATTACAAAATTCTTGCGCGAAAATTGTGAAAAAAAAGGTTTTTCCTCACTGACTCTGCTGAAAACCTTAAAGAACAGATCGCTAAGGCATCTTTTTCTCTATGTGTATATTCAAACTTGATATGCTATAAAAACTATATGCTGAGTATGAATGTGTGTGTGTGTATGTGTGTGTGTGTGTGCGTATGTGTGAGTGTGTGTGAATGCTATCTAATGCTTTTCTATTTGATGTTACATAAGAAATCGTGATCTTTGTGAAAAAAACAAATTATAATATATATAAACCCATAAATGATTGATATTAAATATATACATATAAATATATTCCATACAAAGTAAAAACAGTTGCTAAAGTTTCTCATAAATTTTCAGTGTTTTTATGTGCATAAACTGCATTTTCGTTGAAAAATCGTGCAATTAGGCAATAACAACGTCCGCGTCTACGATTTACTGCTGTCTCTGTGCGAAGTGAAAACTAAAATTTTAGTTTAGAATAAAACAAAACAGGAAAAAAAACAAAAAGCACCATGAGTTCTGGGTAAGTTAAAAAAAATCTTGAATATTAAAAAAAAGTAGCTTTGAAATATTTAATAAAAATTATTTACTATTTGCTAAAAGGGATACGTCAGAGTTCAGTTCTTTAGGTATTCACTTCAAGTTTCTGCAGGATCTACAAAAATAATAAAATAATTATATTTGCGAATGAAATTAGATTTGATTAGATGTAAAAATATATACATATATTATTTATTTTTACATAATTTATACTCTGAAATATATATATATATATATATATATATATATATATATATATATATATAATATATATATTTTTTTTTTTTTTTTATTTTACATCTTTTTATATAAATATAAAGCTGAAGCTAAGTGAAATAAATATTGCCACAAATTTTGAATATAATTTTATATTTTTAATATATATTATATATTATTAAAAATATCCATCAGCGAAATGGATTTTTTATACAATTTTTCCTCTGAAATTAAAAAAATCAATAGAATTTTCTTCTAAAATTTTAAATATTTTTATATAAATATAATAATATTTTAAAAATATAAAGGCAGTGCTAATAGGTTCAAGAAATACAATTTTATGTTTAAGCTTTTATTGAAATAAAAAAACTCTTCCATTTGTGTATATTATACACAATTTATAAAAACATATATGTACATTTTTATTATTCATAAATTATAAAAAAAATCTACTTAATGATGTTTACAATTCAAATATAATTCTTCATTTGATTTTCGATTTCAAAATATTTCGATTTCAAAACATTTTCATATTTATACAATTTACTTATTTCCTAAATTTCAATATAATGCCATATCATGGTATACATCCAACTTATATTCCTAGTCTATTTTTCTGCTGTTTAGAGAAGGATTTAAAATACATTTTATTTTATTTAGATTTATATTTAGCTAGTTTGAAGATCTCTTAAGATTTCGCAACTTCTTGTTAGCACAGCAGTCTTGTCTGATGCGCGCAAGTTATACAGATGAGAGCAGCTGCTGCTGCCGGCAAATTAAAAAAAAAAGTAATAAACTAGTGTTTCTTTTTTTTTGTTTGGTGTTTTGTTGAAATACATATAAAAAACATATGTGCACGCATTTCTATATGCATGCTCATAAATAAATACATAGTATCTCCCTATATATGTATATATACATCTGAAATATACGCGAGACGTACAATTAAGGTTCATATGAATTTTGAAGGCCATCAATGGTCCACGCCTACACCCACGCCCTCACCCACGTCCACGCCCACGCCCATGGCTGACGGGGACGGCGATACTGTCGCTGTCTCTGGCTCTTGCGTTGTCAGATCTTGTTCTGGCAGCCCTCGGGACCGCACGCGCTTTCTGGCGGCAGGCGACATTTTCATTTCGAGCTTTTCTCGCTCACGCGAATTAATTAATTAATTTTCGTATTTTTGCTCGATCTCGAATGCTCTGCTCTACTATTAAATTTAGCACACGTGTTGAAAATTTAGCTGTCAGCAGCAGCGGAAGCTTCGTGCCACGCACATAAAAAATGCTCAAAACGAAAGAAAATAAACGAAAGGAAAACTTTCGAGATAGCCAAGAATTTGGCATAAAAATGCATTTATTTTCATTTAATTTTTTAGAGGTTTCTGTGAAAGAGTTGATTTATTTTTTGCATTTTTCTGTTGATGTTGATGGTGATGTTGATGTGGCGCACATAAATTCTCGACGACCGTCAAGAAATTGCTCTGCAAAAGACAAAAACAATAAAAATGGATAATGTATAAATATATATTATGAAAATTGGGTCAAATTCATGTACTAGAAAAACACTTTTGCAAAAGATTGAAGAATGAAATGTTTAAAAATCTGAGCTAAATGTGCAATGAAATAAACAAGTTAAAACTGAAATATGTGTACAAAAATTAAAAAGAAAATATTTAAAAGAAATAATAAATATAATGTAAAATAAATATAAATAATATAAATTAAAAAATATGTAAAAAAAAACATAAAATTAAAATATAATAATATGAATATATAAATATATAAAATATATTAATAAAAAATAAAATTTTAAAAATAATAATAATAGGCAAACAAAATAAAATATAATTACAAGTAAATGTATGTGAAATAATAATGATAAAAGAAATAAAATAAATCAATAATAAAAAATACAATATATAAGTAATTATAATAAAAAAATTATTAAAAAAATAGATGAAAATTAAATCAATCATCATCAATCAAATCAAAAAAATAAAACATTATTTATATAGGTTTGGCAACATTTCTTCACAGGATTTTAGCCAGTTCTCGAGAATTTTGTAATAATAAAACCATATAATAAATATTAATAATATATTCAGAATATCATATTTAAAATGTTAAAAATATGTTCAGCGCTATGAAATAAGCTATGTTTAATTGGAAAACGATATATTTGGCTTAGCTAAAGAAATTTCCTTAGTGGATTTATAGTCTAGTTGGATATCCATTGATGATAGATGATGCACACATATGTATGTACATACATTCATATATTTATATTCTAAATTTTCAAGTGTTGTAGCTTGAAAATAGAACAGCCATAAATTAGACAATCCAAATACGCTTTTATCAATTCGAGAGCGAGTAAACATTATAATTTAAATATGTAGAATTTCTCTTAGCATTATTATGAATATTTACTTCCAATTTATGTTGCTATAATTATAATTTATACACACACTTGTATTTTAGACGAACTTTCATTAATCAAAATCATCTTCTTAACAATTTAATGGTTAGCTAAAGATTTGCATAAATTTTAATCTCTCTCGTCTCAGCCATGACTTTCATATGTGAACTTGTAAACGTCGTAAAAACCAAAAAAGAAAATAAAATATAAACGCGTTAAAATTCATTAATTTTCGTGCGAACTTGAACTAAGTCGATATATACGACAAATACAATACTTGCCTGATTCGCGTATGTTTTTAATGCTTTCGAAGGTGTTTTTACGATGAGGTTTTTGATGCATTGCGTTGATTTCTGTCAGTGACGATTATTTTGACACTTCTTCTCGCTCGCAGTTAATGTGAGTTACGTAAATCGGGTGTGAATTTATTTACCTTACGCATTTTTGCATACAAAATTTTAAGTGGGATTTTTTGTTGTTGTTGTTGTTGTGATTTTGCACCTGAGTTCAAGTGTGTATGAAATGACCGTGAATTATGTATCCACAAAAAGTAAAAATAAACAAAAGGCAAATTAAATGGGAAGAGGTAAAAAAAAAACAGAGCTACAAATTCCTAAAACGAGTCAAAGAAGAATTTTAGCTCTTGCTGGTGTTTTGGTTCCCTTAAATTGAGACGTGAAAAAATATTATTTAATATTTTATATATATTTTAAAATATTTTTTAAATTTATTTGAAATTTGACCATTACTATGAGAGACATTTGCCCTATCCTTGAAAACAAATTAATAAAATATTTAAATGTATTTTTTGACTTCCTTCCGTTCATTTATTAATCTGACATTTTATGGCCTTTTGACCTTTCCGCTATTTCTGGGAGCGAAAGTATTTGCATTTGTATTTCTAACAAGCTGCTTGCGTCATTTTCCCAAGTATTGCTACCATTTTTCACAGTAGGCCCATAGAGCTGAGCAATTTGTTTACGAGTCGAAAATGAAAATAATAAAATGAAAAACTGCAGGCGGGGCGGGGCCAGCTAGCTGGCTGACTGTCCGCCTCCTGCGTGCCCCTGCCACATGTGGCCAATGCTGGGAAATTTATTTGAAACACACAAAAAAAGAAAACATTCGATCGAAGCTGAAGAAGAAATATAAGCGCAGTTTGTTGTGCAACAGGCCGACGACAGACTTGCAACTGCAACTTGGACTTGCACTTGGAGTTGGAGTTGGAGTTTGAGTTGGAGCTGGAGCTGGGCGCCGACTTTACTTTCACTTGAGTCGCGCCGCTGGTGACCCGACAGATTAATATAAATAATTATGATTCCAGCCGGGCAACCGGGCTGTCTGATGTGCTCATGTCATGCAATCAGCGCAGCGTCCAGGCCCGACCAGGCTTCAATGACAAATGGAAAACGGGTTGCATGCCACAGCCACAGCCGCAGCCGCAGCCGCAGCAGCAGAAGAAAGCGACCAAAATGCTTTGTGATGAATGGCCTCTGTGCGTCGCATTCAATTGCCGATTGTCAAAGTGGCTTTTAGTGTTTTGTTTTGTTTCCTTTTTTACATTTAATATTTAATTTTGTATATTTCATTTCAAGGTCGCACATGATTCACATAACAAGATCATTGGGCATCGGCCCTAAGATCATCTATTGGGATTTGCTCGTGTTGTTTTATTAGTTTTTTTCCTCCCTTCATTTTTAATGCTTGCGGGGGTGTCTATTTAAACAGTTTTTTATTGCCTTCTTATTCATCGCAGTTTTTTCACTATTTGTTTTTTCATATTATTTTCCTACAGTTCTTTCTCACTTTTTTTTTTTTGTATTTTTGGCAAATGGCGCATAAATTTTATTTTTTTTTTTTAATTTTCAGTTTTTTTTTTTTTGGCTAATTAATTATTTGACATATAATTAGAAATATATTTATGTATTTAGCTTTTATCTATGTTGCGATTGAAACTATTGACTATTAAAAAAAGAAAAATTTTATTTCTATCAATTATAAACAATTTATTAACTTTAGAAATTGATATAAATATTGAATAAATTTCATCATTGGATTTCAATTCATATTTTTCAAGAGTAAAAGATCTAAAGATTTGACGTAAGATTTTCGGATATATTAGACAAAATTTTATGCAAATATATTTTATATATAATATAAATTATGCATATAAGTATTATTTCTAAATAATTATTTGAAATCTATAAATATAATTGTATTTTATATTGTGTTCAAAAATAAATTGTAAAATAGGAGAGACAAAATAATGAAAATCCATAAGAATAATGAAATTCTATAACAAATTTCTTGTCTGATATGTGTTATAAAAAAGGATATATTATAAAAGATTTTTGTTCCCTACTGTCACAATAACGTCGGGAAGGCTGAGAGCTTGCACTGTTATATATTATCGAAGTATTATCCAAGTAAGTTATCCTCAAACTCTAACTTCGTTGACGAGAGATAAATATAGATTTTGCAAAACATAGAACCGAATGTTGCTGAATGAGTGTGAGATGAATATTTGGGTCAATCAATTGTCAGTAGAAGAAAACAAACAAATAAATATCCATTGATATTCTGAAGACACGTAGAGGGTAGATTGACTTTATTCTATATATATATAAGTATATATAAGTATATATAAGTATACAATAAAATAATTTATATATATTTATAATAATAATAAAAATTAAATAAGGAAAGGAAAATAAAGAATAAAATAATGTCAAAATAAAAATTAAATAGAGGAAGGAAAAGAAAATAATTATTAAAAGCGATTAAAGCAATGGGCACTCTAATAGATTTACCGAAGATAAACTGAGAACTATGATTAAATTAAAGCACGAGAGAATTCTGAGGGGAACATGTAAAACAATATATTAAAATTAATTAAAATATAGTCCGATATGAATATTGGCAAGTGCAACCGATGATCGTGCCTAGTTGTGCTGAAGGGATCTAGAGAAAGAAGGAATATATATTACAATTATTGTCAAATTTATTTAGGAAAATAATCCTCAGGTTTGTTCTACACTAGAATATCAATAAGGAGGAGAAATAGTTCAACGAAAATTGTGGAATCAGTTTGATCATCAGTTTAATATAATTTGCATTATGACACGATTTGCATTATGATCTCCAGAGTTATAAAATGGATCGTAATGAAAAGAACAGATTTTTGAAATAAATAGATTTATAAATATAAAACATGTTTTCATTATTTTATTTTATTTATTTATTTATTATTTTTAATTTCAAAGAGTTCTAGAAAAGTTGGCAAAGAACTCATCCAACCTAATTATGAATTTTAAAGTGAACTAAATCAGTCAGAAACAAATTAGGCCAACAATAATTGGAAACATTTGTTTAAAGAAAAAAAAAGTTTGGCAAGGGAGAAAAATCATTTAGCAGCTAATTAAAAAATTAAAAGATTTACTCCGGCTACAGTCTATATACATAAATGGCCATTCAATTAGATAGCCCTTGCTGATTGATCGATGAGACGGGGTGTGTTGTTGTTGTAAGTGTTTGGTATCTATCTGGTATCTGGTATCTGATGTCTGGCTGGGCGCATACGAGTGTGACCCACTTTTGGGCGAGCCAAGAAATTATTGAATGAATAAGTTGAAACCAATTTCTGACAGCTGAACAGCGTTTCTTTCAATAACAAAAACAACATTCAGCGAATTATTGACAGGCACTCAGGCCACTAGAGTGCGTCAATGGATTCGATAGTTTTTGTTTTTCTTTTGGTTTTGGTTTTGGTTATGGGCAGTGGGACAGCTGGTTGGCATCCGACAGAGAGAGAGAGAGAGAGAGAGAGAGAGAGAGAGAGAGAGAGATGAGTCATTGAGTGGCCTACCAAAGGGAATAGTCTTCGCTATCATTGACCACTTCGAAGAGATTCGGCTCCCCGTGCAGCACCACCTTGAACTGGAGCTTGCAGCGATGGCCGGCGGTGCAGTGCTCCCACACGTCCATTGCCGTGTAGATCAGGTAGTCCATGTTGCTGTGGAGCAGCTCCTCGCTGTCCAGCAACGGGGCATCCAGGAAATTGCGCATGCAACGCGTTCCCCGCACCTCACGTCCGCAAAGCCCGTTCAGCAGGCTCACATGGGCGCTCACCTTACGCGAGGCTACCGGACTGACCAGGTAGAGCACGAACATCTGCTCCAGAGTGCGCGTCTGCGGGCTGACATACAGCATAAGCAATATGGGCAGATGATGGACGAGCTGCAGCTGCGGTCCGATGGGACGACTGCGCTTCGTTTTGTTGGAGCCGGCATAGGCCATGACAGCCACGACGTGATTGTAGCCAGGCATCAGCGTAACCAAGTCCAGGTCGTACACCGTGTGCCAGTCGGCGCCAACCTCCAGCATCGAGTCCTCGGGCCGATGGCGCATCAGTAGGTGCGCCATCATTTCCTGAGGCGTCAACTGCAACTTGCAGCCCCTCACGGGACACATGGCGGGAATGCCATCAAAGAGATCCAAGTGGGCAAATGCATTCTACAAACAGACAAATTAATATCTAATGGGATTGCTTAATTCAGCCGACAGGTCAGCCACTTACCATAGCTGTAAAATGCTCTCGATTTCAATATTTATTTCAACAGTTGAGCAAAGCTGCTTCAGATTATTATAAATTGACAGTTGCATCGAAGGATTCTTGTCAGCAAAGCAGCCCTACAACTGTATTTACTATCGATTATCGAAAGTTTCTAACCAAACTTATTGTGTTTCAAACGATTATTAGGAAATTTACTTTTTTTTTTTGTTATTTATGTACTTTGCTATAATAAAAGTTAAACTTCTTTCAACAACTTTAAGTTGTTGGCAAACTATAAAATAATCTGAAGCTCAGTGGCTCAATGTTGTTATTTTTACAGCTTGCAGCTGGAGTACACGCTTTTCGGATCTTAGGAGATATAGTTTATTACAAACCTTAATAAGCGCCAGATTTGGGGTTAAGCTAAACCGAAATTAAATGCTAAATTGAAAGTGAAATAAATAAATTTTAAAGCATTGTCTGGCTGAATTTTAAATGATGTACAATTACATATGTAATAAATGTCAGAAATGCATTAATCTTTCAATATATATTACGTTTACTGTAATTTCTACATTTTCTGTTTGATGCCATTCTGAGAAGTTCGATACTTTAAGTGGGCAGCACTGCTTTATTCAATAGCTGAAAATAGCTTTTTATTGTGTTTGGCAGTCCCTACCAAACTCAATAAAAAGCTATGTATTCTGTGAAAGATTTGTTAGTTAATTAAGGTTGCAATTAATAATTTTCCTTAAAAGTGCAAAAATTTAATTCATATATTGCAAAGAAAATTAAAATTAACTTAGCATTAAATTTTGTGTTCGAATAAATAGTTAATACTTAAAGTCAATAAATTTAATATATATATATAATTTAATTTGCCTTTCTCTATGTAAAGTGTTTCTTTACAAACAAAAGTTTTTTCTTCAGTTTGGTTTCTGATTTAAATTTAAATTTAAAATCTTTTTACCAAAGTTTGTTTTGTATTATATGCACGAAATTTTACTGTTCGGTGCCTTTTATGGCTTGATGGAGTTTTTGGACCATAGTCTTTGCACAGCAGCAACTTCTCTTTGGGAAGAAATCAAAATTGGGTTTATTTAAAAAAAAGAAAATAAAAATAAATAAAATGAATAAAAAAATAAAAGAAAAGTAAATAATAATAATAATAATAATAATAATAATTATAATTATAATTATAATTATAATTATAATTATAATTATAATTATAATTATAATTATAATTATAATAATAATAATAATAATACTAATAATAATAATAATAATAATAATAATAATAATAATAATAATTACAATTACAAAGCCTTCATATTTGGAAAGTGCCGTAGAAATTTAGCTGTAGACAAAAATGCAGTTGATCATTTCTATTCTTCATCGTATGGATAGGCAAACTATAGCATAATTTAGATATATATAATTTTAAATTTAATTAACATTTAATTCACTATTGCACTAATATACGTGTCCTCAAAAATGTTGATCGTGAATGCTTAAGTAAATATCGAAAATGGAAAAATACTTAAATATAATTAAAAATATATTTAAACAGTAATGTGATCATAATTTCTATACAATAAAACCAGTTTCATATACAATTCATATTCATTCATATTTAAAGTGTTTCTTGTTTAATCCATAGATCCATAGGTATGCTAATATCAATTGAACTAATCTTAAGTATATAAACTCTTCTCAAATGAAATATTTAAATTTCTATATAGATAACAGTTAGTTAATACGCTGATCCATATCGCCTCTGATAAACTTGAACTAGTTATTCTACATATATGTACATATATAGTTGTGCACATTTATATAATATGAATAAAAAATGTATAAATGAGATGGAAATATAGTAATAAGATGGAAATATAATAATGCCTAGATCCGCCTTTTTGCTCATGGGAATCCCACTCGAATCCAATTTTGCAGTACAGTTTGCTAAGGCCTCTGTAATCATTTTATGATACTTTCTAAGCAGTCAATCTGTTTCTGGGTGAAGAGCAGAGTGATAATAATTACGGCGCTATCAGTCGACAAATACATTTGTTTCTCAAGGCTGAGGCATGTCATATTTCTGCCACTTGTGCGTTCACTTAGGGCTACGTACATTCTTTTTTGGCTTTGGCAAAAACACGCCCCGAAAAATTGCACGAGTGTGGGAAGATAACGAAATGGGAAAGACAAAAGCTGGGTAGCCCAGATAAATGTCGTTTTAATTATGAAAAGCTACAAAAGTAATAAGCAGACGACATGACTACCAAAACGTAAACAATTAACCGCACGATAACAGACGCAGATACAAGATACGAGATACAAGATACAAGCGACAAGATATTCGACAAAAGTCGAAAGCGTTTGCCATTTGCTGCTTGGCGTTTGGCGTTTAGCTTTAAATTTGTCGCCGCGTTTGAAATGCCAGTCGCGGCGATCGTCTGTCCAACAACTTGCCAGCGAATTGACAGACATATAAATTGCTCCACAGCCAGCCAGGCAGCCAGGCAGCCAGGCAGCTAGCCGTGTATCTTGTATCTTGCAGATACAGCAGCCACAGCTGCCGCCACCGTCGCGGACGCCGCGTGCCAGCCGAACGTTTGTCATGCACTCGGTTTTCCTTTTGCGGCTGCAGAGTTACAACAACGGCCTCCAACACACAAATGTATCTGCAACAAGTTGCTAACGCCAACGTCAACAGCGACAGCGACGGCGACGGCGACAGCAACAGCGACGTCGACAGCGATGCTGAGGTCGGCATCGAAGTTGCGAGTCGAACGAACTCGGCTTCAAAGTGCTTCGAGACTTTGCTGTGTGCAGTCGCGCGGTTCGCTTCCAGTTCAAGATACTTCTGATCGCAACTTGTAGATACTTTTACGCCGCGTCGTGTTTGAAGACCATTGTACACTGTTGTAGTCTTCTGTATGTGTATGTGTGTGTGTGATCGAAGTATTTCAGTGCTAATTGACAACGACTGCCGTAAGCTCTTACTAACTGTTGTTCTATCTCACGGATGTTCAGTTAAAAAAACAAATCAACTTTTGGCTCACAAATTATAACTCGAGTGCGAGGGAATTCGAGCGCACATACATATGTATCTCTCAGATACAAAACAGCTGCCCGGCATACTTTATGTTGATAAAGATGCTCATAATGAAGCTCATATTTTTGTTGTTGTTGTCGTTCTGATTGTGAGTCATCAAAAAGGTCTTGGCTCTGCCTAGATCGCTGCCAGTCAATCGGTCGATCGACGTCGTCTGACGTCTGACTCAGTTCCTGCGCCATGCCCATTGCCCATTACCCATTGCCCATTGCTTGGGTCTGTGACTTATTGCCTCGCCTCGGCGCCTTTGTTTGACAAAGTCAATAATTGCACGAGTATTAGGCACGCAAAAAAAAAAAAATAAAAATTAATAACTTTATACAATATTTCAATATATCTGACAGCTTATCTGTAGGCAAATGAGCCAGCAGCACAAGCAAATCTCAAAAGTATATCAAAATTATATACTTCGCACTCCGATCTTTGATCTTATCTGCTCGAATTCCCTATACAAGTGTGATAGAAAAAAAGGTTTGTTTGATTGACATCGCAGTTTGATTCATTCGCACAGAGCCCAGTGAGCTATGCAAAGTGTCTGAGACTGTTTACCCGCAATAAAATTAATAATTATAATAATATTAATAACAATATAAATATTACAAGTGAGTCTATACAATGGCCACCTCCACTCTGAGTGCAACTGCGACGACTACAACCAGTCCAGCTGCGATCAAGAATCCGCAACTGAAACGCGTCGTCTATTCCAAGTATCGGGAGCTGTTGGGCTCGTATAACGATAAGGCCAATGCCATTATCGAGACTTTGCCCGCGTATATGGTGCGCGAGGATCGTGGATTTCAGCTGGAGCTGCCCCTGGCACAGCCGCAGCTGCAGGAGAATGGCCAAGACAAAGGCTGCCTGGTGGATACGTAAGTAGGCTACGCTGAATCTACGGCAATTTATGACAGACTCAACTAAGAGATAAGAATTTCTCTTTTTGGTGCGCAAAAAAAAAAAAATAAAAAAACTGAAACAATTTCTATGTAAATATTTTCGCTGTTCTCGAGGCGAGATTAGCCGCCTGGAATGTGCAATTCACTCGGGGCACCCTGTAGCGCTCTAACTCTATTTATAGACTCAGTCTATAGGCGCTGGCTGTGGCAGGCGGACAATGACTATCATTATGTCATGTTGCATGTGGCAGCTTTCAAGTTGTCTCTCCCTCTCTCCGTCTCTCTCTATCTCTATCTATCTCACTCACTGTGTGTGTGTGTGTGTGTTGCCCTTGATCTTGAAATATGCACAGAACTGGCCACTGCCAGTGGAGCTGATCCCACAGATCCAGTTTTTGTTTCATTTTCTGTTTTCTTTTCTTTTTTTTTTTTTTTGGATTGAACATTTTTTCACGCTCATTTGCATGCGAGTAAAAAAGTGAAAATGTAAATTCTACAGATGTTTTTCTATAATTTTCCTGCTCTTTTTTTTACGTTTCTGCATTTGGCTTTCAGCTATTTTCATATAACGCATGCCAGCTGCTAATGGGCTCTGCATGCCTGCTGCCAAATGCCGTACGGTATTATTTTTGTTCTATATTTCTCACCTCCTCTAGTATGTATATATATATGTATATACTATATCTTTGTAGCAGCATTCTATTTTTAAAGAATGCAAATTGCAAATGTCACAGAATTGGCCCAGTGATTCATATGCAAATGCTTTAAGTAGATCGTGTGAAGCGTGCAGCTTATTATTATTATTAATTTTTGTTTGTATTGGTATTTGTTTAGTTCCAATTCACACTGACTTTGCACTTTGTTGACTTTTTGGGTTCTTCCTGACATCTTAATTGCCGACGCTGTCAAAATCAGCTGCTGATCTAGTTGCCTTCCTAGAACTTGGCGGCAGCAGCGGCAGCTCTTTGGTCCATTTCCATTTTCCTGACAGATTGACGTCATCAGACGGCGCTGTCGTTCGATCTTTGTTCTCAATATTTTCACATCTAGTGCCGAGCTAACGAAAACAAAGTTTTTCTTCAGTATATTCTTTTAAAAGTTGACTTGTCTCGATTTGTTTAGCACACGTGCGAGTCGAAAAATAAAAGAAATTATCAGACTATGACGTCAACTCCATGCGAAGGACAAATGAACCTATTAACACGCAAGCTGTTTGCGAGACCTTTAAGATTTCCTCAAATTTCTGGCTGTTCTTTATAGTCTGAATTCATTGAAAAATGGCAAATCAGAGTATAATGGATTAATTAATATATATGTAAAAGTTGATTTAGGTCAGGCCGTCCATCCACCTGCGCGTCCGACCGTCCGTTCATATGTTCGTTCATTCATTTGTTTCGTCCGTCCGTTTGTCCTTCTATCAGTCTATCTGCATATTGCGAACGCTTCAATCTCAGAGAAAGTTTATAAATTCATTGCAAATTTCGAAAAAGTTTTTCTGTCATACTAGCCAAAGCAAACGTCCCCGAGCCCCTCCTGGAACATATGCGAGGCGATATTCGTCTATATAAGCTATAAGATCGAAAAAGCTGAATTATGGAATTTATATTATGGAACATTGACTCATCTCTCTTATGTCATAAGAAGTATATTCTTATCTATTTTGTTCCATTGTCTTAGTTTATATTAGTTTTTGCAGATAATCAAACTGAAGAATTCAACAGATAAAATTGCCAAATAATTAATTTAATGAATAATTACGAATATTGAGAATTTTAAATGCAAACATATTAAGGAATAGAGTTGTAGATCGAAAGGTAAAAGCTAAGTTAGATAATAACCATTCTAAAGATCCAACTGAATGCTGAATGCTTGAATAGTTCCATTTATAAGTTGATCTTTAATACTTGTTCATTAAATTCATCTACAATCTGTAACTGCTTTTATTATTTATTATTTCTGTTCTAGTAGCTTCCAGCTTGAAGAAAGATGAATTATGTATTGTAAAAGTTCCAATAGATTCGACTTACTTTAGCCGAATTTCAATTATTATTTTATAGCATTTTATTTTCTCTATGAAGCTCTGACTCTATATGACTCTCAATCCAAAATGCAACTAAAAACTTTGTGTATCACTTTTCATCTCACATTTATTTGCTCCAAATTAAATTTTTTTTAGTAATATGTAATTACAGCTTAACGTACAGCCACCTTTTAGACAACTTAATCTAAATATTAACATTATAAATATTATATTATTTTGCTTTGATTTTAGCTCTCTATATTCCTTCAGCAATTCTGACAAAGATTTTGTCTTTACTTCTAAAGTTTTTATAAAATCTCTGCTGATTTCCCAGCACATTTTCTTTATATTAAAGCCAAGTCAATTAAAAACTTTCATTTTGTTTGAAGTGCATTTTAGCGCGAATTTTATTTGAATTCCGATAAGCAAAGATTTTGCAAAACATTTATTTTTATGATTTACAGCATTAATAATAAGATTTCGCCTAGTTATTTGTTTTCGACTTTTCTTCGCATAATTTGCTTAATTTAGTCGCGCTTAACGTTGACACTTTGCTAATTAAAAGCGAATGCTAAAGACGCTGTCGTCGGCCGTGTGTTGTTTAGCATAGGCCCAGAAAGCATCAGATGGTCAGCCAGTTGGGGCCAAAAGAAAGTGATGGCAGCTGCCTTGTTGGCCAGGCGTGCATGAGCATCTCTCTCTCTGGCTGGTTGGCTGGCTGGTATTAGTATTGGTGTTGGTATTGGGGTTCTGAAAAGTTGTCGGGCCTGTTGGTTCATTGGTCTGTTGTTTTGTTTGTCTCTTGGTCCAGTGGTCCATTGGCGTGCTGGTCTGCTGGTCTGTTAGCCTGTCGCCTGTCAGCTTCATTAGTTTTTATGTGCGCATACAGCAAGAGACATGCAGCCACAGCATGGCATAGAATACGCATGAACGGTGCGTGAATGATTCGCTTTTAACAACTTGGCTTGGCTAAGTGGGTCAAGCGAACAGGAACAGGTGTTGCACTGTTGTCCAAGCCCCGAGTGCCAAGTGTTTGTTTGTTCGCTGGCAGAGCTGTAGCAAAAGTGTTGCCAGCACTTTTCCATGTGCCCGATCCGAGCACTCACAAACCACAAATGCGAAGGCAAACCACAGACAGAATTGCAAAAGCCAAACAGCACCCACAACAACTCACGAGTGCGGCAATCCCACAATCCCACAATCCACAATCCGCAATCCGCTTTACATACAAATTGGAGCGAGTGCATCAATGTCAAATGCAAATCCAATCCTCAGTCGTACTGTGACGTAACTGCCTGCGGTCGATGACAAACAAAGTCGGCGCTAATTGAGCCCATACGAGGCGATAGACACACACACACACACACACATGCATATTTGTTGCCAATTTCTGTATTTGTATTTTAGTATTGCAGAAATGTCATCTGCGATATGCGGAATGACCATATAAATTCAATTGAAATTATGGTGCGCTATGCGAGGCAAGTGGCAGACAACAACAACAACACCAACGAAAACTTGAACTTGCCATTGATTGCTCTTTCAGCTCAGTTGAGTTGTTAGCCAAAGTTTAACGCTCCATCATTTTCCAGGCTAGGCCAAAATTGTAAGGTCGTTCGGGTCGTTGTTTGCTTGACGATTTTCCCTGCGCCCACTCCCGTCCATTCCACCCAAGCTAACGGTTATGGCCAGCTAGGAAACTCATTTGGCGCAGCTTAACTAAACTGTTAACTGTTTTCGCTTGTCAATGTGTTTGTAGACCTGGCCATTTAAGGGGGAGCAGCGCATTTATGAGTATTATTATTAAAGCCTGACAAGCCTAGAAAGCTGCCAGATTTGAATTGTTGTGCAATGCAATGTGTGCGCATTTCCTCCTAACTGAACTGTGTGCAATATATGGGATAACTACATATAAATAATTATATATAAATCATATATAACTATAAATAATATATAGCTAGTTCGAATAAATACTTTTATTAATCATCGAACGGTTCTGTTAAACATTTAATATACATATGTAACACATGTGTAATTTTATCATTTCACTTCAAAGAATTTATGAAATCGCGTATTGGTATTGGAGAATTTTATTTGAATTCTGAAATGATTTAATTTATTTAATATATATATATTTATAAATATATTCGTAATAATATACATTTAAATTTAAATGAAAAATTATACATGTTTTTATAATTTAAAGTAATTATTTAATTATTAAAATATTACTGTCTATTTATAACTAATGTCAAATAAGATCTGATTTAGCACAGTCTGTTTGTAAAGTACATTACGCTGTTTAATTACAGCATACTGTTAATTTACAATGCTAAACGAATCGTGTTAACATTCACTCATTAAAAGTGCAAAAAAAGCAAGAGAAGGAAAGAAACACTTGAACGAATATGCAAACATGCATACATCCAGCAAACTACATGTGTATTCCTATAGCAGAAAGTAAACCGTTAATTCTGAGAGCCTTTGTTTAGCAACGGCAACAAAAACAGCAAATTATACGTTGGCAGTGTTCATATGAAATGGTAAAAAACATATACAAAATAAAAAAAATAACACGATTTATAAATCATTATCATATTTTAGTTTTTCAATTTACATATTTATTTGCATATACATATAGGTACACAGATACATATATGTACATGTAGATGTGTACAATTTTCTATATGTATATACATATGTATGTATGCACATACATACACATATGCACAGTTGGGAGATCTATAGTCTCTACAGTAAAAGACTTGAGTAAATTTTGTTCTAAAAGAGAAAAGAAGAGAACGCCAGAATTATGTAAAAGTTGCTGTTTCGTCCTTGTCTTTGATTGTCTTTAGTTTTATGACATGCAAAGAAAAGAGACAAATAGACAGTACTTTGACTATTTGCCTGCAATATATGTATGTAGGCTCGTAAATTGAGAGCGTTTACAGCAGACTAAGTGATGTCATTTGTTTTATATGTTAATATCACGTCACGCACAGATCAATTTAGTAACAACCTAAAAAGCATTTGAGTTTTACCAAATTATGTGGGATGCAACAATGTAACTTCAACCAAAATGACGAGCCGATGCATAATTACTCTTATTTATCTCTATTGTTTAGTTTTCAAATATGATATATATTATATACATATGTATATTAAAAGCCTATAAAAGTGAACATTGCGTCATTAGCTTTAAACAAGTTTCAAGTTCGACTTTACTTTCACGTAGTTTGAATAATTAATTATTACAAGTTTAATGGACTGTTGTAACAACATTGATTAATAGTTGAAGTATGCTATTTTAGAGAAGTGTTAGACTTCAGAATGTGAAGT
Source organism: Drosophila stalkeri (assembly GCA_035047405.1). NCBI lineage: Eukaryota > Metazoa > Arthropoda > Insecta > Diptera > Drosophilidae > Drosophila > Drosophila stalkeri. The sequence continues at coordinate 29,568,173 of JAWNPR010000039.1, read as the reverse complement.
AGAAGTTAATAATTCTTAGTACTCACTGGCTACTTATCAAACCCGACATAGAGAGAGAGAGAGAGTGAGATGGAGATATAGGACGTATTGCGAAAGCAGTTAGAAATTTATAATAAGAAAAGTGCAAGCCAAGATTGTCTAAGTTTATTCCTATTGTTAATTTCTTTACATATACTTACATACATACTTATATATATATGTATGTATGTATGTATGTATATAAACCATTTTCATGTTTTATTATTATTGTTTTCATATTTTTTTTTTAATGTTGAACTAATAGCTGCTGCCCACATACAAATCTGTGTACTTAGTTTATGGGAATAAAAACACAAATGAGCAAAAATTTGTGTTCTTTGGCGCAGTTTTACTTTTTAATGTTTTTTTAATCATTTTCGTAATTGCTCTTTTGCTCGAGATTCGTACATCTTTCGAGCTCTCACTTTCAACAGCTGGCCGTTATGGCCCTAGGCACAGCACTTCGACTAATAAGTGGCTATGGATGCCAATGGCAGCATCTTCAGCTCACTTTCCCCCGCTCATCAATAGCGACAAAAAATAAAAGGAAAAAAAGCGAATTGCCAAGAAAAAATTGGCTCATTGAACTGTCGATGGGGCGAGTCATTAGTCAAGCAGTTTGGAATAAAAGAAAAAAATAAAATAAAATAAAATAAAGATCTTGAAGTGTGGTCAGACAAATGGGGGCTCTCTGGCATGGAGCGTCAATGTGAAACAGTTAATAACAAAAGATTAAGTCAAGCATATGATAAATAGCCAGAAATCGAAGAGGCGTACAAAGCAAGTCAAGATACTTAACAAGAATCACGAAATTTACATGAAAATGAAACCGTTCGATGACCACAATCAATCGCAATATGCTAATGAATTTCTTTCTCTCTCTCTCTTTCTCTCTTGATGGACAGGTATGGACAACGCGGAGGAGGCGCCCCTGGAGGCGGCGGCTACGAAGCCCCCGCCTGTGTGCAAAACGCCATGATGACAAAAGACAAGAAGCCCTTCACCTACACGCCCGGCGGCATCGATCTCTCGCAGATTCGATCGGAGCGTATGGCCAAGCGCTTGGCGCGCAACGCTCAGGCCGAGGGTGCCACTGGCGCCTCCCAACAGAACAGACCATCGCCTCAGTCGTCGCCGGGCGTTACTGCTGGCAACGCGGCCAGCGCGATGGGCGCTGCTGCAATGGGCATGCCGTTTCAGGTGCTGCCACCGCCGCCGCCGCCGCCGCAGCCGCAGCAGCAGTCGCAGTCACAGTCACAGACGGGTAAGAACGGTAACTATGCTGCACCCCCACCGCCACCCCCACAACAAAGCACATTAGCACCACCAACGGGCCGAGTCAGTGCGCCCGGCTCGCCGGCAGCGGCACGCAAATCCCCAACGCCGCAACGTTTCGAGCCGCCACCGCTAGGTTTCCGGCCCGAGATCAAGATACCGGCCAATCCGATGGCGGCGCTGCGCAAAGTGCCGCCACCAGTGGAGAAGAACACCTTCTGGAAGGACGAGTACTGCAAGGAGCGCTCGAAGAGCCCACTGCCGGAGCCAGCTCAAAATGGCAATGGTGACTACAGCAGCAGCAGCAACAACAACAACAACAGCCAAGATGCCGTTGATGGTGAGCAGATTGAGAGGGAGAGAAGGAGAGAGAGACTCTTCGGATATCATTTCGCTGGCTTTTGGTTTTGGTTTTGGGTCACACTCTAACTCCACTCTCGAGTGGGCCAAAGTTCTCTTGGTACAGTTCTTGGCCCACGGCTCGCCTCATGTCGCTCGCCGGCTAATTACTAAGCGGTATCTGGTGCTTTAAAAACCACATCTGACTAATCCCAGACATCAAGCGGCATCGCTCTATTGGCATTTCCCCACTAACGGCACTAAAAACAAAATCACTTTCCTATGCTTTGCCCACAGCGATTCTAATCTCAGCTTCCTCTATTTCTGCAGCCTACAAGCCAGCTGGCAACAGCTACAGCAATGGCAACTACAACAACAGCAATGGCAACAGCAATAGCTACACTCCTTATACACCATCAACACAGCAGCAGCAGCAGCAGCAACAACAGCAGCAGTCTTCACCAAAAACACCGCCACTGCAGCAACAACTGCAGCAACAATTGCAGCAACCGACGCCGCCGGCAACACCGCCGCAACAGCAGCGTCAGGAGTTCCGCAGTGTGCCCATGCCACAGTCTCCAGCTGTTAATGTCTATACGCGCCAAACAGAGAGTCCGCGCTCACCTTTCGAGCAGCAGCAGCAGCAACAACAACAACAGCAGCAACATCAACAGCAACAGCAACTGCAGCAACAACAGCAGCGTGCCACGGAGAGTCCGTTCCGCTTTGCACAGCAGCAACAGCAGCCGCGTTCACCCACTGTCATGTCTCCTTTAGCACAACAGCAGCAGCAGCCACGTCCATCGCCAGCCATATCGCCGCTGGCTCAGCAGCAGCAACAGCAGCAACAACAGTCTGCTCAAACTGTGCCTTGGCGTACGCAACGCGCCCAGTCTGCTGCACCACAACAGCAGCAACAGCAGCAGCAACAACCGCAACAGCAACAGCAGCCAACGCATTCACAGCCCATTTACAACAATGTGCAACAGCAGCAAAGATCTCGCGATGTCTTCAGTCCCGCCAGAGTCGAGCCAGCAGCAACAGCCTTCAATGCACAGCAGCAACAGCAACAACAAACGCCCTATCAAGGTGTTAAGCCGGTGAGTAGCTAACAAATGTGTAATACCCATAATAGTTTGACCTTTCCAGACGCTTACTCACTCGCCTGAATATTGACCAATTCATTTTCGGGTCGTATGAGTAATATAATTTACACAAGATGCAATAAAGCGAGCAAACGATGCTAATTTTACAAGAGCAAAAATTTACTGCCGTTGAGTGTTTGTGATTTGTTTTAGCGCAGTCACGGAAGCATTCATTTCTATTTTTAAATGATCCTCAACAGCATCAGATTCTCTGCTATGCCAATTGAACATTGAACGCAATTCGTAGCTGCAGCAGCAGTAGCAGCTAAAATTAAATATTGCCAAAGGCCAAACACGAATTTTGAACTTGAGGCAAGTGACGATTGCAACAAATGCATTGGCATAGCAATGATGCAGATAATGTTTTAATCATCAAGTGCATTTCAAACTTGAAATAAAATCAATTTCTTATAAATAACTAAGATTTATCTTTATATAGTTATATTTAAGTAAATTTCTTAAAAGTTATTTGATTTATTTGTAATTGAACAATAGATTGCTTTCATTTTCTTAGTTCACTCTCAGACATATCAAATACATTTTATTTAAATATAATAAACATTTAAAAATACAAATAAATAATGAAGCACTTCACAACTTAAACCAATTGAAATATAACTCATTAAAAATGAAGCTGAAGCTAAAATAAAATGAAGTTGACATTAAATTTCGAATATAATTCTAATAAGATAATTAAAATAAAAAAATACCATTACTTTTAGTCGGAATTAATTAGTAATTTTTTCGATTTTAAAGAGTTGATTTGTAAATGGAAACTACGTAGAAATACATAGTATGGATCTTCTTAAAAAAAAGTTAGAATAGAATATTAATTAATTAAAGCTTTCCCATGAAACGTGTAATGTTACATATTAATTTAAATAATTTTTTTAAATTCATTGTTTTTTGCTATTTTAGTATGCAAAGGAGAAAAGAAAATTAGTAATTTAATAGTTAAATCGAAGCAAAACGTATTGAAATTATTTCATTATTTCATTTCGATTCCCTTCTATCTAGACATTGTCATATATAAATAAAATCACGAAAACTTCGAGAAATTATGTATTTATATATACATATATATTTTAATATATGTATCAAAAACTATATATACATATATTAACTAGAAAATTGGCAAATATATTATTATAAATTGCGAAAATATATAAAAATATATATTTAAGAAAATATATCTAAAGAAAAACTAATTCTAAGCATGTGCAAAATACAGACAGACAGAGAAGATATATATTTTAGTGGAATAATTCTTAAAAAAAAAAAAATCAGGCACAAAAAAAAAAGAAAAGAATTATCTTTTATTTGCAATTATATATGTATATGCAAATATGTATATATAGTGAATAGTATTTTGTTCAATCTATCTCTTTCACTCTTTGACTCTTTCACTCGCTGAATAGGATGCTTGGGCAAATGCCTAAGCAAATAATTAAATATACATACACAAGTACATAATTACATATTATACATCATCTGAAAGGTATTAATGCGTATTAATAGATGTAGCTTGTGTAGGCTATAGTTCAAATCAATATATTTTTTAAATACATGTATAATATATACAATTATGAAAACTTCATAGTTCGCATTGTTACACTTATTATTAAACAATATTTTTTTTATTTTATTTTATTTATTTTTTTTTTTTTTTTGATAGACCAATGTTGGCTCACTTTACATTGCTCCATTGGCACAGCCCACAGAGCCTCAGGCCCAGCGTCTTTTGTTGCAGCAGCAACAGTTGTCGGGAGCTCGTGACTCGCCCATGCGACAAATGCCGCAGCAGCAGCAACCGCAGCAACAGGTGGGCGGCCAGCCACTGCGCTGGCTTAGTTCACAGCCCGCGGCCAAGGAGCAGGCGCCCTGGGCACGTCCCGAGGAGAATGGTAATGTGATGCCCTCGTCACTGCGGCAGACAGCCTCGCCATCGGCGCCAACACAAGCGCAGCCCACAAGCACGTTCTATCAGCCCCAGATGCCCATGCAGATGCAGATGCAGATGCAGGGCAATGGCTACGATAGAGCAGCGTCTCCCGGTCCAGCTGCTCAGCATAACTTTGGCTCAACAGCTCAACAGAGTGGATTGCGTTTGCAGATCAACACCAGCAATGCCAACAGCAGCAATGCTAGCCAGAGTGGCCCCAGGGTAACTCGCCTGATTACAGGGTATCTGATAGAACTATAAATGCTAATTAAATTACTTACAGGAGCGCATCATACCCATTACACTGGAGCAAACACCAACTTATGCTGCGGCTCAGCCCAACTTTGGTGGTAAGTCTGAAGATGTTGTAGTTGGTGTTTTAGTGTTTTAGTTTAGTATTCTTTATGTGTTCTTTTAATACCCTTTCTGGCGCTTTCCTAAACACTCTAAATGTTCGTCACTAAACAAGCCCTGTACCCAGTAGCATTTGTTCCCCCTCTACCCCGATTGCGAACCCTTGCACTCTCCAACCCATACCACGATTGTTCCTGTATGCTCCAATCTACTGTCCCACTGTGTAACTTTCCATCTCGATATCAAACTGTGTCTATGTATACTCTTTCTTTCCTACGAAAGCACCTGCTGGTCACATAATACGCTCAGCTAATCAATTTGTCGATCAAGGTTACAACAACTATCCAGCATCAGGAGTGTCGCCCTCTCTTCAGCAGCAGCAGCAGCAGCAGCAGCAGCACTTTGTTGCTTCGAATCACAGCAGCAACAGCAACAGCAACAGCAACAATTCAACACGGATCATACCCATTGCCATTGAAGGAGGTCGCGGTGGTCCCGTCTCCCAGTCACCAGTCGTGCTACAAAAGTAAGTGGAAACAAAAGCTCTATTTGCAATACTAAATTTCTTTTGTGCTTGACCAACACTAAACCAACAACCACTACCCAGCACTAATGCGTTTAAATTTTGTGCTTCTTTACAAAACCTAACGACTTACCGCGACTTTCAGTGGCAATTACAATTTGTATGTGCATCAATGTCCGCTCGAGGCTGAGATAAACTACAGAAAGAATCGACTCAGGTAGTACAGTCACAGAACAGTCGTCGTCGTCGTCGTCGTCGTCGCTCGCTCGCAGCCCGCTAACAAATGCATATTAGTCAAAAGCTCTAATTGGGACTTGGAGCAGTTAAATTCTGCTCCAGATCCCTTTGAGACTGTTCGTAAATGTTATGTGCGTGCGTCTCTCCTATTTGCATAACATTCATTCATTTGTAATTTGCAAGGAACATTCCCTTGTCATCATCTGAAAATTCTCGTTCTCGAACTGCATTCGGTTTCAGCTAACCCCACACTCACACAGCCCATAGAAATGATGTGATTTCGTTTTCAGACATCTAATATCGAGTGCATGCTAACCAACAACATAACCTAACATACGCCTATATCTACTTGCAGCGATCCACGCTCACCGCCCATACAATCGAAATCGTTTAGAATATTGCAAAAGATAACCGATACGGTGGACGATGGCAGCGTCGAGGCTCGTCCAGTGCAACAGCCACACGGGGACGTGGAGACGCCGCAGCTGCAGCGGCCGCAATTCGCTCGCCAGATGAGCGCCCAGCAGGCGCGCAATAGCCCGACCATTGAGCAAATGCGGCGACTGCAAATCGCACAGGATCAGCAGTCAGGTACACCACAAGCCTGGTCCCCGCAAGGTGAGCCCCTTCGCCCCATTTCCACAGCAAGCCGGACGGGTAAGGTCTGCTGAGAGTGAGAGAGAGTTGTAAGGTTTCGTCGATTCGGTATCCATTGATCTTCTTCTGGGTCTGGGTCTGGGTCTGTGTCTGGGTCTACGTCTCTGAGTCTAATCCTAATTTGGTTATTTTTACTAATTCCACGCTTTGAGCCACAACAAACCCGTTTGGAGCAAAAGAAACTAATACGCTTCCTGTGTAGTCCGCCATGAATATATGGCAATGCCTTAGAACTCGAATCAAAATTGCCAGCACTACTAAACCCAATAGATTGGCTGTCACATCCAAAGTGATCCCTAGACTAAAATTATGTGAAATAATTTCTTTTTGATTGCAGGTAACGGAGTAACCACACAGAACCGCTTTACACCACAGCGTTCTCCATACGGTGGGTAGCAAAAGTCTATGAAGGTAATCTTATATTAGCTATATTTCTTCTTCTCTTCAGATACACCCCAACAGCAATATGTGCCACCTAGTGAGCAACAGGCACCGGAGCCCAAAAAATATACCGGAAGCGCAATACCAAGTCGATCATTTAAGATTCTACAGGCAATGACAACACCAGAGAATGCCGGTAAGTCCTCTATGAAGTGATACACTGCGAGAAATTAGGGTTATATGTTTTTTATTTATTTACTTTTTTTTATTGTATTTCACACACACACACACACACACATGATCAACTATCGGCGTTTAGCCTCAAGGCTAACACAACTTGTATATATGCCATTCTAGCCATTCACTAACAAATACACACACACACATGCACACATGCACACGCACATTGAGTACACGTATGTATATTCACATTTATACGTATACCTTGCATCATGTTATTATTCACAGTGTTCTTGATTGTATTCTACCTATTGAGAGATTTCACCTTTCTTGAAAATCATTTTGTTTTGCATTGACTCTTAACTATACGAGTTTTCGATCCTTCACTTGGGAAGGAAGCATGTTGAGTTCCAATCTGAATATATCGAATATACAAACATCTGACATCGACTCATTCAGTGCTTCATATCTGAACTCTATGTACATCTACTTCATGCATCCACACACAATCACACAGTCCCGCCCATCCATAAGCGACTATGGAAATCTGTATATAGCTAGTGGCTTTCCTCGATATAACATTCACAGTCCAAATTTTTGGTGTATTGATCATAATATGCACTCTCACCGTGTCTATATCTTTTCTTCTTTCTTTTTTTTTTTTATTTATTTTTGATAACCGTGCACCAAACCGACCTCAGAACATAAAATTCACACCGAGCTGGACTCGGATTTGGAAAATATTGAATTGAACGAAGCCAATAATAATAATAATAATAATAATAATAATAATAATAATAATAATAATAATAATAATAATAATAATAATAATAATAATATTAATCACAATAATGAGAATAATGATAATGTCAGTAAAAATAACCATAACCGAGAAATTAACAATAAAATCAATAAACGTCATAGTTACACATCAGCCACACCCACTCCACCGCCCACCACAGACATAAACACAAGCACTTCTCAGGGCTCATATTCATCCAACTCATCCCTTAGCTCAGATTGTTCTTATCCGTCAGCTAAGCAACCGGAACGCTCGCAATCGGTGCCTCCGCAATATCCCTATGCTTATGGTTATCCCTTCCCCTGGTATATGCCTCCACCACCTCCCCAGCAAGCCCCAGGGCAAGCAAATGGGGAGCAGCCCCAAGTCCTTAATTGGCCCTACCCCTATCCCTATCCTCCGCCGCCTATGCCGCCATCCATAGATGGCAAGCAACCCGACATGAATCAAGCCTATCCCTATTACTATCCCTACTATCTACCCCCACCGCCAGTCTATGGCCAGCCAGGCATGGCCAGTGATGCACAGGTTCCACAGTTCATGCCGCCCTATGGCCCGTATCCCTATCCGGTTGCGCCTAGTTTCAGCCAAAGCTCAACTGAAAGTCGCGCTAGCAGTGTATTGCCCGATATTATTATTACCCCCAGCACCGACGACACGCCCTCAAAGGTAATAATGCAACACCACATCAAGGTAGAGCCCCGTGAGCCACCCAAGCGTTCGCACTCTGTTGAGATTGAGGAGTTGGTAAGCCAGCCAAAGACGCGCAATGTCTGCAGCAACAATGAACAGGTCATCGATATGCTTACCCAGCGACTGGCTAACATCAATAAAATCGCCGGTGGCAATACTCAAGCGAATTTATCGAAACAGCTTCAGAAGGACTACGCAGGTGAACAGCCTAAGGAGTTGGGAGCGTGCTCACCTAGCGAGAATGCTTCGCCGGTGCAGGTCACAGTCATGCTGGACGACGACGACAGTGAGACAGAATCGGATGATAGCAGCGATGAGGACGAGGAAGATACGGACACACCCAAGCACGCGCCACTGCAGGCCATCAAGTCGGTGACCAATGTGCAGGTCTATAAGGGATTGGGTAAAATGCCCATCGAGCAGCTGGACTCCGAGAGTGAGGATGAGGATGTAACGACAGCAGATGAAATGGTTGACGAGGAGGAACAAGTAGAAGAAGAGGAGCTGGACGATGACTATGTCGTTGAGGAGGATCTGAGCACGATATACGAGGAGGAAAGCGAAATGGAACGCAGCAGCAACTACGCCAGGACAGTCATCCATCGGAATGGATCCAGTGCTAGCAATGCGACCATAGGAGATCGTCAAGTCGACGAAGATGACGATTTGGATCAGCAAATCGAGGACAATGATAACGATCAAGTGAATGCTGATGACGATGATGAGGAATCCAATTCGGTGACTGTGCGCTTGCCACTGCGCTTTTCCTTCAGTCGTAGCTCGAATGACGAAAAGATAGCTACTCTGGAGGTAGGCAGCACCACACAGATTGAAGAGAGGCGCCATAGCGTGGAGGGCAAACGCAATTCCTTCAGCATTGCCAAGTTAGAGAGCGATAACGATGACGATAACGATTGCGAAGTTAGCGTTACCATTAGCTTGTCCAACTCGTCACGTTCCAATTCTGTTGATAAGTCCTTGGAGCATCAACAGAGCTGTAACACAGACAAAATACTCTCGAGTACTCACAAAATGAGCAATGAAGATGTATCGACCTCCATATCGCTGGGCATGCGCAATAAATTCTTAGCGGAAACCCAAAGTGGAGATCTAACGAACAACATTGCGAAATCGGAGCCTACGAAGGAAGTTGATGACAGTTCTGAGGGACCAAAGGAGGAATTTGACTTCTTTGCTACGTTGCGGGCTACCAAGATGCAAGCACAGAAGATGATGGAACAATCCAAGAACTATTGGAAAACGACAGAGGCAAAGCCAGAAGCACAGGCAAAACAATCTCCGGAAGCTGAAACTGTCCAACTACGCGTGAAGCAAAACAATGAGCAAGTCCAACCGCCTAGGCCAAAGTCGTGTGACATAACCAAGACTCAGGCCTCTTTGGAGGCGGCCAAGAACAGCTTTTGGTCAACATTCGCAACTGCAGCCAAGGAACCTGAACCGATTCGTGAGCCAGAACTGCCAGAGGACGAAATCGACTTCTGGGCCAGTGTTGAGAAGAGTAAGGAAGATAATCAATGGGTAAAAAAACAAAAAACCGTTACGTATACCCCACTACAAAAGGAGACAGTGACTAAAGTGGAATATTGGACAACTACCCTAAAAGCCAAAGTAGAATACATGCCTCAATCAAAATGTGGCGAAGTACATTTTGTAGTTGAAGAATTGCCTGAGATCGAAGTTGCACCTGAGCCCGAAGAAGATTTTTGGGCATCAGTAGACAAAGCGAAATCCGAGAAGAAACATTCTAACACGCAATCAAGCCAATTTACCGAAAATGTGGACTTTTGGGCAGATCAACCAACAGAGACACAGCTAGAAAACTCAATCGAAAACACTGTTGACCAAATAACCCAAGAAGAAGAAGAAGAGGAAATTGATTTCTGGGCTAATATCAAATCTACAGAAGATGTCTCTGAAAATAAAGTAAATGATTTTAAATTCGATCCCACAAAATATCCCGAAGAGCCGCGGGAGGTTGACACCGATGAGGAAATTGATTTTTGGACTGAAATCGAAGCGAATCGTAAATCAGACGACGACGATGTTACTTTCCATAAATCTGCTACCTTTTGGGCTCGCAAAGAACGCCAAAACTCGGTGGAAGAAACTCCCTACAAACCCGTGGAGACAAAGGCTTTTCTTGCCAAGCTGCCCGACGAACCAGCCGTGGAAATCGATGTGTGGGCTAAGTTGGAGGAAGCTCGTGGAGAGGAGCCAGTAATCGTTGATCCAGCTATTGAGGAAGAAAAAGTTCTGGCCGTCCAATACGAAGAGCTTGAGCATGACAACAAAATTGAGGAGGAGTCCCCAAAGCAAATCGAGCAACCAACACAAGAAACTGCCGAGACCAATCTCAACATGGTAGATACTATGTCGCTGGCCTCAATGCATGAGCCAGCCACTGTCCATACCTGGGCGCCCTATTCCTATGACAACGAAGAGCCAGTGAATGACGACGAGCCCGACTTCTGGGCGGACATCGAACAGGAACGTGCTAAGATCGATCAGCTGGAGGAGGCTGAGCAGAAACGTCAGAACTATCGTCAAGCTATGGCCTTCTTCAATACCTCAATTGACGAACACAAGGTGCAACCGAAGGCGCAACCCAATCGCAGCAGCGTTATTCAAGAGTCAGAAGAACCCGTCGAAGTTGACTTAGGCGCACCCGGTGAATACGAAATAGTGGGCGAAGATGGTGTTGTCTTGGAGCAACATAAAATTCAAATTGCCCATACAGAAGAGGAAGAACGTGGTGCAACTACACCAACTAACCAACTGCCTGAGGTTTACGTGGAACCTGAACCAGAACCAGAACCAGAATGCCAACCAGCACCCAAAAGAGAGCCAGAATGTCAAAGGAAATTGCTGTCCAATGGCCTGCCCGATCTTGGGGTTGCAAAGATCGATGAACCAAAAATTTCAGTACGTGATCGCATCAATGTATTTGAGACAACGCCGTCAACTCCAACCTCCAACAAGGCCATGACTATTCAATCGTTGTCCGTGGATAGTGGCCGTGGCAAGGGACAGTTGTCCCGCAATAGCAGTACACAGCGCTCTGAGTCCGAGATCGAGGAGGATGACTCAGGCGTGACAGACATGAACCGACAGCTCTCTGAGACGGACACCGAATCGGAAAGCTTCCCAGAGCTGCGCAAGATGACGAGCTATCAGCGAGCCGCGACACATTCCAGACTCTTTAAGCTGCTGCAGGACGAGAACGATCTGCCCGAAGCCTCAGAGGCTGGACAGCCGGACGAGTTTCAGTTCAAGCCGAGCAGACGCAAGATTATTCACAATGTATCCATTACACGACGCCAAAACCCGAATGCTCTCAGCGAGGCCGAGACAATGACACAGCGACGCGAACGTCTCTCACTGCCACTCCGCAAAAATACCAGCATCGATGCGGACAATCCTTCCACGCCGAACAGTCCCGCCTCCCCCATTGTCGGCCCGTCGCCCAGCAAACAGCGCGTGGTCAGCGATAAGCTGGTAAACGAGCTAGTCCAGAGTCTGCTTCTCAAGAGCGACAGCTCTCATCTGCGCCAGCTGCCCATGGAGCGCCTGCAGGCGGCTGCCAAGCGTGCCCTGGTTGAGGAAATGGACTCCGTGGAAAACAGCTCGCTGGACAGCACGCCGGCCATAACACCAAAGCAGGACAAGGAATACACCGATTACTACAACAGCTGGACGGAGGCGAGCGGCGGTGAGGAAATCGTGCCTTCGAAGGCATTTCGAGCGTTGCAGGATCCGCGTCGCAGTCCCTGGACGGTGCGCTGTCCCCGTGTGCTCAGCTCTAAGACAATCAATCGAGACTTGGCACGCGTCACTGAATCACCCGAAATTCTGAGCAGTCGCGGTAGCAAAAGTCCCGAATGCTTCAGGCAACAGTCTAGGGAACGATCCGTTAGCAGCTGGCGTAAGGTCTAGTCGGCTTAGTCAATCGGGTTAGCTGGGAAGGGGGTCACAAATACATATACATATATATGTATATAGATTTAAGTATTTGCATTTGAGTCTTGATACTTGCCTAGGTCAAACGAACTAGGACCCACTAGTCACTGCCCTCCTTAGAGAGCCAATTGTTGCATTTCTCACCACCACACCACACATCACATCACACCCGATCACATCAGATCACACTGTACAATATGACAGACTAATAACTAAATATCTAATAAAGAATAATATATAATCTGAAATGTATATAAACAAACTGAAAAAAAAAAAAATAGAAAATCGTTCATTCGTTCGTTCGCTCGTTCGTTTGTTATCTCAATTAAAAGCGCAAACTCTTCGCCAAAGTCATTTCTAAATTCGACTACATATACATACTTATGTATTTACAAATCGAAATCAAAACAAATAACAACTGCAACAACAACAACAACAAAACAAAAGAGAAAATTAAATCAAATCAAAAATCTATCAAATCGCCACAACAATAATAAAAAAAAAAAACAATTTCATCAACTCAATGATTTTGTAAAACTCGTTCAAAATCCTAAGGTACCTAAAAAATATTCAATTAAAATGTATATCCTATCCCAAATTTCAACTAATTTCTTTAATGTTTTTATTTTCTCATATAATATATATTTCAAATTTGCCCACTATCTATTCTATATGTATTTCTTTTATTTTTGCCGCTATTTGATTTCTTTTTTTTTTTTTAATATATGTGCCGTATTTCCTAATTATTTGCGACATGTATTTGCGATAGTCACATTTTGTACTGAAATTAAGTAAAATTATAAAATTAAATTAAAAAAAAAAAAAATTAAAACTGAAACTTAAACCCAATTAACCAGGTTTGTATCTCAATAATGTTACACAATTAACACCCATCTAAATATTCAGTAGAGCTGCCCTATAAATAGAATTAACCTCATCTACATGTTACGCAGCACTTCGAAACATTTCTAAATCAAACTTTGACTAAGCTCACGTAAAATAAAATCCATGGACAAAATGTCTTATCGCAAATATTTTTTATGTTTCCAAAAAAAATAAAATATATTTTTTTGAGTTAACAAAATTTGGAGAGCAAACTCCACCTTGAACAAAGTGCTGAACAACGAATGAAGATTTTTTAGTTTAACAATAAAATAATATTAAAAATAAAAAAAGATAAATACATCAACAAAAAATTGTACAATATAAAAGTCGTTCGTAATATTAACCATTCATGAGTTACAATACATAATTGAATGTTTTTTCTTATATTTGATTAACTTGTTTTTTTTCTTTCTTTTACACACAATTAAAAAATATAAACTTAACAAAATAATTAATTCGTTTATTATGATGACAATGAATATGAATGGCTTTTATTCTAAAAATACAATAAAACAAAAAAAAAGAAAGTAAAAAAATATTTAAAACAATTAAGGTGAAGTTTCCTCTCGAAGTTCTGTTGGCTGCTTTTGCTTTATTTATTTTAATTTTATTTTTGCAAGTTCAAAATTTTTATTTGCGCTTCATTTGTATGTAATTGTTATGTTTTATTTTCTCCTATGTCTGGCCTACGGATATATATGGATATATGTATATATCTAGAAAGTTTAAGCAAAAAGGCGCCGACGAAGAATTTTCCACAACGTTTTGTTAGCTTTATTCGTATATGTTTTTATGTAATGTAAATTGTGAGCTTTAATTAATTATCTATTTTACTTTGTATTTCAGGACCGGGACAATCGGATCTATAATTATTTCTCACAGCCATAGAAATCAATTATAGCTGACAACAGACTACAGCAAACGATGCAGTTTAATGCACTTGTCCCTAGCTTAAGTACCAGCAAATACTTAGGATCAGCAAAGTAAACAGAAAGATGTTTAACCTGGGAACAGTTTCTTTTTAGTGAAATTTCATAAAACTAACTTTTAGTATTGTAGTTGAGATGAAAGCGTATTTAAAACATACTTTTTTTCAATTGTTAAACGCGATTTGGTAGCAGCACTAAAAACACACAAAAACAAACATTAATCTCTAACACAACTTACGAACTCTATTAGCGAAGCGAATCATTACTAACCTTAGCTCTTAAGCCGAGAGAATGAATTAATCCTGAGATAACAAAACGAAACGAAAAACAACGCAATCGACAAATCATCAAAATGTATCCGGATAATACGAAAGCGCATCCTGAAAACGATTCATAATATTCAGAATAATAAAATGAAAACAAATAAATAAACATTTCAATCTAAGAGTTTCTTTCTCTGTGTCGTCTTCGCTCAGCAGCAATTTGAATTGAATAGTTTCTCATTTCTTTCAACAATCGGACTCTTTGTTTATGTCATAGTTATTTATGCAAGAGAGATATACATATATATGGTATTCGAATGCTTACGAATGTGTGAATGTGTTATCAAATCTATTTGACTACTATTATTATTTTATACTCATATATATTTTTGTGTTGTATAATTTTTTATGCAGTGACATTTTAAGTAAATAAAGAAATATCTAAAAAAAAAGAAGAAATTGTGCATAATTTCGATATTTGATTTGAATTGAAAGGTGTTAAAGGTACCCAACTTCTTTATTGGATAATAAATGCGATTTGCATATACATAGATTGCGAGAAGAAAGTCAATTTCAAAGGTTTGCCATTTAAATTGGCCATCGATAACAATGAGAATTGACTCTGAATGCCAAATATCATTCCAAATTCATAACTTATTCTACATGTAGCCGAGAGCTATTAGTTAAGTCAACAGCATCAACGACAAAGAGCGGGATATATACGTTATTATAGATACTATCTTGAATAGATACAATAGTATGGAGATTTACAACCGAAGTTATTTAATCATTTATTTGACACCAAAGATTATAGCTCACATTAAATATTCAATATTTAATTTGCAGTTTTAACTAGATATATAATATAATTTTATATTCAGAGGTACAGAGAAGTCGAGCGTAGCAAAACTGTTGTACTTGTATGTAGTTACAAATGTATTTAGGTACATGAATTTATTCTAGAGTATATATAGTAGTATTCATATTGCACTTAAATAATAGCACACATTCAGTAAATTCACTAATCTGCTATACGCTGTTAAGATAGGATCAATTATATTAATATATGTATATATGATATATATTATATTTATTTTATATATTTCAAGTTTACAGTATCTTAAAATGGACATGTTGAACAAAGCAACGGGCAATATACCTGCTCAAAACTCATCTAATTAATCATTTACTACAATTAACAACATTTAAAGCTAACTCATATATATGTTTATAGACATATATATATATATATATATATATTGAACATATATGTATATTTTATATGGGGTATGCAGATCAACGATTTCCTTGTATTAAATGCATTAATATGTCAATAATTATAATAATAAACTTGGATAGTTAACTTTGAGATACTTGAGATTTGTACAATTTGACATTGAGTTAACTCATTCGGGAATCGTCTAAATTATATGTTGATATATATACACATCGTAGTTTGGCACAGACTCTAAAGTCCAAAGCTTGCAATATTGCATAGGAGACAGTATATCATTATTGTATATTATATTGATTGAGTATATTACACTTTAAAGCATTATGTTTCTAGGAAGTTTCCTCCGATGTTTTCACCTCCATGAGCTCTTGTACAATGCGATATTCGTGGCAATCGGGGCATAGGAGGCGCCCATTGGACTGATTGGTGCGTTGCACCTTTTCGTGGCACACTATGTGGACCAACTTGAGGTTCTTTAGCGAGAATATCTCTAGGAAATACTCCAGCACAGAGACGTCTACAATGCGTTTGTTGTGCAACGTGCACTTGCGCTGCGGCTGTGTCACCAGCTCTTGCACATTGGCCACCAGCGCCGGTAAAATGGTGCGACACAGTTCGATTTGATGGTCAAGATTCCACACTTGAAACAATATGAGATTCTCTCGTGAAGCATATGGGTTAATAGTGTGCTGCATCGAGCAGTAATTGCCGTTGTCCGAGTAGGCGCCCTGGCAATAGAAGTCGCCCAAGTCCGTGCATAGCGAAACGGACCATTCATCGAGGATGCCATGTCGTGAAGTATAATCTTTGATGACTTGCCGTAGCCGCTTATTTGGCACACTCGCCCCATCTGGCTGCTCCTCCTCGCCACGCTGTTGCAACATCTCATGCTTGAGCTCACACTTTCGATTGAACATCATGGAAAAGTAATCGCAGCCAATGAGAAGATAGCGAAATTTCTCCAGTACCGAGTTAATGATTTGCCTAGCCTTGGCGTTTTGTCTGTACAGCGGATTACGTGTCAGCTCCTCCTTGGTCTTGTAATAGTAGCCACGCACACGTGTCTGCGCCCTGACGGCCATGGCCTCCTCCTTGGACTGAAAGCGTTCTTCGCTGCCCTCGAACCACTCAACGTGTTCGGCCTTCAGGCTAAGATGCGCTTTGGTATTGTCCAAGGCTCGTCGCTGCTTCTGCTGCTCATAGTCCGTAATCATGCGCCGAAACTTCTCAGGATGCTGCTCGATGAAGTCGTAGAAAATATCGGCGACCTTCAGCAGCGGAGACTGTTGTCGCATTTTCTCAAATTCAAAATCCGCATCTGTTTTCAAATAGTATTGCATTTATTAAAATAAAACATTTTTTTTTTTTTTTTTTTTGTTAACTCACCTGTTGTGATGACAGCATCGGGTCCAGCCACTATGAAGAGAGTTTGAGCTGGTAAACTGTTGAAATACTCCTCATCCGAGACTTCAAAGCCATCAATGGCCAGATAAATGTGCAACTCTTGCAGCTGCAATAAAAGCAAGCGTAAAGGCCATGAGTACACTGCCCTTGACTGCTAATACCCTAGGCCCTGACCTAAGAGGGATTTGTGTTAGCAACAGGTGCTTTGCTTGTGGTTTGTTTGCCTTTTTGGGGCATGCGCATTGTGTGCACGAGCATGTTATGACATTGAAGCGTGTGGAGCGCCAAGTAAGGCGGAAGTCAGCCAAAGGAAACATTGGCCTTGAAACTTCATGGCCAGGGACGCAGAGTGGGAGAGGCAGGGTCAAATGTGGGTGGGTGTGGGCCGAGGTTTTTCTCTTACCGTGTAGCAACGCAATATGCCAAATATTTTTAAACACTTACCGGAAATTTGAGCTGTGCTTTCTTCAGTAGCATTTCTAATGAATTGGCGCCAATACCGAATTTTCGTGTGCGCTCATTGTCTGTTATTTTATAGCCCAACATTTTACCTGGAGCTTTTTGGTTTTTATGTTTATCAGGATCCTTGTCCAGAGCTTGGTTCACTTTGCTACAGCTGCTGCGTGTGGACGGCGCCATAATTGTTTCCTTAATGTAGTTAAGCATCTAAAAGCGATGAACTAGTTAGTTTGACTTGATTTGATTTAAAATAGTCGAATAAAATAATACTTTGTTTGGGAAAACCTTACAACAAGCTGCCTTTTACGCGCACGAATATAAACTTGTGAGACAGCGTTGCCAGAGCGTTGCGGTTTAACCAGTCGCAACAGTGCTGCGAAATTTGTATGCTAGAGCTAGTTTAGCTATATTGAAGACAGCTAAATTAAAGCCTGTAACATACACCTTTGATTTACATATGATATATACAACGTTGTTCGAAAACTATATAATTAAACTTTCTTCTAGGTTTATTAAATTGGCATTTAAACTAAAATTCAATCAAATCAAACGAACAGCTAGATTTTTAAGTGCGACATGCAGCACTGATGGACTGCTGGTCATGTCTGGTGCTGCCAGCTAGTTGCAAATTGTTTAAGTACGGTCACACTACTTGCTGTTGTTCAGGGAAAATCAGCTGTTTTCCCAGAGTGTTGTTCAAAGTAAATTTTTGCAGTGAATTTAAATAATAATTCAGAGTAGTTCTACTATGTGCAACGCCTATTTCGTAGCGTAACGTTCAATCGAAGCCGCAATGCACTTGCGACCGCGTTGCCGCGAATGGCTGCCGCTGGCAACGCAACAATTGCGACTCCGCAACCTGGCGCGCATCCAAGGAGTAAACATTGAGTGCAGTCTGGACGCCGGTGAGGACATTGCCGCGAAGGACCACGAATTGCTCATCTACTACACGCTGCATGCCGATAAGGCCAGTGAAGCGTTTTACACCAGCGAAGCATTGCCGCAGCGCCACCAGCAACAAAAGTGGGCGGAAATCTGTGCAGGTGACGCCGTCTGGCGTAAATCCAATGCGCAATGCGTCTGTGTGAAAGTATGGGCCCAGTATCAGCCGACCGCTCAGTGGCCCAGCGGGCCAAACGAGACTGAGCAGGCTGCGGAGTCGGCGCCAAGGTATTCAAATTGGATCAAATAACGCAAACTGTGACGAATTTTTATTTTTGTTTATCCCTCTCTCTTGTTTATTTCTGCAGTTCGCAGCTGACACAGCGCTTGGCCAACGTGCAGTTGACGCCTCACACGCTGCCACGCCCACCGGAGTTATTATTCAGCTGGGGTGTTTACTTTTCTGGGCTAATACCGTTGGCTCCGTTGACATTCGCCAATTGCCGGGCGAACTGCTTGATTTTTTATCTAAATGGTGAGCACTTTACCTCCCCAGCGTTAATCAGCGAGCAAGGCCTTCACGCCCAACTGCATATGCAGTACCAGCGCTACGCCGACTACGACAATAATGAACGGAGTGCGCCGCACGAAGATGGCATTAATTCACCGCCTGTGAGTCGCAGTAGTAGCCCCGTGATGCAGATGAGCACGATGCGCTACGCGCAGCTGAGCTGCCCGCGAGCGAACATGCGGCGCAGCTACAACTTGGAGAAACTACTGATGCTGCAGCGGCGACAGCGAGATAAGCTCAAGAAACTGAGCGACCTGGTAGAGCTGAACACGGAAATCGCGCGGCTTAGCGTTCACTGCATCACTCGGAATGAGCTGAGGCTGAAGCCGCGCACCACTTCAATCTCCAGGTCGTCGTATGGCAGTCATAACTCGCAACATAATAATCATTCCATGGGACGGAAGCTGAGTGTGCTGCTAGCCGAGCAGCATGAGATCGCGCCCCTAACGCTCTACAGTGCCCAGCAGCTGATGCAGCAGATTGAGACATTGCGCTGCAAGCAGCGCTTGCTTCTGACTGAACGCTCCACCTGCCAGGAGCGCAATGCGGGACAACAGGAGTGCCTACAGTTGCTGCGGGAGCAGCGGGAGGAGTTGCAGATAAAGCTGCACAATCAGCGGCTACAGCTGGAGCAGGAGCGTCTGGAGTTCCGCACTCAGCTGCCCCAGCAACAGGCACAACGCGACCAGAAGCGTCAAGTCACCCTGCAGGCGAGTATATTTGAAATATCCGGAAATTCTCCAGAGTTATTAATTTTCGCTTTATCTATAAAATTTGTCAAATAGCTGGAGCGTCGCATGTCCACGTTGGTGCTAGAGTTGCAAGAGATCTACAATATTAAGAGTTTGGGCGTGCAACAGTTCAGCATTTGTGGCATCGCCTTCCCCCACATGGAGCAGTATACGAGTGAATTGCGGCAGGCAGCCAATGCGCAGCTGTTGGGCAATGTTTCGCCGCTGGCGGTGAGCGCAGCGCTCGGCTATGTGGCGCATCTGGTGCAGATGCTGGCCTTTATTATGGATCGCCCGCTGCGAAATCCCATATTCTATGAGCCGTCGCGTGCTCGTATCATCGACGAAATCAAAGAGCTCACATATGCGACACGAGAGTGAGCTAACTGTTCAATTAGATTACTAAATAGTTCCCTGACTCTATTACTAATTCCTTCTATTTCAATTGCAGATTTCCTTTGTATACGCGCTCCATTCTGCCATCTCAACAAACCAAGTACGCCATCTATTTGCTGCGTCAGAACGTCTCGCAGCTGTGCCACGACATTACGGGCCACTGTGATATGCGGAACACATTTGGCAATCTGCTGCAGCTCTTCGATACGCTACGCTACATTGAGCACACCCAACGCGATGAAACCGATAACGGCGAAAAGATATCCACGGGAGCGGCGAGACATGTCAACGGCTTGACCGCGGCGGTGGCTACCTCACAACTATCGCAATCGCATTCATCAGTGGACATGAATCATGTGCCACTGCCAACAACGGCAAATGCAGCCAAAGACGCATTGCTACAGCATTTGCTGCCTTCGGGCGTGAGTCAAGCTTTGGCTATCGAGGGCTATGCGTCAACGCAGCGGTATGACAAATTAATAATGAAACATACGTGAAAGCAATATTAAACTAAAGTTTTGTACATAGTTCATAGTACATAGATCATTGCTCTAGGCAGTCCAGATAAAGTTGCTTTTCGATCTTATTGCTCTAGATGAGTTAAAGCATTTTGCAAGTCAGCACTGATAGGCATTAACAAATATTAAAATCATTATACTCTATTTGAAAATTATATATACTCTCTTTAAAGTCTTATCTACCTTTTACCTTTTACAGCATCTGCCGCTCTGTAGGCTCCTATTCGGATGGCGAGGAAGATTTTCGACCCAGATTGGAGCAGAACTATTCAAATTCAGACTCAAACATAACACTGCAGACGGACCGCAGATAGAATACGCGGTTCACGCTGCGGAGCAATATAACCATAAAATATAAAATATATATAATACGTATACATGATAATAATACAACTATCTATATTTATGTAACGTAAAGTCCTCAAGAAAATCAAAGCAACCTATTTAATCGTTGCGTTGCGTTTTAGCAAAATTATATTTTTTTTAGATCGCTTTAAACGTATTATGTGCTTGAATGTATGTATTTTTAAATTATAGACACCATTGATGAGCGACAAAGGCAAAACTGGTTTAATGTGTGCATATTTAATTGTTTCTTTGATAAGATCTCGTTGTAAATTCCCGTTCTTTGTTTATATGGTAACCTATTAAGGTACATAAAAGAACAATGATTAATAAATAAAATTTTATATAATAAAATAACATTAAGTAAACATCAATTGACCTCTGTGTCTAATGGTATACTAAAAGAATTGCTTAAATAGCTTGAAAAGAAACAAATAAGAATGTGTTCCAATTAGAATTATACAATCAGAGACGATTCTGTCTAATTAACTAATTAGCATGACGGCGCAGGCAAATGAATAGTCTTAATATATATATTTATAAATTCTGTAAGTTTATCAATAATTTGAACTTTTTTCTTTATTACCAATGCACATATATATATTTGTATATTTTGTCTTCAAATTTACTTGGATTTCTGAAAAAATTAAAGTTGGCGCTCAACGCTTTTTAACACACAGTCCGCGCAGCTTTGTCCAACACTGCAAAACAGCTGTTCGCCAGTTTGGCTAAATTTATACAATTGGCCAGTGGCCACTGGTAACACATTTAGAGTAAATAGACGGAAACGTCCTCAAACATGTGCTAAATGTTTATAAATATTATCTAGTTTTATTCAAATACCTCTACACTAGTGCAGTACACAACTATCGAGCTTTTCTCAATATGTGAACTCAAATGAAGAGTTGAAAATTTCTTATTGCAGAGGTTTTAATTTTTAGTGAGTGCGAGCGTGTGTGCGGATGAGTGTATGTGTGCCGCTGTGTGGCCGGGCCATTGGTAATAAAACTTGCAAGTGCCGCGTTGTTATTGTTGTATTTTTTTTTATAGTATAATATTGTGATACGAATCGGATTACTACTGCCCGGCAGTTGATAAACAATTGATAAACAATTATTATCAATTGACATTGACTGAAGTGAGCATGAGGCGTTCGATTGGCGGATCCGCTAGATGACGTCGACGGGGAACGCCCGTGTGCTTGTATGTGTATATGTGCCCATGCAATAAAGAGACCTATTTGCTCAGGTCCCCCATAAATGTTTACGCGCCCAAATAAAGACATTTGATAAGGCAGCAGCCAGCCCCACACGTTCTGTTTGCTCAACAAATAAATTGCTGTCAAGTTCGGTTGGCAGCTGCAGTGGAGTTCAATGAAAACGTGGCAAGCGAAGGCTGGATAAGGTTCCATATGAAGGAGCGCGTAAAAGGAAAGCGGAAATACATAGAAGACAACAGCTGAAAAAACTGCACTGAGAGAATTTGTGCAACTTCAGGCAAAATAAAAAATACGGCACACCTGCAAAGCGCTCTCTCGCACTCACCACTCACTCGCTCACCCGTTCTCTGTCTCTCATCCAGCAAATACACATAAATCGTATTTATATATATACAATATAGAACGCTCTCTTTCGCCATGACTGATAACGAGCTGACGCTACGTGACTTTGACGAAGAGAGCGAAGAGACTGATTCGGAAACAGAATTGCTCATACGCCACACGGACGTAGCCATTGGCAATAGCAACAGCAAAAGCAAAAGCAAAAGCAGAAGCAGAAGCAAAGGCAACGTCAACGTCAACGTCAACGTCAACGTCAACAATGGGCAAAGACGACGCAAAAGCTCAACTGGTTACGGCGGCATCGGCGGCATCGGCAGTCCCACTGGCAGCGGCATCGGCAGCGGCAGCGGCGCTGGCGGCAGCTTTCTGGGCAATCTATTCAGTCTTGGCTCAGCCGCCGGCCAGATACGTTATAGAAATGAGCGGAGCCGCGAGCGCGCCCGACACTCGAATATTAACAGCAGCGGCAGCGCCTCGCGCGACCTTACGTCCGACCATACGATTGGCGCTAGTGCAGCGAAACTGGCGCAACTAACACAGACGGGCGCCGCTGGCGTCGATAGCTCCGCGCCACATGCCACACATGTGGCCACAGACACTAATGCGGCTAACGGTATTGGCGCCCACACAGTGATCGATCCCGACAACGGCTCCTCCACGGTCTTCTACCAAAATAATCGCCGGCGCAGCAAAAGTCGCAGCATCGCCAATGTGTGTAAAATGTGTTTCTGTAGGTGCGTACGCAAATATACAATACAATACAATACAAACAGACATCCATATGTACATATGTACATACATCATACCGACATCAGTCACGCATGTGTATATAGACATATTTATCAGTTATCAGGCGACACATTTGTTTTTTGATCTGTCCATCGGTGCGTATACGTGATGTTCCACATCTCAAAAATTGCTGTCAACAATTACAGTCCAACTGTTGCCCTTTCAAGACAACAACTGAAAACAGACAAAAAGGAAGAAGAAGAAAAAGAAGTAGAAATCGCAGAACAGCTGTCCTCTATCTCCTTCTATCTTCTATCTCTTTCACTCTACCCCATAAAAGTTTTTTTAAACACTTTTTCAATTATTCAGAAACCGAATTGCTTACGTATGTACAGTGCGTACTCTGTGTGATGTTCAAATGCTAAAAAAAAATATTCAACTTTTTTGTAGTGATGTGGGTCAAGGCATAAATAATGAATTGTAGAAGACATTATCTATAAAAATTATATATTTTAGATTTCTACATTTCTATTCATCTACTCTGCCAGCGCAGTACAGTAAACTCTGTCTAAGTTGGACACTTGCCCATACAAATTTGAAAGCAGTTGAATTCAATCTGATTTTTCTTTAGCTAATCAAAATATTTCGCTGAAATAAAACTTGAAAATGAATATATAATATATAACTTGTATATATAAATCTACATATGCATATGTATAATTGCTACTGCATACAGATTATTAAAAAGAAACTGAGGAATTAAATATATAATAAATAATATGTATATCGCGTAATTTATAATTCTACATATAGAATTTATATTGCATATTTCATGAAGATTTTTGTTTAATTCTCGCAAATTTCAATGTACATTAGAGAAATCTATTTTGGGTTCTTTTTGATCTGAAAAGTAACTTCCTCTCTTTTGATTGAACTTCCCGTTTGCCACATGGCGGAATATTTTTGTTATATTTTTTATCTCAGGCTTGGTGCTCGCATCTTGAAACCTTTCTTGGTAACAAGTTCTGCTCCACTGACTTTATTTATTATCGTTTTTTTTTGCCTTTATGACGCTTGCGTTGGGCAGCAACAACAAATCGCTGAAATTTAAACTACCAACTGGAAACATTTCAAAATGTTCAACAGAAATAAAACAAACTGAGCAAAAAGCTCACGAAAGCAACAACGAAACAAGTTGCTGATCTAGCTGGGAGTGTTCGACTAGCATGTGCTTTACAGTTCTTTAATAAATATGCATAGAGATCTATAAAATACCCTGCAAAATTAAGTTTTTGATATTTATTTTTCATCAAGTAGCGATTTTTTAGAAGTGTGTAAGCTACAGTAAAACATTGTTATATCCATGTTATACTCCGACTGTTGAAATGAGTTAATTTGTTTTTCACTGGGAAAAGTTCAGATGGCAAATGTAAACATAAAAAATCAGTTATAGAACTTAAAGCTGATGAACAGAAACCCCTTAAGCAAAATAAATACAATTAAAAAAAAAAAAAAAAACAAACAAATTAGAACAACTTTTAAAATATTTCAAAATTCGATATTTATCGAACTCTAAACAACACGATCTTCAAGTAGATCTTCAAGCTAGACAAATTGATTGGAATTATATATATATATATCTATGTATGTATATATACTATGTATATACGGTCAACTTTATGGGTTGGAGACACAGAAAAGTAAATTGCAAAGGCAGACAAAATTATGGTCGAGACGATTCGAAGAAAAGTTCGTGTTTTGAAACGCGAGTAAAATTGTAGACGTATAGACGATATATGTATGTAAATATGTATATATAAATGTGTATTTGACTCTATTATATGGGATACACATTGTTTCGACATATGCACAGATACACACCTAAATATATGTAAGTAGACGTAAAAATATATTTTTAATTTGCTTAATTAGAAGAAAAACAAGACGAAAATAAATGGAGAAAGAGCGTAAAGTGAATGCCGCCGGCGAAAATAAATAAAGAACCAAAACATTTTTGTTTTTGTTTTGTTTTCTTTTATTTTTGCCATTTGCGACGAAATCGAAATCGATAAACGTGATCCACAAGTACGAGAAGCGTCAGTGGTTCGGTCTGTTTATGCCCAATAATACATCACAATATACCTATGTATATATGTCTGTATATATGTCTGCATGAATGTGTGTAGGTCCGCCCTGACACTCATTCCAGCAAAAAGCGAAAATCGAAATCCAAATGGAAACGTCCGACAAAAAAAGTGAGCCAGCCACCCACACACTGCGAAATGGTGCTAAATTTCGACTGGTGACAAAAGTGCTGAGACTTTTACATGTCGCAAGACTTCAGTTGTAATAGAGCCCAGCCCCAGCACGGAATTTGCATTTGTAATCGATTTTTGGCGTGCAACTCCTCCTAACAAAGAAGTGAAGGCGACTCGCTTTTGTTTTGTTTTTTGTTTGTTTTTGGTGTCGTCAGCTGCTTAACTTAGAAGAAGCGAACACTGAACTACAGAAACTCGAAACCAGTTTGCTTAGATAGGTTTTTTTTTTCAAGGTTTCTAAGACCCAAACGAGTTCTGCAGCAAAAGTCGCATCCAGTTAGTTATATTTCTTTTTGGCGAGCGTTGTATACCCTGTACTCTTTTACTATGTGTATACAGTGTTTGATGGCTCCAGCGATCAATATGCAACAGGTGTCAAGAGCAGAGTAGGAAAAATATTAATTTTAGAGCAAAGTTTATTTTTATGAACTATAAACTTAAGTTATATAGAATCTATTGAACTCTGTCAACTGCTATATCCACATGTTAATATATGTACTTAATTATAACTATAAATAAGTATATTCAATTCACGTAAAACTCATAAATATCGAATTGTTTTCAATGAATAAATGTAATACATTTGTTATGTGAAACCATTCCCTAGATTTATTTCAGATCCGACATTTTCTTTTATATACAATTGTCGATCGCTCAATTTAATTGTATTGGGAATCATTACAGAATATCATATAGTGTTCTTTACCAATAAGTTATTCGACTCTTATTCAATTAAATTATGCAAACTATAAATTGCGGATGTTACATGTGCATATTAAGGACACTTACTAAATATAGAGTATCATCTAGTTGTTCACAGCTGACATGTGGACTCTTAGTGGCTTAGTTTTCATGCCTCGCTCTTTTCATGTCCAAAAATTGAAAGTTATGTGCCCTCGTGGCTTATCAGAAGGAGGTCAAGCGTTCGGTTCGGTGCCTACTGCGCCGTCTGAGAAGGCAAAAAAAAAAACAAAATGCAAAAAAAAAAGCACAACGCGTCTCATAGCTCTTTTAGAGATTTTGAATTGAGTAATGCCCACAAAATGAAACAGCGCATGATAGATGAGTTTCCAAGCAGGTACATATAACAATCTCTGACTGTAGCCAAGGGGCCAGGCTTGGGCCTGGGCCTGAGAATCGAGCCCCATTGTTCGGGCAAGTGGAACAAAAGCTATGCGGCTTACTTCGTAATGTACATTAGCTAAAATTGCATTATATAAAGCCCAATTTGAGTTGCAAATTGCATAAGTTAGTCGCAGTTCTCAATGATTCAGCAATCGAAAACCATTTAGTTAAGTAATTGAATTCTTATCAGAAATGTAGCGAAAAGGGCTTGTCTAGCTAATGCTCAATAGTTAATTGAATTCTTATCAGTAATCGGACTAATGAATCATAGAAAATCACTTAATTACAAATTAGCTAGATAGTTAAGGGTGCACTTTATCGTTAAACTATCGTAAACTCTGAATGTATGCAAGCGAGTCAGCATTAACAGCTTTAACTAAAGTTTTTCTATTACCACATTAGCTGTTGACTTTGGGACTCTTACAATTGGAGGAAAACTATTAGAAAATAATGAAGATATTTATTTATTTATATGGCTTCCTTTTGCATGTTATCTGCTAACTGTAACTATACAATAAATGGAGGGAAATGAAAATATAATATTTGAATTTTCTAAAATATTAAATACGATGAAATACATCTAGTCTAACAAATTAAATATTTATAGTCAATTCTTAGATACAATTTCTTTTGGACTATACGCAGACTTGATTTAAGTAAGCTGAATTTAATTTTATTAATTAATTTAATAAAATATCGTATAAGATTATATGTATTTGTAGTCAAATGTTAGATAAAAATATAACTGCTTGACTTTTCGAAATCAACCCTGTACATAGATTAAGAGATATATAACTATATCTTTTAAGAAACCTATAAAGTCTTGCCAACATTTTCGAATATTTGAGTACAGCATTTATTTTGTTTTAGATATTTGCTTAAATAATATTATAAAACTGTCTAGTTGAAAGCTTGCACTGATGAAACTCAAGTTGCGTAATGTATATAATATGATCATCGTAAATGATAAATGATTCAACAATAACTCGTTTACTCCCCCTCGAAGTCGTATTTTAACTGAACAAAACTCTTCAAGTGCCGACCCTGAGCTCACTTTATTTGCGCTTTATAATTTCTGTAGTGCCCATAGCTCTCTTCTTTGAAATATGTGAGCTCTCTTTTTCGCCAGTCTAACGCACTTTGAGCTGGCTTTGAAGGTCTTGTTGCCGTGGCTCCAACTAGTACAGCGCACTGGAGTTTGGTTGTTTTCTTTGTTCGCCTACGGCAAAACTCGAAGCGCTGCCTGTTATATGAGTCTCAAAGATTTCGGCCGATTAGAATTGCAATTTGGTTTCAGGTAAAGCAAACGTTGTGTAACTAACGTGTCGCTTAACTGCCTTCCCTTTTGGTTTATTGTTGTTATCAAATGGGGAACTGGTCTAATTGCGAGCATTAGTCCAAATGTTTCCATTAGCTCGAAACCTAACTAAGCAATGCTTTCAGCGATAGTGCTCAGATATTTGGCCTGGGGGAGACTATCATTGTGAAATTGGTTTCCGCTCTATTGAAGATTAGGTTAAGCCTGGTGTGAAGGCTGTCAAAACATCTAAAAATGGTTCATTAGTTTGAAGCGTTGCTTCACATATATTAACTCTGAAATATGTATATGCATGTAAGTAAAATCATGCAAAGAATGATCTATGGAATCTTAAAACGTAGGGTTTGGTTTCTGATAGAATGTTGTTATTTACTTTATAGTAAAATACTATATATTAAAGTAATACAATATATGTATATCTATATTTTATTTTAAGCCTGATTTGCTATAATTTAATTAATAAAATCTAGAAAAAATGGTTAAAATTTCTTTAATGTTTGATTTCAATTCGCGTAAACATGAAAAATATAAATAAAACAAAGCAAAACAAAAAAAAAAAATAGAGAAATTCTAAAAATGTTTTCAAGAACTAACTTAGTAACACAGGCACCAAGTTATTCTTAATCCCAGATTAATTAGAATCAATAAAAAAATAGAAATTACTTGACATATCCAATATTAACTACAACTACTTAATATATAAATAGGCTCACCTTTAAATTGGTTTATTTCAGCTTCGTTAGTTGTTGTATTTATATAGACATATTTGAGCTATTTAGAAATGTGTTTCCATAACTATTATATATTAACTATTATAATTTTCTCTATTAGCTTGTGTACACTACATTCACCTAGGCTACACTCGTAGAAGAAGCAGAATTTTTCAGACGCTTTGACGGGGAAATTGTATGTTAAAGAAAACAATGGCTAAATGGAAAGTAAGAATTGTTGTTGGCTAGAAATTGCCAGCATAACAAACTTGTAAATACCGCAAAAGTGTCGAGACACTGGAGAATTTTCTCTAGCTGCTTCATATACGCGCTCATTGGGTGAGAAGAGTAGATTGGTTTTGCATCTAGAATAGATTGTTGTAAAGCTGCTGAATTTGATTGTGATAAAGCTTTACTGCTAAGTTAGATCAGCTGGAGCTAGCTAAATTTATACAACAAAAATTTGCTTATAAATGTATTTGTTTTTGTCCTTGCCCGAGTATCATGCGGTCGATTCCATCCGACTGCAACATTCTCAATTGTTTTTCATATGTTTTTCAAGAAGCGAGTCGCGTCAAAGGAATTAATTCCAGAGCAGACAATGAGCTATTGGCTGACTGATGGACAGCTCGACTGTGGCGCATAATTTATGCGCCACTTATCCACCTGTCGGTAACCGCTAACCAACCGGAGGGAGCAGAGTGGAGAGTGGCAAAGAGAAGACGTTGTGTTCCGACTCCTCACTCTGGCTAATTTTCAATTTGTGTGTCAACAAGCGGGCTGGCTGGCTGGCTTTCTGCTTAGCTCTGCTGAATGCCTGCTTGGCTCACAGCCTGCGGTGCTGTGGACCGCCTCGACACGCCCGGAATCGAGTCGCTCGGCTGATTTCTGTGCAAATAGACAAACGGCCATGATAAGTGGTGCGATGTTCAGTTCTACGACTACATAGAAGCTATAAATAGGTACGCCGCTGGTTGACTGTTTATTAACCCACATTGCAGGCAGTGGGTGAAACAATGTGCTGTTCTTGTTGTTTCGCTGCCAACTCTTTTTCCAACTTGGGGGCAACAAATAATAACATTAACGGTTGCCATTGACGGGCCCTGGAAATGGAACTGGAACTGAAACTGGAATGGGGTATGGGGTATGGGGGCTGTTTTGCATGCGACTCGGCGACAGCAAAAGTAAAATGAAACAAGTAAGAAGGCTCTAGTCGAGACGGCTCGACTACGAGATACCCTGAACCCTGCAAAAAAATGAATATTCTTCTTTTTTACGCACATATAAGATTAACTGCATTTCTAGATGGAGTATCTTCATGAAACTTTCAGAATATATTAATATCATTCAAATTGCTCTATTTGCCAAATTACAAGTCTCTAGTATTTAAAATACGCTTTTTTCAAATTGGGTGCGAAGGGGGCGTGGCATCCAAAATCTGAAAATTATATAATATCTATCTAAATATACAAATTTGGAAACTCTAGCTAAAACGGTTTTTCGATTTTTTATCGATAATTAAGGAATGGGATGAGTTATCGAAAAAAACAAAAAGTTGTAATGCGTAACTAAGATACGAGTATTCATGTAAAATTTCAGCCTCTAGCTTTTGTAGTTTCCGAAATCTCGACGTTCATACGAACGGACGGATGGACGGACGGACGGACGGACAGACGGACAGGGCTATATCAACTTATTTTTTGTGCTGATCAAGAATATATATACTTTATGGGGTCTGCGACGTCTCCTTCTGCCTGTTACATACATTTTCACAAAACCATTATACCCTGAATTCCCATTTTCAATGGGTTCAGGGTATAAGCAGAAAACAGAAAAAAAGCTTGGGAAAACTATGTTGCCAGCTGGCAATTGCCATACAATTTAACGACTTCTCGTATACTTACATATATACATAATACATAAGACCTTTATGTAGTTGCTGGAAATCCATATTCCAATCCACGCTTTTTGAATGACAATAGGTGTGCTTAAGAAAATGCCATAACCGTGTGCTTTTGGACCTCAGATGAGTACAGATCTGTATAAGAAAGAGAACTCAAACAGGTTATATAAACTAAAGTTTTATGAATTTATGTTAACTTTCTTTGAAATATTTATGTATAAGTTAATCTGAAATTCATTTTTTTTTAAATAATTCGGCGAAAAAAAAAAATAGTTTTAAAGTCTATGCAAAATTCAGTTAGATTTCTTAAATGAGAAAATAATTATCTTACGTCGAATTTCATATACTCTTTTAGAAATAACGCAATTCAGGCTAAGAAAACTGTAATTAAATGTTTTAAGAAAAACCTCGAAAATAAACAGATGGATAGATTACATATATATTGATAGGATAAATCGTTATATATATGACTATATATATGTAAATAAATATATGTATTCAATAATTTACTATCAGTCCAGGGGTTCATTTATATATATTATGTATATGGGAATAGCTCTTTATCGATTGGCTTTTCCTGTTGATCTAGAACAGTAATATTTTTAACAGTGGATCACATTAATGGGAACTGCAAACAATATTGTTTAACAGTTCAACAACGATTAAATTCATGTTTGAGCTTCAACAACAATGAAATTAATTGTTGGCAGCTCTCAAAACGTTTCGCATAACCATATAGATCTTCGTATGCAGATAGAGATATTCGTAATTCTGTGACGTGCTGTAATATCTCTGAAAACAAAATGCAGCGAATGCATTTCGTATTTTGCAATTAGTCGAGGGTAAGGAAATGCCAAATAAAACAGGTTTTATAATTGTTGTTTACGTTTTTGGCTTGGCTAAGCAATTGTGAGTGGGCATAGCAAATAAAAAAAAAAAAAAAAAAAAATTAAAATAAGCAACTATATATAAAAACTATCTGGGCACGAGCTAAGGAAATGGAACGCCGACGACATAGCGGCTCAGCCTTTTGATGTAATATTTGCTGGCTCTGACTCAGATCCAAATGATATACTGGTTAAGAGAAAGAGAAAGATAAAGAGAAAGAGAAAAAGAGAGAGAGAGAGAGAGAGACTGAGACATATTCGTGTGAACGTGTTTCAGTTGACTCTTAGAGCGGAGGGCTGACCCTTTGTCTCGCTGTTGGCCTGGTCGAGATCTTTGTCTTTCGCCATTTCTCAATTTTTGTAAGTTTAAAAAGTATTAAGCACATTGATGTCATTGAACCTTTTTCACTTTTGTGTGGTTTATTGCCAATGCTTAATGATAATTGTTTTTGTTGCTGTTGTTGTTGTCATTCATGTTGGCATTTCTCGTTCTTTGTTTTTATGGTTTTTTTTTTCACCGTGGACAACTGTTGAGTATGAGATCATAAGCCGTAAACGTAACGCCACTATTGACAAAAGTTTAGTTTTTTAAAGATGAATAATATATGTACAGACGCGAATACGTTGACACGCCCAACGCCTAACACCCGCAACTTGAGTCACATTAATTTGCCCCATAAAAGTAAAAACAAGTTTACCCAGAGACCAAAAGCAAATAAGCAGCTAGCAGCGTCGTATGCTCTAAGTTGTTTATACTGCTGAAACGAAAACCTGACGAAGCTTATTTAATTAACATGGCTATGTGAACGCAACGATGTGCGCAATCAGCAAAATTGTTTACATTATACATTTTTATAACGTTCAAAATTTGAAAATGCGCGCCATAATCGAGATAGTGTTGCCAGACTATTTAAAATGAAGTCTGGTTGTGCTAGCTGGGCTCTACCAACACAAATCACGCGCATGCATAATGTGTATTCACTCACACGCATGTGTACGGTCGTTGTATTGATTTCTCTTTTCGCCAGAAAACAGGGCTGTTAAACAAATGCCAGACGACGTAGTTTTGACACGGAATTTTTCGTTTGCGTTAATTTGTGCATAAGAATTTTGTGTGGTAGCATTTAATGATTGCAAGTGTGATTCGATTGAATTAGATTGGCATGTAGATGCATTTAGTGAAGTGTGTACCATGCACTATGTGTATTACTGTGTGAAGCGATACAAAAACAAAAACAAACAACTATCCAGCTGCTGCTGCTGCCAGAACAAAGCCCAAAGGCAGCTCAGCCCCCGCTAATAAAAACTATAAAAACTCGGCTGTGAATTGTTAATCAAATCGGTTGAAATGGATGACGGCACTTCACAAACTTCTGCTGCAGCCCCTATGACCAGAGAGAATATTCCGCTGCTAAGTCGTCATCGTAATCGCTGGTATTCGTTCAGGTGAATCATCATAACATCCATGACCCGCAGTTCCGCCTAACGGCGAATCTGGTTTATCAGCATTTTCGCATTGAGTGGAGTCCCCGCCCCTGCACCCGCTACTCATGAGCGACAATCAAAGAGGTACAGAGCGCCGTTGCAGTAAATGGCAATGTTCTCTGCTCTCCCATTTGTCACTCTCTTGAAGACAACCTATTTTCTGACTCCCCACACATATGTGTGTCTGTTGTCAACACACATACTTCCATTCTTAGTGGTTTTGTATACAAATGCATGTTAGATTTTGTTATTATTGATTTTATTTTTATCAAGGTCACTTTACCTTATGAAATTTAATGTTGCCGTTTGCAGTTTAAAAAGCAATAAATATTTTAGCAATTTCTGAGAAACTCCAAGGTTTTATTTTTTGCTTGGAGCAAACATTAAACGGAATCAGTTTAGCTCCAACGTTGCTTAGCTGGAACTTATTCACAAAGAATAAAAATCGTTATTCAATTTGAATATTGGAAAATTTTTGTATTTTTCCAAAAATTATTAATAAACAAACACTTTTTAAAATTTATCATAAACTAATATAGCTGGCACTGAATAATGTCTCAATATGATTTCGAAATGCAATTTTAATTCAGTAATTGAAATTATATATTAATTTCAGCATTTATGAAAAGCAAGTACTTGATATCTGTGACTTTAATTAAAGAGGATGTTTTTTTTTCGTATATATAAAATATATGCAAATAAATAAAGTTTAGTTTTTTTTTTTTAATTTAAAAATTATGTTTATTCACAACAAACTATTTTCGGCTCATTTGAATTATTTTTGGATTACGTTAATCAAAATTTATTTTTAAAACTTTTTTAAATGCCAAAATTTGGTTAACTCCGAATGCAAGCGCCGCCTTGCTTGCTTGTTCTACGCTCGAACCAAACTCAGAGCCAGTCCAAGAAAACGTACGCATCAGATTAGATTTGTAATCAAGAAAGGGGCTAACATAATGTGACAGTTTACTGGAAGGTAGCTTTACGAATATATATATTGATGCATTTGTGTTCGTCTTACAGCTGCTGGAAGAAATGGTTCAGGCCACGAGAGCTGCGAGCCCGCACGGTCAACTTGGGCAGGCCAAATACAGAGAAGTTTCCGCCAAATGAGATACGCAACCAGAAGTATAATTTCATCACGTTTCTGCCGCTGGTGCTGTTCGAACAGTTTCGCTTCTTTCTCAACTTGTACTTTCTGCTGATGGCGCTCTCGCAATTGTATCCGGACATACGCATCGGCTATCCGTACACCTACTGGGGCCCGCTTGGCTTTGTGCTGATGGTCACCATTTGCAGGGAGGGCGTGGATGATCTGCGCCGGCATCAGCGCGATCGTGAAGTCAACTCGCAGAAATACAAGCGACTGTCGGCTGCGCATGGCAACGGCTACGAGATGGTGCCTAGCTCGAAGCTCAAAGTGGGCGACGTAATCATTGTGGAGAAGAACGAGCGAGTACCCGCCGATCTCATCCTGTTGCGCACCAGCGATCGTAGCGGCTCCGTCTTTGTTCGCACCGATCAACTGGACGGTGAAACGGACTGGAAGCCACGCTTAGCGGTGCCCTACACTCAAAAGCTGTGTAGGGATGCAGACCTGTACAATATCGACGCAAGCTTCTATGTGGAGAAGCCACAGAATGACATACACAGTTTTATTGCTACCTTCTGTGTGACGGATGGCAGCGAGGACACCGGCCTCAGCGTGGAAAACACTCTCTGGGCCAATACAGTCGTCGCCGCTGGCACCGCCACAGGAATTGTTATCTACACGGGCTGTGAGACGCGCAGCGTGATGAATAACTCGCAGCCACGTTCCAAGGTGGGGCTGCTGGACACTGAGATTAACGGACTGACCAAGGTAAATAAATACATGTTTTTATGATTGTTAAATTAGATTGTTACATTTAAAACGAATATTGTTCCTTTTACAGGTGCTATTTTGTGCAGTTCTGGGACTCTCGCTGGTCATGATGATGCTAAAGGGATTTGGAGGTCCATGGTATCGTTATATGTTCCGCTTTGTGTTGCTCTTTTCGTACATCATTCCGATCAGTCTGCGCGTGAATCTCGATATGGGCAAGGCCTTCTATTCGTGGCAAATGCAAAATGATGACAATATCAAGGGTACTGTCGTACGATCCACCACCATACCCGAGGAGCTTGGGCGCATTTCGTATGTGCTGACGGACAAGACGGGCACGTTGACCCAAAACGAAATGGTCTTTAAGAAGATACATCTAGGCATAGTATCACACGATGCGGATACTTTCCATCACATTGGTCAGATCATACAGAAACTGTCGGGAAATATACTGCAACAACAGCAGCAACAGGGAAGCCTCTCCAGCTCCAGCAGCGCCGGCGAATCCATCAAACCAATCATGTTTGCTGGTAATCGCATGCGTCGTCCGGAAGGCTGGCGCGAATGGGAAGCGGTGCGTGCTTTAGCCTTGTGTCACAATGTGACGCCGGTCAGCGATGATGATGACAGTCATTCGGTATCTACTGCATCGACGGTGACCGGTGGCAACAATTCGCCCACCAAATCTGTGATAAACATTGAGGCATCAGGCAGCACAGACACCGAGCATCAATATCAGGCCGCCTCGCCTGATGAGATAGCCTTGGTCAAGTGGACCGAACAGGTGGGCCTGACACTGATTGCACGTGATCTGAATACCATGACGCTGCAGGTGAAGACGGCCTCTGATGAAAGTAAGTGAAAATTTAAAAATAACATTAATAATTTCATAACGAAGTATATTTTATTTTTTAGATGACATCTTATTGCACTACCAGATATTGCAACTGTTCCCATTCACGAGTGAGACCAAGCGCATGGGCATTATTGTGCGGGAGAGCAAGTCGGGTCAAATAACCTTCTATTTGAAGGGCGCTGATGTGGTCATGTCGACGATTGTGCAGTACAATGACTGGCTCAGCGAGGAGTCCGACAACATGGCACGTGAGGGTCTGCGCACGCTCGTTGTCGCCAAAAAAGTGTTGACCGAGGAGCAGTACAACGATTTTGAAATGCGCTACAATGCCGCACGGCTGAGCATTACGGATCGCGTGGCGAAGGTGGCTGCAGTTACCGAGTCTCTGGAACGGGAAATGGAGCTGCTCTGTCTCACGGGCGTCGAGGACCGCTTGCAAGAGAATGTGAGACCCACGCTTGAGCTGTTGCGAAATGCGGGTGTACGCGTCTGGATGTTAACGGGCGACAAACTGGAGACCGCCTGCTGCATCGCCAAATCATCACAGCTGATTGGCCGTAATCAAGGCTTGCACGTCTTACGCTCTGTGAAGACGCGAACGGAGGCGCACCAGGAGCTAAATCAGTTCCGGCGCAAGCAAGGACACGCCCTGGTCATATCCGGGGAGTCGCTGGAGGTGTGCCTACAGTATTATCGGCTTGAGTTTTTGGAGCTGGCCACCGCTTCGCCAGCAGTCGTCTGTTGCCGCTGCTCGCCCACCCAAAAGGCACAGGTGGTGTCTCTCATCCAGAAGCACACACGCAAGCGCACGTGTGCCGTGGGCGATGGTGGCAACGATGTGAGCATGATTCAGCAAGCGGACGCTGGTGTGGGAATCGAGGGACGCGAAGGCCGTCAGGCATCGTTGGCTGGAGACTTTAGCATTCCGCAATTCTCGCACATTGCCAAGCTGCTTCTGATCCATGGGCGACGCAGTTACAAACGGTCAGCAGCTCTCTCTCAGTTCGTCATCCATCGTGGATTGATAATTACCACACTGCAAGCCGTTTTCTCAGCGGTGTTCTATTTGAGTTCTGTGGCTCTGTATCAGGGCTTTTTGATGGTCGGCTATTCAACGGTGTACACCATGTTTCCTGTTTTTTCCCTGGTTCTGGACCAGGACATTACATCAGAAACAGCTGTCACATATCCGGAGCTCTACAAGGATCTGTCTAAGGGGCGTAGTCTTAGCTATAAGACATTCTTCATCTGGGTGTTGATCAGCATCTACCAGGGTGGCGTTATCATGTATGGCGCTCTGATACTCTTTGTGGATGAGTTTATACATATTGTAGCTATCAGTTTCTCGGCGCTTATTATGACAGAGCTTATCATGGTAGCGTTGACAGTGCGCACCTGGCACAGGTTAGACCGATTAAAGCTTTGTCAGTTGTAAACCCTTTATTTATTTTTAAAATATTTATAACGTAGGCTTATGGTCTTGGCGGAACTCTTCAGTTTGGCGCTATATCTCATCTCGCTGGCGGTGTTACACGATTATTTCGGTGGGTATTATAAAGATTACTTTCTGCTATATGTTATTTGACCTTTGTTATATTCTTTCAGATTGGGAGTTCATCTGGTCGTACGATTTTCTCTGGAAGGTATCGCTTATTACAGTCGTCTCTTGCTTGCCCCTGTATATAATTAAGTTCTTGCGAAAGAAGTGCTCGCCACCATCCTATTTGAAACTCTCTTAGATATGAATAAGCCCGAGAAAGCGACGAATTTTTCAGTTACAAAATTAATTTTCTTAAATTATTTGCACTTATTTTGTATGACTATTTACTAAAAAAGTTCTGATATTGCTTTCGCATATGATTTTGTTACTTTTGTCCAAGTTCTGCCAATAACACAAAACCCCATCCCCCAATACGTGATATAAAGTGTAATAACTTAACTTTCGCAGTCTCCCTATTTGTATTTGTTTTTTTGATTTGTTGAATTACACAAAAGTGAAGCGAAGTGAATGGAAAATAAAGTGATTATGTATACATTTAAATGATGATTAATGTTTAAGTCGCAGTAAACCAAATTATGTTACTAATTATTTAATAATAAAGTAAAAGTAAATGTAAAACTAAATGTATCTATAACTAAAACTGAAATCAATTATAAATGTATGAAAATAAAGAAAACGACAAATAGATTTTGTATTAAATATTAGACAAGACAACATATATTAATAAATTTGGTGAAATCTTAATTATTTGTTGATTGAAAACATATTTTCAGAATGTTAGAAAATAATAAAAATTATCAATCATAATAATACGAGAACCTCCCCGAATCTGCTTCATTATTATAAATGTACTACATTGTACTACATACATTATCCTTATGAGAAGATAACAAATTTTTTCAGATGCGGGGATATAACAATTGTTATTTATTAAATGTATATATTTGGAAAATTATTATTAAATATTTTGGGGTTGCTGCCAGGGGTAATAAGTGCGATAGATACGAACCCAAAGTATTTAATGAGAACTTTCTCCACATATTTCCAGAAGAGAAGATTGCATTGTGGAGGCTAGTGTTGCAAGGGAGGCAAACCAAGGATGCAATGTTAAATATAATTAATGATGCAAATATTCACTAAAAATAATAAAAACGATAAATTGAACATTGAAATAAAGAACAGACACACTGAAACATTACCCCACAAATCACAACAATTTACAGAGAGGCTTCTGATAACAGATATTGAAAAAGCAAGTTGAAGAGAGAATAGAAATTACCTTCCAACTGCAGAGGAAAGTTGTATATATATCTAAATGATTTTGAATGACTGATAATTTAAATATACCATTCCATAATCAATGTTCAAGATTTGCTTTGTGCATAATCCTTACATACTGGTTGTTAGTTTAATGTGTGCGATTCCAGGAACCCAAATCTGAGAAACTGCTAAAGAATTATTAAATTTTAGATTGTTTTTGTCAGATTGTCAGATCTATGAGAGCAATTACTTTGCTTGAATGCTTTCATATGATGATTAGGCCGATGAATAACAGTATAATGCATATTAAATTGCATAAGCTGAATATAAAAACAAGTAAGAAAGCTCTAGTCGAGACTGCTCGACTACGAGATACCCTGAGCCCTGTAAAAAAAAAAAAAATTAATACTCTTCTTCTTGACGCACGTATAAGCGCGCGCTTTGTTAACTGCGCAGTTGATGCCGTGGCTTGGGTTGGGCTATACTTTGGACGCTTATAACTCCATTTCTAGATGCACGATCTTTATGAAACTTTCAGAATATAATAATAGCACTAAATGGTGTATATTTGCCAAGGTGCGAGTCTCTAGTATTTGTATTACGTTTTTTTTATTTTAATTAGGGGGATGGGGCGAATGGGTGCCGGTATCCAAAATCCAACAAAGCCCGAAATTGTATTAAATTAGTATCTATATAAATGTAGAAAACTTGTAGACTCTAACTCTAAAAATGAACGGGATATAATTTTATAACTGATTCTCGATAAATGTTAAAATCGATAACTCTTAAACGAAAAAATATATCGATTTTCTGAAACAAACTTATATACCACGTGCAATACACGGACCTAACACAAAAAGAATGAAGTCTCTAGCTCTTATAGTTGCTCAGATCGACGCGGACGGACGGACGGGTGATCGTCACCCTGATCAAGAATATATATACTATGTGGGGTCTGCCACGCCTTCTTCTGCCTTGTACATACTTTTAATAAAACCATTATACCCTGATTTCCCATTTTCAATGGGCTCAGGGTATAATGCAATTACTATTTTTTTTTTTCAACTTGTCATCTTTACCCCAGGAATATGTAAAACCAATAATGATGCTCAAATGAATGATGCTCAAATGCTCAAAAATTTGATGGATTTCGATGTTAATTGAAAATATCGAAAGATTTCAAAAAAGTAGAATATGAAACTTGTTTATTTTGAACACTTAGGTGATGTTTAACTTAAAATACCATTGATCACATTTGATTATATGTTGGTGTTATCTATCTAAAATATCCGTAATTTCACTGGTACTAGCTTTCTAGTCCGGTGGTATTTCATGATGATGATAATAAAAAACAAGAACTGCGCAGTCGGGTGTCTCTTTTGATAAGTCTAAGGAAGTCCTCTTGTTGTTGTATTTCTAGCTCTGGCAAGAGATTTGGTTATAATTTTTATTTATTTATTAATTTTTTTTTTCATTCATAAAATTGTAATTTCTAGTTTACAAAATTTGGGAGACATAGATTTTCCGATTTGTGCCACTCAATGGGTATATGTATAAAACAATGTATGCTTATGCGGATATTAGTTTTAGCAAGCCTTTTCTAGCAAATGAAAATGGTATATCAAAGGTAAAATCGATATACCTCAAACTCATCACTTGATTTAGCTGTAAAAAGAAAATAGGATTAGGATAGGTTAGAGATCTATCCAGAAACATGATTTCTACACATTTTTATTAATTTTGTTTACAATCTTTATTTACCACCTTTCTTGTTTGTTGCTGGTTGTTTTAATACTAATTCACAATGGTTTGCTTTCAAATACATAATAATAGGTATTCATACTTCATATTATTAAAGTATATATATTCATATATATAGTATATATATGGGAATTTTTTATGGGTTTAATTGTTCATTTTGTTGTTTACTTGTTTATTTGTTATAACATATATGTTGTAATATATGTTTGTATAACTTGTTGTTTTGGTTTATTTAAATAATACATGTAGTTCTCCATTTGTTAAGCCTTATCCTTAGTGTGTTTCTCATTCACCGATGATGTTCACAATCAAAGTTTCATGTTCTTCTTTTTGTGTAGTTTTTCTATTTTTAAAACCATTGTTTAAATATGCTCTGTAAGATTTTCTTTTATTTTGTTCATTTAGTTTTAAACACAATTGAGAGGTCTTTGCAATTGGTGCTATAATTTTGAAGAGTTTTGTTTTGTTTTCGTATAGTTTTTGCGTTTTTCTTTTTGCTTAAATGCGGAGAAATACTTTAAAGGTAAACACTTGGCTTTAGATCTAATTTACTTCTTTTGTTTCTTTTGTATGTAGCTTTTGTTAAACTTCACAATTAAATATATTTTGAAATGTAAAGCAGCTGTGTATACACGCATGCATTTCTTTCAAGTTTTAGGTCTTTAAAATTGTAATTTATTTTAATTTTTTTAAATGTTTTTTCTTGTTTTATTCCTTTAATAAGCTTTGTTGGGTGTTGGTTTTAACTATAGATTTAATCACTAACTGCTAATATGCCGCCTGTTGAGCAATTTATGGGATATGCGTACTACACTATTAAATACATGTAGCAGATGAGCCAACAACGTTTTGCTAAAAACTGAAACAAATGTTACACTTATCCAGTTGTAAAAGGTTTCCGTCCAACAGTTCTAGTATCTTAAAGCTTTGCCATTTCTTGTTTGTTGCTTGAACATTTTGAATACAATTACAAATTCTCCATCTCGAGTGCGGATGAGATGATTGTTAATGTTGTTATGTATGCGTGATTATAGTAGGTATATATAGAGCAGATATATATATCCATATATCTCGACATTTTGGCTACTTTACTAAAAATCTACAAAATATAATATTTAAATTTCCTCTCTTAGATCTAATTGCGTATATTATACATAAATGTGTATACATATTATAATGATTGTTTAACATGTAGTATGTTCTTTCTCTTTTGTTTTTTAAATAATTACTATTATGTGTTGTATTTGGGTTTGATGAGGTCAATATTGATTTGGTTTTTGGTTTTCAGAATACGTAACTTTTTCTTTTGAAGAATATAATTTTAATATAAATACTTTTAATTTTCTTTTTAGATTTCATTTCATTTCAATTTTAATTTTTGTTTTCCTTTTAATTATTGATATGTGCTTATTGTTTTTGTTTTTGTTTTTTTCTTTTCTGTTGTTGCTGTGGTTAATGCAATTTTCTTTATATA
Source organism: Drosophila stalkeri (assembly GCA_035047405.1). Taxonomy (NCBI): domain Eukaryota; kingdom Metazoa; phylum Arthropoda; class Insecta; order Diptera; family Drosophilidae; genus Drosophila; species Drosophila stalkeri. The sequence goes on along the minus strand of JAWNPR010000039.1, from coordinate 29,526,280 downwards.
TTTTACACAATCCAAAACGGTTTGAATTAATATCCGAATAACTTTTTAAATTTTGTTTACTGTACTCAATTTTGTTTATTATTATTATTATTTTTTGTTGTGTTTTTATATTTTTTTTTTTTCTTCTTTTAATAATATTCAGTCTATATAAACATACATTTATACATATATGCTAAAGGTCGCAAAGCAAATATATGAAGCATATTTCAGTTCTGCTAAAACCTCGACAAAAATAAACAGAAAATCAATTGAATATATATATATATATATATATATATATATATATATATATATATATATATATATATATATAACAACATGATTACAAATACAAATCAAAAAAAATAAATCCTCGGTGCACCGAGGATATAAAATACCCAAGCAGACTCCATGAATATCTATGAAAGTTAATTTCGTTAGACTAATTGGATTCAAATTGGAATTGATCTGATAGCAATCATTAAGCAAAGTCAAGACTTTGCTCAAGACGTTTCAAAACGTATTTAGGGTATTTGAGGAGAGAAAGTCTCTTTAATTAACTCTAAACTGTAAGAGGAAGGACGATTAGGAGAAACCAGTTTAATATTCACTTCAAATACAGTTAAAAAAATCCACTGGGTATTCAAAATGACAAATTTCAACGGAAAACTGCGTTAAAACTCTTAACATTTACACATACTATGTTTTTAAAATGTATTTCAACTGTTGCTTTTTTACTTTTACTTTACTTTTATATTTAATTATTAATTTTGCTTTATTGGGTGTGTATGCTTATGTATGTGCCGTTTATTAATATTTTTGGTTTTATGTAAATCTATCGAAAATTAATTGTAAATTACACATATTTCGTATATCTAAGAGACATTGTGTATGATATACTACTATGCCATTATTTATTGTTTTTTCTTTTCTTTTTCTTTTTAAATTTATTGTATATATATACTATACTATATATATATATATATATATGTTTGTATTTGTGTGTGTGCGTGTGTGTGTGTGTGTGTGTGTGTGTAGTTAAATATCTTTTGTATCTATTTGTTTGTTAACACATTCCTCTTGACGAGTTTTATTCATTGCATTTGATTTTGGTTTTTTGCGGTTTTTCGGTTGTTTTTTTATTTTTTATTTTTTAATTATAACTTTTTCTTTCAATTTTGCATTGCAATATTTCACGTAGTAATTACTAGACTTTTTGATTTTAATTCTCAACATTGATTTAATATAGGTATTGTGAATATATATATATATATATATATATATATATATATATATATATATATATATATATATATATATATATATATATATATATATATATATATATATATATTATATGTATATATGCATATATAGCAAAACGCATTGAAACACAAATATTTACATAGACGTAACTATAATAGGTATTATTTGAATTCATTTATTATTCTTGCAGGTGTTTCATATTGTTGTCCAGGTGTTCAGGTCATTGTGAATTGTGGTACAAGGTAGGCCCATTAATTATTTTAATATTTTAATTCTATCGTAAATCTAAATGTTCTATTTTTATTTAATTTTTATTTATTTTTTTTATTTTACTTTTTTCTGTGAGCAATTGTTCATAACTCAATTTAATACTGTTTTAATTTGTGTTTTATTTATTTATTTTTATTTTTTATTTTAAACGTCATACAAGCTAGTTTCTCAATTTTGAAATGTTTTTAATACTTGATTTAAATAACTGTTTATAATTCTCAATATCGTGCAGTTATTAATTTTTGATTTTTCTCATTTTTATTTTCTTTTTCTGTTTATTTATGCAGCGTGTGAGATTGCTTTAAAATAATTGTTTGTTTTTATTTTAAATATATTTATATATTTTTTTCTTAGTTTAGTTTTTTTCTCTTTGCTGTGCTTTTAGGTATTCATTTAGTATTTTGCTAAACTCCTAAGCAGTGTCAAGCAGCTCCTAAACTTTACTTTTGTTTTTGTAATTAAAAAAAGTTTTGTTTTCGTCATGCACCAATTAATACTGATGATAAAAACTTATTAGGTACGCGCACAGTGTCCTCAATGTGAGCAAATGTCAAACGAAAATCTTGACTCCTCGGAACACTCAGCGTACGCTTGCTGTTGTTGTACTCCTGCACCGATACATATGTATATAAGATGTTCTTCAAATGAAGCAAAAACTAAACAAAAAATACCTGAAAGTTGATCTAAACTATAAAAAAATAATGTGTGCGTGTTCGTGTGCGTGTACATGTGCATGTGCTGTGTTTGTCTGTGTGTGTGCCAGGCTTTAGGCAGTATGTGTTTTATTTTCCTTTTGCTGTGTTTGCATAGCTTAGCCAACAAAATTATTAATTAATGGACGCTGTGTGTTTACATAAGTAGTTGCCTACGTATTTGCTGAACACAATTTGCTGTTAATTAAATTAGGGAAAGTGTTTTCTTCTTTGGCTCTTTTAGCTGTTAGTCTATGTGTGTGTGTGTGTGTGTGTGTGTGTGTGTGTGTGTAGTTGGAACATAAGAATGTTCAACTTAGTCCATTGAAAAGATTTGAAATCGCTCAAAATCGATGAGTCTGTCTATACTCTATACAGGATACGACAACTACATACATCAATAGTTAAAATATATCTATAAGTTTCTTTAGCAGCAACCTAACGCAGCTGTGGGCGCTTGCGCACAAAACGAATTACTACTGTAGCTGCAGCTTACAAAAACTGGCAAAGCTTTTACAAAATTACGAAACTACATTTACAGTCTACGAATACCAAATACAGGCTACACAATGCCAACAGTGCCCGGCCTGGGCAGCTGGACAGCTGGACAGCTGGGCTTGGAAATCAAACGGCAAAAGCAAATCTTAAACTAACCACTGTGCGCATGCGTTTCGGCTGCCGCCAGATGGCGCTGCTCCTCGCTGACGGCCTGACGAGCCGCCTCGCATTGCGCACAGTGCTTCTCCAGAAACTTCATGGACAAGCGGAACGTATACCGGTGCCGGGTACAACGCCTTTACATCTTATACTCGACGATCTTATTGGGATTGAGGAACTGCTCCCGCTGTGCCGCATCCAAATGAGCGACGGTACGTGTCAATGCCGAGCCAGCGCCGGAGCCGGAGCCGGAGCCGGCACCGGAGCCAGAGCCCTTGTGCTTGCCGGAGCCATCGCCGGCGCCGCCTCCGCCTCCGCTCGTGCGGCCCGAGTCCGTGCCAATTGGTTGATATACCCCATCCGCACTGACCACGCCCACATTGACACCGGCCACCACGGGCTGCTGCAGATAGCCCGAGTATTGCGGAGGCAGCTGGTAGCTGGCAGGCGGCTGCTGTGAAATGGCCCGCGGCTGCTCCGTGTGCGCAATGGGATACTGCTGCTGATGGGCATAGTCCTGGCTGCTGCCGCCGCCGCCCACTACAGTAGCTGCGCCACCAATACCACCGCCACCTCCACCCATGCGTGAGCCAGAATCATCGTTGAGGCCCTCGCCCATCTCCCCATCGCGATTATGGCGGCCACGAATGCAGAGCTTGGTGAACAGCCAGACGCGTCCGCGGTAGAGCAGATAGCAGCAGAAGTGCACGAAGAACGTGAAAATGATGGCACAAGCTGTCACAATGATGGCCTTGCCCGGCTTCGTCCAGTCCATCATCGGGTAGATGGCAGTTTGGTTTTTCCTTAATACAAACAATATCTCAATAGGGGCTCAAGTTGGAATCTAACATAGGCATATGCTTACCTGTCTGTACCGCCGGCCAAGAAGTAGATGCCCGTGAAAATGGCATACGCCAGTCCTATGCCAGTTGTGAAGTAGGCGTGGCTCATCTTAATCGGGTGTCCCACAATGGCCAGATCGATGAGCATTATGATGGAGTTCAAAACGTGGACCATGATGTTCAATGCGTCAATCTTGTGGATATCTATAGAGAATAGATGGGAATGAAATTATTCATATGTATTCATAAGTAGAAAAGATAGAGAAAGAGAGAGAGAGAAAGCTAGAGTGGACGGAATGGGAATGATAATGGGATAAAGAAACGTTCATTGTCAGAATCCAGGTTCAGAATGTTTTTGTCATAATCTGAAAAGAAGTAAATTCATTTATTTTCGTCTTCAGGAAATTTATTAGGTTGACAAAAGCTTTTTAATATCAACTCTAAAAATAGATCTAGAAATTGCAAATTTTTTATCTCCTATTCTACTATGTGCAAATTACGATTCCTTTTGCTACTGAATCGAACGATTAACATGATGAGTTGGAACTTAACCCTAGTTCTCCTTTATAATGAAGTAAATGCCAAAAATTTTGACAAATTTACCGCCCATATCCGTAATATTTGATATTGTTAATTTAAGAATATATTTAAGAAAACTAAAAAAAAAAAAAACTAAGTTATATAGCTTAAAAAAAAGCAATACTTATTAAAACGATCAGAATATAATATAATCTCAGTTCTTGATACTTTTAAATGTGTTCAAATATATTTTTCATTATCAGGAGTTTTCCATTAGATTTTTATCTTAAAATAATTTTTGTATTTTTGTATTTTTTTTTTTTTTTTTTTGCCAATATCCAAAGACGCCACAATACGTTAAATATGAAATACAATTTCAATGTGTAACAAAAATAATGAATATTTTTAAAAATTAGATACTTTTATTTATTTCAGGACATATTTACTTTTTGTGTTATATTTGCTCTATTCTGTAATTCCCAGAGAACTCTGATAAAATATTCAAACATTGAACACAAAAATAAATCACAAATGACAAGGGTTAAACTATTTGCAATTGAAATTTGTATTTACCTTCTATTCTGTTCTATTCTACAATCAATTGACAATTATTTATATTTGGAATTTAGAACGAAAAAAAAAGATGAAGTTGAAGGACCTCGTTTGATTTCAGTAATGCACCAAAAAAAATTTGAAAATGTTCTTCATGAATATTTAAAATATGCCGCTACTAATAAGAATATTTTCTCCATAGTGCAAAGTCTGTATTTATCCACGTTATGTTTACTTTAACAAACTTCTCAATATTCATTGAGGATTACATCTAACGGACAATAAACATTTCTCATTTCATTATCAATCCAAACTCTATGCGATCCCATTATGAGTTCTCTAATGTTTGCCTTTCCATTCAAGTTTATTCATCAACTATTCTTCGATTTATTATGTAAGAATTGAACAAGCTAATAAAATATGCCAATGAGTTTAGGAAAACCTATAAAAGCTACTCCATTAAATTGTATGCCTGATTTTGCACTGTAGATTTAGAAAACTCGCCTTTATTCTCAAACTCAATGAAGCAGCAAAGCGTATCTCAGACAATATTAAATATTCAATTGCAGATTCGGGTTCCAAACTTCGATAATAAATAAATGAACAATGGCGTTACATAGCGAGCATTTTACCCATCAATCTGACATTGGACGAGGAGAGTATTTCAAAGCAATGCGCAAGCTGATCGTCGGCATCCACAAGGGAATAGCCGGCCAGGAAGTCGATCAGCAGGATGAGAGAGCAGAGAGGAATGTCTTGAATGGGCCTGGCTCCCCAGATGAGGCCGTTGAACACGAGCACTTGGAACATTATCAAGGGACACATTGCCACCACCAGAATGCCGTGGACCAGGTACAGCATTATGTCAACTTCGGCTTTAGAGACAAAATAAGCTAGCACTAGAGCAATGGCCGTCAGCACGGTCACGCAGAGGGACACGACAAGGACATACCAAACGGGAGACAAGCGCCTCGGCTGCCAGGATCCCATTGACACAAAGAGGCACATCACAGCAATAACTTCCAGCACATGGACTAGTGTGTCCGGGCCCTGGGCGATCAGCAGGAAGGCGTGGCCCAAGCCCAGCGCCACGGCTATGACAGTGCCGACGACCCAATTGACCGGATACTTGCGACGCAGCCAGAGCACATTCACGTAGATGACGAAGAAGACCAGGCCAATTACGTATAGGATCAGAGCAGCTAAGGCATTGCGTTCGGCGGGATTCTGACGCGCGGCTTCAATCGATTGAAGCATTATCACGGCGAACACTATGTATGCGAGGGCAGCTCCATACAGTTGCAGGTAATAGCTGCGCAAGCTGTGCGGCAATCCGCGCGGCGGATCGCTCATCAAGTTGTATGTTTATTGTATTCAGTTGATTGTTGCTGCTATTGTTGTTGCTCCTATTGTTATTTTCAATCATTCTTTTTTTCTGTTTAAATCAGAGCGTACCTAGTTGCTTGTCCCCAGTTGTCAGTCGAGTCTGGAAAATGGATCTGTATTATTTGACAAGCATGTCTAACAAGTATGCGTCAGCGCCAGAGCTTTACGTGCGGTCAGCGGAAACGCAAACGGACACCCGCACCACCAGCGTGAGAGTGGAGGATACTACCATGTCGCACGACTCGAGCATGAATCCTCATTTCAATGGCCGCACGTCGTTCGAGTCCGGATCGATCATTCACAAGAATCGAAGGTCACGCGTCGGCTTCCTCGCCAACGTCTACGTGCTACTCTTCATCCAGGTGGGCGTCTCCACTCTCCAGTGGCTGGTGGCCACCTATCGAGTGCGCCTGCAGCTGAGTGCGCCGGAGCGCAATTTCACTGTAATGATGCTCTTCCTGATCTGGCTGAATCTGACGCTGGCCTTCTTCGGCTTTCGCCGCCTGCAGATCACGGCGCCCATCAACTGGATCGTGGTCATCTGCATGTTCGAGAGTCTCACCCTGCTCGTCATGTGCCTGTGCACGCACGAAATGGAGCTGACCTGGCACTACATCCTGACCAGCATTGTCGTCGTGCTGATCTACACTCCGCTGGGGCTCTGGCTGCCCGCCTTTCTCACCGTCAATCTCTGGATATTGATATTCCTGAGCATCAGTGTTCTGGTCACGAGTACCGTGGCCCTGATCACTAGGCTCGCCATGCACTTGTACGTTCCGCTGACCATTTGCGAAATGCTATTCGGACCCTGGACCATGTACAACGCCTTCCAGCTGCACGCCATTCCCCGGGACAGCTACTGGAGGCACAGCTTCCTGAAGCAGGCGGCCCAAATGTATATCGCCTTTGGCTGCACTGTGGGCGGCTTGGTCGTTGTGAGTCGCATCACCAACGAGTACATTGAGATTGAGAGCTGCAAGTCCGTGATGTTTTGTCATAAGCGATCCATTAGTCTGACATATGGACCAGGGAATTGAAGTTGAATTCAATCGAACCATACGGCTGTCACTTACCATTTTCTTTCTTTTTTAAACATGTATATATTGATTTGGAGTAGTATTCACTTACCGGGATTGTGGACGAGCAGCCAGTAGCACATTGTAACAATAAAGGCGTACACTGTGGCGCACGTGTACAGCACCCAGTAGAGGTGGTGCAGCCGGCTCTTCTTCGCCTGCCGCACAATCTCGAAATCCTCGCGCTCGACCATCATGCCCTGGGTGACTATCCAGGCGGCCAGCCAGGCCTGCACGGTGCAGAACAGCAGTCCCCAGTGGGTCAGATAGATCCACCATTTGGCATAGTGGTGCTCGAAGTGCTCGTCAGTGCGTCCGATGTCCAGCAGCGAGCAGACCAGGGCTGCCAAGCACGTTATCGCCGTTATCCAGCGATAGAACAGGTAAACAATGCGCACCTGAGTGTTGCGCTGCCACTGCGGAGAGAAGATGAACAAGATGAAGAAGAAGAAGAAGAAGAAGAGAAGAAGAACATAACAAGACGTTTAATTGTATTCAATTAAATAACAATTGCCATCAACTCGAGTTACTCTTCTGATAATATATTTGCTTAAATTGAGGCCTAGTCTAGCCACAAGCAATTGTGGGCCAGTATAAATATATCTATTTGTACTTTGTTAAGGCAGTCCTCGAGATTCGATTCGATTCGATTTGATTCGGCTTCAATTTAATACACTCAAGCAGCTCATTCACATATGTGAGTGTGTGTGTGTGTGTATGTTCTTCACTTTGAGTGTGGCCGATTACTTAGACAATCCTTCCACCGAGACGCATGCTAATAAGCTCTCTTCAATAACTCTTGAAATGAGCACTGAAATCTATTTTGCCTGCTTCGTATTCAGAGCACCTGGAGCTATATGACAATATTTGATTAAATTAGCTAGAGTGCTGTAATCGGATAGGACAGACTACGAAATACCCTATGATTTCAGGCCTTCTCTTTAAGTGAATTCTTTCAAGACATATGAAATATGAAGTTGAAATACATGCACGATATAGGTTTATCTATCAATATAGATGAGTTAATGCAAATGGTCTTTAGAAAATTAATTAATAAAATATTTTATGAAAATTTACAGACTCGAATCTTTTCTTATTAATTTTGTATATCACAAAATGTAATTCAATCAATTTGGAATTATCATTGAAAAGAACTTGTTGACTTGATATGATGTCTAATAATTTTAAATTCCGTATAACTGTATGAAAATCATATAAAATAATCTAAACCAATTTCATGTAATGCATTTACAGGGTATTGGATAGTCGTGTACATGCTCAGTTTGGCTATTTTGGCCATTTCGCTCACCTGGCACAGATAGAAGTTATGCCGATGTACGTGATCCGGCGTAAACTCCGGAAAGCAGCTATTCCACAACTTGCTAACCATCATTCTCTGATTGCCCAGGCAGCTGCTGGCGTCGTTGGCGAATTGATTGAAGCCCTCACAGCTGTCGTGCGAGGGGTATTGGTAGGACTGATAGGCCTGTTGCTGCTGTGACTGCAGCTGTTGCTGTTGCTGGTGTTGGTGCTGATGTTGGTGTTGGTGTTGATGTGGATATTGGCCTTGTTGCTGCTGGTGTTGCTGCTGGTGTTGCTGCTGCTGCTGCTGGTGTTGCTGTTGCTGGTAGTGATGGTAGCGTTGTTGTTCCGTTTCGCCACTAGCTGTTGCTGCGCTGCCTCTTCCGCCGCCTCCACCTCCGCTGCTGTCGCCTCCGCCTCCTCCTCCTCCTCCGCCGCTTGCCCCTGCTCCGGCTGCGCCGCCGTGCTCCGTTTGGTATTCGTGTTGTGGCGGCGTCTTGTGGCTGTTTCTGCTACCGCCGCCGCCGCCGCTGCTGCTGCTGTAAGGGCGCAGAAAATCGGGCAGATCAAGATCGAGTATGTGCGCCAGCTGGGCCTCTTCGTCGTCCTCGTCGTAGTACTCTGGGTGGTGATTGCTGTTGTATTCGAGAAACCGCACGTCCTCGAGACTCTCGCAGTCAGTGGATAGCAGTGCCGTCGGGAGGCACTCCTCAAGCAGATCGTCCTCGTCCTCGGTGGTGCTGGCAAGGCCCGGCAGATAGCCGTAGTTGTCGTAGGCGTCGTATCGCCGGCGTGGCGTTGCCTTGTAACGATAGCCGCCAGCTTGTAGCTCCTCTTCCGCCGCTGCAACTGCCGCCGCTGCGTACTCCTGGAACGGCTCGGCTCTGACTATAGCGGGCGCCCGGCTGCTACTGCTGCTGCTGAAGTAGTAATCGGTGGCTACGCTGGGCGCCGGTGGTGGCGGTGGCAGTGCCGGAGCCGGCAGTGGCGGCAAGTACCCCGGCGAGCTGCCCGTAGACGATAGCAGCGGTGTGGGCGACGTGTCAAAGTTGATCAACGCCGCTGCTGGATAGCCCCCGCCGCTGTAGCCCAACCGATACGGATAAGGAGCGCCGCCAGTGCTGCTGCTGCCGATGTAAATGTGCGCCGATGTCGACGGGAGATGGTACCAGCTGGCTAGATTGCTGCTGCCCAGACCGAAACCCAAGCCCAAGCCCAGGCCCAGACCCAGCCCGCTGCTGCTGCTGCTGCCGCGACTAAAGTAATAGCTGTACTGTTGTTGCTGCTGCTGGTGCTGTTGCTGGTGGGGGTGGTGGTGGTGGTGGTGCTGCTGCTGCTGGTGCAGTGGCGTGTAATTGTAGTGGTTGCTGCCCGAGAGCCAGCGATGTCGCCCGTACTGCTGTCGCTGATGGTAGAGAATCTGCTGCTGCTGTTGGGCTAGCTGCTGCTGGTGTTGTTGCTGCTGCAACTCACGCTCTAGCCGTTGCAGCAGCAGTTGCTGTTGAAGTTGTTGGATCTGCAGTTGCTGCTGCTGTTGGGCGAGCAATTGCTGCTGCACTTGCTGCTGTTGCTGTCGCTGCAGCTGCAGCTGTTGTTGCGTCTGCTGCGTCTGCTGCTGCGCTAGTTGCTGCTGTAATTGTTGTTGTTGCTGTTGGCCACTAATTGGCTCCGGTCTAAAGTAAAACTGCGCGTAATCCAATGTGAAGGCGTTGCTGCTTACTTTGCCTCGCACCTACCACACTTAACAAGTGCTGCTGCGGCTTGCTTCAGCTCTATCTGTTGCTGCGCTTGCGGTTGCTGTCGCTCTCACAAATCCAGTTATTGCTGCAAGTAGAACAAGTGACAAAACGGACTCTTAGTCAAGTGCTGCTCACACATCGCGACGCCGCCAACTGCCTGGCTGCAGTAATGCGCCAGCCTATTAGGGCACTAATTAGACGGGCATCAAGCATGCGCCGTGTGGCTTTCAATTGCCACTCGAGGCGCTTGTTGTGTGAACAAATATTCCTCGAATTAGTTACTTGATGCGTAGAGCAGTGAAGGAGAAAGAGAGTGTGTGTGAGAGAGAGAGAGACAGAGAGAGAGAGAAAAGTGTCTGGCTTCAATCTTCTTGAATGATATCTTAAGCAAGGCGCTTCAATAGAATCACAGTAGCTAAGGCTTAATAAGTTATTGCCACCCAGACCCAATTAGTTTGAATAGAAACAGGTGAATAACAGGTTGACGTAGACATAAAGCAACTGACAGTAGGATATATATTACAGTAGGGTATACACGACTCATAATGCTTGCCTTAGAGTTGCTAAACTGCAGCTTAATGGAGATTAATACAATTCTGATTATTGCAACTCTTGATTATACAGGAGCTTCAATTTTATGCATATCAGCCCAGCTCATTGTAAATATTATTATTCACAGCCAATATACAATAATAAATATACAATATAAAACTTCAAATATTGCATTGAATAGAATTCAATGTCTTGAGACTCTGCACTTCACGGCTACAAAGTTATTTGATAGCTATGCTTAATGCACCGACAGGTGCAATACATAATACATAAATACAATTGAATTCGAATTAATGCGAATACATTGGCAAAAATAGTGTTTAGATTTTGTTGATATTAATACATCAATGGGCTGAAAGTAATTAAATAAATAGACAGGCGCTGAGAGTGTATGCAATTCAGACGAACCAGATGTCTCTTATTGACTTAGCTGCCCATAAACAAGAATGTTTCTGAGAGATGTCCCAAGTCTCTTAGCTTGAAATAAATATTCCATTCTGTTGGCTTTTCAAAATGTATGCAAGTGGAGTCCGTTTTATTCTCTTACTGCCTATTATTTTATTAATAATTCGAATATGACATTTTGTTGCACATTATCATCATTCGATTTGATATGAAGTCATTATTCATTATGCTTTCTAAATTGTCACAGGTAAAGAAATCAATGAGATTATTATTATTATTTAATTTGTCTATAAGCGTAGCTTTTTCCCATTAGTATTAGATATGTTAAATATTTATTTTGCTATATTCATTTATAAAGTGAAATGAGTATATTAGCTTTGTGGAATGTCTGCCTTGCAGTTCATTTGACCCGCTAGCTGTGTGAACGAATTCAAAACATTCTGCCGCTATTAAAGCTAGAGAATTTAAAATTTAAATATAAAGACTTGATGGTATTCACGTCTGATAAAGTGGAAGAAGTGGATAACCAGAAATGCGAATTCCGTTTCGATTACAGCCATGCCCATAGTATGGACACAACAAGTTGGGAAATATTTAATTTACAATTCCATTAATGAGTATTATGCAGTCGGTAATGCCCGACTGCAATATTCTTAGTTGTTTTTGGTTATTTACTTTCTCGCTTGGGAAAGCCACATAGGACAATATAATTGTATAAGGAAACTAGATTAAGCGGAAAGCGGCTAATGCAAATCCTTGTTGGCCATTTTGCTCATTGGTTTCTCTAATGGAGCAGCTAATGATTTGTGTGCTTCGTTTGCCAGAGACAAACAAACTGAAATACATACACTAAATGCTTAAATATAAACTACACGAAATTCAGCCAACAATGGTAGCAACAACAGCAATAATGGCCACAGCAACAGCAATAAAATCAGATCAAATTGAATCGCGCGTGCGGCAGCAGCAAAGCAAATGGCGACCAGCTACTTCCGGTGCGGCCATTTTGGTTAGTTGCTGGCTGGCATTGAGTTCGGTTCAGTTGCGTCGAGTTGTCTGCATAAAATAGCAGAAGTGCCCGACAGAGCTGCTGAAGCGGTGCCGAGCGTTAGTTAGGCAGGAGCCGAGGCAAGCTAAATGCATTTTGTTTGACTGGGTTTGCCTGTATATTAACTCTGTATATGTGTATGTATGTGTATGTGTAAGTATGTGTGTGTGTGTGTGTGTGTGTGCGTCTTTTGACGTCAGCAATATTAGTTTGTTGTTGGCGCTGTTTACACAGCTGCGACAAGGGTCGCATTTGTTGTTATTGCTGGCCGATGCTGCGGCTGCTGTTGCTGCTGCTGCTGCTGCTGCTGCTGTTGCTGTTGCTGCTGCAATATTTACACTGGCAATTTGCTTAAAGAACACTCACAAAGTTTTCAAGCAACCTAAAAAGACTGCCAAGCCTTTCCTACACACAGATATACATTCAGACACACGCATACACCCACACACACCCACACACACCCACACACACTCCAGCATACACAAGTGTTGCTAGTTATATACATCCGGCGGAAGTATCTTGAGTTTTTGCTTAGCTTTAACTCAACACTTCTTTCATTTGTGCTGTGTATTATTGCAACAGCTGGTACATAAAAAACATTTTGTAATATGAACCTTCAAATAATAAAATGTAGAAAATTTTATTTCCCTTAACGAAATAATGAAAATTTCTTTGTTAACCAAAATAGTCGTATATTGGGATTTTATTGGAATTTCTATGAATAATTTTGCATTTAAGCATAAAATATCAAATTATTCAATTTGAATTTGGTTTAGTTTGTAAAATCCTTTTGAATATTCTTCAGAAATAGTTTGCTTAAATATTACTAAATATTTACAACTATGCCATGAATATTTCGTCTTTATTTTCAATAAATTAATTGCAGTAAATTCTAAATTCCAATGCAAATTCACTTTTTGCCCAAAGTTGCGTTTTAACGATTGTGAATATACTGAATAGCCTGACTAGAAAGTACAGAGATTACTAGATTGTTCCATTATTTACATAATCCACGCGGCTTTCACATTTTATACTTTTATCTCGTCTTCATTTTCACCATGTACTCAACCCACAGCAGTTAATTAAGTCTCACACTTGTTTGTAATATTTTTCTATTCATTCTCATCATTTGTGTATTTCTAAAGTTTTCTCTTGAAATGGAATCCTTTTCAAAAAAATGTTATGAGCATATGAAAAACAAAAGAAAGTAATATAAATATTATCGGTGCAAGATAGCTACAAAACCTTAAGACTTGGTCTCTCTCTCTCTCTCTTTCTCTTTTTCTTTCTCTCTCTTTCCTCTCTTTAATGAATTTGTAAACATAGTATGACAAGCATTACTCAAATATTGACTTCTTTTCATATAAAGTTATATATATAATTTTATGAAACTTAATTATGGACTTAGCTATATTGGGTATATATGTATATTATTTTGTATGGTATTTGCTTTACCTCTGCCTGATCTGTTGGATATGTTTCCTTAATTATTTTAATTTTTTGTTTAAGGTATTCAAAATTCTATCGGTAATATCAATAACTTTTGCTTTAAGTTTTTTCAAGCTTGACTTGATTTTATTTTGCTTTGCATTGCATTTGTTGTTATATTTTCATTTTTGTCTTAGTAAACTTGGCTTAACTTTAGTTTCGAGTTTTTGCCTCACTGCTTTTATTATTTAATATTGACAAAACTCAAACTAAAGCTTCGACTGCTCAATACACTGTTTTTTGTGCCTAACTTGGCGAGTCTACAAATTTAGTCTTCAAACAAATTGTAGTAAAAGAAAAACAACTCCAAATAAATAAGCAGCTCTGTTGATTTTTATACAGGCAAGCCAATATACCTCTTTGCTCTTTATGAACAGCGTATAAAATCTTTGCAGCGTCGAGTTGAGCAAAAGTTTCATGGACACTTCGGCTGCATCTGCTTCTGGTTTTACTGTAGTTGGTGTTTGTTTATAGGCAAATTTTGGAATTGACTCTGCAGTGGGCAATTGAGTGCGATAGTTTTCGAAATAAAATGAAAGATGTAATAATCGAAGAGCACAGCAGAAGAGCACGAAGCAGCACAGGAGGTGGCTCAACTACGTCCATGGACAGGCACACACGGGTCACATGAGGGTTGAGCGATCTTTAATGAAGTCGCACAAGGCGAACAGACGTTGATGACGACAATGGCAACGAGCCAGGGCTGGCAGTCCACAATTCCAGCGACAACATTAATGCTAATTTAATTACAAAAGCTTGTCTCCACATGTCCGCCGAGCAGCCAGCAGCCAGCACCCAGCTGACAGCAAACCGCACCTCAGCCCCGCCCCTTTCTACGTGTGGATGCCTCTGCTTGAGCACATCCTTAATGCGCTCAAACGAAATTTGTTCAAGGCTTTGCCTGCGCATAAAAGAGAATGCACATATACTCTATAATATTATATTATACATATATGTATGTTTCAAACGAAAGTGTATAATGGATTTAAAAGTATATTTCTCCCGCTTAAAATATTGCTTCAGCGCAAAGTGTTTTCCATAAAATATTGTGTTTTCCGCTAATTGGTTGGTTATGTTCAACCAAACTAGGCAACGCACACGCACACACATACATACACACATACAAGCATTGACATACACTCACACACACTCATGCTGTCAGAGGCAGGCCGCGTTGCTGTGCAACGCATTAATTATCCTTTGAAAGCGAATCTCACATTGATTTATCAATAGCGCGCGCGTGAATTAATTGCTCAAGACTTTTGTATCGAGTGCCAAATGAATTATGGCAGCTGGAAATGCTGACACAGAACTTGACTTAAGTCTAGAGATGTGTGCGTGACACGAATCAATACAAGTTTCATTATGTCATATGATTATTGAAAATGAAATTATATCTTTCATGAAACTATTCTCCGTAGATCTTCAGTAAATATATACAAATATTTAAGAAACAGTTGTCTATTTTCTAGCTTTAGGTAAATGGAAAATCTTAACAAACGAATAATTATTGTATCTAGTAGAAAAGACAAAAAAGTCTAATAGGACACGGATAAATATATTACATAATTTAATTTAATGTGAATATGAATTAAAAGTAAAATAAATTATTGTTTTAAATAATAATATTAAGTTCCTTTTCTAAAAGGTTAGGAATTTACATATATATAAAGAAAAATTTATAAATGATATCAAATTATTGTTTAAAAAATTAAAATAAAAATAAAAATAAAATAATGTATTGCTTAAAATATTAAAATTAAATTCGTAATAAAATTATATGGGATTCAATAAACATATAATGTAATATTAATACATGATATCGCGCCTCACATATCAGGATAATGCGCCAAACTTTTAATTTTAATTTTATATTTTTAGTCATATTATATATTATTTAATATAGTTTTCTGTGTCCTAATATATAGATAAATTAATTTATAATATTTTTTTCCAAATTGTGAATAATAATTTCTTCGGTATAGGGTTACAGTAAGTACTTTTGCGAGCTTTGCTTAAAGCTCTAATTTATTATATGATCTCATACTATTAAATAGATATTTTCATTATACAAATTTTTATATTTAATATGAATATTTAAGAAGAACCACTCTAGACAGCAATACCTCACTGCAATATTAGCCTCTATTCATTTGTCTAGCCATGTAATGTGCAGCAAAGTACAGAACCTAAATTGGACTATGGCTCGAATTTCCTTTTTATTTTTACTATAAAAGAGATTCAAATCTCTTTAGCTAAATTTGTTCTTTAAATAATATTAAAGATGTTCGCAACAAACATAAATTAGCATAACTTTAAAATCTTGGCTTGAAAGCGAATATTATTAGCGGGATTTGCTTGCGCGTGAGGTCACGTTCCTTCCTTCGCTCGTGACCCATGATGCGGTAGGCACTCGCATCTCTAGCCTCAGTGCCGAGAACGCAAAGCAAAGTTATGTAATAATACAATTAAGCATTTTCATGCAGAGCTCTGCGTTTGATTAACTGAAATTCCAAGTGGGATGTTAGCCCCGGGCGGCAAATGGCGGGCTGAGCTCGGCTGAGACAGCCAGAGAATGCAATTTAATTAAAATGAAAAATATTTTTGTGCCAATAATGCTGCCAAGAGTTGTGCAAGGCGTACAGCAAACAGCAGAGGCGAAATATTTAACAAACTATCCTTAAAATACTTCCGACAGTTGCAAGCGTTGAACACTTCAAGTACGCCACTCTGAATTCGAACCCAAACCTTGAATACATTCGTATTGAGTATTGCAAGACTTAGTTATGCCAACTTTTATAATATTCAACAATAATATTGTGCATGCTAAGCGAGTTGAGTAACTGGAATGCTAATGTAAACCAAAACTTTTACTGAACACATATTTTTATTATATATGTATTTATTTATTTCTATTAGCAATCGGAAAACTTTGCCCGCAATGAATCATTAAAAATATCAATATGAGAACAAGCTCAAATCTATTTAGCTGCCTGCAGGCAACGTTAACTTTTTCAATGCATTCACTGACATGCAACAACGACAACGACAATAACAACAACAACAACAACAACGACAAAAAACATCGTCCTCCATGTGACGTTGTAATATTGAAAACAAAATCCTTGTTGAGCTAATGCAAAATTTTTATGCATGTGAAGGCGGCGCGACGTCCACGCAGGCTGAAAGAGACAGCAAGAGAGGCGCAATGGGTGTATCTGTGTGAGTGGTGCTGGGTGGTGCTGGGTGGTGCTGGTGGGTTAGCTGCATGTCAGACGCATTGACGTGTTTGTTTATGTAAACAGGAAGTGTTGCGCTGCAGGCACAGTGTAAAAACTAACACACAGACAGGCATTGGGCGAGGCGCGAGAGGCGAGAGGCGAGGAGTGGGCAGAGAGGCGGAAGTAAACAGTGCTGTGCTGTGTATGCTATGTCATCTATGTTGTGTGAACACTAAATATATATATATATATATATATATATATATATATATATATATATATATATATATATATATAATGTATTACATGGCTATGCCCCGTCACCCGTTCTCTGCACTTGGCATTTTTTTTTGTCTACTTGTCTACGCTGCTCGTTTGTTTTATATAGCAAAATGTTTGCCCACATGAAATTTTACTAAAGCCAACATTTAATAAATGGCCCCACTATGAGTGTGTCTGTGTGTATACGTGTGTGTGTGTGTGTATACGTGTGTGTGTGAAACTTTTAATGAGCTATTTACATGTCAGAGATGCATACATGTTGTAAGCTCTGGGTTACACACGGCGTATACGTAATGCGGTTGAGTATTGCATGGGAAAATGTGTTTGCTTAGCAGGCCTAAGCTCAACTTTTGGCCACTTCTTGCCAAAAGTGACCCAAAATGTAATGGTAACTGTGTGCTATCCTTGTAATTGCATAATTGACTCGAAGAGCGAAGTGCAACTGTGTGTTGAAGCATCACAAACTGATTCAATAGCTGCCACAAGTTGAGTTTATTTTGTTTTGCAACATTTTACATTATGCAAAAGCTGCAAATGTCAGCTACACCTACTCATGTGCCAGTCATTCAGTCATTCAGTCAGTCAGTCAGCGAGCCAGTCATTCAGTCAGTCCAGTTGTTCAGGATGGGTTAGAGCCAACCTGGACGAGGTCATGTCAGCTATTGTTTGGCTGGTCAGAGAATTGAGTGACATAGAAATCTGACCTGACAAAAACTGTTTAATTGAGTGCACAACTCTCAGTTCAAATCACAATTTACATCTCACATGCTCAGATGTGTTTATTGTATGTGCACATTAGATTTATCAAAATTCGTGCATAAGGTAAAGTTATGAAATATATAAATAAATATAATAATAATAATGGAAGTAAAACTAATACTAAAATAATATATATATATATATGTATATAAATAAATCACTAAATAAATAATATATAAAAAATAAGTAAGTAAATAAATAATAAATGAAAATTGTATAAAACATATATACATGAGCCTAATAACAACATTTTGAGACTCTACGTCGATGAGCGTCTTGCTTACATTGAGCTCCAATCCTCGTATTCTGTATGCATTTCCTTGTATATTTAATATAACTTAATTTTTTTTTTCATATTTTGTTCATAGAATTTCTTGAAGTATAGGCAATATATTTAATATTTATATTTCCTCTAAATTGTCCCATATTCAGTGGAATATATAAAACGTACGCAAAGCATTTTAATTGAAATCAGTTTAATCGTACCGAAATTATTAAAAAGACATTAGTTAATTGGCTTTTAATTTTTTTGTGAATACTTTTCAATTAATCGCAACTTAAGTTTCATTTCAATGGTCAGCTTGCATGTTATTTCGGGGAGAAGGCGATTATACAGCTGATATCTGTGGCAGAGGAGAATGCACGCAGGTTGAAAGCGAAGTATACATGTTGTTTTTCTATATGATTACATTTTTATACACTTTTTTAATGAAAGTTTATGCCAAAATACATACATAAATAATATGCGTATATATAAATACTATAATATAATAATATTGGCGGGTGAGTCATGTCTTGGGGATGCGTTTGCCGTAATGGCATGAGAGAATTTGTTCCGGTCGATGGAACTATGGCAAAGGCTACCTGGGCGTCCTTATATAAGTATAATTGATATGGGATATATCAAGCGATAGAGGTGTGCAGCCTCTGATAATGATACGAGAGGACATTATTTCTGAGGTTGGAGAACTCTGGAAGGATATTTCATTGCATTATATTGATTCGGTTTCTAGACGTTTCAAAAAAGTTATTATTGCTAAGAGAGGATATATTTTTATTAATTATTAGAGATATTATGTGGAAATATACAAGTTTGTTAATTTTGAAAATATGAATTTTTGTTTTTAAAACAAATCACTTTGGGTTTAATATATAATAGATACTCTTATATATTGGCAATAAAAAAAATTAAAGCCTATTAGCATAAAAATTTTTATTTATTTATTTTTTTTCTGTTTTATTTCTTAAGTCATACTGGATAATAACCCCTTTGTGGACTTCGTCTTCTATAATTTCTGTTTTACTTGTTTTATAATACAGTCTTAGATAACAAACCGCATGCCACTTATAAATACTTATAGTTCGATAAGCGTAGGCTAATAAATGTTCTTAAAGGCCGTTAAAGAAACATATACTTGAATCGCCCGCAATATTAATATTGATTATGTGAAACTGCGCTCAATTATCGCTAAGAGGCTTAAGCTGACCGTTAGTGGCATACTTAAGGCGAATATGCAGCATATTTATCATGCGGTTTGGACTATGGCCCGGCTTTAATAAATTAATCTACGACTTGCAGCCGGAGATAGCCCCAGTCGGGGGCTCCGCGAAAGTTATGAGCATTGATAAACGGTCATCTTAAATTGCAATTTATATGCAAAATTGTTGGCAGCAGTTGCGCGCGGTCCGCCAGCCAGCTTCGCCTGCCAGATTAATTTCATTAAAAGGTTGTCACAATATCCTTGAAAAAAAGAAAGGCCTACCTAAAAAATAAAATAAAAAAAAAAACGAATGCCCGATAGACGAGTGTGCAAAATGCCCGGGCTGCATATTTAATGGCCGTTCAAAAAAAAAGCAAGAAAAAAATGCTGAAATGAATGTAAAATGCACGCCAACAATTTTTCACGCCTGCA
This sequence comes from Drosophila stalkeri, assembly GCA_035047405.1. Classification (NCBI taxonomy): domain Eukaryota; kingdom Metazoa; phylum Arthropoda; class Insecta; order Diptera; family Drosophilidae; genus Drosophila; species Drosophila stalkeri. The sequence continues at coordinate 29,506,332 of JAWNPR010000039.1, read as the reverse complement.
ACATCAAACCGACAACAACAGCAAAAACGACAATGAAGCGAAATTTATTATCAGTGTGTGCGCAGTTAAACAATAAATAAGGCAAGCCTCGCACCGAGGACTCGCTGGCCAGTGGTTGAGATTATGAATTCCCAGTCCGATAAGCGCATAAAAGTTAATTTATACTTGGCTCAGAGAAGAAGAAGAACCCCAAGATGATAAAGAAGAAGAAACTGAATATGCCAAGCCAATCGCTTGGCAGCCAGGCTAAGGAAAACTACGTACTTTAAGACCTTTCAAGGTGCGCCTGAAGGATAGCCTCCACAGAAGGTCGAGCATGGCTATCAGCTCTCTCTCTCTCTCTCTCTCTCTCGTTTTATCTCTTTTTCTCTCTTTAGCCTTTCCAATTCGTCATCTCAGTGTATGTGTGAGTGTGTGTGTGTGTGTGTTTGGGCCAACAGGCAGCGGCTGCTGCTACTATCTGGCATTTGGCTTCGTATCGCTACGTCTCGAATGTTTTGACAACTTCCGCGACAGTTTTTGCATTTCGCCCGATTGTCGTTAACGGAAATATATTTTCCTCATCGCCAGCGCCGAGTGCTTTTTATATTCAATTTCGTTCTGGCATCTTGAGGGTCCACAGTCGCCCTTTGGCAGCAGTTTATCAAGTTTTTTTTTTTTTCTTCAATTTTATGCTGCTGCGGCAACGTTCTCTGCCGGATCGTGTGCGCATTTTAATATGCGGCACATAGTTTCCTTTTTGGCAAACTATTAAGAAATCATTCTTAGCTCGTGTGGCACTTGATTCCATTTACGACTCTTGCATAAAAGAATATGATTTAGCTGACATTTCGAAATCTCAGCATACTCTGATTTATCTACACGATTTTCCACTACTTTCAACAAGTTTTCTTCGTTCAAGATTGAGAGTTGATATTTATTTGAGAGACATTTCCATTTGTTGTCTACTTACAATTATATTTCCTGAAATATTATTACAGTCCTTGATATGTACTCTGTAGTCATTGATATGCGCAATTGTTAATTTATTAATTTTCATATTAAGCAAAAGCAATTCCAAGAATATCACGATGATACTCAATCACAAACCTTCAGCACAATTTCTAGCATGGACTTTGTCAATTTTATGTAGAGAAATAAATGCTTTTACACAAGGCACAGTTGCATTATATTAGATCAATTCATAGAAAACATGCAAACGACAAACCATTTACTAAAGTCAATTCAAATAGTCTCCGACCTCAAGTACAAATGCAACCCGAACACTTACATCGAGCTCAGTCTGAAGGGAATTAACTGCGCACATGACGTGCAGGAATGCAGAAGAAGATAGAACATAGAAAATGGAGGGAAATAAAATACAAAGTGATTGCTCGACTAAAACGTACCCTAACGTCAACGTTTAATGTTAATCAAAGGATTGAGTCCTCTACTCCTACCGTAATATATGATTTATATATATGCCAAAGGAGAGGGCAGGGCCAATTTTCTATAGGATATTATGAATGCATACAAAGCGAGTCCATCATGAGAGAGGCAGGATGACCGTGTCGCAGCTGGGTGGCTCAGGAGGAGGGCAATTGTGGAGCGTTGATCTTCCTGAACTGAACAACGAGCAGAGCGGGAAGGAGGGGGAAATCTATTAGAGCTCTGTCGTGCCAGTTGGCTTAATTAAATGTGTTGCCTTCAATTTTTCCATGTTTCCATTTTCATTTACAGCGCGCACATACGTTGCGGTCAGCGGTCTCTTTTATTGTTTGCCCCACTTGACTGCCTATGCGACTAATCAAAGCCTCAATATCGCCCAGTTAGTTGACTGATGCTCATCGACATAATCTACGTGTGTTTAATAAACATGTTCACAAAGCAAATGTTCTCTGTGTCCATGTGCTATTGGTACAAAGGAAAATGTTTTGTTTTTACTCACTGAAAGTACAACTAAGCATAAACAATTAAAAGTATCTATATTTCCTCAGTGCTATTGTCTAGCGCACTGCGTCTATTCGTACTTCTGCCAAATGAATTTCAATTCATCATTGAGTACGTCTGCATTCAACGGACTTTATCGAACGCTGCTTGTCAGCTGTTGACATTCTTGAAAAATCATTCACGTGCATCGTGTGTACACACGAATGTATCTGATATATGGGCAAACAAAGCATGAACGTAAAAAACACTGAACGCGACTTCTCTTACGTACATACATATTTATTCCTGAGAGTGTGTTTGACTTCAACTGTGAGTGTGTATGTGTATTTGAGTATTTGTGTGTGTGTGTGTGTGTCTGTCTGTCTGTTTGACCCTCATAAATCACTTAAATGTTGCGGCAGTTGCACCAACAGCAGCGTCCACATCATCATCATCATCATCATCATCATTCACATCGTCATCATCATTATTATTGCCATCGTCATTTGCATCAGAAGCAGATGCTTTAAGTTCAATTAAGTGGTTGCCCCAGCAACCAGGCAACATCTGAGCATATGCTAATTTATAGGTAATATTTACATATACATATGTGTATGTGTGTGTGTGTGTGTGTGTGTGTGTGTGTGTGCGTGTGTGTTGTCTATGATTTATGCACATTTCGGTTTGAAATTTAATACTTAATTGCAGTTTCATACAGCTTCTGTCTCAGATAATGAGCTGCAAATGCTGCAAATTACGTATACGCAACGTGCAACGTATATCGCTTTGCCACAGTCTGCCAATTATAAACGATTTTCAACGCATCGCATCGAAATTCAGATTCAGATAAAACGGCCAATGCAAAAACAACGGAAATCGAAGCTGTTTAAAATTCAAAATGTGGCAATGCGGTAGCACGCAATCGTGTTCGTGTGCAGTTATTAAAAGCAAAAAATCATCAATGCATATGGAAAGCGATTTTAATGAAAAATCTGAAAACAGAGCCCAATGCACAGTGGCACAGCAGCTGAAAAGGATTACCATGAAATATGGATTGGGAAAAACTTCAAGAGAAATATTAAATTTAAGAACTTCAATCCTAAATAAAATATTGAAATACACAGTTTCATACAAATTACAAGTTATATAAGCAATTTTTACAGCTCTCAATAGAGTTCGAATCAGTGTGCATTGGAATTACATGAACAACGAATGCAAAAAGAGAAAACACAGAAAATCTGTAGCTAGCAAAAAAAAAAAAAACATAAGCAAATCGGACGAGCATATGAACTGAGGCCGACAAATGGACACAATGCGTCGACGTTGGCGTCGGCGTCGGCGTCGGCGTCGGCGTCGGCTTCGCAGTGGCAGCGAATCAATACGCTGCAAGTTGCAAATGCAAACAAGCTGAAGCGAAAAAACTGAAGCTGCAAAACAACAGAGAAAAAAAAAACAATAAACAAAAAAAAATATACGAGAAAAAAAAAAAAAAAAACGCACTAAAAAGGAGAACAACGCACGCCACAGCGTGCAGAAGAAGAGGGCGAAACGAGACCACAAAACAAAACCAAACAAGCCGAAACAAAATAAAATAAAACAAATATCTAAAGGTAAAATACCTGAACACAACACGGGGAACTACCTGCATAGAATTCACGTGGAAAATATTTGCCTGAAGCGCTGCGAGCGCCTAAAAGTATGCAGAGAAATTTGTTTGTCGAGTTTTTAGATTTCTCCTTTTTGCCGTTCGCTCGGAGACAAAGACGTAACCACGCTGACCGCAATTAAGGCGAAAACGTACCGGTGAGTGGACAGCGAGCGAGTGGGGGGGGGGGGGGAGCGTGGCCGGACAGTGCGGTTATGGGAGAATGGAGAATGGAATGGTTTTTGCTGCCTTGGTGAGCAGCCACAAAGGCAACACTCGACTGAGCTCCTCCCCCCGCTATGCACTTGTTTTTCTCTCTCTTTCCACTCTATGACAGTTTGGCGAACATTTAGTCCAAGAAAATTTAGCGTCAACTGAAAAAAAAATGTAGCAAGATTCGCTTTATTTTCTAGCCTGAGGAAAACTGAGCGGATGAGAGACAGAATGAAGGTATTGTCACAGCTTCGTGGAAAAGTTTTTAAGTTTTCACAGTATGACATATGTCAAACTCTTTTATGGCTGAATTCCAAGAAGCGGAAGGCACGAATAAAGGCATAAAATAAATCCAAGAGAAATACACAACTCACTAGCTTATAAAGATGCACGAAAGCATAGACATGAACAAGATTTATCTTTTCCAGAATATTTTAAAATATTTATAAGCAGCACATACGCGCCAACAGTCGCAAGAGCAGAAATAAGACTTTTCCCATCTTTCAAATGTGTGGAAATATCTGATATTTCCGCTTGGCTTAATGTGACCTCCTTTCGAGTTTTGTGCTTGAATTATCAATTCAAAGTGACAAAATGCAAACGCATATTTAATCTCTGTATAAAGAAGTGTCTGTCCGGAATGATTAACTGACTGATTTCTCTTCCCAGCTAAGACTTGGCAGTTGTTTACACATTGTAAACTAGGCGTAAACAAATAAAGATTGTCTCTTGTTCAACTTTGATCATCCTGCCACTCACAGGATTAGATAACTACAAAATCCTTTTTGTGAAGGTATACTAAATCTTAACTTGGAATCAGCAGCTTAAAAGCTAAAAGGAAATCATGCAAAAATAGTATTTCAAGTTATTGTTAATGAAAATCTCAACTATATAAAGTATAGTCGTATTAACTTAAGAAACATATCGTAAATATTATTACACAATTCCGATAATTTGAAATGGTTTGCATAAAAAACAATTGTCTTCTATAAGTGATATGATTGTTAATGGAGCTCTTTTGAATTGTTTTGCCAATTTAATTATTTTGTTCAATGGATAATGATAAATGTGTGGAATTGTTTTTTCATTTATTTTTTATTATTATTATTTTTTTTAACTAAAAGCAGAGAAAAAAATCTACAAAGATATACAATTCTGACTGCAGACTAACTAGAAATTTCACTTTATTACGAACTATAAGAAGTTTGGAAATGAAATTAAAAAAGTTTCGAATATAAATTTAAGCTACAATTTTACAAGAGGAAAATGAATATTTGTTAGGAAACATTATTGCGAATTGATAAAGAGAAAAGATTGCATGAGATTCTTATAAACTGATGAATTTTTGTTTTTTCAAAGTTAACAATTATTCGCGAAGAGTCGCGTTTCGATTATATGTATATATAATTATTTAAATATAAAAAAGATAAACGCTATGCATTCAGACAGTTGCAATCTGACAACAAATATTCCACATCAGAAATCTCTCTATAAATATATATGTTTCGCATTGTTAACAATCGACAATGAATTTATAACAAATTATACATGGCATATAATGAAAATGAGAATTAATTAACATTATCACAGTTGAAAATTATTAAATAAAAAGTAATTTTGTCCTATGGTGAACTGTTTATTATTTATAAATAAAATATTTCAGGTATGAAATTGGCTCTGCCTTAAACGTATCTGAACGAACATTATTTATCTCGCATTGTTTATAGCTGGCCTTAAATATATATGGCACCATTGAGGAAGGTCGTTTAATTTATTTGCATGTAAGATGGAGAGCAACAAAGCAAAAAGCCAATAATTAAATATAATAGAGAAGAGAAATTCAGGAGAAATGAGCTGAATTTTGCTGCCTCAAATGTCATTTATGTTTGAAATATTGTGTGAGTCCTGCCAGCAGTTGGCCTCCTTTGCATTGAGCTGCAGCCTATGATTAAGGTGCAATTAAAATTGCGAACTGTGCTGGAAAATCGCATTGGCATTCGTCTAAGTCAGGCATTAATAATGCGGCTGTCAACTTTGATGTCAAACGATACGAAGTGGGCCTATCGAACGAGGTTATTGACTTGCCGCAATCCGCAACTGTTGATGCCGCGTTTCATGTTGGGCTTCTGCTAGGGAACTCAAGGCGGATGTCCTTCAGTCAACGCCCACGTGCGCGCCAATGTTGCTCAAGTGTCTTGGCTGCATTTAATGGCCAACATCAATTTCGGTGCGGCTATTAAAGCTCAACTAGCCATATCCATATCGAGCGCCCGACAGGATAAACAATCGAGCAGTCAGACGACAGCTCGTCCTTGTCCAATGAGCGGAAGCTCGAAATCATGGATGGATGAAAATCATGGATGAATAGTTGCAAAAAAAAAAAAAAAGGAAAAAACGAAAACCAAAAGAATAAATAAAAGGCAACGGCTGACAACGAGCAGACACACCAGAGACCAAAGCGAATTGCTATACGATTTTTGTGTTTACCTCCCTATTGCTCTCTCTCTCTCTCGCTCTCGCTCTTACACTATTTGTTGTCTCTGTTGTGCTATAAAACATGTTGAAAGGAACAACAAGCAGTTGGTTAAATCTGCACAGAATCTGCCGTAAATAAAATGTAAAGAAGAAGCCTTAAGTGAGCTATAGCACACGCATACCCTGCACGCTAAACAGAACAGGGTATACAAGTTTGGAAGATGGACTGGGTAACATATGTCGCACTTTTAGTATTATGCATTTTCGGGGCCACTCGAGTTTGAAGAGGCGCCTAACAGCATGCAAATGAGCCCCAGCATGAGCTGTCTCTTGCCTCATCATGGCAACTGCCATGGCCAGGACTAGCACCAAGACCAGGACCAGGACCAGGAGAGATCCGATGACATCTGTCAACGGCTTGTTGCCGCCTCCGACTCAACGACTCCCACAATGCATGCCATGTTGAGCCCGCATATTTGCATGATGGCCCAGTAATTTCAGCTTGACTCTCTCAGGACCCTCAACACTTTTGACCTTGCATTCAAAACTTTTTCCGTCAGTATCATGAAAAGGGAAAGCAGCTGCTACGACTTCTGCTACGACTGCTGCTACGACTGCTGCTGCTGCTGGCACACAATTGGCAAATATTTATACTTTAATTGCCGATGCAATTTAGATCTCATCTGCCTAGCATATAGGACTTCACATACATTCATATGTATGTATTGTCAATACCCATTGTCGACATTTTGGAGCAATCTAAAGAAACCTTCAATTATGGCTGCTGCACAAAGGCCTCGAAGATTGTGTGGCTCTCCCATATCTTTTGTGCTGATGACACTTGTCAAAGCTATAGGAATTCTCAAATAATCTATGTAGATACATATGTGAGGCAGGCATTTGATTGAACAGTGTCGCAAGGCGCACATAACACGCCAAACCCGCTTTCACTGCCTTTAATCAATGTTGCTCAACAAGAGTGCCAAATACAACTAACAAATACTACAATTGATTGAGTACATGTTATCTGGGGCTAAATTAGTCACATGGGATATAATTTGATGTCATGTTCTAGCCAACTTGAACCACTGTCTCCTGCGAGTGTCTTTATGAAGTAAGAATATGTATATGCCTCTGTGTGTGTGTGTGTGTGTGTGTGTATCTGTGTGTAAGTGTTGTTGGTGTGTTTGTACAGTTGGTTGAGCATCTGCTGGTTTCAAAAGGGCATAAGAACTCTCACCCACCCACACACACACACACACACACACACACTGAGCAGGAGAAGCCCCCAACTGTCATAAACTAGGATTATGTTGCATAAGCTCAGGCGTTCTATTGTTGTTGCTGCTGTTATTGTTGGAATGTGAGTATGTGTGTGTGCTTGTGTGTGTATTTGTGTTTGTATGCCCATTGAATTTTAAAACATTTTGTTGTTTGGGTATTTGGGGCTTCGTTGGCGCAAGTTGTCGATAATTACTTTTTGGTTGGCCTTTGTGGGTGGCCGGGGCACTCGTAATTGATGCGTGTGCGACATTTGTGTGGACCAATTGAGTTTGCCGAGATGCTGTTGCTGATACTCTCTTATTGTTATTGCATAATGCCAGTCATATGTTTTCGAATGGCTTTATCTGCCAAAGTGTCAAAGTGCTCGTACAGCAGCCAATGAAACTGGCTCTCGTTAATTATAGTTGGCTGCTTCGAGCAAGTCCAACTTTAGACTTTATATTTTGCAATTGAGCGCCTGCTGCCCGCCTCCTGCCAACTAAATCAAATTTCACACACACTGAGGCCGCGTGTTGGCGCATAATGGAACGGCGGTCGCATAATCAATGCACAGGACAATGGGGCAAGTCGAAAGTACTGGGTAATAGTTTGACTTGCTGCTTCATTAAATTTAATTTATAAACTTGCCATAAGCACTAAATCATTGGGTAGCATTTGCAAGACTCTGGGCAAGGAGCGACAGCAGCGCCTGCCCCAGCTCCAGCTCCAGCTCTAGCAGCAGCAGCAGCAGCAGCAGCAGCGACTTGGATGCGACAAAAGAAATTGCATAAAATGGCGTCCAGTGGCCAAAATGGCGGGCCATAAACATCATTTGCTGTGGCGCTAGCTGTTCTTGCTGCTGTTCTTGGCCATAATTTGCAAAATAAAAGGAATGCTTGCTCCACAGCCGCAGCCGCAGCCGAAGCCGAAGCCAAAGCCGCAGCACAACACAGCAAATGCCCAAATAGGACGATAAAAAAGGCAAATTATAAGAAAACACAATAAAGAACAGCTAAGCTTGAAGTGCCGCAAATTGAATACCCTTAAAGACATGTTTTCCTTAATGGCCCATTGTTTCCATGTGAGACTTTAAATACTAAGCAAGATGAATGTTAATTTTTGTACTGAGAACTCGGATCACACTGTGTCTTTCACCTGCTCAGCTATTAATGCTTTTCCATAAGTTATATATGCTCAATAAAACCATTCACACTATATACACAAATACATATACAATTCGTTGTCAGTCAGGTTTTAGATAAATCCTTTGTTTTTTATGTAAGAAAAGAAAGTTTATTTATTTAAAGAGAGATTGACGAGTCGTGAGTCGACTGCAAAATATCTTAAGCAATTATAATATTAAGTCTGAGTAAGTACAGAAGAATATTGCAATAATAGCACCAGGCAGATGAGGACATTCTTGTTGCTCGATCGGTCAACTTTAAATAAATATAAATGTATTTAATGAACTTCAATTATTCAGCATATTCGCATATAAACGACTTAGCATAGCCATGTAGCATTATTCTTATTTGGTGTTTAATTTAGCTTGTAATAAATAAACTTGGAGTTCTCTATTTCTTTCATTCTTAAGAGAAGAGGCCTAGTTCTTAGTCTGAACTCTTAAATTATTGTAAGATACCATTCACATAACATATGTAGTTATAACAAAGAGTGAAATAAATTGAATTGAAAATTTAACATTTTTGATTTTGTTTTCATTCTGAAACAGCCTTTTTCGAATATATAAACTTTTAAACAATTTATGGTAAACTATAGGTATTTTTTGATAATTAACACTGTGATCAGGATATTTCCAACACTGAAATAATAATTTGTGTAATAATTAAAACGAATATCTAGATTTTAAAACAGTTTGAAATAAGTTGATCGATTCTCACATCTGCGATCAAGATATTTTGAAAAGTGAAACATTAAACCAGCCAGTCGTCCCTTTGAATAATGTATATACCCGCTTCAGTGTCTCTTCCAGCTCACTAAACCTGGTATGCTCTTCCCAGTCTATATTTTATTTGCGAACAATGCTTTCTGACAGGCTTTCGTGCAACTGTCGAATTATTACAAGGCAAATTACTTTGCGGCCAATTCGACAGTACGTCGAAAGACAGACCTATTTATTAAGTGCTAGAAACTTTAAATGTTTTCGCGTTTACAGTTTTTTAAAATATTAATGTCCACAAATACGTTCAAATTTTGCAAGAAGAACTTGGCTGACTTTTTGCAAATGTAAAATAAACTAATTTTAATTGATTTAATTTAAATTGAGCAGAAACATGGTAATTCGTAATGATAACATATTTTCGTTTCACATTTGTTTTCGATTTATCGAGATTTTCATTTAACGAAGCTCAAAGAAAATATTTAAAATGAAAAGTATTTTGAAGAAAATCGTCCAGCTATAAGAAATAAATGGAAAACCAACAAATTTAACATGTATTGTGCTAAATAGGAAACATATCTGAAACCTAACTAAGTTTAGCTGAGAACTGCAAAAATTTAACTTCGAAACTAAATTATGAGTGTAAAAGAAGTAAAATATTATTTCAATGAAAAATGTTAAGAATTAATAAATTAATTAAATAAATACTTTGAATTAATATGAGGAAAATGTATATAGATATTCATATGCAAATTAATGAATTACTTCAAGGTGACAATATTTCTTACGAATTATTTAACTTATCGCAAATTGAATGTTTTTAGAAAGTAGTTCACATAAAGATTATATCGTTGAATGGAAAATGTTTACAAGTAAGCCATATGTATGTAGTTCAAAGCAAAGAAAGAACATAATAAAATATCTATCCAAATTAAATAAACAAAATTTAATTCTTAATCAAACCCTAAAATTTGTAGAAAACAATTATAAACAATTATAATAAGAATCATAAATTAAATCTATTTGATATTGGAACAAATATTATACAAGTTCTAGATCATAGATTTCAAAGCCGATTTTGTATGATATAGTATCAGGCAAATGGAAATATATTAGAGTTATATGGAAGAAAAATAATCAAGGATTACAATAGAACGAAAGCACATACCACAAACCCAACTCTTTTCTTTTCACAGCCTGCGAGAGTATTGAGAAGAAACTATAACAAATATCAAATCGCTGCTTGACACACTCACACACACACGCACACTTGAGAAAATACAAATAAAAAAACCGGAACTGTGCAGCTTATTGTTGTTGTTGTTGTTGTTGTTGTTGCTGTAGATGTCGGTCGCCATTTTGTTAGCTGCCTTTTTGCGAAAGGCATTTCCGTTTTAGGGTTCAAATGTATGCCATGCGAGTTTGTGTGTGTGTGTGTGTGTGTGTATTGGACTTTGTCAGTAATTCTTGGAGTCAGGACGAAATTTCTATGGCACACGCCCACTTGAGCTGCCGCCCACACCTGTTTTTGACGCGAGTGAGTCGCGTGATCTTTATGCGTGCTGACTTTTGACTTACTCTTTGGTCGACTATATGTGAATGTGTTTGTGTGTACACTCAGATGTGAGAATGTGTTTGTTTATGTGTGTATGTGTGTGTGTGTGTGTGTGTCAACAAGAGCTTTTTAATTAAGTTACTGCAATGCGGCTTGGCTGGCGACAACTCGGCTGCCAAGATTAAGTTGCAAGTTTTCTATTTAAGCGGCGTAGCCAAAATCTGACGCAGAACTTGGCACTCACACGCATGGCCACTCACACACACACACACACACACATAACCATTTACATAAGGGCACATTCCTTCTACATGCTGTTAGCCAACAACGTGTTTGCCGCCGCATAGTTTTGAACGCTTGCCAAAATGCAACGCGACCATCGCATGTGAAAATAATAAACGAAAACTGGGCAAACTTTTATCGCATGTGCAGCTGTGTGGGCAGATCATTCCCTGCCCGGGTCTGACCGACTGTGCCCGAGTATGGGTAACTGCGTTTTTGCATGTTAATGTAAATATTGCTTAAAGCTGCAGCGTGTAGGTGTGCTATCTGTAAGCTGCCTCAACTACTCTCTCTATATCTCTGATTCAGACTCGCTCTCCCTGCTCTCTTTCTCTCTCTCTCTCTCTCTGTCTCTCTTTTAAGCTATGTGCCTATTACGTTGGCCCCCAGAGCGTCGAGCCAATTATTTGAACTGTGCTTAAACTTTTGCATTGCCAGCGAGTCGAGAATATGAACATCGAACATTTTGTGTGTTGTCTAAAATAAGCATGAGCTTAAAAACTGACATGGCCGAAACTAAAATTTTAAGCCAAATAGCTTTCAAATGAGTGCAACAAAATGTACAAGCTTTGGAAATTCTATTTCAGTCTATAAAATGGAAAAAGAGCTAATTCCAACCTATGCACATAGTTTTAATATTAGGTATATATTGATGTAGCTGCTATGTAGGTGGATAGCTCAAACCGAACCCATCTAATAAAGTCTGTAATTAAAAATATAAATTTTGAGAATTATTGCATTACATTTGGATATTTATAAATTTTGGAGTAAGGGAATACTATCTATAGTTGGAGACAATTTAGTTACAATTTCATGAATTTATCGAAAAATATGTTTTAGTATTTAATTATAAATTATGCATAAATTATATGAATAATTTCTTTGGCAATTTATATATTTTGTTTTCTTGCGAATTCCATGAGGTAAACGACTCTAGGAATATTAGCTCAATTATTACGCTTGAGAATATTTAAGATCAAAATTTTACCATGTAGATATATCCTTGATTGTTTTACGAACTTCATTTCAAACCGATGCCAACTGATTAATATTTCTTAAGTTTACTTTATAAAAGAAAACTGAACAATATATATATTTTTTTTTTTTTAATGTTCTTAAAAAGTCTTATTTATATTATTTATACTTGACTCGTGAAGACAGAAACTGTTTAAAGCATAAGTGACATTAAAATCTATTTCAATTTACTCGCGTGGCCAATTAAGTTAACTTTTAATTAGAAACTTGTTCAATGTACGTTTTGTATTATGCGTTGTTAATAGCGCAACTCCCACTCCAGTTCTCCTACAGGTTGGCAGTCGACGATTAGGATATTCATCCTACATTCGTTTTTTCTTACTGTCACACTTTATTATACGAATAAGAAAAGACACTGCTTCTGACCAAAATTAAGACGAGAAATTGGAACTACGATTTTATACTTAGGAGCGAGCCTCCACTCCAACAAAAAATATTCATTTTCTTTAATATAAATTTGACTGAATATTTATATGAATATACATATGTATAAAAAAAATCTTACTTTAACAACCAATATAGTACGAAATTTCAATTTACATTTACATTTTGCCCTAAATTAATTTTTTGGAATTTTGACATATCAATTATTTTTGTATCTCTTATTTATTGACTCTCATCTTTATATAGCCTTAATATTTACAGCGCTTAAATAACAAAATTGTACAGTTTGTATATACATATATATATATATCATTATATTTGTATATAATTTTTTTTGTCCACATATGATTATACAACTAAATTCGCATATGCTATAAAAAGTACCTGCACTTTTGGAGCTCTGGCGCCAGGTTCAACCTCAATTCATTGGGATACAAATTGATGTTGCAATCGAAATGGCAGCTGAAATGGTTAATACTATAGCCATTAGCATTACGGTCACTAAAAGTTTGCTTATTCGGCTGCATTGGGGCGGGCAGCTGGCAGCTGGTAGCTAGCAAACTGGGCACATCAATTTCAGCCAAATGGGGCTAGAAATGCACACCGGAAGTGCCACAGGAGAAGCGATGCTCTGACAGTCGTGGACACAAGTAGGTTGACTGCATTTCGGCTGTGGCGCCATCTAACGACAGTCGTGTGAATTATGTTAAGTGGCTGAGCCGTCGCCTGCAGGCGCCAACAGACGCTTTAGTATGTGTCACTGTGTGTGTGTGTGTGTGTGTGTGCGGGTATGTGTGTGTGTGTGTGTATCTACAATTTATTTATTTGCTGGAATGAACGGCGAAAAATGCGCCTGAAAGTAGGCAGCGGCAGCGGCAGATGACAAAGCCGCTTGACCTTAGGCATAAGAGCCTCAAGACACTTGAGCCGGCGGAGAAGCTGCCAGTGTACGTGAATGTATGTGGGTGAGTGTATGTATATATATGAACTTATATATATATATATATATATATATATATGAACTTATATATATATATAAAATTCGTTAAAGTGTCACTGTGACACGCCACCCGAGCAGCGAGCATAGAGCTCGTGTTCATAATGATGGCCCGGCTGTGCTAGGCAGGCGACGTCGCTTTGGCGTTTGGGGCGTGTGTCCTTTTTCGCAAGAGCAGCAATTTTCAATGCTGTGCGCGGAATTGTTGACAAAGTTCGCCTCAAGGCAAACAACTGCCGCTGTCTCAGTTTCAAGGCAGCCAGCGAGCGACTGCCGTAAGTTGACTACATAAAAATGAAATTACACAAGAAATTAAATTAGCGCAAATAAGTGCGCAAAAAATTTTTGGCAATAAAAACTGAGACATTGTTGTGACACTTGAGCAGACAAACAGGCGCGACGACAGCGAGCGGGACAGCATAAAAAGCAAACAGTTGTTCAACCAAAACAATAAATTAAATTCAAACAAGCGTCACTCGTCAAAGGCAAAAGTCACAGGCGCTGCCATTGGCGAAGGCGAAGGCGAAAGCAAAAGCGAAAGCGAAAGCGAAGGCTTAGGCGACTCGCTGCTTGGACCTTAGCCCGGACTACTCAAGTGGCTGCACTCAGACCCCAAAGTCCCCAAAGTGCACTCGTGCTAAACAGACAGAAGTGCTGAGCCCCCGACTCGTGCAAGCGTAGCGCATAAACAGTGCACTATTTCCATGAGCGAGCTAAACATACCCTGTTCATATTTATAAAGATATAAAGAGACAAATTTATTTTCGGATCTGAAAACAAAAACAATCCGACAGTCATATCTCACTCTCACTTTGTGCCTCTCTATCCCTATTTCCATCTGTTAGTTCATTTAATATTTATAAGCTGAAAATTGATTGTTATTTTTTCTTTCTCTCTATCTCTCTCTCTCTCTCTCTCTCTCTCTCTCTCTCTCTCTCTCTGTCTCCCTTGTGCTTTGAGGCAATTATTTGCAGTGCCAAGAACAGGATATCCAACCGCAATAACAACAGCCCCGAAAAATAAGTGATTGTTTGCTTAAGTATGAGCGGCTGGTGGAGATGGCAGATTAGATGGCATTTTGGCCAGGAGATTTGTTGCGTTTGGCTCTAATCCAAATATCATTCAAATCGAGCTGATTTCGTTTTTATTTGCCCAACAACCTAGGCTGGAGCTGCCGTGAGAACGAATAACAATTAATTTAACTAATTGCAATTTTGTTTTTATTCAATTCGATCCATTTGTCACAGCGTCATTATGTAACAACTTGTATTTGGTTGCAGCCAAATGTCTTTCCCATCTGCATAATGGGCTTTCCCTTGAGAAATGATGACAATAAAATTTGCCAAATTGATTTCAGTGGCTATTTCTGGTAGATGCTGCCAGAGTTCAGGGCTTGACAGCGTAACGCACACACAGCTTCGGACAGATTGAGCTGAGAACTTTTTGCACTGCGGCAGTCAATTTAAAATGCAATTTAAATGCTCTCGCAATTGCAACTGGCACTGACAACGATTATGCCAGAGCAGGAGGTGGAGCAGGAGCAGGAGCAGGAGCAGGAGCGGGAGCGGGAGTAGTGACTGGGGCTATGATTTAGTGGAGTACGAATCGAACGATACACATTTATACTTTATGTAGCATCCATGTTATTTACAGACGATGTCCCTCCACATACTCACACACACACACACAAACACACAGCCCATTTCGGCACATAAATATATAGGAGTATTGATTCCGGCCAGCTAACGTCAGCATATACATAGTTGATTTTCCATTTAGAAACATTCTGTTGCATGTTTGCAAAACAATTTAACAAAAATTGACACAACTCGTCCCTGGGGCTTACAGCCTGACTTTCGATGCCCCTTTGGGGATGAGTTGGTTACGCCCACACGCTGGTCCCCAGAGACGACAGCGCTGTGGCAAATTGCATTTGCCTGCAAATTGTTATACATGCTCGTCGTAAAAAACATGATAAAATGTCGCCCGAAATTTGCACACTTAAAAAGATTTGTAGTCAGCAGCAGCAGCAGAAGCAGCAGCCGGAGGGAGGGAAATGAAAAAGAATGCATTTGCAAACAGACAAACTATTAAATAAAATGCTTTAAAACAATTGTGCGTGAGGATTTATATGCAAAGTGCATGAAAAGAAAAAACATTGTGAAATTTGCAGAACTACAAAAAAATGCATTTGTGGGAGTTGGCAACGGATGAACTCTGTGTAGAGCAGGAAAAAAAAACTGTCAGGGAATAGAATAAATCGAGATATTTAAACTTTTATTAATAGAAATAAATTTAAAGACAAAATCTATTATTGCATTTTATACCATAACTAAATGAATGAATTAAACTAATTGGGCAGTAACTTGAAAGTTTTAAATAAATCAAATGATAACTAGAACTTTACCTGTGATAGAAGTACTATTTATTACATTAGCCTATTTGCTGTTTATTCTTTATCTTCCATAGCATTAAATATTAATTACTTTTCGCAGTTTGTTCTGTGCGGACTTTTTTTTTCTATAGCTATAAAAAATATATTCAATTAATTTCTTTTTAGATTAAGCTATCTAAATGGTAGCAGGACATTAATCTGTAAAAGTTAAAAAAAAAACACAAATTAGGAGTAAATGAAATGTAAATTAAGTGAAATTAAAAATAAATTGTTCTGATCTCAACATTAAAGTAATTAATAATCATTCTCAAATTGTATATCTGCATAAGTTGACTTTAAGCTGTTAAGCTTAACAGAATTAATGTTTCGCTAACATAAGTATGTTAATGTACATCTGGTTAACATTGGTCAATCATGAGAATCTATACTTGGAGCCGTTATACTAAATCTTATACTAGATATACTCCTCTAATAGAAGGTTCAGTAAGAGACTTTAATTCTTTTCGTTTTCGTTTTCTGTTGAGCGCCTTAAGTTGAACAATTCGTGTGACACTCTTTTAGCTATTGATGGGTTTTAGCGAACACATACTGTATACCAATCAAAAATATCAACCCAATGGACGGCCGATCGCGTACAAACTCGTTGAAAACCGACGCAATGAATTTTTCTCTTAAATTTTTCTTTGAGTATTAGTAAAAGAAATCGAGAATCAATCAACAGTTATTTGCTCGCTGATTTGTAACCTAAGAAGTTGATCGGTTAGATTAATTAAATACAATTATGTGCGCCTCATGGGCTATGACGAAGTCTCTTTCTGCCACATTATATATCAATCGAGATTAGCAGAGAATGTATTTTCTTACTATTTGTCAACTAATGAACTTGTCAGTATATAATTTAAATAATATAATTGAATAAAAATTTTTTAATAAAATATACTTTAAGCCTTGGCAGCTTAACAAAATTCCTTTCGTGTTCTTTATTTATAATAACAATATATACAAAAAATAAATAAAAATATTAATGATTCTGAAAGACTAATATGACCAAAGAAACCCAACTTATATCTATTTAACATATCTGAGTAATCGAGCTGACAGCGATTGTTGACTGCGCATTGCATAAGCCATTAAAACTAAGCTGGAAACTGTTTTTTTACGCTTGAATAATACAGTTTAAACGAATTTAAACATTCCAGCTTAACATTAGTGGGATTTGAATTGATTAAAATTCTTGGGATAACCCACATTGCTTCAACGCACGCTCTACAAACACAATTCGGCTTTCACATCGCTCGAATGGCATTAAAATTCGTTGCCACCATTCAAATACACATTGAATTAATTAAATTAACAAAAGCAACAGGCAAAGCTTATCAAAAATCCAATAATGTCAGTCATCCATTCAGCCATTCAGTCAGTCAGTCAGTCAGTCTGTTAGTCAGTCAGCCAGCCAGACATTCTGTCAGTCTGTCAGTCTATCAGTCTGGGTGGCTGCCAGTGAATCGCTGTAGCTGTGCTTCAGCACGCGCATAATGCAAACAGCATCAAACTAAATTCAAGCCACAAACATAAACATAATCCAATGAAAGTTCAATACATCCTCTCGATACACTTTTATCCAGCACGAGGCCAGGTTCCGAGCTCAATAAATATGCGATGGCACCGAAAAAAAAAAAAAAAATGCGCTGTGTAAATATTTCGAGGCGGTGAGGGAACTCTGATAAATTGAAACTGAAACAAAATGTAAGCGAATTGTGTTGAATTGAATGTTGGTAGCAAAATCGAATCGCATCGGCACTCAAAAAGTGTTGCCTACATTCCAGAGCGCAGACGAAGGGTCTGAGCAAGAGCGAACGAACGATATAGCGAGAGGGCGAGAGGCGAGGGGGCAAGCGGGTGCACAGGGCGTATGCGCAATCAATCATGAGCGAATTCAATTTCGACAAAGCGCAGAGACCTTCCTATGCGTGAATGTATGTGAATGTGAGTGAGTGTGAGTGTGAGTGTGAGTGTGAGTGTGAGTGTGAGTGTGAGTGTGAGTGCGAGTGAGTCCTTCGTGTGGCTTGTTGAGCTGGTCAGAGGCGTAGCAGGAAGTTCACTCAACGTTAGGCAATTGCGTTTCGCCCTTGGCTTCAGGCCATCTGCTTGGGCAGCCGAACAAGTCCTGGCATCGACTTCTTGTCTGTTGGCATCTGCTACGCACTCATAACGCTCATTAAAATTGACAAATCATGCAGAAAATGTGTAAATAGCAATTAAAAACATTTCGCACTCACATGGTGTATACGCAATGCTAATGACAACGACCAAGCTCAAAGTCATTTAGCTCTCTATTCAAAAATTGAATTAGAAAACAAAAAGATTTGAAGCGAAAAACTTCAAATATGGAAACGCAATAAACACAATTTGGTTACAATTTGCTAAATAATCATGGTTAGAGTTAGCTTCCCTGATAGATTGACTTTACATACATATAACAAGTGAAGTACCTCTCATGTAAGATTTAGACTTTGGTTATATGTTTGATTGATAGTCAAGCAGTAGTAAATCGATTTGCATTTACTGTAATAAACTTCTAGCACCTGTTACAGGGTATTCAAGCATCATGGACTTTACTGTTGTAGCTGCTGAATATTCTTTATCTTTTGTTTGCCTATTTCTCAACTTGGCTCCTGAGTTAGGCCACAATTTGTTTTACCCAGAGACTTGCCCGACAATATTGGCATTCATTTTGGCCCATTTTGTTTCTCCTGTTTGCCTTCATCTTCGGCGTGACTTTTTTTTTCTTTTCTTTTTGGCCATTTAACCTAAGAGCTTTTCATTGTATTACTTTTGCGCTGCTGCGTCTTATACTTATCGGAGCAGCAATTTAAATATCTTTGAGATTTTAAAACGCTTTAAGCTGCTTTCGAGGCCCTTTCCGCAAAACCAACCAATTTATGCGCCTTATTTGATACGATTGGGTTTTAATTACTGGTGTGTTGCATACTGAAAGAAAAAGGGAACACTTAACCACATGATTGATTGCCTGCTACCAGCCCAAAGAGTCTCGAATTAAAGCCAATTATATAACGGACAGATTAACCCTATACATATATACATAGTACATATATAGTACATCTGTTTGTATGCAGTCTGAAGACCATTTAGACGCGTGGCTGCAACATTTAATGAGCCGAATCGAAGCCCAGCCGCAATTGTTGGCTCAGTGGCATAATTAAAATGCTTTTCTGGTATTATATAATATTGTGCTGCATTTAACGAACGGAGGCGCCCGCTGTTATTACCTAAATGTTTACCAAATGAGTCTCTAATTGCTTTCAGCTGTACAAAGTGTCGCGCTCACAGCCTTTCCACTCATATCATGCGACAAGGGTTGAACACCAGCCATAGAATTAAAATGAAAATAAAATAAAATAAAATTCTTTCCAAGTACAGCAACTGAAAATTACATACACTTTGTACGCAATGCTCGTAGAACTGTATTCAAGAGAAAATTAAAGGCAAAATATGAAATTACAATGAATATTTTGCTTTTACATTTTTTAAATGAAATACTTTTCCAAGCATGAAGCCTGCAAATCACACATACATTCTGTCAGTAGTGTTCGTGGAACTGTATGCAAAGGGAAATGAAAACTAAAATATAAAATTACAACGTATATTTTACAAATATGAAAACTGCAAATTACTTTCGCTTTCTAGGTAAAGCTCGTAGAGATAACTAGAGCTAAAATATAGATTTAAATGGTCCACGAAAAACTCTTGAATAAATAATTTATTTGATATAAGCTTACTTATTGAATATTTAATTATTATGCAAGCCGTTGCGTCACTTTGTTTGTTTTGCATATTGTATGTTATTTGATGCTTTAAAATAATATTTCGTTTACATACAAAATTGCAAGTAAAAATTAAAATAAATATATAAATTTTTATATTAAATATTAAATATTTTAATAGAATTTCATACATGAACATGTAAATAAATTTCTTATGTTAATACCTTATTTTGTGTTATTTTATTAATAAATGTCAACATAAATTCATATTTATATTAAAAATTAATAATTTTCTTTATAAATATACTAAAAACTAACGAGATACTGGCAAAGAGAGTGGAATATATTGGGAAGACGCACAGTTATTTCTGATGTTGTTGGCGACCTCAATCGGGTCTCTATATCTACAATATTGATGCCTTTATCTTCCAGTGGACTATTGAAGAGCATTAAGTAACTTACGAGCATTCTTAGCATGCAAAACGGTCGAGTGAGAGTCATTCATTTTTTCTGCACCAATAAGACGCCGTGAAAGCCCAAGCCATAATAAAAATATTCTTGGTTGAAAAGAAATTTAAATAAAAGGCGTTGTTCTTTGGAGTGGTGAGAGGCTCAGCAAAATTCCTTGAAGCTCAAACATGTGTTTTACACATCAATTTACATCTTAATTTATGTACAAATCCCGTTCCATTGTTCAGTTTTGTCACAGCTTTATGTACCTAGGCTTTAACCTTTCAAGCTGTCAGCCAGTCTGGTGGAAAATTCCAAAAAGCCAAATATTATATTATAAGCAGCCCGCCTTTAAGCCATCGTACGAACTGTATTCATTTATAGATTGCAATTTTATTGTTATAATATTTAATTTTCTTGATGCTGTCTGAAACTCTAAGGGCGTGTCTGCATGTTCGCCTATATTCGCATTATTTTAATTTACTTGATTCTATTTTATGGAGCACACAAATGCTGCTATGCCACTGTGGTTCGGCCTATCAGACTAGGTGGATTGTTTCACACCTATCCGGCAATTAATTTGGGGCAAGCACTTGAGTGGCGAATCGCTTTGGGCTGCTAACTGGCAGAGGCCATAAAATCAATGCCACATGTTAAATATCGTGGGAAATACACAAATATAGCTGCTGCCACACGCACAAACTCAGAGGCTGCCAAAAATTTGTTCCACACAATACATAATGAACATTGTTGTTGTCGCTGCTATTGTTGTTGTTGTTGTTGTCGTTATTGTTGTCGTTGTTGTTGTTGTTGTTGCTGTTTTTGGGTCATAAAATGGCGAAAAGACTTGGGGCACACACAAAAGCCGTCGGCGATGACGAAAAGTCAACTTTGTTGTAGCTGAAGCTGCTGCTGCTGCTGCTGCTACCGCTGCCAGCGCCATAAAGTATGCAATATTTATTTTGTACAAAACGTGTGCAAAGCATAACAACGGGAAGGGCCACAGCGCGACTTAAGCATACCCTATATGAGCACTTAGCCAGGTTCCATCATAACGATAATGAAACTAACATATAAATATGGCATATTCTTAAATTAGATGGGGCCAGCCAGAGCTGTAGTTTGTGAATACATGCGAAAGGACTGCGCTACCTTGCGCAGGATACCCTTTTCGCCTCACTGCTGGCCCATGGCATGACAACAATGTCGACTACAAAAGGGACTGCCATTAAAAGAGAAAAGCAAATGAGCGGCGAATGAGTGCGCCTGAAGGATAAGTTGCACATAAATACAACAATTTGCCACTGTTTCAGCCTGAACGCATTTCTGATTACGGCCTTTTGCTTCTCGGCTGCTGGCTCCTGGTTTCCGTCTCCTGCCTCCTGATTCCTGACTCCTGCCTCCTGACTCCTGACTCCTTACTCCTGACTTCTGACTCCTGATGTTGTCGACACATTAATTGAAATATTTATGAGCTTTGCATCTACACTCGCTAAAGAATAAATATCATCAGGTATGTAAGACCTTTGTAAGCTGTGTGCACCAAACAAAGAACGTCTTGTTTTTGTTTTTCGTTCTCTGTTTTTGTTTTAATATCCGTGTGCACAGCGTGAAAGGAGTATATTGGTTTATCTTCTTTTTTAATATAAAAAGGGGAAATGTCTATCTACAGATTTAAAGCTAGAACATTGACATTTAAATGCGTCTCTTAAAAATCTAATAGAGGCCAAACAATTGCTGAGCCAGAACCCGCTGGGCAGCATGAAAATGTGAAGCACAACAGATTAGAAGCTGAGAAATAAAGTGAGAAATGTAAACACATCCCAAGTAGTTAAGAATTAAAGTTACATGCGCTCTAAAGTTTTGGATGAAAATCTGATTTTGTTCATTCATGAAGCGTTAAGTTATTATAATTGAAATAAATCTATTATCTTAACATATCTTAACATTATCTTAAAATGTAATATATAGCAACATAATAATAATAAATCCTCAACAATTCAAGGTCTTCTGTGTTTTTAGTAAATTAATTTAATGTTCGATTGAAAAACAAATATCAGTCTTTAATGTACCTTAACTTATCATCAATTATGACATAGTACAAAGAAAAAAAATAAAAATAAATATGTATAAAAAAAACATATAATAAACCAAATTAATCAACATTTTCCATTTGACTTATCTGACAATATGCTTAGAAGTCATAAGGATGGCCCAAGAATTTATATATATATATATATATATATATATATATATATATATATATATATATATATATATATATATAGTGTAAAACAATTTATAGTTAAATATTACATTTATATTATTTACTTATACAGTTTAAATTGATTCTGAATAAGTTAAGTTCTCGCCTAGCCTGAATATAATAGTTATGGTCTTATTAAAGCTTCTTGTGTTTAGAGTATATATATATCTCAAATATACTATAAAATATGTCTCGCTAGATATCACTTCCCCTGATATTGCATAGTCGAGCTCTCCAGTCGAAGAAAAGCTAAGGGCCAAACGCATCAAAGAATAATAGTATTAAAGTTTCATAATATTTAATTTCTGTTTTAAATAGCCAAGTTTAATAAGCTGAAGTCTTGGCTTTCTGGCTGTAGTCTTAAGTTCTGTAAATTTTCTATAAATTTCCGTTGCTGAAAACTTTCGCAATGTCAAATGAGGTTTTCCGGCAGTTTGATTTTCCGCGAAATGCATTGACCCATGCGAAATGTCAAGCCCCATTTGCTGATGCTATTTTAATGAAGTCGGGCGCAATTTTAATGTTAATTAGCTGCGAGCCACCAAATATTTATCGTAAATATTTTTAAATGGCACGGCAGGGGTATTTATTTTGTTAATGTTTTATTATTTCGCGGTTCGCTGTGATAATATATATTTTTCATTGCGCGCCCTGTAATTCTTTTTGCGTTATTATTTATCAGCTCGTCTCACAGGTGAATGGAGCTGTGAAGTCTTTTCATGCGAATCGCTAGTTCAAGTTCATTTAAACGTGTAAACAACAGCAAGAGCATTAACAAAACATAGCCACACATGATTCCGTAATGCCCTGCCACATACCCTGCGTGTGGAGTGTGGGCGACAAACCTTTCAGCTCATTGAGGCATATAATTAGTATGGTCACTGACGGCTCGCAATTATCTCTCAAATTATTTGACTCTTTCGACTATTTACCGTAATACTGATGGCCATGGCCATAACAAATCTATAAATGTGATAACAAATTTATATATTTCAAAATATGTTTATTGCTTTAAATATCTGCAATCAGATGCACTGAAGCGAGGATAAATAAAGTAATTAAATTGATACAACTCTTGCTTTCTCTATGAGTCTATACGAACTAGCATTAGTTTCTTATTATCAGGTTAAGTGTATATCATTTATGTCTGTATAGTTCACTTTAGGGTAAACTAGATTAGTTGATTTAATTTTTTGGTTTCGTAGTAAATTGGGTAAATTAAATAGTTACGTTTATTACGGTAGCATAATAATAGTCTAATTATAATTAGGAAGAACCAAAGTAGAAATAAACGTTAACTTGACTCGTTCACTCAATTTGAACTGAATTGGAAGCTACTAGATACACCGATTGACAAGAATAGACACAGCAAGCTTACTTGTCAGACCATTATGGCAATTGAGATGAAAAAATCATTGAATGGAGATTTATCAACTTTATTGGCTAACTATAATGTGCGCATGGCAAAATGAAAATATTTGTAAGTCATTTTGCGACTAGAATGAGGATTGGTTTGCTTTGCTTTATTGAACGTCGTTTCAATAGTATTTTTAAGAATTTACTTTTTCAATAAACCAACTCAAACTTAATAAAAATACGATATAAAAAGCCATTTGTTAACTCTAATGGCCAAACCGAGAATCGGATGACAAAAAGTTAATGCTAAGCAGCTTAATATGATCTACCTCGACTTTATTCAGCAAGGAAACAGGAAACAGATCAGTGTACAATTTATACGCTCTCAATATGTCAAAGTTTCTTTTTTCTAATAATTGACATAATTAGCTTGGCCACATGTAATAAGAACTTCCAAGAAAACTTGAATAACACTTCCAAGGAATTTCCTACTACACTCGGCATGGCCTCTGCTCTCTGTACCTTGTTCCTCTATTCACCTTCAAAAACGAAATATTGCCTATATTGCCCATTAGATTAGGAAAGGTCGAATTTAACGATTGCCAATAACATTCCTAATTGCAATTGCTAGAATTTCTCTGAATTGTTTATCGAAAAATAAAATTCAAGACAAGTGCTCGGCACATATTTTTCTAGCCAATTTAAGGTATTCGCATTAACTTATTTAAAGTTGTCAAAATTTCTCAACTTTCCATATATGCCATAATAAATCTTTATTTAGTATAGCCAGCGAATTGACAATTATTGAGCAGTTATTGATGTCAATTAAGAGCGAGCGACTGACTTTCACGCACTTATTGTGGGGCCTCCCAATATGTTTTCTCATCGTTTGATTGCAATATTGCCATTTATCAATATCAACAGAGACACATAATTCAATTTGCACAGTGGGGTGGGCATGCAATGCAGGTTAACTTCAATTGAGTCAATTGAATCAGTGGCCGCCCAATCATAAATTCAAATCGGGCCAATTATGCCGAAGCAGAAGCGGAACACAACATTCATGCTGCTGCAACTTGTCGCACGATGCTGACGTTGACATTGCCACATTGATTGATCTGAAGATCGCCAGCCGTCAGACACTGTGAGAGCCACCGTGAGACACAGCGACTGACCCGTGTCCCCCTCCTTGATCACTTGCTCACAGCAAGATCGCTGATCGATAGCTTGATATATGCTTTTGCCATGTGCCGCTCGCTCTGGTGCCGCTGGATCAATTAAATTGAACCGTGTGCTTACGTCGAGCGACATGCATACATTCTTATATATATATATATATATAAGTGAGAGAAGCAATAAACCTGCTGATGCTCTGCGTGGGATATACCAGCTGAGCAGTTGAGCGGTTGACGTGACACGCTCGTCACTCTCTCGCTCTCTCTCTCTCTCTCTCTCTCTCTCTCTCTCTCAAAGAAAGTGCCGCGTAATTGATGCGTGCGTCGCGTGTTTTGCCTTTTTTATATTGCGCGCTGCCCCCGTAGGTCGGCGCGATGTCAATTGAGTGGTCAGTGGCCATCTGGCAGGTTGCTCTCAGCCTAGGTGAAACCGCAGCAGCAGCAGCAGCATCAACTAAACTAAATAAACTGACAAGTGCAGCGGCCACTCGCCGTGCGGCATTAAATTATGTTAGCCAAGCGCAGCAGCAGAGGCAGCGGCAGAGGCAGCGGCAGCTGGAAGCGAATTCAAGGACATGGACGTGCTGATGCACGCAGACCAAAAATAGCGTCAGCGACAAGCGCACAAAAGTATGCAATAGAAAACAGTTGTGCACCACCCGTGCACCACCTGCACCACCTCCTCGTCAAACAAATGAAATGCAATTTTAATTTCATTACACTGCATTTCCACATTCCACTAATTTGTTTTGGTTTCTGTTTTTAGTCCTGCCGCTCTCTCCCTCACTCTCTCACTCCCTCTCTCTCTCTCTCTCTTTCTCTGACTGTGTGTTGGTTGAGATTTTTAGCGCTCGCATTTTCAAAATTATTTTAGTTTTCGCCTGTCTTCATCTGCGAGCCATTAAAATGCATTAGGCGTGCCAAAAGTTGCATGAATCCGCCCGCACATGCCGCAGGGATTTCAAAGCGCAGCAGGAGGCATATGCGCCACCGTGCAAATTGCATTAGGTAAAATTAAAAGCATTTAAGCTCTTTAACTCTATGCGTCTTATCTTTAACAAAAAGCACTTAGGTCGTTCTTAATTCGGCATAAATCAAATAAGTTAAAATTTTAAAGAAAGAAAGAGATTATAACAGACTTTGAGAGAAATATATTTTAGATATTATTTTTATGTTATTATTATTATATAAATATTTACTTATATATTTTGGATATTATTTTGATGTATTTGATATTGAAATAAAGTCTTTAAATATATATTTGAAAATTGTATGTTATGTAACACTAGTTTAAGTTGATATGAGAGGTAGCAGAAAATTTGATGAATAAAATATTCAAATTTCCAATCAATAAAAAATAAATAAATATGATATATTAAAAATATATTATATACTAATATATATTTATGGCAAATATGTATATGTTTAAATATCGTTATAGTTTTTAGTTTAATAATAAAGTTAATAGTTACTATTATTAGTAGCAGAGCTTTGTTTATCAGCGAAAAATGAAAATATATTAGGGAAAAGTTTATTTTATTTATTTAATTTTTTAGCATGCTTCCAAGCTAATTGTTCAAGCATGAATATATTATTCACGGCTCACACTCCCGATGCTATCAACCGGATTGCGTTCGAGCATTAAGGAATTTATGACCAACCCCAATGTCAAAAGGATCCAGCAGAGAAACACTTCTCTCCTACTTGACAAATTATCAGCAGTGGCAGACCGTGGCAATAGATAAAAGATATTAGATAAGAGTGTTCACTCTTTGAAGCCACAAACACTTCAGCATAAAGTTTCTATCTCAAATCAGCTGAGTAAAGCATTAAGTGCTGTATCTCAAACACGAATCTTTTGCTAATTGTAGGTTAGCTGAGAAATAAACCTGTGCATTCGTATTTTAGCCTTCTAATTCTGAATTGTATATGCAGTGCATTTCACTAACCTGCTCATATTATGTGCCATCATTTAATGTATAAATTGCCTCAAGTGCATAATTTAATAATGAAAATAAACTCAGGCAGAAAGTTGAATAAACTTCACATGCATTATAATGCAATTTGGCATCATTTGAAAGGTGTCTGCTGGCATGTGCGTGTTTTGGAGTACAATTATATAATTTAGAGATTAGGTTGAGCCAGGCTAATAAGGATAACTGCTTGCCAGGGGCGAGAGTCCTGCACCGGCTGAGTGGCTAAGGCATTGCAGACAGTGTAATCGCAGGGTAAGCGTCGAAATTAAATTTAACTACCACAGCTCGGAGTTTGGCTTGGGGCCGGAACTCTCTCTAATAGTGCACATTAATTTTTAATTTGAATGGGGAAGCAGATGATTTCCTGGCGCCTCGCGACTGCCCAGGTACGAAATGGGAAAATCGAAAGAATAAAAGAAAAGCAGTGAGAGAAACGGGCGAAAATCGCGATTCTCGCACTTGGTAATTATGCGCTTATCTGCTGTTGCCCCATTCTCATCAGCCTGCTGTCAGGTTCTAACTTACTCTCTTCCTCTCTTCCCTCTTACTTTTTGCCTCTTGCTCTGCAGGGCTAATTTCATTTAGCATGCAAATCGCGCAGTTTTCGCCATCTGCCGATTTGCCGTCTCGAGCTAAAAAAATGCGTTCGATTGAAGCGCATAAAAAGCGAAACAACAAAACGAAACGAGAATGTGAAACAAAACTTGAAAATCTCATTAAAAGTTTTTGGCGTTTGGCATTTCTTGCCCAGATTCTCGACAACGGCCCCGCAATTATGGGGCATAATCACCCAAGGCTGGGAAGCTGGGAGGTTGAGAGGCTGAGGCCTATGCAAGTGCCTGCATGTCCTGTCGAGCTGCGAGCTGCGAGCTGCGAACTGCGAGCAGGATCTGCTGTGGCAACTTCAACAAGGGTTGCTTGCTCAACGTCCATTCATGCGTGTCCCAGCGTGTCCCAAAATTATCCTACGTTTAATTGGCGGCCAGCAGCCGGCGAAAAAGAATCTCGTGCCGCACGCGACTCAACGGAGCCTGGGAACAACGAATTACAACTCCAGACATTGGAATTGGGAAGGAAAAGGAAAGTCGAATAACTTTGCCCAATAAATGTGAATGGGAATGTGAATGAAAGTCAACTGAGCTAGTCAGTCGGTGCCTTCGCATTGTTGTTGGGGCACACGCACATGCCCCTGACATTTAACGTGAATAGCTGCAACAACATCAGGAGCCAATGCCAAAGCTGTGTCTCTACCTCTCGATGATTGGCTGCTGCAGCTGCAGGGGAAATGTTTGTATTCAACGTTGTTGTTCTTGTTGTTATTGTTGTTGTTGTTGTTGTTGTTGTGTTTAAGGACATTCCAGTAACATTCATATGCGATGTGGTATATCGATGAGTTGAGCCTCACTTACCTTAGCTGCTACATTAGTTGTTGTTGCCGTTGTTGTTGTTGTTGCTGTTGTTGTTGGTGTTGCTGCTGAGTCCCTGACGAATGAAAAGCTCTCAACTTAATCTGAACATAAACAAAAACACGTTGCTTTGCATTGCCTATTGTTGTTATTCAGCTAGATGTTTTCGTTGATTTTGATGCAATTGTTGCAATCGCACATAGTTTGTATTTAATTAGTATGCAAAAGGAAAGAGCGAGCGAAAAACTAGCGAATCGCTGAACAAATCACGCACTTTTTCGCACAGTGTATCGTGTCGTGTGGTGTGTCGTGTACGTTGGCTTAAATCCTTTCGGCTGTCGCACAGGACAATATTTCATTTAATTTTCACAAATTTATTTCCAATTTCATTTCTGTTGCAGCGCTTGGCACTCGGTGCGTTTCAGCTCGTGTCGTGTCTAGCGTTTGCAGAGTCTGTCGCCCAACTGAGCTCGCGCTGGCTATGTCGAGCGCTCCAAGCCTACAAAATTGCAAACGCTAATAAGCACCAGTCTCTCGCCAAATATATATATATATATATGTGTGTGTGTGTGTGTATGTGTGTGTATGTGTGTGTGAACACGAAGGTTTGCTGGACAGCAACTGCACATGGCCTAAAGCAGCAGCAGCAAAAACGAAGGGAAACCACGTGAACAGTCAGCGACGCCAGCGATAGCTACGCATCAGCTGAGCCAGACAGAGCGAGAGACAAGCAGGTATGCAGATAGAGAGCTAGACAGAGAGAGAGAGAGAGAGAGAGAGAGAGAGAGTGAGAGAGAGGCTCACAGCATAGCGATGCGCTCTCATGAAGCCGCTCTCAAAGCTCACTCTCTCGCTGCCTCTCTCTGTGTCGGTTGCTCTCTTGTGCTTTATGCCAGCCAAGCTGACGACGTTTGTCTGCGTGAGTCACCATCACCTGATATATATGTGTGTGTGAGTGTGCGCATGTGTGTGCGTGTGCAAGTGTACTTGTGTGCGTGTGTTAGGCGTCACTTTTTCGTTGTTGTGCACTTTCATTGTTGTTGTTCTTGTTATCTTGCAAAAAGCCGGTTTGAAGTTGCCAACAATTGTTGTGGAAGCTCCTAAAGGAGAAAGAGAGTGAGCACGAGCGAGAGAGTGTGAGGGTGAGGGTGAGTTTGCGAGGATATTAAGGGGAAGTAGGGAAAGGTCGCGTAAGCCACACAAAGGTGGCAGCTATAGCGGTCCTACAGGGTTCGTAATCGAAGGAATTGACGCTTAGGCAGGTGGGCTTATAAATGATAGATGAAAGGATAGACAGTTGATGGCTTAATATATGACTTCGGTTTGCAAAACAAAGGGTTTAATGAGGACGAAATTTTTTGCAAAACTTGTCGGAAATGACATCAAATTGATTACAATAGTACGGAAACTGAATTGTTAAATTAAACAACAACACATGACAGAGAGAGAGAAGATGACCCCAACACTTGTTACAATGTAATTACCTTTCGCGAATCAATGAATTATATTTAGTTTAAATGTAAGTTTAAAATATACACAAATCCCACCATTGTGACTATTATATAAGTGTATAGAAACGCTTCTCTTCTATACTTACCTATCTTAACTATTCGATACCAGCCGCTGCCCATAGACTACATAAGGCATCAGGCATCCTAAGGCGGCCTTAAGCCCACAGACACCGCGGCGTCTGCTCTCAGAGCGGCACATCGTTCGCTCTATCTCTATCTCCATTTCTCACTCTCACTCTCGCTATCACTCTCCCTATCACTCTCACTCTCACTCCCACTTCGCATCTACTTTGCACATGTAAAAAGACAATATTCGGTAGCCAAAAAGACGCCGACTCACACACACACACACACACACACACACACACACACACACATGGAAAGACACATAGGGGCTGCCTGCCCCATTGCTTGTGCTCAATGAAAAGCTCTTCCAGCTACGGCGTACAGCTTTCTGTAAAGCTTTCTCTGTAAACAGTGGATCAAATCAAATAATACATATATCCTACATATAAATTATGAATTCAGTATTTTCGTTTGGAAAATGCTTAATATACAAATATAGAAGATTTAATGTAAAGAACTTCAACTTTAGTTCTATAAAAATATTTAGCAAATTTCAATTAATGATAAACTCGCATTGGCTCCACTGTGCACATCCCAAAAGTTGGCAATAGGAACAAGCGTGTGGTTGGTATGGAGCGCTGGCTGCCGACCCATTGGGCTGAAGGCCGTTGCAATAATTTTGCATTAGGAAAGGTTAGTTGTGGTTGTCTGTTGTTGTTGGCAGTAGCACCAGCATGGCTGATGGAGCAGTCGGAAATTTGTAGCAGGCCAAAGCTGCGCTGTGCTTTTGCCGAGCTGTGGGCCAAGCGGCACAATAGACCTTGACAGCATCCCCGACCAAGTCGCGGATAGTTGCAACAGTAAAGAAAAAATAAAAGAAAAAAATGCATATAAATGAAGCTGTCGCACTTTTGTTGTTTGCTCACCTGTCGCGGTAGCAACCAAGGGGCATGAGGAAGGGTGAGGGGAAGGGGGAGCCGCTTCTCAGTCGTCCTTCTGCCGGCAACTTTCACTTTCAATGAGCGTTGTCCTGGCTGGATAATTGCCGCCTCTTGAACGGCAGTTTTGATTGTTGTCAGTGCTGCAGCTCGTGCAGTTGCATTAAAAATTGATTAGCAGAGCTATGCAGGGCAGGCTTTTAAGTTCTTTCGCGTAATTGAGAAAGTTTTAGGTTTGCTGCCTCGTGACTCGAGCAAACAACAACAGGAAGGACAACAGTTAAATGCTGAATCTTTTATAAAGTTGGCCGAAACAAATGAAGCATATTTTACTGACAGCCCAAATCCAAAGCTCCAACTGCCGTAACTAAATTACTTAAATATATAAAATAAGATAAATATTTGTATAAAATCGTTTTTAGATTAAATAATACATTTTGTATGTGATAAAATTAGCGTAAACTCTTTAAAGCCATTAATCTATTTTAATACGGTTATTATTTGTTTTTAATATAGAAGACGATATTTTCTTTATATTCTATTCTATTCTATTCTATTGTATAAATAAAGTATATTTTGTGGTTATTCAGTTAAACGTTCTAAAATTAATTTGAAAGTGAGTAAGCAGTGCTGAAGCACTACTAAGCAAAACCAAGCAGTGTGTACTTAACAAGCAGTGTGCATAGCGCCACCGACGGCCATTACTTGAAGTATAGTCGAGCATTTATCCACGTTGGTTTAGAACTTTGCTAAAGCAAAGTTAATACGAATTATTTAGTTTCAAATTGTTGTCAACAGAGGGCGAATACTTAAGCGCACAATTCAAATATTCACTTTTAAGTAAATTTATTCAAGTTGAATAAATTTAATAAACTTGCAATAAATATAAGTAAACTCTGCTTGGTTATAATTTTTCTATGACTGTGCCACGAATATATTTTTAGTGCATCTAAGCGTTTAATCTCACTGCCCACACAAACCTCTTTGCCACGCCCACAATTTGAGGTAGCTGCAAAATGGATGCAAATCAGACACACAGAGAAAACTAAAATGAACTCATTTATCATCATTTTGGTGCAATCAATTGCGATATTTTGCTGCCAATTGCCAATTGTTGTGATTGGAAGCAAACACACACACACAAACACATACACACATATTCATACAGCAATGATTGCGCACACACTCTCATTTAGCCATATATGCTTGTTGGTGTAATGATTGCTGATGCATAAAGCAAATGCTGCAGTTGTCGAACATTTTCATTGGCAATTGTGCAAACAGTCGAAGATGCAACAAGTGTCAGCCAATTTGCGAGCGAGCGTGCGGGCATGTGGGCGTGTGGGCGGCAGCGAGTGTGGGAGTGTGGGCTTGGCTGGTGCAGCCTGCAGGCAAAAGCAACGTTTTTTCAAGCAGAAAATTGCACAAGTAAAGTGCAAAATTAGACTGAATCGCTGCCAAAGACTTTGTCTCAAAGAAATATACAAAGCACAGATACAAGTGCACATTACACACACACACCCACACACACAGGCACCCACATATATGTATGCCTGACAGACGAATGTAATTTACTTTTGTTTGTTAATTGAGCTCGTAGGGTTTGGGGGCAAAGGCAAAGGCAGTTCGTCGTCAGTGGTCGACTGCCAGGATATGCATTGTCCATTGAAGCATTCTCAAACATCAGCAGACACAAATTTTGATCAAATTGGAGCTATTAAACCAATAGAGGAACTCACAACAGTTAATTAGCCAGGACAAGAAACCAATTATCTCCCTCAGCTCGGACCAAGACTTTGTAATAAACGGCCCAATGCATTCCATTGTATTCCATTGCATTCTATTTGCCAATTGTTCAATCAATTAATTTTGAGTCGAGCATGAGACAATCGTCTGTAGGACTTAGAAACCAAAGAAAATATTAAGTTAAATCTCAATTTTATTTTCATCCAAAGCAATTTAAACATATTTGTATATGCACTTAAATTGTCATTCGTTTTACCTGATCAGGTTCAGATACCTCTATTCAATTACTAAAAAGATAATTTATTTTTCAATCATTTATTTAATACTTTATTGAGTTACATGAAAACGTAATCTTTAAGTCAGTAAGCAGAAACAGAGAATTTTAGCTTTATTGAGATTTCCTTCTCTTCTCTAAATTCTAAATTATTTCATGCTAACTTGTTTATCTCGAATTTTATCCAAGACTTTCTGAGTTGAGCAATTAATTTTATATGATTTACAGTGCACCCTCGGTTAACACACACCTTTGCTAACGAGCATTTCGGATAACGAACAGATTTTTTGTTGAGAAAATAAATTTAGCTTAACGAACAATGTTTCGTATAACGACCAACAACAAATTGGAAAACATTTATTATATGCAAAATCCGAGTTTGAGTTAAACAACGAAATTGAGGAAACCCCGAATACATATTTTAGTGCTGCCCATTTATGGTTTTAGCATTATTTGGCACTACTTTACATATGATTTAGGTTCAAGTTTTTTTAAGATCTGGTCACACTGCTTTTAGTACTATAAAAGGATAGCAATGACATCGATAAGCTTATGGCAGAGCACAGCGAAAATTACAATTTATGTAATTTTCCTTCAATAACAGTTAAAATTGAAACATTTAATAAGTGTATTATTTATTATACCCTGAACCCATTGAAAATGAGGAATCAGATTATAATGGTTTTGTTAAAAGTATGTAACAGGCACGAAGAGGCGTGGCAGACCCCATAAAGTATATATATTCTTGATCAGGGTGACGAGAAAAGTTGTCTGTATGTTTGAGCGCGTTGATTTCCGAATATACAAGAGCTGAAGACTTCAATTCAATTATATCTCTTTCATCTTTAGAGTTAGAGTCTCCAAGTCTTCTACATTTATATAGATATTAATTTAATACAATTTCGGTTTTTGGCAGATTTTGGATTCCGGTCCCCAATTCACCCCCACACCCCCAAATGTGTAAAAAATGCATTTCAAATACTAGAGTCATACAGTTTGGTTTGGCATATATACAGATGTAGATATGAAAGTCATGATCATAACCTGAAAGTTTGATTACGTTTAGAAACAGAGTTGTTTTTCAAATAAGTTCTCGCAGCATAACACACACGTAGCAGAGCAAGCGAGACAGCGACTCAGCAAGACTCCTGCAATGCATACACACATACATGCGTACAAGCGTAGATCAGCGTGTGTGTGTGTGTGTGCATGTATACTTTGTTATCCGTGCAGAAACGAATCGAATAATTCTTTGAATATTATTCGTTCGTAGAGGGGATCTCGTAGTCGAGCAGTCTCGACTACAGCTTTTTTACTTCATTTACATACTTACTTCATTTTACATAGATTTATGTGGGAAAAGTGTTTTTGGTTAACGAACTTTTCGCTTAACGATCAAGATGCTTGAACGAATTATGTTCGTTAGACGAGTATCTACTGTACTTAGTTCTAGTTGCTGTGGAATTAATTCGTTCAGCTGCCTTTTGGCAATTGCTCATCCATTTTGCTTAAAGCACCGCAATTTAGCTATATTTTCATATATTATTTATATGACAATTATAAATCACACGATTGTCATTTAAGATATATTCTGGAATCCTTAGCACTTGATTTTATTAATTACAATTTTTATACCCTGAACCCATTGAAAATGGGAATTCAGGGTATAATGTTTTTGTGAAAATGTATGTAACAAGCAGAAGGAGACGTCGCAGACCCCATAAAGTATATATATTCTTGATCAGCACAAAAAAATAAGTTGATATAGCCCTGTCCGTCCGTCCGTCCGTCCGTCTGTCCGTCCGTCCGTATGAACGTCGAGATTTCGGAAACTACAAAAGCTAGAGAGCTGAAATTTTACATGAATACTCGTATCTTAGTTACGCAGAACAAGTTTATTTTGTTTTTTTTCGATAACTCATCCCATTCCTTAATTATCGATAAAAAATCGAAAAGTCGTTTAGGTTTTTTAGGTTTTTTGAGCATAACTTCTACACCGTTTTAGCTAGAGACTTCAAATTTGTATATTTAGATAGATATTATGGATACGCAGGTTTTGTAATTTTCAGATTTTAGATTTTAGATGCCACGATTTGAAAAAAAAAACGCATTTCAACTACTAGAGACTTGTAATTTGGCAAATGGACAAATTTGAATGCTATTAATATATTCTGAAAGTTTCATGAAGACAGTACATCTAGAAACGGAGTTATAAGCGTTCAAAGTACAGCCCATCCCACCCCCAAACGTCGGCAGCGACTGCGCGGTTAGCAGAGCGCGCGCTTATACGTGCGTAAAGAAGAAGAATATTCATTTTTTTTTTTTTTTTTGCAGGGTTCAGGGTATCTCGTAGTCAAGCCGTCTCGACTAGGGACTTCTTACTTGTTTCTAATATTCTAATAACCACTTAAATATAATGGACTAAGACATTTCATTATCGGCTACTTCAATCAACCAAAAATGTAAAAATGAATATGAATGCACATTGCATTGACTTCATGCCATATTTAGCATTTGTATTTTATGAATGCTCAAAATGTATTTTATAAGTGCTATAAAAGAAAAAATAATAAATGATAAATTATAAAATAAGGACTACAAGTTGCTCCAGTGAGTTGGCTGAGACGCTAAACTTCTTTTGGCAAACCCCATCAGGTATTAGTAGAGTTGGCTATTGTTGATAACTGAATATAGATATCATAGAGTGTAATACTATCTCATTCATATATTGATTAAACAATGAATTGTGCATTGCCATTACATTGACCTGTACGGCTGTTGACTCTGAACTTGGCTGACAGCTCAGAGTAGTAGCTCTTGTCAGTGTTCGGTTCGCTTCGTTCGCATCGTTTTTCACATTATTATCGGGCGCTCAATAAATATTTGCAAATTGAAATGTTAAATAAATGCGGCGCGGGTTGTTGGTGCCTGTCAAATGGATTTATCCAGTTAATGCTGTAAGTCGCGAAATCTGTCAGCTCCGCTCGACTATATCATTTGCACATATTTTGCAGCATTATTTAATGCGCTTACGGCGCGATGCAAACCAAACATTTATATAACGCTCAACGAGACTCTATTAATTCATATCAATGCAGTCAAATATGCAATGTACATACATATATGTATATATGTATGTGAGTATGGCGCAACTAACGCTACACATTAATGCAATTAATTTTTTAAATTCGACGCCATTTAATTAAATGTGCAGCGTTTTCAAGGGAAGGAAGATGTTTGCTTGATTTTTGTTTTTATTTCAACTTTTTTTTTTTTTGTTTTTAATATTTTTTGTTTGTTAATTTGCATTTAAATCGTGTTTGTGGCAGTTAATTATATTTTACAGCTAATGGCAAAATGTCAAAATAATTAAAATACACGTTACAACTGTCCAAAGCCGCCTGCAAAAAAAAGACTGTGAATGCAATGGCAGAACAGGGCTGGAACAAGGGGGGAGACGCTGAGCCAAAGCCAGCGACAAGCGAGGCAAAGTGCAGCTGATAATTGACAACTGGTTGCCAACTGTCAACGCCGATTAAAGTGTAAATCCGCTTAATTATAAATTAAATGCAAATAAATGCCAAAACTGCGTGCACTGAAGCAAGAAGAGCCTCAAGCAATTACATTTACATTTACAAGCGTAACACTCAGCCATAGGGAAGTCGATAAGTTAAAGGCAACGAAAATCTAATAAATCTCAGAAAATGTGAGTATATATGATGAGTATATTGGTCTTGTTCAATATACTTGAATCCTTCTTTGAGTCTTTCAGCTTGAGCGTAAAAGAAAGCTAGCGATAGAGAATTCGTTTGAGTAACCCAAATATAGATATATAGATATATAGATATGTATATATGTTATTCAATACATATATACATACATGTAGACTATACTATATATACATACATATCTACACGCATTGCAGTCTTCGCACCATTCGGAATGTATGTAAGTGGATATACCCTTTCGCGAGAACTGAATCTGCAGACAGTGAAGAAACAGCTTGAAAGGCAGACTACTAAATGCACATTAATATGTATAAATGTGTTGTTAAAGTACTAAATATGATTGTACCGTTTCTACACTTAATAAATAAAATAAAAAATAAATAAATGCACTGATAGACTTATAAGATACCGTAATATGCTCGAGACACACTTACTCCTTGCCAAGCGATTAAGATTAAAAATGCTAAAATGGTTGACCGTCTATGAAGTCGCTCTACAAATCTAAAAATATTTAATTCAATTGTTTAATTGCATTTCTTGAGTTATTGTTTTATCGTTGAATAAATTCCACTTATGCTGTTACACAAATATAAAGGAAAATCTTACGTTACGATTACGATTTAATCGTCATCACTTATATTCTCTTAGCTAGAACTAAAAAAAAAAACTGTATATTCCTGTTGACTATATTTATTAATGAGGCTCCAGTCTTTGCATTATGTATTCGTCTGGGCCTGTAACACAAAAAATAAATAACTTATCTAGCTACACATACATATATATATGGGGGGAGCGTGGCAAATCGAAAAAGTTGACAAAATGTTAAAGTTGTTTTGCTGCTGCCAGCAATTGCAGCCTTTCAGATTGATAAGAATTAATTATTGATGCAATTAAACTCAAAGAGAATATTACACGGGTGATGCCTAATAAAATATATATAAGCTATAATAAAAAAAGAATTTTAAAATAATAAGAATATTATTATTATTATGCAATATTAACATTAATTGATTGTCTGTCATATTATTCTCTTAACTAAACTCTTTAACTTTTTCATACTTGGCACATTTAACTTAATGGAAGTCAAGAAAGCCAGGGGATATTCGCTTTATAGCCCTTGCACGCCTCTTTCTAATTGCCCTGCTTCCGGTCATTTATTATGCTAATGTATTGGCAACATATCACATTGGCCGCACTCAAATCAGATCATTAAATGCTGTTAAATATTATGCGCAAATTTATTCATATTCATATTTTTTCGTGTGCAACTATTTGTAAACGCCAGTTGAGCGTGTGAGCTGCAATATAATTTTCGCAAAAACAATCATTTAAGCTCTCCAATTACGCAGCGATGTCAATTGAAGCGCCTAAAGTTATGCAACATAATGCAAACGCAATTTATTATTAATGGAAAGCCAAACACACGATTGCCCAATGCACCATTTGAAATATTTTGTAATTAGCCATTTACAAAACAGGGCAAATACAAGAGCAGCTCGACATGCCAGCTACCCTGCAAAACCGCAAGAAACACTTGAGAAGCGATGATGATATACCAAATGATAATTTGAAGGACAGACAAACAAGATTTTGTAATTCTCTAACTCATCTTGCTGGAATTGTAAATCAAAGTGGGAAAATGAGAGTGAAAGAGAATCAGAGATTTGCTAAATTCTCTTCAAAAAAAAAAAGAAACCTAAATCCACCTACAAGAAACTAAAAACTCCAGGAGAGAGGAGAAAACTTTGAAAAAAGCATTGAATGAAAAGAAAACATATGAGTATAAAGAGGAACGAAATGAAATGAAAATAGAAACGAAGAGAAGCATGAAAACAAAATAAATATTTTTAACAAAAATTGAGAGAATAAAAAAAACAGAACATCAAAAAATAAATTTCCATTTTTAATGCATACAAAAAGGACAAAATAGAAGAATATAAAGAAAAGTGAAGAAAGTAGAAAACCGGCTTGATAGTAGGGAATAGAAGAAAACATTTAAAACTACAACACAGAGGAACACCATAAAGAGTAAAACAAATAGAATGGAAATAGTAAATGAGAAGCGAGGAAAATAGTAAAAATATAGTATGTATATATAGTATGACATAATAAAGTGAAGAAATAAGTTTAAAAAATCAATAATAAGTTATAGTAATAATAATAATAATAATAATAATAATAATAATAATAATAATAATAATAATAATAATAATAATAATAATAATAATAATAATAATAATAATAATAATAATATGAATTACAAAAATTTTGTTTTACACAAGTAAAATATTCTTAAAGAGTGTAATATATAAATCAAATGCTAAAATATAATCACCTAAAAGTATATTAATAATACAGCAAATTATTGTCAATATTCTTCAAGATTCGTCAGTGATATATTCTATAAGCGTACTAAAAAGAATAAAATAATAAATGCAAAGATTTTAATAATTATATAAACATTCTTTACAAGCTCTATTTAAATAGCTCACACTGAGCTAACCTTTATCAGTATTAAGACAGGATATTCTTGATGCATGCACAAAAATGCAATTATAAATTAAAATCTAATTAAATTAGCAGCCTGTCTGACAATTGACAAAACGGCAATATGACTAAATGATTGAATGTATGAATAGATGCATAATGCATGACAAACACTGAAAGCCAAAGGATTATCAAAGGGGGCAGGGGAAGGGGCATACGAATGCACGCTCAATCAGACAGAGGCAAGCGATAAATGTGTCACGCATCAATAGCGCCATATAAACAACTTAATAATTGAATAAAAGGTGCAAACCAAAAGAGAAAGAGAGGGAGAGGGAGAGTTATGTGTGTGTGTGTGGGTGTGTGTGTAAGTTCTTTCAATAAATTTCAGTAAATTCTTTAATATCAAGTCTTGGCTCAGCTTGAGCCAGACGTAGCTCAGTTGCTTTATTTGCAATATTTGAGAGTGTATCCAATTTCTGATTGGGAAATCGATTCTAGGACTCATGGTCGTATAACATTTATGCGTGTCTCATTAGCATATTGATATTGATTTTCTGGTTAACCATCAATCAACAAAACGCCATACACAAAATGAGATTGCAATGCAATTGAGGCTTCAAACCGCAGCACACGCCATGCTCGAATGCCTTAAAGCGTCTGCTTGGTATGCAACAATTTATGTGCACATACACAGAGAAAGAGAGAGAGAGAGAGAGAGAGAGAGAGAGAGAGAGATAGAGAGATAGAGAGAAGACAAACTCAGAAACATTGCATAGCAGCCATGCTGCATTCTGCATCTTTGACTATTCCTGGACTCAGCTCTATCTCTCTCTTTCTCTCTCTCTCTCTCTCTCTCTCTCTCTCTCTCTCTCTCTCACTCACTGTGGGCATTTTGGCAGCTGGGCGTAACTTGACTGGAGGGGGTGTTGCCTTTGCGCGGTCATTTGGCTTCGATAAACAATTATGGCCACAGAGCCAAGTGAATTTGGCAGACGACAGGAACAATTAACAATTTGCGCAAATGG
The DNA here is from genome assembly GCA_035047405.1 of Drosophila stalkeri. NCBI lineage: Eukaryota > Metazoa > Arthropoda > Insecta > Diptera > Drosophilidae > Drosophila > Drosophila stalkeri. Next base: position 29,466,088 of record JAWNPR010000039.1, on the reverse strand, counting down.
CACTAATTAACTATTAAATAGGAAATATGCATATCATCGTCCTCTAACTTAATGACAATGCCTAGCTCGACTCATGACCCTCAATATTGGCTGACAAATGGCCTGCAATGAAAACTAAATGGTTACAGTTATTTAATTATGAGCGACTTTATTGAGCTTTATTGATAGCTATACATAGTAGTTGCTTCAAATGAAAAGACAATCATTCAAGTACATCAACATTTTAAAAGGATTACATTAAAAATAATTTGAATTCCTTGCCTTTACGGCACGGAATCTAATTTATCATAATATTGAAACGTTCAGTTTGCTTTTATTTTTGTTGGTTAAACATTCATTTAGATAGATTTTAGAGCAATTTTAATTAAAGAAAAACAACAACAAATTCATTACAGTAATAAAAAAACAACTCTTTATTGTCATTAATATACTAAAAATAATTAACTATTATTAATAATTGAATAAATATAAATTTACATACAATTGTTTTTAAAAATTGTAATACAAGATTTTTATTAATTAATGAATTTTTAATAATTATATATTATTGTTATTAATAATTTTAATGGAAGATTGTCTTCAGATAACTATTTTAGCATCAGCTTTTGATTTTTACTTAAAAAATCTACTTAAAAGAAATGTGATTTTTAAAAATCTTTTGATTTATCTGAAATATTAATGTCTATCAATACTTTCGATAATTTTTGAATTTCTGATAGAAAAAAAGTAAAGAAACCGTAGTGCCTTTTGGTTATAGTAAATATGCAAAAAAGTTTTCACCTCAATAAGAAATCGAGAAGAAGACAGTTTATCTGTGATACTATGAAAAACCAGAAGGATAGACTTTGTATCACTTATCCTCTATTTTGTATTGAGTATTTCAGGGATCGTTCTTTACATGGAGGTTTATGCTGCGGTACCTCTTAAGCCTAAGCTAATGCGTCTGAGATTTCAGGATAGCATCATGGATGAAACAATTGTGTGATAATCCAAGTCAGAGACTGCCGAAAAAAGAGACGGAATATGTAACTATAATATGGAATAATTAATAGTTTAAGAGTGAATATTTTCTATTCCATTAAATGTATTATATATTATATATTATTATTGTTACTTTATATATTACATTTGTTTTATAGTAAATTTATTTTATTTTGCTTATAGATTAGTATTTACAAAAAGAGGTTTAGACTATATTTACACAAATTAAAAATATAAAATTTCCCCTGACAGTATGTTCAAGCATGAACATGTCAGAAATAAAAATTCCTCTTAGCGATACTCGATAATCTGAAGCCAAGTAATAAATAAAATAAAATAATAGTGCAGCCTAGTCAATGGCTGTAGGATCTAAAAGCGACAGTTGACAAAACATCTATGCACTTGCGTGCCCTTACAGTGACTGGCAGTAGATTTATATACCTTATAAACACGAGTATTTTAAGGAAATAAACAGTTCAGTTCAGAATTCGAATTCGTCTCCAACACTTTGGCGATTCAGTTTTTTAAATCCATGAAATTCTTCTAAACAAACCATGTTTGCACAATATGCTAAGTGAAACCCACAGCAGCTAGATATATAGAAATATGTGCATATATACTAATATAACCATATGCAAGTAAATATACAAGTGCAAAAGACTAAACCAACAAAGTAGTTAAAAACAACTTTTGTAGTACCCCAAACGCCCAGCTATTTCTCTCTTATGAAGATACTTATATCTTCCCTAACTATCCTCGCCTCGCAAACGCATTTCTGATATTATTTCACATTTACACACATACTGAAGTTCAATTACCTGATATATTAGAATTCGCCTGCTCTAATTTGTATTTGATTTGGCGTTGCCTCTGGGCCAATCATATAATTAACTAATTTAACAATTTAATATGCCAGCCCGAGTATTTCGAGTGAAGATAATTGAAATATTTTGTAAATTATAAGAATTTTATCTACAAGTGCAAACTAAGCATATCATCTGTGGACGTGTGAGAGAAAACTTTTAACATAAATTGCCCGCAGACAAATGTTTAAGTATGCCAGATATATGTATAAGTAAATTAGTTGGTCAAATATTTTCCTGCATAGAGTATTTTACTTGTGATACTAAACTTAAAAGTTTAACATTAATTTATATATCTCACTTCTATATAATTATCACAAATTACAATTATTCTCTGAATCATAACTTGATACACATATTTTACTTTGCTCAAGCTCTCTTCTTATTGATATATATATATATATTTATAATTTTTGACTGTCACCTGTCGACTTGACATACTAGCTTGTCAAGCTGCCTCCTGCCTCCACCTGCCACCTGCCACCTGCCATTTGCCATTTGCCATTGCCATTTGTTGCCATCCTTTCTTCGTCGTTCTCCTCGTTCATAGTTGTTGCACAAATATTATGAAAATGCGCTTCACACATTGCCACCATCACAAAAAGCCAATGGCATTTGCCACTAGTTACTCAGCAGCACGCAGTATGGCTTTTAGTGGCACGCCCACAATGCCCAGCCCGCTTTGGACTGCAGGCGAGCGCCCACAGACATGACACAATCAAGTGGCTGCCTCGGAGGTTGCATTCGTTGACTGACTTCCGCTCTATTTGGTGCGACAAAGTAATAGGAAAATTTCATACTTCCGCAAATCTTTGTAGAGACGCCACAGACGTCACAGATGCCACAGAATGTGCTCCTCAAGATGCCTTCTCGCACTTGGCACGCCCACACACCCACACGCCCACACGCCCACACGATGCCCAGGCAGTTGTCGCCTGTCGCATATTTTGTGAGCACTCAATTATACGCTGAAATGAAGCTGCTCATCCAGTTGGGCCCCCGGCCAGACGATAGACGACCCACCACAGTTGCTCAGCTCCATTTCCCGTCCTCTCTTAATCTTCCAGCTCCAGCCAACCGATTTAACTGTTTGGTTTGTTGGCATTTCATTTAAGTGCAGCCCCCGAGTGCAGCGTATTTTGTTGTCATTGTTTGTTCAGAGTCCGCGTTTGTTTTTCTACCCAACCATTAGCCCCTTCATTGAGTTTCTATGTTGCCTCTCGGTCGCTCTCTCTCTCTCTCTCTCTCTCTATCTATCTATCTCTCTCTCTCTCTCTCTTTCTCTTTTTATGTGTGTTGTTCTATAGCTCTGGGATATCCCTGCAGCGGGCCACTAGTTGGACTTCATTTTGCGCAGTTTCAGCACAAATGTAAATCAGTTATTGATAGTCCAAATAATTTGCTTGGACTATCATCATTCCAAAATAGCTGCAAAGTGACAATCCCATTCATTCCTCCAATCTTAATCAAAGCAATATTCCAATTTATGTTATGTTCTAGACAAAGTTGAAGCTAGAACGGCTATTACTAATATTACTATTACTATTACAATTATTATTATTATTATTATTATTATTATTATTATTATTATTATTATTATTATTATTATTATTATTATTATTATTATTATTATTATTATTATTATTATTATTATTATTATTATTATTATTATTATTATTATTATTATTATTATTATTATTATTATTATTATTATTATTATTATTATTATTTTTATTTTTATTTTTATTTTTTTATTATTATTTGTATAATGCACATAATTATTACTTATCAACTATAATTAATATATTTAAAAAATAAAATAAAATTCATTTGAATAATAAGCTAATGGATGCATTATATAAATCCACTTCCGAGCAAAATCAAGTGCTGTCAATGTAGCTCAGGTGACTTGAGCTGAGCTGTGGGTGAATCAGTTAGTGAGTCAGTCAGTCAGAAGCTTACGTCTACACAAACATCATTTAAATGTAGCTCATCCCATTTCACAATCCATTTAATAATCAAAAGCAGATGCGACAACTGCAACAACAGCAGCAGCAGCAGCAACAGCAACAACTGCAACTCAAAGAGACAAGCAAATGTGTCAACTCATAGTTGACAGCTGGACACGTGCATAGGTGAGCAGACGTGAAGTTCATGTCCATAAAAAGCTAAGCAGCCGCAGCCGGCGAGCAGCGAAAGTGTGTGAAATGTGGTGCTAAAAGTACGAAAAACCAGAGACAGCCTTTCACGTTTTCACGTTTTGCAGCTTTGGCAGAACAGGCAAAGAAAAAACTCTGGCGTGGCTAGTTTTTTATTTATTTATTTTTTTTGTGTTGAACTCCTCCTGTGGCATTGACTGTGGACTGTAATATGCCAAACAGAAGCCCCAGCCAGCAAAAATCCAACTGAGGCATTGCATATGCACAGTCCGAACAAAAAACCATGTTGCATACTTTTAGGTGTCTGTGCGAGTATATGTGTGTGTGTGTGTGTGTGTGTGTGTGTGTTTGTGTGATAAAGTGAAAGCAGCGCCAGCATGAAAAACTTTAACTACTTTTTCAATTGTTTGTAAAATGCAAATGCAAATGCGAAGCCGTCGCTCGTTCGTTGCTTGGTTATTCGCTCATGTCCTGTTGCCTGTGCGTCCGTCCGTCCGTTGGCCCTGCCAACTGTCTGCCATTTTGCTTGTTGGCCGTATACGTTATGCATACAATATTTTTTGCTCTGTACACGCTAACTCCCCTTGCCCTTCTCCTTTCCTACCATCCAGCCCTACTGCCCGCATGTGCCTTTGTTCTCTCTTCCTCACTCGCTCTCTCGCTCTCGCTCTCTCTCTCTCTCTCTCTCACTCTCTCTCTCTCTCTTTCTCTCGAACGGTCGCGCATCGACTGCAGCTTAGCAATAAGGAAAAACATAAAGAAATGATAACGCTTTTAAGCCATTCGAATGACATTATAAGTTATATGTGGGCATCTCTCTGTATGCATACTGCATGAGCATGTCTTTATCTGTATATGTATATATATATATATGTGTGCCTGTGTATCTGTCTCTGTCTCTGTCTCTGTCTGTATGCTTATGGCTTATTCAATTAGAAATTTATTAGCATACGCTGGGACGGCCAAGCCTTTAACATTTATGAATTGCGCCGGCTATTCGAGTTTTGTGATGTGTGAAAAGCGCATAAAAATATGCAACAAATTGTGTCTCCACGAATATCTCAAGTGTGCATGCAGACAGGACATTTGCGGCAAACACATTAGCAAGCAAATAGCAGCTCAAGTACTCTCTGAGTAAATATATGCATTTCATTAAGAGCAAATATGGTGACTGAAGGCAGACCTTGGCTCCAATTTGGGTGGGCTCACTTAATGTCTCAACTTTTCGGGGAGGGATTGCTGTGGCAGTTCTATTTTTCGTTTAGATTTAAGATTATAATTCAAAAGATTATAATTATTTAGTCTTATTAATGATTTCAAGTTCTAGATGCTAGCGATGAGTTCAATATCTATAGAAAATCGATATCCTGCCAGACCTAGCAATCAAATCTTATCAATCTTATCACAAAGCAAAATTAATCAACCGAGATTCTGTTGGCAGAGCTTTGTAAAAATCAGAAAAGTGATAAAAAGCATTGTTTTAATCAGACAAAATTAAATTGATTTTTAATGGTAAATTAATAAAAAAAAAATAATAACAATAAAAAAAATAAAAATAATAAGTAATTAAATATATAAAATAAAAACAGTGAAAATATTCATTTTGTCAATCAAACTGCAAGAAATATTGCGTCATCTGTGATAACGATCGTTAGAAAATAAATACTTCGATATGGAGAATAGTATGAAATGACTTTAAATATAAATACGATTAAGGATAAGTTTAATATATTGTAGTTATCGGAAGCAATGTCACATAAGTTTGATCACGTACAGTCTAGTCTTGATTATTTGTACTCCGCTAAATCGAAAATCGCAACAAATCAAAAAAACAATTCTTTCCACTTGAAAAAAAATTTGTAATTTGTAAAAATTCCATACATTTTTGTCCCCTCGTTAATTCGTAGTCTTTTCCACAACTCATAGAATATAAAACCTCTTATAAATTGAAATTTTTTTTCGTGACCTCTTATAATTCGTATTGCACTTTAAAGTATTTTGTCATTAAATTACCCTTTTTTCATTTTCCAAACAGCTATTTAATTTTGCGCTTCTAAGCGCAACATCATGTCTTAGAAATGGCAAATAGACCTACATTTGTGTGTGACCTTATCAATCGCGCAAAAGTTAGACATTATTTCAGCCATTGATAATGGAACAAAAACAAAAATTAAAATTTTATTTACTGCTTAATTATGATTGAATATGAAAAACGTATAATTGAATGTACTTAAATATTTATTGTTAGTCGGCGAGCTTAAAAGGGCAGAATTAAGAGAAGACAAAGTCCACAAAGGCTTATTATTATTATTATTATTATTCCCCCTTATTATTATTATTCCCGTATGACTTAATGAATGAACAGAAAAAATAAAAATAAATCAATAAAAATAATTATTAAATTTAAATTTATGACGTATACATGATGAAATATAAAAGCCTCGTTTATTTATTTATTTATTTATTTATTTTTTTTATTTTTGTTGGTCGTTTAATGGAAATCTCGATAATTTGAAGTTCTGTGTAAATCGAAAAAAAAAACTGATCCCCTTGCAATTTGGAATTATCGGGACTCGACTGTACTTGGATGCTATTCTTTTTTTCTCCTTTTTATTATTTGTAAAGTCATACGGGCAACTCCATTAAGCCCTTTGTGAACTTAATCTCAATTAATTTCGCTCCTGAGGCAACCCAGATACATGATTCTTAAATCTCATGCGATAATTGACAACAGAAGTTGACGCACTGATGCAACTACTCTACTGTTATTCCTAGTCTATCACAGATATTTTAAGTTTATTATAAAATAAATAATTTCGAGTCAACCTCTGTCATTTGATAGCTTTGATAGCAATTTGATTGCACAAACTGTGCCCATTGGCAGCAACATAATTATTATTCGGCAACTTTAGTTGAGTGGCTATTGCACCGGCTGTTGGCACAGACATTGTTTAGGGTGTCGTTTTAGAGCCCTGACCGCTGACCACTAAACCACTCGAACCACGGCAGACACCTTTGCTACAGGCAACTGCAACTGGGCAGCTGGAAGTGCAACTGCAACTGCAGCCGCGTGTGTAATTAGTTTTTGGCGTGTTGTTCGGCAATTTTGTGAAATTTCTTATTTAATGCGCTCGCAAGTGGACGAGGGCTGCTAAAAGCGTTGCGCCTAATTGCAGGCAATCATATTTTGTTTGCCCAAAAAGCAGACGACGCGAGAGTGGGCGCTCAACTGGAAGTGCGGGGCGTGGTCGTTGTCGTGGACGTGGCCATGCAATCAAGCCATTCCTGTCAATGCCAGTGCCGCACATCCCGATAATATTTTGGTTTCAGCACACACATACACCTACTCATATTATACGTGTGTGTGTGTGTGTGTGTGTGGGTAAGACGTAAGGACAGGCTTAGCTGCTTAACGCCTGGGCTAAGCAAATCAATCAATTTAAAAGCAATTGCCGTTAATGTGCAACGCCTGTTTGGCAGCTGTCAAAAGTACACACACACACACACACACACACACACACACACACACACACACATGTATGTACGTGTGCGGGTTTATTAGCCAAAAATTGTTGCTGTTCCGCTCGAGTCCAAGCAGAGTTTTGCAGTTAGAGCTCATCTCTGTAGGTCAATGGATGGCTGGTCTGCGTCTGGGCTGTTGATTGATGTTTTCAGATCGTGATTGCTACTTGAGGCAGGCCGAATACTTATACATACATAGCCATATTATGTAAGCAAATTGTAGTCTATTTCTGCCATCTTCCAAAGCAGACGTCTGTCTGATTGATGTCCGCTGTCAGAGCTCATAATTAGAGGCGCATAACCAGGCTACCAAATATTAGTTAACTACTCATGTTGGGTTTCCCCAACACCTCTCTCTTTGGCTAAAGCCATGTCTAAAACTGCTCGAAATGCTGTTTATTTCGCAATTATTTGGGGATACGGTTTCAATCTTATTGAAATGTATAAATAACATATACATATATTGATGCGCTTCCGTAGACAATTTAATCTTCGTGGAACAAATCGAATTTGGAATAGATGTAGATTGAAGACTTTATCTTAAGTCTATATCATAGATTAGAACTAAATATTATAAATTAGAGAATTTGAATGAGCCAGAGAGATATTACTTACTTTATTTTATTTAACCAAAAGCCATTTCAAGGCTAATGTCGTGGAGAGAACTAATGAAATATGACAGCCAAGAAAATGTAAGAAAATTCTCATGACGGAAAAAAATAAAGAAAATTATTTTTATGAATAAAGTATATCGAATCTCCCACATATAGTCTAATTTTTTTCACAATAGACTTTCTCATGGCATTCACATAACTCAAAGTGTGATATAATTTAGTAATATATTAATTTTATATTTGGAAACACGCAAATATTCGTACTTATTCAAGCTTTCACTTTAATTAAACAAATTATGTTTATAAATTTTAGTTAAATATACTAATTTAAAAATTGAATTGTTATATTATACTAATTAAATAAATTATATTATATTATAAAAATGTAGTCCATAAAATTGTTGGTACAGATATGAACAAGCCAGAGATCTATTAGCCCAGCGCCAGAACTAGGTGAGTACTCAAACGACATCCCATTTGAGATTTAGTGAGTCGTACTAAATTATAAAAATATACCTTTATGCTTGCTCTGCAATTGCTACACCCTGAAAGTCTTTTTACCCTAACTCATATAATCTGCTTTCGTCTTTCATTAAAGAATATAGTTAATTATGTTCATCTTTGATTAATTAATATATAAATATTTATAGATGCTACGTGCATCACATAATAATAATATAAGAAAATAAATAAATAGAAAGAAAATTTAAAAATTATAATAAAGGTACATATACATTGTAATCATATGCATCAACAAATAATTAATATGTATCTTGTAAAGAAGTATTTGTATCATTATTATTTATTATACTCATTAAAAAAGCCATTTAAATAAATTCTCAATTAATTAAAAGTTTGAATGCCAAACAAAATAAATTGCAAGAAATTTCATTCAATTCAGGTGTTTTGACCATCAGGTACTATAAGTTTTTTTTTTTCATTCCTTCTTGCGACTGCTTCTACACTGTCTGGAAACAATGGCAAATAGTTGTCGGTAATTATTTCAATTTTCATTTACATTTTCGCAATAATATTTGAAAACTTTTTTGGCTGCTTTTTGCGTGCAATTTTTTATTTCAGTTTATGAAACATTTTTGGGCAGGCAAAGTTGAAAACAAACGGAAAAACAAAGTTGCGTACAAAAAACACAACAAAAACAAAGTGGAAAATGGAAAATGGAAAAGTGAAAATAGGGCAAACAGAAAAGTCGACGAGGCGTGGAAATAACAACAAGAACAACAGCAACTGCGAACAATCATTGCAGATCGTCGGCTGCCTTTTCCTGCTGCCTGTTGGCTGGCTGTTAAAACTGTTCATTTACGAGTTTTAAACGTTTTCCCACACCCATACCCACACACACACACACGCACACACACACGCACACACACACGCACATACGCACGTAGACGTAGTGTGCATTGTTGTTATGGAGGCAACTGGCATTAAACTTAAACCAAAGCGCTCTCAATTTTAGTTAAGCAGCCTTTTAATCAACAAACTGTTGAGGCAGCAGCGCTACGGCGGCACCTTTAGACACACACACACACACCCACACACACACACACACATACACACACATACACACACATGCATATATGAAATTGGCAATTTTGCCATATCGGCAGTTTTGTGAGCAATCAATTTCGATGCAAATGCACTTGTACTTGACGACTAAATGAATGAGGCGAGTCTGCGGCCGGTGCAACGTGGCGTATGAGTAATGTTGGCAACAGCCAGCAATCGGCAGACAGCAGGCGGTAGCCCGTTGACGTTGCCAATGCCAATGCCGTCGAGAATGCGAACGAGACAAAGGCAGACAACACGCATCATCATCATTTACAATGACCAACAGCAGCAACACCATCAACAACAGCAGCAACAACAACAACAGCAACAACAACAACGACAGCAAAAACAATTACAACACCAACATTCTGCGGGAGACTTCACTTTGGTGAAAGCGCAGCAATTGTGCTTTAATACGAAACAGCTATATAAGGACTTGCCGTAAATATCGCTAGAAAAGTCAACTGAAATAATTATTAAATGAAAACAATGAAAAAAGATAACATCCTTATCATTTGTTTGGGCAATTCTCGATAATTACATTTCTCAATTCGCTCACTTCTGATTAACTTACGTAAACTTAACTTACGGCTAAATAGATAATAATATTATATATTTTTATTTAGTAATTAAACAATGCATTGCATTCAGTTATCTATCAAATGCAATATCAATTTATTGCTATATTTTTTAAATATTGGAGCAAAAAGATTCCCATTCTTCTCTCATCAATTTTTTCTACGACCCAAAGCACTTCTGAGATTATATCTTCACTTATAACTCATTTTTTTGTAGTTATAAGAATAAGTAATAAAAGCATACAGCATATAAGAAATTTATGATTAACCTCGTCAATTTTGTTAGTTTAGATTCTCTATCAACGTTAATTGACGATTCCCTGGCAACATATATCGTTAAATTAGTATTACTAATTTACATTTAACATTTAATTAACTTTACTTAAAATATTTTCATCCTACCGAAGAGCTTACAAATTCTGGCTATCTTGACACCTGTTGCATATATCTCTTCTTTTTTATTTAACTCAATTGTGTTTTAATTGTGTATTCAAACATATATATATTATAATAGTCTATTACTTATTAATGGAAAGGATAGTTTATGTATTCCAACGAGCCCTACCTGCCGAAAAGATTTGCTTAGATGCATAAAGTGTTCTCTTCTTTAGACTCTTATGAGACTATGCTGAAAACTTATAAATATGAATTAATATGAATAATATATTTAGATAATTCAGTTATAGTATATTTAATGAATGCTTATCGAGGTATATATAACAGTTAAGACCACTCTCAAAAACATTCCATAGAGAATTTTGCAAATTGGTTTGAAAGCTCGATTTTAATGATATAATCAAATCTATGAAATGCATTTTTACGCCGCCCACATTTACGGACAGGATTTATTCAGCTGGCGCGAATTTAAAGTATCATTATTATAGAGCACACTCGACTTATGGCTTAACGTACATATTTTCAGCTCGTTACGCATTTTATTTAAATGGGGCGCAAAAAATAATAAACATAAAAATGCAAGGAAAAACAAGTAAGAAAGCTGTAGTCGAGACTGCTCGACTACGAAATACCCCGAACCCCTCTTAGGAAGAATAATATTCTAAGAATTATTCGATTCGTTTCTGCACGCATAGCAAAGTACACATGCATACACACGCTGATCTACGCTTGTACGCATGCATGTGTGTATGCATTGCAGGCGTCTTGCTGACTCGCTGTCTCGCTTGCTCTGTCACGTTTGTTAAGCTGCGAAAACTTATTTGATTCATAATTCTGTTTCGTAATCAAACTGTCAGGTCTATATGTCAAACCAAACTGTATGACTTTAAAATAAGTGTTTTAACACATTTTGAGGTGAATTGGGGACCGGGATCCAAAATCTGACAAAAACCGATATTGTATTAAATTAGTATCTATGTATATCTATATAAAAAAAAAAATAAAAATTATTATGGACTTGAACTTGTCAATGGACATAAGACTTAATATCGGTGTTGTAGAACTCGCGATGATTTAACATTACATGCAACAGTCTAGCCATCTACACCACGGCACATCTTAAACTCGCAATAGCGAAAACGAATGAAATTCAGTGCTATGCGTCATATACGAAACAAAACAAAAACTAAAGCAGAGGCTGAAAATACAAATACAATTCAAAGACAATGCTAAACACAATTCAAAGACAATTCTGATTCTAAGAATCTGCATGGATGGCAACATAGAAAACAGCCCAAGCTGTTTTGTGTGTATATGTGCACACGCATAGGAAAATTGCTTTGCGTTGCCAACGTTGCTTGCATTTGCATTGCGATTTTAATTGCTTTATTTAGTTTAATAAATATGAACGTATTTAAGGAATTGTATTAAAAGTTTCAGCATATGATCTAGATATTCTATTGAACATTTTACGATTTTTTAGAAATCTCAACGCTTACAATTAGCTTTACATACAAATGTACAAATGCGCACGCAGCCACACGCTGATCTACGCTTGCACGTATACATACATACATATGTATATGTATGTATGTACGCATTGCAGGCGTCTTGCTGACGCGCTGCCTAGCTTGCTCTGCCACGTGGGTTGCGTTACGACAACTTCTATGATTAATAACTCTGTTTCTAGATGGACATTTGTAATCACACGTTCAGATTATGATCATGACAATCATATCTATATGCCAAACCAAACTGTATGTCTCTAGTATTTGAAATACATTTTTTACACATTTGGGGGTGTGGAGATGAATTGGGGACCGGAATCCAAAATCTGCCAAAAACCGAAATTGTATTAAATTAATATCTATATAAATGTAGAAGACTTGGAGACTCTAACTCTAAAGATGAGCGAGATATAATTTTATAACTGATTCTCGATAAATTGATATATCGATAACTCTGGAAATATAAGAGTTATCGAATTTCTGAAACAAACTCGTACTGCGCGTGCAATATACGAACCTAACACAAAAAGAATGAAGTCTCTAGCTTTTGTATCTTCGGATATCCTTGCGTTCAAACATACGGACAGACGGACAGACGGACAGACGGACATGGCTATATCAACTTTTCTCGTCACCCTGATCAAGAATATATATACTTTATGGGGTCTGCCACGCCTCCTTCTCCCTGTTACATACATTTAACAAAACCATTATACCCTGATTTCCCATTTTCAATGGGTTCAGGGTATAAAAATGTAATAAAAATGGTGGGAAAAAACGACCAACAAGCAGAAGAGGCGGTCAAATAAATGAGTTGACCGCATGCGTTTCGCAAATTGATTTTAAACAATTAATTGTCAGTTGTTCTTGCTGGAGCAAGAGCAAAAAATTGCAAAATATTTCAACAAACATTTCACGAGCTTCAACTTTGTTGTTTTCATATTTTAACGGCCCTCCTAGGATAACCGCGAGCCTCACACTCCGCGTTCTCGTCGCCCTGAACCATTAAACGTAAGCCGTTCGCTTTTAATTATTTTATAAGCCCATTATTTAAAAACAAAAATTAATTTTCAACCTTTGTGCATGAGAATGTTTATAACTGTTTGTTGCTTTGTCGGATACCCACCTCTATTTATATACATAAATAAATGTGTATATGTGTGGGTGTGTTAAGTTAAGTGTTTTTGTATGTGAATTGGATTAAGCTGACGCACATTGATTTCATGCCTTGTCCGTTGAGTGTTGGCATTTAAAATGCGCTTTAAGTTAATTTTTATTGTTGTCGTGATTAACCCGCACTCATCATCATTATGCCGCGACCTCAGACCAACGGCCCACTCCAGGGTGTGTGCGTGTGAGTGTTGCATTTTTATTTTAATTAAAAAGTCGCCGGCTCAAAGCGAACCAAAACGATGCAGCAGCTCCAGCTGGTACAGCAGGAGGCGGAGCAGAAGTATCAGGAGCTCGAGCTGCAAGAGGATTGCCGGCCATTGAAGTGGCCATCGCAACGATGCCAAATGTATTTATGGCTTCATTTTGTTGCTGTTGCTATTGTTGTTGTTGTTGGCTCATTCCGTCGGTTGGTCGCTTGGTCGCTTGGTCAGTCTGTTGATTTGCCATTGCCTTTGAGTGCGCACCGCTCGACTGCAAAAGTTGTCAGTGTATTTTTATGCCATCGAGTGGTTTTTGACCCGCAGCTGTTGATTATTGGCGATTATTGCTGTTCGCTGCGGATCGATTAAATTTGTAATTAAAAATTCTTCAGGTGCTTATACCCCACTACTTGCACCCAAACCAGTGCCAATTCGACAATAATGAATAATCTCTAATCTTTCGCATTTTATATTCAATTTGCTCAAGTCATTGTCAACTTTTTGTTTTCTATTAATTCATATGATATCTGTAGAATATTAATATATAATAAATATATAAATCATAATTTTAAACAATTTCAAAGTATGCAGCAGACCTGAGCTCATAAAAAATACTGATGAATTATCATTAATAATTATCATAATTTAAGTATCTCAATTTAAGAAATTAATTGCTATTGTATTTACAACATTAAAATAAAACAACAATAACAAATTCCCTTATCATAAATATTAAATCTTGCTATTTTATAATGCAATTTACATAGTTTTTTAACCTTATATTTGCATATGTATATATAATTATATTTCTATGTAGATATATGCATAATTGAACACATGTATAAAAGTGTTTTTGATTCTCTCCCATATTGATAAATCTGATTTTCTCGACCGTTTTTTCTATAAAGCGTTAAAGTTTTGTGTTTATTAATTTTGTATTTAATTATTATTTATTGAAGTCATTAAAACTTGAACATTATTTAATATATTTAACACAATATTTAAATTGTAAAAATATATCTATGTAAATCATAATCAAATATATTAAAAAATTTTATATTTATTTACTATTTATAATAAATATATAAAAAAAGTTATATTTATTTATTGTTTTAGTATAGAACATAATTTTTGAAATGCATAAATCAAAATAATAGACATAAACAAAAAATAAAAATATTAAAGAAATAAATAAATACATTTTGTTTATTTTTAAAAGTAATAAGACTGAGAGTCGCTTTCGAGAAAAAATCTTGAAGTGAGTTTCCTATTTAATATTCTCACTCAGAAAGGTGCAATTGTAACTCTCTTAAATAAACAATAAAATAAACTCAAAGCACTGAGCGCAGCTTTGAGATAATATTTGCAAAGAGCTCATTTGTCACGTCGAGTTGTTTCTTGCTATTTAATCATTAATTCACAAACGGTAAATGATATTGAAAACACTTAAGACTTGCATTAAATCCAAATGTAAGAGAAATTTCCAATTAAAAATATATTACAATCAACGTTAATGATTTCTTCCCAATTCCATTTGAGTACAACAATTTTGAGTAACTTTCCGTGGACAAATATCTCATTCAATGAGAACACGCACTTTGAGTGCACTCAATGTCGAATATTCACACTCACAGTTAAAAGCCACTCAAAAATACACTCTCTTAAGTGAACAGAAACGCCTCTCTTTACACTAAGTGATGCGGTCAAAGTCGCATGCTCAAATTTCCACTCACAGAACGAACTCACTCATTGCGACTGCGAGCTATGGGGACCCTGCAGGGGCCACCGCTGGCAGCGATACATTCCATTGCATACATTTCAGCGCCAGCTTGCGAATATTTCAGGTCCCGCCACTTGCATGTATTGAGGAATTATTGCACACCTCTCTTTCTTCTTCTCTCTCGCGCTTTCACTCTCTGTCTCTGTCTCACTTGTGCGCACACATGCAAAAAGAAAATGTTAGCAATTTGCTATGATTTATGATTTTGATAAATTTTCTTCAGGTGACTTTATTATTTTTCCTAATAATGATCTATGGCCACGCGCCAGCCAGCCAGCAGCATATCTGCATTGTGAACGGGGCACTGAGCTACGCTTTCTTTATTCTAAAGGTCCAACAAAAAATAAAATAAAAGAAAAAAGTTTTCCATTTGACTTTAGATATGCGATTAAGGAAAACTATTGAAAAGCGTTATTCACAAGATATAAATCAAAAGTTTGCACAATTCTTGCACATAAGAATAGGAAAATCTGAAATAAATATGTGAACACATATATAATATATATTTGCATAATTGTAGAAGACTTATCTGTAAAATGTTAATTAAATTTACTGCTCATGTTTTGTGCAGTTCTGTTCCAGAATTAACCACGAAGCTGGAAAACAAACGTAAAACGTGTTGGCCAACAAAAAAAACAAAGTCTGAACAATCTTTTGGCATTGCCAAATTATTTGCAGCATGTAAAAGTTGTTGGCATGGCATTCACACACACACACACACACACACACACATGTTGTTGGCTGTTTGTTGGCAGTGGAGCTGGGAAAACTAAAAGTAATTCGAGGCAATTATGTTGACATGCCAAATGTTCAGTTGTCCTGCCCAAAGCTGGGGTCTGTTTCGCATCCTGGCAGCACGCCACTGCCACTGCCATTGCCACAGCCCTTGACTTTTGACCACGAACAGGCAGTCGTTGCCTCCTTCTGCCCCTTGCCACTCTCTCTCTCTCTCTCTCTCTCTCTCTCTCTCTCTCTCTCTCTCTCTCTCTCTCTCTCTCTAACACTGCCTGCCATTGTTTTATCAGTTGCAATTGGTGCGTTTTTAAATTATTTCTGTGACTGATTTGCGCTCAAAGCGTTTTTGGCGACAAACACAACATTTTTTTGCAACGTCTGCCCAGGTTGAGGCTAATTTACGACTGCACATATTCGCATTCGCATTCGCATTCGCATTCGCATTCGCATTGGCATTCGCATTCGATTTCGATTTCGGATTTGAATTTGAAATGTCGAATTTTGGAATTTGAAATTTGCATTTGGAGCGCAGTTAATTTGATTTGAATCGAGACCATTTGATTTTGATCTTTCTCCTCGCCTCGACCACTAGCGCAATATGCCCACTTTATTGTTGTTTTTGCTGCTATTTGTGTCTGTGTTTGTTGTTTTTGCTGTGGTTTTTTGTCGCGTTGTTTGTTATTCGCACACCGCTTCCAAACTTATTTGTCGCTGTGACTAGGCATAAAGTTGCCTGTGTGCGTGTGAGTGCGAGTATGTGTGTGTGTGCGTGCATGTATGTAACTCAAATGTTTTATTATTTATGCGCTTTACTGGCTGGCACTTGTTGTTGCTGCTACTCCTCCTGCTGCTGCTGCTCCTGCTCCTGCTGCTGCTGCTGTCCCTAAAACATTTTTAGCTGACATGCCAAAAACTTTTTGGCCCATTGAAGTTTTTGATTTTTGGGCGAGATTTTAGGTTTTGGCATTTGCCGCCCACTGGGGCGGGGCAATTACATGAAAATGCATTTATTATTGTTGCAAATTTGTTGCTCCCATTATTGTTGCTGTTGTAGCGTGTGAAATAATAAAGTTCTGAATTTTTTGCATTGTTTTATATATGTTTGCTTTTGTCTGTGGCCCTGCCATAAATTTGCGCATTTGTCGTGAATTGTTAATGGCCAGAATGGGGCTTTAACTGTATTTGGTTGGCTTTTAATAAATTGTGATGGCTTTTAATATGCGCTGATTGCTGCCTAATGAAATGAAATTTACATTCATTGACAAACACAAGCCGCATTTAAGTCAATCGAAAGGATATCCCAATAAAATGCAAATAAATCCGATGATGGCCAAATTCGATATTCATGCGCCAAACAGCTCTCTAAATTATCAGTTAGTTACTCTATATTAGTCTATTTGAATTAGTAAAATGAAAAGCAAACAAACGCATTTCTTGTCAATAACGATTAACAATTTCTAGTGACTATTATATAATAATACTAAAAGTATTTGCAGATAAACAAAAGTACTTCAAGCCTAAGTAAAATGCCAAATGCTTAGACTGCTTATAAAAATGTATAAGAAATGCTTATATATATATGTATTAAATAAATAGAGTAATCATTTTTAATTAAATAGCTCTTCAGGGTTCATAGCTGGCTGATGTCTGCTTATTCCAGTGAATAGCATCAGCAGCTTCTCGAATTCACTCGAATGGGAAACAATAGGAAAAGAGTGTAGAGAATTTTTTTGGGATTTCAATTTAAAAAAATAAATAAATAAATAAAAATAACGAAGTATTGTTTAATGTAAATTGTAGACTATTCTATTCTAAAGCACCCCCAAGGAGATATCTGAAACACCTCGCTAAACTTTGTTTCTAAACAAAAATACATTTGTACAAAAAACAAAATTTTCAGAATCTTTTGGCTTTCTCTCTGTCTCTCTCCCTCTCTCTCTCTTTCCCACTGCAAGCAACTAGGTAATTAAAACAAAATTCTTTAACATTTTGTGCATAGTCAAACATTTTTAGTAAACTTAAATACTGGATTCCAAAAAAAAACATTAAGAAGGCTTGCGAAAGTACAAATAAAATGGTCTGTAGAAATTTAAGGCATTTATAACTAACTCAATCTCGTCTCAATTCTCTTCTGCTAAAGGTAAATACATTAAGAGATCACAGAACGATTGGCGGCGATTATTCGCACAGCTTTTCCATTTATCCACGCACTTTAATCAACCGAATTCAATAATAATTCAGCAGACAAAAACTATTTAATGAAGCGCTGTCCATACCAAGTGGGTTTACTTATATCACCTGCGTCCCAGATCCACACAGCCAGCCAGCAGACGCACACACTCACACGCACTCGCACACGAACATATGTGGATGTATATGTGTATAAGGGAATGCGTATAAATGCGCGTATGTGTGTCTGCATATTTATAAAGAGGCCTATCTGGTGCAGAGCAGACGCAGTTGCTGTTCGGCAAGGCTCAGCTGCGTGGACCGTGGGCTGATTAAAACTGATTTATTGCTTTAAATGCAATTTACATGCACAAAAATCGGACTGCAACAAGGACAAGGACAGCAGGGGTAGAGCACAGTAACGCGTTTGCTTTTTAAGTCGTAAATATTAAACATAATGCGAATACATACATATATGCATAAATATAAATATAAATATATATACATATGTCTATTTATGCCCATACGTATAGATGATAGTATTTATATATATATATATATATTTATATATGATATCTCTTTGTATCTATACAGATGTAAAGGACAGCAAATGGGTAAATTAAATGTCAAGCATACGCACTGTGGAACACGGACGTTTATCATAATGTACCTTACACTAGGCAACACTATTTGTTTAAATTTAATATTAATTATTATTTTTAATAATATCGATCTTACCCTTGGCAACGTGGGATTGAGTATAAAAACTGCATCTGCATCGGTTCGGCACAGAATTGGAGAGGATAGACAGACATTTTTTTTATTATTTTGTTATCGATGTAGCATAATCACACTAATACTCATTGGAGTTGACTTTAAATACATTATGAGTCTATCTATTCTTTTGGCAAATAGATTTTCAAAATAAATTTAGTCATATTCTAGCGAAACACATACACACACACACACACAATATCTACCCAATACAATCTATACATTATGTGATCAACCTTCAACGAGTATCATGCCAGACTTATCAAGTTCGACTGAAATAGTTTATATGTAGCATAGTGTTGTCGCTGCGAACAACTTTTGCTTTGTTGCAAAGTGTTGGCTTTAATTAAATAAATGACTCTGGATTTAATGGACGACGATTCAATTTAGTATTGCATTTTAATGCATTTTCAATGGCAGCCGCTAGATGGCGGCACGTGCTGGATATTCGGATACGATTTCGAATGCGCGAATCCGACTTCAGCATTTGCGGCTGGCCGCATATGTGGGCCAACTTAGTGGCAATAAGTTAAATTAGCATAAACTTAATTACCATAAAAGTGCTGGGCCGCAGTGCCAACCGGGATTGTACTCAGATAGGGGCACACACACTTTACACTCACACACACACACACACACACACACATACATACAGTCGTTTCGGTTTGTATGTTTGGGTCTCTGTGCTGGCATATTTCACAGCAAATCCGCAGCGCATTAAAGGGAAATACGTGGCGAAAAAATAAAAAGGCAAAAGAAAGAAAATATATATAAAAGCACAGCAAAACAATGAAAGCAACCAAACACACGGCGAACTGAACTGACTGTGGTGCAGTCAAGCAGCCAGAGTCTGGGGATTGTGCCAATGAAGTAACGACCGCATGGAGCGGTGGCTAAAGGGCACGAAGGAGTGCGCTAAGTGACTGCCGTTACACATTTAGCAGCCGGAGTGTAGGTAGTTGTAGATGGGATTGCCAGGCAATACAGTTAGAAGAGCTGTATGGCAAAGGTAAAGCGCGTCAGGCATTTTCATATGAACAAATGTTGTTGCCATTCCTAACTGCTGCTGCTGCTGCTGTTGCTGTTGCTGTTGCCGCTTGATCCCCAGAGCGACCAAAGCGGCACATAGCATCGCGACAAGATAAAAACCTGGCACACTAAATCTGCCTCATGTGCGCCAGGGGGGTCACAGAATGCACTGGCCTCGGCCAACGCGTCGTATGAGCAATGCTGCTGCCCTCCTGCATAGGTTTCAGTTCTGGGTCCCAGTCCAAGTCCCGGGACCAGAGGATTTCTGCTTTGGCTTGTGCCTAGGCTTGCCTTCCGGCATATGCAAACTAATGCACACATATTTTTACTGTTGGCTGAATTCACTTAGACAAAGGTCTACATGAAAAACTATTCCACTGCAATCTCTGCACGCACTTCACTCTGATTTTTACGAAGGCTTTTAAATTAGTGCTGATGGCAGCAACAGCTACAAAAAAAAAAAACATTCCATCTGGGCATTGGACTCAAATGTATGTGCGAACAGATCCCAGCTGCAGCCGTAGGGCCACTTAAGTGATTGAGTGTGCGGAAAAGACAACTCTCTGAGGGAATCGCACCGATTTTATGATCATCGCAACGTAAATGCATGCATGTGTGCATATAAGTTGATATTGATATATTATGGCTTCATTTACGCTTGCCATGTCATATTCCATGTCATATTCCATCATATCAAGTGTGCCAACTGTACAGAATGGAAGGATAAACACTTATGAAAATATATTAAAATCTTAATAAATATATAAAACTATTGACGTCTAACCAATCGAAATAGACATGTTTGTATATGACATAATTATATACTCTTAGTCAAATATTTAAATATATAATATATATTTCTGTGGCGTGATACAACGACACCTAGCGGTCAAAATATCAATCAATGCTTTCGCAGGGTAACTTTGAGAAGAAGTTTTACTATCAAAGAAAACAGGACATTAGCCTAATTAAATAAATTAATTAACACAAATTATTTTCATTATATATTTTAATAAAAATTGATTATTTAACGCCACATAAAGTTCATTATATTGCCACCTGTTATTTGCACTAACTTTCTTTGGAAAGAATAGTTTTGATCAGCTAGCAAAAGTAGCATTGAGAGATGTTGTCAAATTAAATAAGTCGAAATTGTGACACGCAAAAAAATGTTTTTTTCTTGTTTTCTGTCGTTTAAAAATACAAGAAATTTCAAAAATGTTCATAGTAGAGCAAAGTTTCGATCCTCGGATCTCTGGGCTATCGGCCCAGCATCACTCTGCTTTTAGAGCTCAGATCGAGGGCATTTTTATTATTAAATACTAAAACATGAGTAAAAGCTAAGCAATCCATAAACATAGGCAAACTGTTTTTGATATTGAACATTCTTACCGTGTGTACGGCAACAAATTATTATTCATAATTATTTGAGCACAGCAAATGATATCGGCTTGGACATTCATTGCAAACATTTAAAGGACCAAGGCATATCATTAATGTTAAGTTCTGCCACAACGTTATCTGTGCTGGCCATAAAGAGTGCAAGTTAATTTCAGGGCAACACTTTATGTGCCGCCACTTGAAAGGCAGTTGCATTTGGCTGGCGAACGACAACAACAAAGAAAACAACAGCAACTATGCATTTGGTGGTGCAATAAATTGAACAAGCAGCCACCTACTTTAAAAGCATTTACAGAGCTGCAGGGCAGCTCATTGGAGCAGCCCCACCAGTGGCACGAGGTTGCTAAAAAGATACCGGAAATGTTACAGGAAACAAAATGACTTAATGGCCGCGATTGCCATGCGATGCCATGCGATGCCATGCCATGGCAGCATCACCATCCCAACTCCCGGCTTCTCCCTCAATGGCTGGCCATTCACTGCTGGACCTGAGGTAAGAAAACTACATAAAAGCATTCCCAACACCAGAGCGCCGAAACTGAGGTGCACTTACAAAGAGCCACAAATTCATAGCTTCGCCGATGTGGAATAAGGTGAGCAATCCCACCCATGTCTACAAAATTCCCATTAACAGCAGACAACTATATGTAATCCCATATATGTATGTACATCTACAATCAGTACAAAAGATTGATTAACAATGTCAAGTAACTGACAAGAACAAAATCTGTGCTATAACTCCAAAGCTGTGTATTCGGTAAAGCAATTCTAGGACCTTTTTATTTTCCATTCTTTCTGAAGAGGAGCATAACAGTAGCTCACACAAATACCACAAATGTAAAATCAAAATAAAAATAAAAATAATAAAAACAGTTCGATGAACTTATGAGCAAGACCAAAATCCTC
The DNA here is from genome assembly GCA_035047405.1 of Drosophila stalkeri. NCBI lineage: Eukaryota > Metazoa > Arthropoda > Insecta > Diptera > Drosophilidae > Drosophila > Drosophila stalkeri. The sequence continues at coordinate 29,443,734 of JAWNPR010000039.1, read as the reverse complement.
GAATCGACTATCAAGTCGTTAGAGTATCAACTCAAACTAAGCAAGTCCCATCAACAGTACGGCTTGACTAGAGAGGAAGTGCTCGATAAAGTCGAGAACGCAATCATTAACAGAAATGATAATACAGTACGACTAACTATAGAACTGAAGAACAGAGATTCTGATATCAAAGGGGAGGAGAATAAACAAAATTAAGAAGCTATAACATCAAGCTGCATAGGAAGAGGAACAGGAATATACAAAAAAAAAAAAAAGGTTCCTGTCTTAAGGCCCTTTGAAGTTTCCTATGACTCGATTCTGGCTGATTCAGGTGATTCAACGATGCTAGGATGGCTCTAAGCACTTTAATCGGACTATGAAGGACTATAAATCAGGCTTCGGTAAACTGAGCGGAGATTTCTTCTTGGGTCTTGATAAGATCCACTTATTAACAAAGTCCAAATAACACGAGTTGTATATTTCTCCCAAGGACTTTGATAATAAAGTTCAATATGTTCAGTATAGTAACTTTAGTATCGGAGGAGAAGAGGAAACATTTAAGCTAAAGTCATTGGGAGAATAATCTGGAAATGGAGGTGATTCATTGAGAGACAATCTTAATATGCAATTCACAACGCCTGATGAAAGCCATGGTGAGGGTTTAGAAAAAGAATAATATGTTTCATGAATTATCAAATATTATCAAATTGTAAATGTAATAATATAATTTAATAATAATATATCTTCAATCACGCGTATCTGACTCAAGATTCAGTAAAAATAATGCTAATAAAAACTTTAAATTCTGCGAAAGTTATTATCTCATTTATATGTATATTTTTATACCCTGAACCCATTGAAAATGGGAATTCAGGGTATAATGTTTTTGTGAAAATGTATGTAACAGGCAGAAGGAGACGTCGCAGACCCCATAAAGTATATATATTCTTGATCAGCACAAAAAAATAAGTTGATATAGCCCTGTCCGTCTGTCCGTCCGTCCGTCCGTCCGTATGAACGTCGAGATTTCGGAAACTACAAAAGCTAGAGAGCTGAAATTTTACATGAATACTCGTATCTTAGTTACGCAGTACAAGTTTATTTTGTTTTTTTGATAACTCATCCCATTCCTTAATTATCGATAAAAAATCGAAAATTCGTTTACGTTTTTTACGTTTTTCGAGCATAACTTCTACATCGTTTTAGCTAGAGATGTATATTTAGATAGATATTATGGATACGCAGATTTTGTAATTTTCAGATTTTGGATGCCACGCCCCCTTCGCCCCCAATTTGAAAAAAACGTATTTCAACTACTAGAGACTTGAAATTTGGCAAACTGACAAATTTGAATGCTATTAATATATTCTGAAAGTTTCATGAAGATAGTCCATCTAGAAATGGAGTTATAAGCGTTCAAAGTACAGCCCATCCCACCCCCAACCGTCGGCAGCAACTGCGCGGTTAGCAGAGCGCGCGCTATACGTGCGTAAAGAAGAAGAACATTAATTTTTTTGCAGGGTTCAGGGTATCTCGTAGTCGAGCCGTCTCGACTAGAGCCTTCTTACTTGTTTAAATTAAAAATTCATTTAAAAATTGCCAAAAAATTGTAAACGAATATACCCTTACCTTCAATAATTTCCGGTTCAATTTAGCTGCAAAACTTTAGCGGACTGTTAAGCCACCAAATACTCTGCTAATTATCATTCTGTGGAGCACCACGCACTCAGAGAGAGAGAGAGAGAGAGTGAGCGAGATAAGTGGAAATGGTTGAGTCTTTCTTTGTGCCAAAACATATTTCTAATTAAATTAATTAAGCGAAGCGAGAATGTAGCGTATGCAAGCCAATTAGTGGAAAATGCAAATTAAATGTCTGGCCGAGAGTGGCCAACGGACTCCGTGCGACTTGTCGCACAGCGGGACGGGGGCAGCCCGACAGACACGCCGACGCCCGGACACTGGATAGACAGTCCCGCCCACACGCCCACCGCAATCCTAGCCAGATAAAAAGTATATAAGCTAAAACATGCAGAGCGCATTGTCCCAGGGCAACGTTCCACTGTCTGATGCCCGTTACTCTTCGTTCGCAGCTCGGCAATAATTGCGTTTAGACATGTAAGCTTTTGTTTAACAGTTGTCCTTGCCATTCATCTGTATGTGTGTGTACATGTGTGTGTGCATGTGTGTGTGTGTGTGACAAACTTAATGACAGCATAATTAAACAAAACAAACAGCAGACTAATAAAATGCTTATGCCGTATGTCGCCCACGGCTACCTTGAAACCATGCACCATGCAAAGGCCCGATAAATGCAGACCAGAGACAACTCTAACTGTATAATTTTATATATCAGTCAAGTGCTAGTAAAATGGGTATATTAGTTTTGATTACAATTTGAAACTCAATTCATGGAAATAAAAAAAAAAAAACATTTCTGTCTTTATATTATTATATTATAATATATTTTTATTTTTCACAAATCTATATATTGCATGATATGTATATTCTATATTCTTGGATTCTATATTCCACTCTAAATATTATCAATATCATATACATACCTATTCACTGAGTAACTGCAGGCATTAACATCTTTATGGCAGTAAGCTCTATTAAAGTATTATTCTAAATCATACACCATTCAAATTGTTATGCATGAAATAGAGTATTAAGCAGTCGATCATTAGCATATTTTTATTTAAAATACGAGCTTCGCTTGCCACATGCATAAAGCCCTTTCTGAATACCTTGCATGCCGATTTAGTTATTTATGTACAAAGTAAGGCAAGGGTCGCCCCATGTGTGTACTAAATTGCAAAATGAATACAAAGCTTGTCTGTGCCTTTGTCGTTCACATGTGAGGAGCGACCCGCATTTGGTCTATTCTTAAATTGGCCAAATTAAATCAATTCATGCAACACACATTTTGAACTTTATCATCATAAAGTGACACATTAAATGAATGTGATATGCAAACAAATTTCTTACAATTTCATTTTCTCCGACGAGGGCTTCCCTCTGGTCTAACCAGAACTAGCTTAAATAAATGAAACTCTACATTAGTTTAGATAAGCACTTCCCATTTTTGCATCTCCACTCGTTCACATTGTATGCAGAAGAAACTGACAGCTGAGCCGCATTATAACAATATAATAAAAACACTGTTATTTAAAGATTAAAGACATAATATTTAGAATATATGTATGTACTCTAATGGGCAACAATCGTATTAAAATATATATGCATAAGAACACGAAAAATCCTAACATCTATATCTTTTAAATTCTTTGAGCTATAATCTCTTGAATACCATATTAGCATTTCTCTTGATATTTTCTATTGATTGGGCTACTGGATACAATCTTTACCTTCCACAGTTTTCCCATAACCGAATAAATATTATTAAAAACAAGTAAGAAGGCTCTAGTCGAGACGGCTCGACTACGAGATACCCTGAACCCTTCAAAAAAATTAATATTCTTCTTCTTTACGCACGTATAAGCGCGCGCTCTGCTAACCGCGCAGTTGCTGCCGACGGTTGGGGGTGGGATGGGCTGTACTTTGAACGCTTATAACTCCATTTCTAGATGGACTATCTTCATGAAACTTTCAGAATATATTAACAGCATTCAAATTTATCCATTTGCCAAATTACAAGTATTAAAATACGTTTTTTTCAAATTGGGGACGAAGGGGGCGTGGCATCTAAAATCTGAAAATTACTAAATTTGCGTATCCATAATATCTATCTAAATATACAAATTTGAAGTCTCTAGTTAAAACGATGTAGAAGTTATGCTCGATAAACTAAAAAAACGTAAACGAATTTTCGATTTTTTATCAATAATTAAGGAATGGGATGAGTTATCGAAAAAACAAAATAAACTTGTACTGCTTAACTAAGATACGAGTGTTCATGTAAAATTTCAGCTCTCTAGCTTTTGTAGTTTCCGAAATCTCGACGTTCATACGGACGGACGGACGGACGGACAGACGGACAGGGCTATATCAACTTATTTTTTTGTGCAGATCAAGAATATATATACTTTATGGGGTCTGCGACGTCTCCTTCTGCCTGTTACATACATTTTCACAAAAACATTATACGCTGAATTCCCATTTTCAATGGGTTCAGGGTATAAAAAAAAATCACAATTTTATTTAAAGATTTATTAATTATAAAGATATATTTACTTGGTAATTCGGAGAAAAGCAAGCAAGTCCAATTTGATTGATTGATTTAATCATATTCAAGCTAATAATAACAATACTCTAGCAAATTCATTGTCAAGATGTATATTTAGTTGAAGCGAAACTCGTAACAAAACCGACTACATTGTGAAAACCATGTGCTCTATTTTTGTTGCTCTCACTGAATACTGCAGATTTATCATATTAATGCTTAACTGCACTTTTTTGTCGACGCAACTATTCGCCCGCATATGACCCTCCACACTTGCGGCATAATCTCGCTGACAGTCTATGTGCAAAGCGGACAATAATGGGCAAATATTAATGAGTCGGTTGTATCAGCTGCTTAAATATTTGATCATAGAACGAATGCAAATAGTGTGCTAAAATATATGTGCACTACCGTCCGGCTGGTGATATAAAAGGCGTGGAAATTGAACATTCGACGATGAACTGGAAGCTCAGCTAACGAGATGCAGTCGATCAAGGGAAGTTTACTGCTGCTGACGCTGTGCCTAGGTGCGAGTGGCATTTGGGGCAAGCACAGTTTTGAGATCTTCAATGAGATTTGGGACGATCTGAAGGACGGCGGCAGGAATATTGTCGAAGGACTAAGGAGTGCGACGGACGATGGCGCTGCCGTTAACAAGGACCTGCTGAACCAACTGTCTGCAAAAGAAAACCTCTTAACGGATGTATCGCAATTGGGGGAAGATCTATCCAATGCAATATCTGAATCGTTAACGACGGGAATTAAGGACTTATCGAAAACACTCACAGCCAGCATTACGAAGCTCAAAGGAAGTGTAGCTGCTGAAAAGAATCCGATAAAGAGAAAAGCACTAACCCAAGGACTTAAGGTGCTTGAGCAGCTCAACTCAGTAGCTACCGAACTGGATTCCTCACTGTCCAATATAAATCAGAAGCTCGGGGAAAATGTAAACAATCAGCTAAATGAAATAATGGACTTTTTCCTCAACTGGAGCAAGGAACAGCTGGAGCGTGTGGAAAAGAGTACCAATGCAGCTGGCCTGAAGCAAGCTAAAGATGTCATTGCACAATTCATATCAAACTCCGCCAAGGAACTAATAAATGTTCTAGAGGAGCTCGAAGTTAAAAAAACTCTATTTGGCCAGGAGTTGAATGATAAAATCAGTGAATACAGCGATTACGTTAAGGAACTTGTTGAGGCCATGGAAAGCTGCAGCGGTCTAAGCACCTTTCGCTGCAAATCACTGATTGAGGAATCGATCGAGAATCTGCGTGGCGCATCAAACGAGCTTAAAAATCTACTGAAGACAGGCAAGGATTTGATCGAAGCCGGAGTGAAAGCTACAGTATCGATCGAATCGCTCTTTAAGAAATTGGCCGAGAATAAGTTAAAATGCGAAAAAGATCTTGATGACATCGTTGACGGCAATCCAAGCACAACGGAAGCCAACACAGGGTCCATCGGATCCAATGAATCATCATCTGAATCAAATGATCAATCATCCTCCAATGGAACATCAGATGGTGAATCCAATGGCGAATCCGACGGTAAAACCGAAGGCGAATCAAATGGTGAATCAGATGGTGAATCCAATGGTGAATCCGACGGTAAAGCTGAAGGCGAATCAAATGGCGAATCAAATGGCGAATCAAATGGCGAATCCAATGGCGAGTCCGACGGTAAAACCGAAGAGGAATCAGATGGTAAATCAGATAGTGAATCAGATGGTGAATCAGATGGTGAATCCAATGGCGAATCCGACGGCAAATCTGAGGGCGAATCAGATGGTAAATCAGATGGTGAATCAGATGGTGAATCCACTGGTGAATCCGACGGTAAAACCGATAGCGAACCAGATGGTAAATCAGATGGTGAATCCAATGGTGAATCCGACGGTAAAACCGATAGCGAATCAGATGGTAAATCAGATGGTGAATCCAATGGCGAATCTAACAATAAATCCGAGGGCGAATCCGATGATAAATCCGCTGGGGAATCAGATGGTAAATCCAAGGGCGAGTCTGGTGGTGATTCCGGTGGAGAATCCGATGGTGAAACAGGCGACTCATCTGATGAATCGTCAGCTTTTGCCGATTTACTATCTGAGCTGAGTGAAAAAAGCAAAAATCTCTTTGAGAAACTATTGAAAGCAACAAGAGACGGTGGCGACCTTGGCAAGGACATATTGGAAGATATACACAATTCGAAAGGCCAGTTCTTGGCTCAAGTTACCCAGTTAGGAAACGATTTATCAGCCGCAATATCCAAATTAGTAGTTAGTCGACTAGAGGATTTAACGGACAACCTCCGGGACAGTATTACAGATCTTGAAGACAAGATTAAAGGTGAAAGGAATCTTCTGAAACGAAGGGTATTGATGAGTGGATTGGCAACGCTGAAGGAACTTAATTCGGAAGCCTTCAAGTTGAAGTCTGCACTCCTGGATGTGAGCAGTAAATTAGCCGACGATCTGAGCGATAAGGTTAATAGCACGATAAATGGATTGTTAAAGTGGGGAGACGAGCAACTGCAACGTGTCAACAATAAAACCAACGGCGCTGGCCTTAAAGAAGCAAATACAATAATTATACAGCTTCTTGAACGCTCTGCCGGGAATCTGATTGGTGCCCTAAATGAGTTGGAGGTACAAAAAGGTGAGCTTGAACAGCAACTCTTAGAAAAATTGACGGAATCTAGAAGAGACGTTAACGCACTGATAGAAAGCATGAATCAATGTCTATTAGGCTCTATTAGCACTGCCCGGTACACAATTAAAGCAAAGAAATTAATAGACAATTTAAACGTTGCTAAATCCGAAATTGAAATACTGCTGAAAACGAGCAAAGCGCTGGTCAAAACGAATGTTTACGCCAATAAGGCTATTGCATCTCTGCTGAAGCAGTTGGCTAAGGATATGCTCAAATCTGAAAACGACCTAGATGAAATTATCTACGACTACTTAACTGAACCTAGCAACGAAGTTGTTGATGAAGAAGCTGATGGCTCATCGAATGGATCCTCTTTCTTTGGCGACATCGGATCCAAGCTGATTGAAGGTGGCAAGAGTCTCGCCGGGAAGCTCTGGAGGACAAGGCGAGCGACTTCAGAAGAATCTTCATCGAGTACATTATCTGAGACATTGATCAGTGACTTAACCACATCAGGAGAATACCTACTTCGCAATATTACAATTCTCGAAGGGGAAATAGCAAAGCAAAAGGATCCCATTGAGGCACTGAACACAGGGCTAGCAGCGTTAAAGACACTTAGTTCGACAGTTACCGACCTCGAAACTGCACTCAACGAAATAAATAGTGAGCTTCCCGAGGATCTCAAAAGCACGATTACTACCACGCTAACTGAATTGTCGACATGGGAAGAGGAGCAGCTGAACCTAGCAAAAGATGGTGCCAATGCAGATGGCGTGCGGCATGCAAACAGTGTCATTAAGCTCCTTGTCGAACGCACTACTCTCAATTTGCAGCGCACTCTGAGCAGCTACGAGCAGCAAAAGAATTCGTTTGAGCAGACAGTAGAAGATAAAATTTATGTCTACACCATAGACGCTAGGGCGCTGAATGATACAATGCACCAATGTCTAGAGGGATCCATGAGCAACGGTCGCTGCACAACCAATATAAACAGCTTGGTAGTACAACTCAAGAACTCTCAAAACGATCTACAGGCCATCAAGAGACAGAGCAAGTCCCTAATCAAAGCAGGAACATATGCTAAAGGCAATACTGACATCTTCTTGAAGCAGTTGGATGCGAATAAGACGACATGTGAAGCAAATGTTGAGAAGATCATTAAGTTAAATCCTACAACAACGACGAGGGTGACGACTACGACGACAATAGCTACCACATCGGAAACCAGTAGCGACCAGTAGTATCGCACCCGTAGCATGACGTCCGATCAAGGCACAAAGTAATCATAGAGTAAAGGAATTTTCCGATTCAATACATTATAGCATTATAATCCTGGTGGTGGGCCATTAAAAGCAGCATAATAAAAATCTTAGCTCAATGCAAAAATCAGTTGATTACTCGATGAATGCAACGTAGCATTTTCCTTGCGGTTCGCTCGCATCGTGTGGCCATTCATTTCCATCTCCATTTCCATTTCGTTTCCATTGCAATTATGAAGCCATTCACCGTTTGCCGCTTCGCCATTCACCATTCGCCATTTTCCGCTGACCCAAGCACCACGTGCGCCGCCTGCTTAAGTGCATCGGTGTTCCGTAACCGGAACGTTAGCCCGCCCGTACACCTTTTCCGTATCCCATGGCCATGCCTGGCCATTGCTATGGCAATTGCAGCGCATTAAGTCATTTTGTTTCCTGTTACATTTCCGGTATCTCTATTTTTTTTTTTTGCCGTCGTTTCTATCGAATCGCCCTTCCCTTGCAGACTATAGATTGAAAATACTTAAATTTCGGATTGAGCTGCGAGTCGAAGAAATAGCTTTAATCCATGTCTGAGTGCATACAGCAAATTGGAAATTATTTATATAGAGAAAATGCTTTAAATTGCAATCGACAATTGAGATTAGTCATATTAACAGAGAAGTTCGATTCAGTACGGAAATGCAATGATACTATTAAAAATTAATTTTTTAAATATCATGCATTACGCCCAACATTATAAGTAATTATATCAAGAGCGCCCTAGAATAGTCAAAGTTAAATTGGCAATTCAATAAATTAAATTTTTTGTGGAAGAGGAAAATTTTCTTATTGCTATATATGTATTACAGCCCTATTACACATTGTTCGTAGACCTATATTTTCGATTCACATTTCATATTTAAATATACATGTAATTTATTTAATTTTTGTAATATTTTAAAAAATATTTATTATCTATAGACTATATTTAAGTAAACCTAAAATTGTCGCCCTTGAGGTGGGTAAATAAATGCACGTAAATTATAATTTTAATTTAAATTGAATTTACATATAGAAAGTGCTCAAATTTATATATATCCTGTTCCCGCTGATCCAGTTACAATATTTTACTTTTTTTTATAATATATACTAGTCACATTTCAACTTTTTAATGCAAATGTCATAAAATTCTAGAGGTAAATAGGTAAACAGGAACGCAGTTTACGGCTACATTTAATTGTTTAGTTAGTTTACATTGTTTTCCATTGCTGAAACCTAATACAGTTCCTGACAACTGCTCAAATGTTTACGTGTTGCGCACGTTCGCAAATATTTGAGCGCAAGTAAGTGATGCAATTATATCTATTGCAAATGCAATCAACTAATGACTATGGAGCTATTGCTGGAATACTATACAAATAATAGTAATAACTAAATATATATGTATATATATAGATATATATATATATATATATGTATATGTATATATTAATTTTACATCTGTTTCTTATTATCTATGTTATGTATTTAATATGCAGTGCACATTTATTCCACGCAAGTGTAAATTGTATGCAATTTCCCCTCACACAATTTCCCCTATTTGATAAATTATTTCCCTTTTCCCCATTCAAACGAATTGGGTACTGTGCCAAGAGTATTTTATATTTATTTTTTATATTTATTCTTACCATAAATTTTCTCTTGAGGTCACTCTTATACAAGCTTTCAAAGCTTCCACCCGTTACAAACATCTAGAACAAAGCTTTAGCACAATATAAAACACAAGGCAAGCAGTTAAGCTTATTTTGTTATACAAGCTTAAGCTCTGTCAATGTTAAGCCAGAAACTGTCATATTGCAGAATAAAAGCTAACTAGGACACTTATAGTATGAACTTTTAACTGGAAGGTCTTTATAAATTACTTTAGCTTTTTAAAAGCTTAGATATATATTGCATATATTTGGATTATTTGGCTCAAACTCAGTTTTTGCATTGTTATACGTCCATTCAAATCTGATACAGCAACAATTTGTTATATTATAAAGCAGAAATCTGGGACATTTCCTTATGCGGGCATAAATACAGTTTTACAGATATGTAAACTTACAGATTTTTTGTTATACAATCTGTAAACTAATTGAGCATTTTTTGTTATATTATAATCTCTGTTATAATTTCAGTTAGTAGGAAATTCTCTTATATGAGATATTCATAATAATTTATAGACATAAAATATTATATTTATAAATCTATAAAACACAAATATGGTTAAAGAATTCACTCTCCAAAATGAGGGATATACCTAGACCAGACAAACACCCAAATCCGAAATTCCATTAAAAAATGAATATAAGTGAAATTTATTTTATTATTTATTATTTTTATTTGCACACAATTTTATTGACTGTTATTCATTGGAAAACACTTCCCATATAATCGGGATTCGTGTTTGATCGCTTATCGACTACTGAGCATTACAACAAAATACTTTGTATAAATATCGGTTTATATATCTAATAGATGCAACTTACGTTAGCTGCTTGCTATTTGCTGTTCAAGGCAAACAAAAAAAATATACAAATATGTGTGATACTTTGAAGCATTTAAAAATTCGTTTCGTTCTGTTGATTATTCAATTAATTAGTAGCTCCGCCTAAATAGACCGGGCCAGAGGGACTAGCTAAGTGTAGTGTCTATCAGTTGTTTTTGGTGCTTAGCTTGAGGATCGGTAAATACTGTTGCAATTGAAATATCTGAATACAATTAATACGTATAGCTAACAGTACTTTCAAGTTTGGGCGCTTATACTAAACTTATGCTAACAGTTTGACTTTATCCTTAGGAATTTTGTTCAAATTTTGAATAGGAATAATTTCGTTATATATACCATATTGAGATATTTATAGGATGACCAAAATAACTCTCCAATGTTATTCGCAAATGTTAATGTCAAATACAATTTATAAAATAGCTTAAATTGTCATGAGAAATCAATGAGACTTGAGACAGAACTCTCCCTCTCTCTCCCTGTCTCTCTCTTTCTATCTCTATCTCTGTCTCTGTCTCGATTCACTTTTCGTTTCTTGATATGACATTGAGCAAACTGTATTGGAACAACCACACTGTAACACAACCGAAGGACTAAAACCCATTCAAAATAATTAAGCTCTGCTTTATTCGCTGATAAAACTCCAACTAATTGGCACAAATGCAAGAAGAGGCCAGCGCCTAAGCGACTATTTCGCCAATTAAAACCATTTCTCAGTGGTATTCGACGCGTGCTATGGGTACCCCCATATCATCTAACTCAAACACAATCAGTTTGCGTTTCTTGCGCACATTGGCCGGCGGCGGCAGCTGCTGCTTAATTTGATCGTTTGCTGTTGTTCTAGGGGTCACTGTGGTTGCTCTCAGTGGATTCTGTGCTCTGCTGTTGCCCCTGATTGGGGCTGTCGTTGTCGTCATCGGCTTCCTTACCTGATGCTGCTGCTGCTGCTGTGGCTGTAGCTGTGGCTGCTGTTGCTTCGTTGTGGCACTCGTTGCTGTCTTGAGCGGGGCATTCTGATTCTTGTGATCGTTTTGCTCCTTCTGGTTCTGTTGCGCGTTCAATTCGCGCATCTGCTGTAGTAACTTCGGTTTCTCGTTGTGCTGTTGCTCCGCCTGGGCATTCGATCGTTTGGGCAACGTGGGCAGCGCGGGCAGATCGCAGCGCTGTCTCAAATGCCGATAGACTGCATCCACGCGCTGCACCAGGCGGTTCACGTACTTGGTGGTGGTGCGATCTAGTATAGAAGGTGCCTTAATGCAGTCGTTGCCACCAAATTCACAGACCTGTCAATGAAAACACGAGAAGCATTATATAAACTATTCTATGGCCTAGATGGGAAAACAAAATTAAAGACAAATCAAATCTTAAAATTTCTGAGATAAATTATAAATAAGAAAATCACGAAAAGTATAAAACAAATATTATTTATTTTCATTACTAATAGCTGATATAATTATTTAAATACATTGGAGTCTCTGTAATGAAGCATTCTTCCAGATATTTTTAGATTACATATATTTTTACTTCACATTAGGACTGAATACAACACAAAAGTCTGTTGCTGATCAATGGCTTGAATAACATGTACGTATATCAGGGACATATGTTGCTTGATTAGAAAAATATGATTCGACTGTTGGCTAAAGTGCCTAAGGACTTTTTTTTAATACTCAAGCATTAAATGTCAATTATAGATATCCAATTGTGATACAATTGACTTAGCTTTAACTGCATCAAAGTGAAAAGGATTACAATAGCAATATGAAATCAGCAAATATTTGCACTATTTATACTCTGAACTGAATTTATGTTTAGTAGAAGGAAACGGCTAGACCGCTTAAAAATATAAATTCTAGCTAACTAGAGTACTTTACTTTCACTTGTTCTTAGTAAAAGTTCTGTGAATTATTTGTAGATTTAACGAATATTAAACATATAAGTTAATGCACTTAAAATAAGCTATTTTTCATTAAAAACACAATTTCCATTCCAACTCACCCGATAATGCTGCAATATGGCCTCCTTTGGTGGCACATTAAGTGATCCCATGCCGGGGGAGAATTCCCACACAAAATGATTTCCAGCCTCGACCACAGCTTCGGGCTTGCAAATATATTTCGAGCGTTGCTTTTGTGGATGCAGCTTGTAGCGTCTGTGGAAAGGGATTCAAGTTAGTTCAGCTATAGTATGATTCATTCACCGGATGCCTACCTGCGCGTCTTGCGCTGCGTTACCAGAGAGGCACGCACGCTTCCCAGCTGATCGCTGCCTCCTGAAATCCCAGAACTGGCCAGTGGATCGTCTGCGAACTGAAGATAGTAGAAAGCATTCTGGAATGAATAGGCGCCAGTATTGCGATTGCGAAAGCGCTGGTTCAGCGAGCTGTCGAAGGAGTAGTAAATGAATTCATGAATAATGTCAAGTATGTCTTTTGGGCTCAGTTGCATGCACCTTAACAATTCGTTGAGCGTGTCCGTGTATCGCGGCACAATGAACTCATCCAGATCGACCAGCGCCAGATACTTGTAGCGATACATGGTTCGGTAGAGGCAATCGTTGAGGGCTGCAAATAGACCTTCAGTGCGTATCTCCTTCTGGGAGCGCATGCGTAGGTTCCAGGGCAAAATGCTGACCGTGGGACGCTGGTAGTGCAGCGACTTGAGCACACGTGGCGTTGCATTGCTGGCTGCCTCGGAGGGCTGCAGCGGCTCCCAGTCAAAGGCCGTCAGGTTGCCAGGCACCTGGCCTCGCTGATAGCTCTGCAGCACGCAGGAGGCGTGCGGGCCAAGCGTATGGTTGTAGAAGGTGAAGTGCGAGACGCCCAAGAGAGCATAGAACTCCAGATACTCCATCAAATACAAGGCCTGATCGTAGCTAAAGTGAAATGGCTTCACACACACGGCCATCCTATCGGGTATCTGTTCCCCGCTGGGTGGTGCCTGGGACAAGGGTCGGCGAGTAGCTCCACTGCGTCCCGTGGCACTGACATTGCTCGGCGCCGGTGGCCTCGGCTGTTGAGCAAAGTCAGCGTCTTGATCAGTGTTGCGCAACAATATCAAGTTGCCAGGCGGCGCTCGTAATCTGGAAACCACGCTCACAAACTGTGGCACCTCCAACAGCGGAGCTCGCACCGGACAGAGCACGAAACACGCGCTGTACTTCAGATTCCAGTTCTCACGTATAATCTATAAAGTTTAATCAAAAATATATAGACTTGGGAAATCTCTGTATTCTAGTGAAAGAATGCAAATGAGTATGATTATGATTCTAATGATTCGCCTAATTCTCAAGCTATAACATAAATCAAATATTCCCATACTAGCTTAAAGGCCACAGAAAATCTCTCTAATTGCGTTCATCAGAGATATTATTTGGGGACTACATACAATTTATGGATATGGCAACTGGAGCATGACAAATCAAGAATTACTACCAATCAGGAATTAAAAAAAATATATATAAGTAAGACTTAATATATCAAATGTATGTTTAGCTTTCATAATTGCAACTTTGTCTTAATAATACAGACCAAACTAAAGCAACCATGACCCACATGAAGCACCTGTAATTTAATGATATTTTAAATACTTCGCTTCAATTGGAATAGAACCACCCAATGCATGTTGAATAGCTTGAGTTATTATGTGTACTGGGTAGGCATACACTACCTACCCCACTGACCCAGGTAAAGCTAAAGTGCCGTCAATGCTGGCTGAACTCACCTTAACGCGAGCCATCACCGTGGCCGAGGTATATTTGGCACGTGTTGCTGAGGAGGACGCATCGCTGCTGTTGTGTGTGGTTGGGCCGTACCAGAATCTGCACCAGACGCGCTCTGGTCCACGTGTTTTAGTTGCGCCAACGACGCGCACAAGGCGTGCTCCATCGCGTCGATCGAAGTAGGCGGAATAGACAAAGAACTTGAAGCGAGTGCCATTGACGACCTGCCAGGCGCCGTCGCCGGGCGCCGTGCCAAATGGGAAATGTGGCAGAGTCTCCTCCACCTGGGCGGGCAGCAGTTGGCCCCATGGTATTAGCGGCATGCTCAGCCCGTTGCCGGCGCCAGCCACACCCACACCGAAGGCGCCAGCGGCGTTTCCCTCACCCCCAGCTCCAGGTCCAGCTCCGGCAGCACCATTGAGCAGCATGCCCGCATACCTCGCACGTTGTCCATCGGCGCCTGCGGCTTCTGTGAATTGTTGAAATCCATGAGTTTCATCTCAGCATTCGATATCCTTTGTTATCTCAGACATGGCTGTCTTTGATTGCATTTCGCTTGGCATTGTGTGGCTGATTGCCTTTTACCATTTACCATTTACCATTTACCACTCACCTTGAATTTTAAGTTTATTGTCACGAAACTGTATAAAACCTAATTTATTATCACTCAGAATGCTGTCGTCCAGATCGTAGTCATCCTGCGAAAGTAAATCAAAAATGCAATTCAATAAATGAAATCCAGAATAAAATAGAAAGAATAAAGAAAATGTCATGAGCTAAGCGCAAATCTTCAAACTTTTACTTAAATTAAACAAAACTTCAACCAATCCAATGCAATCCAATCTAATTTTCACAGAATTTACTCGAAATAGAAATGTGATTTTAAACAATTTCATTTTTATATTTGTATAATTCAGGTCACCAATTCAAAGAATTTTGTTGGAACCCACTTATATATGAGAGCCGACAGCTTATGGGCTTTGCTGCTCTTATGGTTTCAAAACTGCATTGTGGGGCACAGTTTTTGTTTGCAAAAAAAATGGACACAGAAAGGGAAAGAAAAGATAAGAAAAATCATATGCATTATGCGCTATGCTGCTCGCTTAAATATGCAAATCTCTTTTCCTCCCGCAAGCCGCAAAGTATGCAGCGAAATATGGCGAGTGGCAACATCTTTTGTTTTCCCACGGCCCGCCATAAGTTGGGCTCCATAAAAATGGGCGCAATAGTTAAGCTGTCACGCCCCGTATCGCCAGGTGGGCGCCAGTCCCAGCTGGAGCAGCATCAAAAACAATTGTTGACCATTTGGCTGGCAACGCGCACCATGGCTGCGCCACATAGATTTGCATAACAAAACTTACCTTAACATTATCATAATCCGGCATCGCATCGCCCAAGCGACCGCCCAGGCTGGCTCCGCCACCGCCGCCCGCCCTCATGGCCATCAGGCCGCTGTGGGAGCGTTCGTCGATCATGAAAACCTGAAAGCGAGAAAGGGAGAAAGGGAGAAAGAGTAAACAGTCAGTGGCTGCCTGTGGATGGTTTGGTGGGATGGATTTACGATGGTTTGCTTGATTTTAAGCTAATTCCTAGCAACGCTTTTGGCATTTTAATTAACGTCTGGTCCTGTCATTAATTGCACGCTGAATTTTAAATTCATCTGCAATGCAATCGCAACACCTCGCCCCGCTCAAACTTAATTGTTTAATGCATATTTTATAAGCCAAGACTTGTTTCATTACCCTGCAAATTTCTTCGAAATTATACTTTAAGTTGAATAGGTTTCATAAATACGAAGTGCAATACAATTGCAAATGTATTAATAATTATAATGTAATTTAAAAATCTATAATCATTAAATAATATATATTATATAATTAATACCTTCAAATATGTTTAATTCCCGATTATTTAGATTGTTACAATGATTATTTGATAATTATTGTGATACTGTATTTGATATCCCTGTGAATCAAATATTAATTGGAATAGCATGAGATTTCATATCACTCATAGCTAAAATTTATATTCAAAAAATTCATAGAACTACAAATGCTTAAATCTTGTCATATTAACAATTTTCTAATCAAACAATTGATTGTTTCTCATAATACAAATATTAATAATTTTAAATAATGCGAGTTAAACCGTCTAATTCATCACATTCAAATGAATTTTAAATTTTTCTTCCAAGGCACTATAATATATATCTCCAAATATACCTCTAACTGATCGAAAACGATATCTTCTGAACCCTACGAAGAACTAATGTTCTAAGAATTCTACGCTTCGTTTCTGCATGCCAGTAGTAGAGGAATATATGTATGTTCTAAAATCATGCGGTCTAGATAAGGACTTTTCCAGAAATAGAGCAACAATACGGGATATGAATATAAATATAATAATAATAACAATAACATTCTTCTTCTTTACGCACGCTTAACCGCGCGCTCTGCTGACTGCGTAGTTGAGGCAGCGACTTGGGTGCAGTGAGGCTATATTTTGGAAGCTTATAGCTCCATTTCTATATGGACGAACATCATGAAACTTTCAGAACGTAATAATAGCATTCAAATGTCTCTAGTAAAATCTGAAAATTACAGAAACTTCGTATTCATATCTATCTAAATATACAAATTTAATGCGGTATAGAAGCTACGCTTAAAAACAAAGAAAAAGTAAACGAATTTTCTATTTCTTAACGATAATAAGGAAATGAAATGAATTATTGAGAAAAAAAAGATAATAATAATAAACTCATAATGTATTTCAACTCTATATATTTTGTATTTTACAAAATATCTGCGTTCATTCGGACGGACAGACGGAATGGGCTATTTCAACTCAGTTCTTATTATTATCTAATAGAGAAACTTTAAATATATATTGTTTTAATTCAACTTATCTTATAGTTATGTTCAATACAAGTCCATACATTGATTTGACTTGGAACTTAGTAAAGTGAACATATCTAGAGCTTACATTACCTAAGCAAAAAATCTTCGTAGCTTAACACTGTGTTTCACAGAGTGTCGCCATTTCATCAATCAAATCAATATTATAAGTCATCTGAGAATCTACTCCATCTGAGAATCTCTCATACTCTCATCCTCTCTTACTCTTTCTCTCTCTACCTTTACTTAAATATGATAAGAAAATATAAGTGTAAAGATTATGAAATTGCATTATAGAATATGCGTTTTTTTCAATTTAATTATAGAGTACACGCCTTAGCAGACTTCAGTCGGAAATTTATTCTATTTGAGTGCAGAACACACTTACATTTCAAATGTATTTATTCCAAAAGCTATTGATAATCTTTTTGATATCCCTGCCATGGGTAATAAGTGAGACAGTGGAGAATAATGTAAGCGAATCTCTTGAATGTGAGATTTAATTGTGATGTCATATTCATTTCAGCATTGCGCTGCCTCAAGAAAACTGGATAAGGAGTGAGGCAGCTATTGTTATAAGATAGTTAAGCCCCTCTTACAATATGCTGCCTCAGTTCAATCGAAAGAAAAACAGTTCGATGATCTTATGAGCAAGAACCAAATCCTCAAATCGACTATCAAGTCGTTAGAGGATCAACTCCAATTAAGCAAGTCCCATCAACAGTACTGCTTGACTAGAGATGAGGTGCTGGATAAAGTCGAGAACGCAATTATTAACATAAATGATAATATAAAGCGACAAATTATAATAAAGCTGAAGAACAGAGAATCTGATATTAAATCAAAAATCATCGCAAGTTTAGAGAAAGATCTCGAAGAGAACACCCATAAAAGGTCAGATGAAATAATTAGCAAAAATAATAATGCCGATCGTTTAAGTACGGAGCTAACAAACAAAGATTCTGAAATTGAAAATCTCATATTTCAATAGAATAATAATATCATATTTTAAACGAATAATATACAAAACGAGGAAACTATACCATCAAGCTGTATAGGAAAATTAACAGGCATATACCAAATAAAAGTTCCTGTTGTTGGACGGTGATTCAACGTCGTCAGGATGGCTCAGAGAACTTTACTATGAAGGACTATAGATCAGGTTTCGGTAAACTGAGCGGAGATTTCTTCTTGAGTCTTAATAAGATCCACTTATTAACAAAGTCCAAACAACACGAGTTGTATATTAATCTCAAGGACTTTGATAATAAAGTTCGATATGCTCAGTACAGTAGTATATTTAGTATCGGAGGAGACGAGGAAAAATTTAAGCTTAAATCATTGGGAGATTATTCTGGAAATGCAGGCGATTCATTGAGAGACAATCTTAATATGCACATCTCCTGTATCATGCGCACAACTGTATAGCTCTGGATGGTGGTTTAATAATTGTGGTTACAGGTAAGTAAATGAAATATGTAATAAATCACTAAAAGAAAACAATGATTTTTTAATTCGAAGTTTTCTAAATGGAATATACGAGGCAGCGTATGAAGCCCACAAAAAACAAGGAATTGAATTGCATTCAATGCATAAATATTCACTGAAATTTGTTCAAATGATGATCAGGGCAATATAATAACAAATGTAATGATCAAATATTGCTTGAAGTAAAATAAAGATTCGAATGCTTTGTTATGTGTTATGGTTTTCATTTGCGACATATATGTTTTTGCACATGCAAAGAGATGGAATAGTCTGAATGAAATTATCAAATCGTGTGACGTACAAATATAACCAAATAACTGTCTCTATCACTATCACTAATATCACAATGGAACAACTTGTGTAAGATAAAAGAAATCTTGACTACGACTTGACCACGACCATTTAGGTTTTCTCAATTCAATTATCATTAATTTAAGAACTCTTGCACTGGCACCAATCGCTCAAATGGAATTTCAAGTGCATCTGAGTTCCATTTCCACCTGCCATATTGAGATCACCTCGAATGATGGATAGCCTATAAATGTAGTCCAGAATTTAATAAATATACTAGTTATCATAAAAATATGTACCTTTATATAATAACTATTTATCAGTATGTGCCACAGCACACATGTGTATAAATAGTGTGTATATGTATATTTATATTTCCGTGCAATCACTTGTTCCATATTTTATATTTCTATCTTCATAATCTGAAATTTGATGAATGATTTTATTCTGAAACGTCCGCGCTATGCTAAGCGCCTTGTCTAAATGATCGGACAAAGATCCATAACCAGTTCTAGCATAAGCAAAGCAAACATGTACTCGATTTAACGTTTGTCTCTCTGAGCGCACTTGCCGTGGCACCTCAAAGGTTGAGCCCAAAGTCAATCACAACTGATTGCAGTATTTAATATATATTATTTATAAAATATATGTATACACAATAGTATATTTCTATTGTCCAAAGCTGATGATACTAAAAATGAAAGCCAATTCGCCTCAAAGCAAATATATCGTGTAAGTTAAGGATGTGTAGTAGGCTGGAATCTCCAAATCAGACATTAGAGAGGAGAAAACCTACGGAGCAGATTCTGTTCAGTTTATATTCAAATGAGACCTATTGTTCCTAAATTATAAGAAGTTATATAAGAGATATGTTATTTCATTGAATCCCAGAGTATTTGTTGGGGTCTCCCCAATACATTCGAACAAAACCAATATACCATGAATTCATATTTTCAGTGGCTCAAGTTTCGCATGCCTGACTAGCAAATACCCTCGGCGATAATTCAATTAGTACATGCCTTTTGCATAACTTCAATTTTATTTTTTCGATGTTATAGAAATTTTGTATTCAAATGAATCTGATTAGACGTAATTAGTCCCTGAACCCATTTAAAATGGAAAATCAGGCTATAATGGGAATGTTAGTAACATGCATAAGGCGGCATGGCAGACCCATTAAAGTACATATATATTTTTGATCAGAGTGACGAGCTCAACGAATCGATTTATCAGAGTATGCGAAAAATTCAAATAACTTAGCTCGGTTTTATTTTGACTACGATCATTTTTTATTTAAATGATCTATATTTTTCTACCAAAGTACGCAGTATGCTACATATGTTTGCGCTTGCTGATTCGTAAAATCATTGGATAGCAGCGCAGAACTCAAAGTATCCCATATTCGAGCACGCCCGACTATTATTAGGTAGTTATTATTATTATTATTATACCCTGAACCCATTGAAAATGGGAATTCAGGGTATAATGGTTTTGTGAAAATGTATGTATTCTTGATCAGCACAAAAAATAAGTTGATATAGCCCTGTCCGTCCGTCCGTCCGTCCGTCCGTCCGTATGAACGTCGAGATTTCGGAAACTACAAAAGCTAAAGAGCTGAAATTTTACATGAATACTCGTATCTTAGTTACGCAGTACAAGTTTATTTTGTTTTTTTTTTCGATAACTCATCCCATTCCTTAATTATCGATAAAAATTCGAAAATTCGTTTACTTTTTTCGAGCATAACTTCTACACCGTTTTTGCTAGAAAAATTTATATATTTAGATAGATATTATGGATACGCAGGTTTTGTAATTTTCAGATTTTGAATGCCACGCCCTCTTCGCCCCCAATTTGAAAAAAGACTTGTTATTTGGCAAATAGACAAATTTGAATGCATTTAATATATTTTGAAAGTTTCATGAAAGTTTCATAAAAGTTTCATGAAGTCCATCTAGAAATGGAGTTATAAGCGTTCAAATACAGCCCATCCCACCCCCAACCGTCGGCAGCAACTGCGCGGTTAGCAGAGCGCGCGCCTATACGTGCGTAAAGAAGAAGAATATTAATTTTTGTGCAGGGTTCAGGCTATCTCGTAGTCGAGCCGTCTCACCTAGAGCATTCTTACTTGTTATTATTCTTATAATTAAAGAATACACTGGCCTTTGCCTTAATATCCATACACAAGGCGGGACTCAAGTATAGATAAGAAATGATGCAAGCTTAGATGACTAAATATGTTCAATTTTTTGCCAGTGTCATGGAATTTGAGATGATCATTTTGTATAGTAATTCGTAAACTTACCTCGGTCAATATGATGAGACCAAACACAGCAAAAAAGAGAATGACAATAAGAAAACTCATGCTGGATCGCTCTCGACTGCCCCAGTTCTTCTTGCCACGCTTCATGGTTGGTGTTAGCGATGTCCGGCTTCCTTGACTATGATGCTGATGATGGTGCTGCTGCTGATGCTGCTGGTGATGGTAACAGGAGTGGGAGTGGCCAGTGTAGGGCTGCGGATAGGGATGACCGCTGTGGGAGCTGTTGCTGTTCGATTTGGAACTGGAGCTGAGATTGATGGAGCTGGCGGAGCCCCCCGATCCCGATGCGAGCGGCTTGTAAGTTGGGGGGCTCCTGCTGCCTAACATGGCCGAGTGCAGTTGGTTGGTGGGTGAGTGGGTACGAGGTTAGTTTTTGGACACTTGTGGAAGTTTGCTTGAGTTGGCTTGGCTTGGTGTGGCGTATGGATTAACACTTGACTCTAAGTATTTGGCATGGCTTTTTCTTTACTTATATTGAGGCAACTGAAAATGCAAACCAATTTGATATGCTGATTAGCAATAAACACGCGTAGCAAAACAAAACGCAAAAAGAGTACATGACAACAAATCAGAGAGAGAGAGAGAGAGAGAGAGCAAAAGGAAATGAGAGTGAGAGCGTAAGCGTAAGCGCTGCTGCTTGACAGCTTTCCTTGTGTGGCCAATTGAAGAGGAAAAATCAATAAAAATCTATGCAGCGCTTTTCCTGAATTGTGATTGAAGCTTAACTCAGCTAATTCAAGCGAAATTTTATGATTTCTGTGACTTTTCATGCCGCAGCTGCAGCCAATGGAAATAGCAAAAGACCATTTCGGCCTCTACATAGGCACTTTGGCCATAAGGCAATATTTCATTTTGACCAAGGCTTGGGTCATTGTCTTGACTTTTTAATCTTTCACCTTTTTAATACATTTTGGAAAACACTTTGTACACTTAACTGCACCACAGATGAGCCGAAACTTTTTACACTTGACTTTAACAAAGATCTCAGTAATTTTTGCACGCTTTCACTATATTTTCAACTGGCTAGTTATGTCAACTGTCAAAACAGCCAAGTTCTCAGGAATCTCTCTCTCTCTCTCCCTCTCTCTCTCTCTCTGTGCGTATCAAATAATAAAACAACAACAGGATGCAGGACATGCGCAGTGTCTTAACACCCACAGAAACAGCTGTTGCTGTATCCCTAGGAATTTCTACAGCTGATGATGAAATTAAACGAAAATCGCGCTAAACTATTAAACAATTACTAGAACAATTGTATATATTATATTATAGTATATTCGAAATAAAATTAGAATATATTCTAAACTTCTTGTTGTTAATTTTTAAATTCTTAGGAAATTCATGAAGAATCGGTTGTTAAAAAAAATATATATATATCCTTAAAGCAAAGCAAATATTTTATTACAGCTCTTCTGTGTGATTCTCATGATCAGATGGACAAGTGTGTTTGCTTCTATACATTATAGGATGTATGACAGTCGTTTTTTTTTGATTATGTAATAGTATATATATATATATATATATATATATATATGTATATATATGTATGATTGTATTCATGAAAGTATGTATATATATATGCATGTATTTATGTAAATATTTATAAAAAAAAGTTAATGCACGGATAACAACTGTATAACAAAAATTTATATTGGCAATCAATATAAGCTGTTCTCAAATCGGTATATATATATATATATATATATATATATATATATACCTATATATATTACAGATTAGTATGCGCTTTATCTCATTACGTTTTTTTTTAAATACGCCATCTAATTTATTCAAGACTCTTCATCCAAAAAAAAACAAGTAAGAAGGCTCTAGTCGAGACGGCTCGACTACGAGATACCCTGAACCCTGCCAAAAAAAAGATATTCTTCTTCTTCCCTCTGCTAACCGCGCAGTTGCTGCCGACGTTTGGGGGTGGGATGGGATGTACTTTGAACGCTTATAACTCCATTTCCAGATAGACTATCTTCATGAAACTGTCAGAATATATTAATAGCATTCAAATTTGTCCGTTTGCCAAATCTCAAGTCTCTAGTAGTTGAAATACGTTTTTTTCAAATTGGGGGTGAAGGGGGCGTGGCATCCAAAATGTGAAAATTACATAATCTGCGTATCCATAATATCTATCTAAATATATAAATTTGAAGTCTCTAGCTAAAACGGTGTAGAAATTATGCTCGAAAAACACAAAAAACGTAAACGAATTTTCGATTTTTTATCGATAATTAAGGAATGGGATGAGTTATCGAAAAAAACAAAATAAACTTGTACTGCGTAAATAAGATACGAGTATTCGTGTAAAATTTCAGCTCTCTACCTTTTGTAGTTTCCGAAATCTCGACGTTCATACGGACGGACGGACGGACGGACAGACGGACAGGGCTATATCAACTTATTTTTTTGTGCTGATCAAGAATATATATATTTTATGGGGTCTGCGACGTCTCCTACTGCCTGTTACATACATTTTCACAAAAACATTATACCCTGAATTCCCATTTTCAATGGGTTCAGGGTATAAAAAACAGAATCCACTTTCACAATTACTTAGCTTTGACATCCTTCATCCTTACATATACATCCTTGATAGAGCTCAACTCGGACATTTGGCCAGATCGGATGATTCCCTTATCAATGCATCACACTCGTCCATAGTTCATAATCTCCACGCATTCATTAGTTCCTTTCATCTAGCTCACACCAGTGTACATTCGCATTTTTTATTAATTTTATAAAGCTGAAATAAAACCCAAATAAATACAGTATTAGAATTATCAAAAATAAAAATATATTATTATAACTTTTACTTTAAAGCTTAATGAGGTAAAAGAAATACCCTCACGTGATGTCGGACACATTGTTTAAGCGACAACTTCAAAAACAAATGCTACATAAGAGCCAATCTTAAGTAGCTACACATATACACACATATCATACATACGTGCATACATACACACATACGTACATACATACACATATGCATATATATATAGAGTGATTCATTTCTATGACTTTCATATCCGGCCTAACTTTGGTGCATATATCTCTTGGCCATTTTGAAAGCTGTAAGGATGCACAGCGCATCCTGGTCCCTGTTGCCTGCCACAAGTAGCTCTCGCCTCTTTCTCTCACCAATGGCATTATCGACTTGTTTTTTTATTTTATTTGATTTTGTTTTTTTTTTTTTTAGCTTAGACCGACTGTTGAATGCCTGGCTATTTGTCTCTGGCCGGCTGCGTCTGTTGAGCTGGACAAAGGAATTAGCGGAAACAATAAAATTCGTAAAGTTTTTGAAAACCAATAAATTTGAAGTGTTTGAAATCAATTGGGAACAAATTGCAAAAGGCAAAAACGAACTCCATGTGAAAAGTCCATAGGGCCAAAAACAAGGGGAAGAGACTGTAAATACAAGACGAGAGTCTCTCAAACTTTCCCCCACCTCTTAGTCGCATCTTCTTTTTCCATCGCTTTTGCACATTTTGTGAGTGTGTTCATGTGTGTGCGAATCCTTATTTGTGTGAAAATCCAGTAAGCAATTGAAAAGTTTTCAAAACAAATATGCAAAGAAAAAGGTGCTCGAGACTGCGACGCCAACGCCAACGCCAACGCCAACGCCATCGCCGAAGGCAACGCCTCCTAACTGCAGTTGCTACAAAATAGCCAGCCGGAGTCGGAAAAGGAAATGCAGCCAGAGCCATCCTCATCGAGGTCGACTCTGGGCGCTGAGAAAAACAGTTTTGTTTGTTAAACTTTTGTCATTGCAACTGCAACAATGGCAAAGTAATAGCCAAAGTTATTGCCCAGAGTTACCAGAAATGATCTCGGCCCACAGCTGCATTCGACTCTCTGCAGCCACAGCCATAGCCACAGCCACAGTCATAGCCACAGCATTAGATTATGTGATATATCTTTCTAATTTGCTGAGCTAACAACGCGCACTCAAATGGACACAGAATACAGCAAATACCACAAATTAACCAATGCAAAATGTTGAAATTCACAAGCAAACAGCTAAACAGGCAAATGCATACGACGAGCAGATACTCTATTTGATACAATTAATGTCTGCAGCATGTATTTAAAATATTTTAGTTATACTGCATTATACTCTGTCATGGTACCCCAAAACATTGTAAATAATAACTTACATTATATTTTCCAATGTGAAATGTCCCAATTGGGCTAGGCGTTAATTAAGTTCCTTCAATAGTTTGTACATCCCTGAATATTGTTAACAACTCAACAACTGAAAAACTATAAAAATTATAATGTCAACCTATTTGTCATTCCACAATAAAGCCTTCATATAACTTCAATTCGATAATAATATCCCTAAAACTACAGAGTACACATTTAAATTCGAAATCCTTAGATTCATAAGCGTACATTAAATATTATTTATATAGTTGAAATATAATTATTCGAAAAAATCGCGACGAATAATATTTTAACACCTAATTTAGTGCGAGGACTGTATAATCCAATATTATTTTCTATCTATGTGAACAAGTATAAAAAGTAAGTATTAAAAAAAGACTTATCTAATTTTTAGAAAAAAAAAATAAGAAATAGACAAACACATTTTACAAAGCTTTTGCATTTTCAATGGGTTCAGAGTACAAATAGGTTAAACTCATGTTTCGATTCAAAACTTAAGTCTACAACTTTGTGATGTTTCCGAGGCGCACATAGCTAGATCGACTTGGGACACTTTCGTGATCGTGAATATTTATATGACATTTTGACATTTATTTAAAGTCATGCAGTTAAATATAATACGTTATCTAATGCTGTTAAATAATATATGTTCTATATTCCATTCATGATATTGTAGACCAAGCGCAGTAACTTCAAAATTGAATAGTTTTCGAAGCGCGAGTTAACTATTTGGTTATGTAAGAGAGGTAGCAGGAAAATCATCTAATGAATTTTAAGATAAATGTATTTTTTCAGTTTAATAGAATATTGAAATTATGTTTGAATTGCAAATCTGAATTGATTTATTTAGACAAGTGCCATTCTTAAGCTTGCCCAATATATAAAGCAACCTATCACATTAATAATCGTTTTTTTTATTTTTATTCTTAAACCCATACGCAAAAAAACATATATATATTTTAGTATTAATTAAATTACAAATTTAATGGTAAAAAAAATAGATTAAAAATATTACGCTTTCATAGAGCTACATAAAAAGGTATTATATTGAATGTGTCTAAACACAATATGAGTATATGATTATATATTTATATTGCTGTGGCGTTGTTGCTGAGTCCGAAGCTCTCAAGTTTTCAGCGATTTAGTAAATGTAGTACAATATATGTGAGTAGGTGAACTTAAGATCGAAGTGTTGATGGATATGTGCATAAATATGTATTTAAGTGATGGATATATATATATATGTGGATATATATACATATGGATATAGTATGCATTCGTATATGTGTGCTTGGGTCGGAAATGGAAATATTAGCATATTCAATTACAGCAGTCTCGACTAGAGCACTCTTATACTCTTACTTACAATTTCAGAGGGATGTTATTGTAGATTCCAGTTATTAAAAGATCTTGACTATTTCAGTTTAGGATGGATAGTTTCTTGAATACTATGTTGATCAATTGATTTATGTAGGTAAAGGACTTCAACTCATAAAATAAATAAATATCAATTTTGATAGATGTAGATATTGCAAGTTGAGCTTTTTCGCAATTTCCAAACATGAGACGCTTACACAATTTATAGCTATATTGACAGTATAAAAGGCAAGCTGAGCATCGATGGCTTGTAGCTACGAAGAGATGGATCAACTTGCTTAATGGCTACAGAATATAGAGGCCAACAGTGAATTGATGTGAAGAAGTAAGTCTTAGCAGCTAAACCACATACATTTCAACAAAATTCGACTGACAGTGTAAACACATGCCACAGCGAGTGCCACCCAATGCGAGGCAAACGGCACTCCGACAAGGTAAACACTCGAACGCATTCGTTGCACCTGAAGTGAGATTAAATAAACTGCAGCCGGAAAATTGAAATGAAAATTCAGCAGGGCAAACAAATTCGAGACAACTTATAGTATTTCTCAACTTCTCTGCTTCTGTCTTCAATTTCCAGCGCAAGGCTGTGCACGGCTGCCAAAAATATATATTTCATGTATATACATATAAATATAAATATATATGTATGTATGTGTGTATATATGTAAGCCTATGTATAGATAGAAACCGTATCACTAAGTTCATATGCTCTGTGAATGGCATCCTCCCCCTAGTCCACGCCATCGAGCCCTTGTAGGCAACTCAACTTTGATGAGTTTGCAAAGTAAAGCATTTTTGGCCCTCAATCCCGGCCTCAGCAGCAGCTTACCTCTGCCCCTTAACTTCGCGTGCAGTCGACTATATTTGAAATTATGATTAAAATAACCAAAATGATGAGCCGGATAACGAGTAAAGCGTGCTCAACTTAAGAGCACTCGCTGCTCTCTCGCTGCTAACCAGAGTTTACTCATCAGAGTTCTACTTACCCATAATTAACTTTGATAAATCTGAACTTTCTTGATTGTAGTTTACATCTAAGTTTGCCAAATTGAGTGATATAAGGGTTTTCTTTAAATATATTTAACAGGCAGAAGACGAAAATTTTTATTTTTTGATTATCGAAACTCAAGAGGTGTAGATCAATTGTATTGGGTCATGAGTAAACTCGATTCAATTCAATTTCAAAAGTTTCGACTTCGAATCGAATTTTATTCATAAAATTAAACATTATTATTTATAACTTGCATTTGTAAGTATTTTTGCAGTTTGCTGTTATTATGAGGAAAATAGTCCCAGTGCATTGGATGAAGAAATATAAAATAAATATTTAGGCAAGACTTTTACCTGATGATGGAGCTGATGGTTATTTTAATACTTAAATGAAACGATCTGATTATTGTGGTGGGTAGTACTATATCTGGAGTACATCTAGAGAATATCGTGATGTAATCTTGAGTATATCATAAATATTTTATGACTTGGCCTATTTCAAGCATATGTTAAGTTTGGATAATATTTGTAGGAGATTGCATGAACTCAATACAAAATTGAGACAATATACACTAATATAAAGATATTTTATTTTAAATTGCAAAATTTGTTGGTGAGTTTGAATATTCTAAATTGAGATTAATATTGAGATTATCGTATAGGTTCTATACCCTAGAATTATTCGATTCGGTATAATAATTAGTGTATGCTTTTTTGTTTAATACAATGCATGAATTGCTCCGTCCAATTCCTTTAAAATTGAAAATAAAGTTGATCAGTAGTAAACCAAAGAATTCGGGAACTCCCGACTCCTGTACCCTCTCTCTTGTCACTCATACATATTACGCAATAAATATTTTAAGCCTCTCATCAATCTGAATGTGTTTAGTCTCTATATTTTATCACTATATAGCCCGAATATTTGCTGGCAACAATTTAAAATATAAACCTAATTTAGGTATACATTTTGAGCGTAGGTTTCTCGACCAGAACTTAGCCCATTGTAAATTCTCAGACACCAGTTCGTGGGCACGCAATAAAAGGCGTGGGAAATGCTGAAGAGAAAGACGAGGAAGATAGAAAGAAAGAAGACATGGCATGCTGCTAGGCATTTCATTAATTTCAGTTCATTTTTGTGCTTTTGTAATCCAGAGACCGGCGACGCGGACGTCTAGAACAGCTTGAGCAGAAGAAGGACGACAAGTGGAGGGAGTGACGGGAGAAAGGAGATAGGAGCAGGTCCGCAGGCGGCGCATATCAGCCGGATACGCGCGTTGTTTGGTAATTTCCTTAACGGAAGCACATGCAGTTGCAGCCCCGGATCATGGGGAACAGGCCCAGGGAATAGACCTCGAATCGCCAGTGAGGCTGGCGGCGAACACTTGGTGTCTGCTGGCCAGATGCGAGTGTATGAGAAATTTGCTCACAAAAATTTGTTGCAGAATTTCCGCAGCTAATAAATGGCGAACTTAGTGTGTGCGGGCTAGAGCGCCTTTAAAGGCGTCGCCCTGCCCATCCACAACCTGCCCACATGCATTTCCAATTGATTAAGCACTTTGGCCAAACTCAACCGCAAAAGCACAGCTAAGCCATGGGCATGGCCAGATCTTGACTGCCTGCCCCACAAAATAGACCAAAAAAAAAAAAAAACAACGAACACTCATCGAATCAAAGCGATTCGAATAGAATCGAATCGAATCGCATCGTCTGGTAACCAAATGCAACCAAATGTGAAACACAACGTTGGCTGCTCGTTCGTTCCTTTGCGGCTATGTTGACGCCATGGCTGGACGCTTTAACTGCATTGACCGGATCGCAGCGAGTCTGCACAGGGACCAGCACTCGAATCGCAACTTAAAATGTACTTTTGGGGGCTTTTTCATTTAGTGGACCATAAATTAGGCAGACGAGTTTTAACGGCGCCGGCGAAGCTCGAATACGCTGAGCGGCGACATTTACCATCCACTCCCACAAGCAGGCAGCAGACGGACCAAGGACCACATCCTGGCGAGGCAATTAATCTGCCTGGGTCACGTCGCCGCCAGCTAAGTTAAAAATTGAAAGGTCACAGCACATCGTGTATTTGCACATTGAACAAAAAAAATTAACATATATAAAAGCAATTCGATTTATTTCCGAATAGAGATTACAAATGTTCTCCCACAATTTTTAATAAATTTTAATAAAGGTATTTCGAATTAAATTAATTAAGAAAACAAAAAGTTTTGATGTTAAGTATTTTAAAAATATTTCTAATTAGTAGGGAATATATTCTGCAATCATCCGATTTAGATAAGGGTTTCCGTTTCCGTTGGTATCACACCTACAACAACAACAACAACATGAGTGATAAAGATATGATGGCTCAGCAAAAATACAGCTCAAAGTCATCACACATAAATGATATACATATATTTCATTCATACACATATAAATGAAATATATATACACACATATACATGTTTATTTACATTCACTGCTCAGAATGTTAGATAAGAGTCTGGATCGAGGGAACTGTGGCTTTCGAGATATTTTTTTTAAAATTTTTTTTATCGCTTTATCTCCTTTCCTGCGTAATACTTTCTCAACTAGATATGTGTGTGGGAATCGAGATATTTTCAGTTCTTCAGCGCCTCCTTTAATTGGACTTACCTTTTAGTCTTCTAATATATATATGTATGTTGGGGTGTTGGTATTTTGCACTCGTATTATTTGAAAAATCTCTGCTGTTTTGGGTATAACCCTTTTCAAATGTATATTTATATTTATTTATCCGTACATAATCATTCACATGAAATCGTGAACCAATAAATATTTTTTATACCCTGAACCCATTGAAAATGGGAAATCAGGTTTAGTTGAAAGTATGTTACAGGCAGAAGGAGACGTCGCAGACCCCATAAAGTATATATATTCTTGATCAGCACAAAAAAATAAGTTGATATAGCCCTGTCCTTTAGGAAACTAGAGAGTTAAAATTTTACATGAATACTTGTATCTTAGTTGCGCAGAACAAGTTTATTTTGTTTTTTCAATAACTCATCCCATTTCTTAATTATCGATAAAAAATCGAAAATTCGTTTACCTTTTTTTACATTTTCGAGCATAACTTCTACACCGATATTATGGATACGCAGATTTTGCAATTTTCAGATTTTGAAAAAAACGTATTTTAAATACTAGAGACTTGTTATTTGGCAAATAGACAAATTTGAATGCAATTAATATATTTTGAAAGTTTCATGTAGATCGTTTGTCTAGAAATGGAGTACAGCCCATCCCACCCCCAACCGTCGGCATCAACTGCGCGGTTAGCAGAGCGCGCTCTTATACGTGCGTAAAGAAGAAGAATATTAATTTTTTTGCAGGGTTCAGGGTATCTCGTAGTCGAGCCATCTAGACTAGAGGCTTCTTACTTGTTATATTTATAATTCTTATACTTTTCCTCATTTTTATAAACATTCACTGTACTTATTTAAAATTTATATACTTATATATAATAATATTTATAGTTTATAATTTTTAATAGCGAATTTCTAATTTGATAAGAATTTGAGTATAAAATATAAGTTTTTTTAAGTATTTTTAGTTAATTACCCACGGTTTCCGTGACTTGATTAAAAATCTCACAATTAACAAATCTATGAAAAACCTAATATCAGTTAAATAACCTAAGCTACCTTGTTAAAAGTCTCTAATGTCAATCATAGATATGGCCAAACAATAGTAATACTATTTCTAATATTTGTACTTAAGCAGTTGATTAAGTTATTGAAATCATTTGAATGTTAAGATATTGGAAAAGAACTGTCATTTAATTATATAAACCAAATTTGTTAAAAACAAGTAAGAAGGCTCTAGTCGAGACGGCTCGACTACGAGATACCCTGAACCCTGCAAAAAGTTAATATTCTTCTTCTTTACGCACGTACAAGAGCGCGCTCTGCTAACCGCGCAGTTGCTGCCGACGTTTGGGGGTGGGATGGGCAGTATTTTGAACGCTTATAACTCCATTTCTAGATGGACTATCTTCATGAAACTTTCAGAATATATTAATTGCATTCAAATTTATCCGATTGCCAAATTACAAGTCTCTAGTATTTGAAATAAGTTTTTTTCAATTTGGGGGCGAAGGGGGCGTGGCATCCAAAATCTGAAAACTACAAAATCTGCATATCCATAATATCTATCTAAATATACAAATTTGAAGTCTCTAGCTAAAACGGTGTAGAAGTTATGCTCAAAAAACCTAAAAAACGTAAACGAATTTTCGATTTTTTATCGATAATTAAGGAATGGGATGAGTTATCGAAAAAACAAAATAAACTTGTACTGCGTAACTAAGATACGAGTGTTCATGTAAAATTTCCGCTCTCTAGCTTTTGTAGTGTCCGAAATCTCGACGTTCATACGGACGGACGGACGGACGGACGGACAGACGGACAGGGCTATATCAACTTATTTTTTTGTGCTGATCAAGAATATATATACTTTATGGGGTCTGCGACGTCTCCTTCTGCCTGTTACATACATTTTCACAAAAACATTATACCCTGAATTTCCATTTTCAATGGATTCAGGGTATAAAAAAATGTGTACATAAATTCAGATTTAGATCTTAATATGTAATTGGAATCTTGGCTTATAATCATGGTCTTACTATTCTCGCACTGTTGATCTTAATTTAAAATTTCATTACATCTGTAACAATCTGCCCTGAAGCAGAGTCACAAGACTAGACTCGACGCCGATAATCAATTCAAGTAAAATTAGTCTATTCGTAAAGGTAAGTTATGCATATGTGTATATTTAAATAAATTAATTTGAAACTAAATTTAATTACATTCGTAAAAAAAAAATACATGTCACGTTGTAATTTCAGAAATCGTTTTAGTTTTGTGGTTACTTGGTTAACCAAAACTAAATATATATAATAACAGACTTGCATAACTGTCTGTGTGCATGTAGCTCGTCCCCAGGGGATAATCTATTATACTAATAAATGTATATAAATTTGGCTACTGCACTTACTCCTTAAGAGTGTTGCACCGGAAATACAATTAAGCTGAGTGCTGGACACATGTTGAGCTCAAGCCACGGAAACTTGTTTTAAATTGCTGCAGAGCAACCATCAAAGAGCTCAGGCCACAAGTACCGCCAACTGCCGAGTCGGAGATGGAGACAGGCACGAAGACGGCGACGTTTGCCATATAAATTCAATAGCCATGGCAATAAGTGCATTAGCAGCATATTTCACAGATTGGCAGACACGTCGAGTGGGCGGCTGGCCAGACAGTTGCCACAAATTGCATGAGATCATAAATATTTCAAGCATAAAGTACAAAATATGCAAAAGTTTTTCTTTTCAGTTTCCAGTTGCCATTGCCATTGCCAGTTGCCAGTTGCCAGTTGCCCAGTGCAGCTAGAGAGATAGTGGCACGGGCAACGTCAAACGAAATAAGAAAAATATATTGCTAAATTCTCGCACAGGAAACACAGGAGCAGCAGGAGGACCTTTTCGCTGCCAGGAGTTGGACAGCACGTGCACCACGCCAAATGCCAAACGGAAGTTCAAAAGCGTAAAGAGCATGTTACGATACGAAACGGGCGAAACTGCATTGGTATTGGCCGCGAAATGATGTTCCCTCTCTTTCTCTTCTTTTATCTCTCTGTGTGTGTTTGGTCAGCCGATTGTGGCAACAAATTGCAATAAGCAATTTTTCAATTTTCAATTTAGACGCCATCGACGACACCAGCAACATGCAAAGCAGTGCGACCAGCAACTGGCCATAACTCAGTTACATCCGACTCCGGACGGGCAGATTCCAGTCACAGGCACAGACAAACCGGTTAACCGGTCCGACAAGACAAATGTGTGCCAAAAAAATAATAAAAAAGAATTAAAGGATTCCGGCAGTTACCGCACAGCTGGTCCGGACGCGCACTTAATAAGTAATCTGCCCGATTTTCGCATATCTTACTGAGATTGCAAATGTCATTTGACAAATATTTCAGAAAAACTTTAGGGTTATTAGTCAGAGTCATGGTCAGACACTACCGATAAAACTGCGACTAAATATATTCGAATAATTTACTATTTGTTATATAATGTCATAGATGTAACTTTAAACTAAAGTTATAGACAATGTAAATAGAAAATTAATTATATTTTATTACAATTTCTTATACTTGCACTCACAATTCCAAAAAGATTTAATTGATTTGAGAAATAGTTAGCGTAAGAGCTCGTAAGTATGGTATGCACCAAACTTGAGTTTTCGCCAACGTTTCACAGCCACCAAAATACCAACGCAGAGCCACATGATAATGACCACAGTGGAATATATGGAAATGGCAGATTGCTCCGCCTCATCGGGGCTCTTCAGTATGAAGACCATGTTGCGAAAGTTATGCTCGCATTGCGCGCACCCGTCGAACTGCACGTCCACAAAGTCATCCTCGTAGGATTTACCGAACAAGGAAAATTGTCCACGCACCACCAGCACCAAGCCGAGCAGCGGAATAAGTGGGCGACAGCCAAACATATTTGAAACCCAGCAATTAAAAAAATGGAAAAACTTGTGCTCTGTTAAACAATTGATTTCTAAGTGAACATCGAACTCGAATGCTGGCCTTCATTTATATTAACGCTACGCTGAGCTATCATATGACGATCCCATTGATACGCTGTTGTTCGTAGAACTGGAATTGGGTCTAAACTGCTCAATCGACAGCTGCACTTCGATTAAACAGAGCTTGTTTAGTTTCTACCATATTAATCCGATACCTTATTAAAGACTAAACAAAGTCGAAGTCCATGAATTTCCATAGGTGGTTTAAGGCAGGTATTAAAAAGTTATTAGAAAAAAATTTTAATCTACTACTAAAATTCATTTTATGTTCTTATGTTTTTCATCTTAAGTTTTTCAAAAATTTTAATTTCTCATACTAGATCAAGAGGTTAAAATATATTTAATAAAATTTATTGGGAACAAACTGTGTGAAATTTTAAACATAATGAAGGATTAGACAGATTTCCTTTTTTCGCATAATAAATAAATATTTAAAAGGACGTAAAATAATGGATTTCGATTCAGGATTATCATATTTGAGCACCCCCGACTACCACTCTAATATACGAGTATATTACATTATTTAGAACTATATTCAATTCAGAATCAATAATAAATAATTGCCACAACATTTTCTTCCAATTTTCTTTAACTCTTGTTTTAGGCATAGCTGATTTTATGCTTATTTTATTTTTATATCATTTACGAATTTCGATTATATCAGCTTTTACTTGATTATAGACATCATGAAATAGGCTACACTAAAAATAAAATATAAAAGGCCACGATTTTCCTTTCAATTAGTGAAATTCATTCAAATATTTTAATTAATTTATTCAAATTTTAGTTTTTCCAATTGGACTTTAGTTCAATAACTTCCAATAGTTCTATCTGTACAAGAATTGACATTTATCTGTAAATCTACTAATCTCAAAAAGTTTATATATTTATACAGAAAAGTTTTTAGACTTTAATTCTAATAGTTTGCATTCGCTGTTGAACTGGACTAAGCAAATATTTATTTTAGATTTTAAGTCCTTAGATTTATTTTAAATATTTTATAGTAAATCGAATACCACGCCCATACCAACAGTGGATTAATAGAGAATATTAACAAAAGAACATTAGACAAATTGTAAGACAATTGTAAGTGGATGTCATCTGCCTGTACAATCCTTTAATTAATAAGCGGAATCTGCATTCTGCAATAAAGAGGATTTTAATCACTCAGCATTCGAGTCAACTATCTATCCATAACTCAACTCTCTTTCCCATGTACGTACTCATGTAAGGCGAACGGGTATGGGGGAAAGGAACAACCACAGCTCGTTGACTTGGTACTTGATGCAGCTCTTTGAGTGTGAGCGGACTGTAACCTGCTTACGAACCAATATATGAAAGGAGACAGTATTTCACTCAACACCATATTGAGCTTATAAATGTGCTCATCTGCAACTCTTTGAGTGAGACGTGAAAGCAAATTTGCGTTTAGCAGTTCAGCACATGTATTTGAGAGACAGAGAGTATTTCACTCACTCAGCTGTTGCTGCACTACTCAATGAGTTAGTATTAGATGAGCCCATCATGTGCAACTCATTGAGTAACTAAGAGAACAAGCAGTTCATGCACCCTGAGCATCCCATATGAAGAGAGAGATGATTTCACTCACTCATCTGCAATTCATGGAGCGATTTATTACCTACGAGTACACACTGGCAATGCTTCCACACTCAGCACAATTGCGTTGAGGCGTTTAATGCGCTCTTCTACTGAGTGAGAGCAGAGCGCAATAGTAAATGCACTGAGAGCATTGATATATGAAGAGAGAGCGAGTATTTTACTCACTCAGCAGTAGAACGTTGAGTTGGTAATTGCGCTCACTTGTAACTCTTTGAGTGAAAATTACCTCTAACACTCAATGTAAATGAATGTGAGTGCAAAGTGGCGATGCACTATGAGCGCAACTTTTGAGTACATAACAAAAATTACTCAGAATATGACTTTAAAAATTTTGCACTCAAAATTGAGAATAAAAATTTATAAATAATAAATTTATAAATTTGATATGAAGGAATTATTTAGAGTAGTGTTGCTTATAAATTACTAACTAAAACAAAATTAAAAATATTTAAATGATGAATTATGTATTTAAAATATTATTTTTATAATTTGCAGTACATATGTACATATGTATATTAATTCATTTCATAATAATAAAATTATCACTAAAATGTAGGAAAAAAATATATATTTAATATTTATATATATGCTTCATGAGCTTTAAATAATAATTTTTATTAAGGGTTCAATAAAGTAATACGTATTAAATAAATGTATACATATATATTAGTTTTTAATTATTTTTAAATTGATTATGCATTTATATATAATATATAAATTTTTTAATTATTTTTATTGATTATGCATTTATATATAATATATAAATTTTATAAATATTTATATATATATATAAGGGTGCTTAGAAGGATTTAGAAAAAAAATACAATATATACACAGAATGAACTAAAAAGATTATTATTCTATCCTCATCGTCCATTTCAATTATAGTAATATTATGTCTTATTATTATTATTTATTTCTATTTTCTTATTATTTTCCACAATCTATTTTTAGCACACTAGTGAAAATAGATTTTAATAATAATCATGGGTTCATTTTTTACTCTTCAATGAAATTTCGCATTTTAAATGGATTTCAATTTTTTGTTCTTTTTTACTTTCGGAATTCGCATATTTTAAGTTAACAAAATGCAAATGGACTTTTATTTTTTTCTGGTTCACAACCATTTGCCGAAGGTCAATAAAGGCAATCGGCACTCAATTTGATAAATATATTGTTTGCATCATGGAAATGAACTTCCGATTAGCTCAACAAAGGCACATCATAAATTTTCATATTAATTGGAAATATGTATGTTCAACCACAAACGATATAGAGAGACATGCATGCATACGCTTACATTCCAGGATATACTTGTATATTACATATATGAGCGTATGTAAATATGTGTACACATAAACGTTTAGCATATAAATCAGTATTAAGTTATAAATTTTTAGTGTGCAAATGCAATAACATTTCATTTCCTCGAGGATAACATCTGTTAAAACGTTTTAGCAAATTAACTTTTACATAGCAACAGCAGGCGAAACATAATAGGAAATCGTATAGCTGGAAACCTACAAAATTTAGGTGATGACACCCAGACAATTCCCAATGCGAATCTGTTCTAAGTTGCGTAAATCTTAGTCAAACAAGCTGCCAGCACTCCAAATACCACAAATAAGTACAACATACATATGTATGTATATAAGCCCAGACGGACATACAAACCATGTGTAGAAAAGCTTTGTATGTCTATCGAACTACACACGTATATCCCTTAGTCGCATTCGCATTCACATTCACACTCGCATTCGTATTCGTATTCGTATTCGTATTCGTATTCACATTCAGCAAGCTGTCATTGTCTGCGTTTGCACCATGCACATTTTGTGTATTAAAACTTGTCGAAATTTTATTCAATTTACGTGCACTTAAGCGACGATTGTGCATTAAGATATGACGCAAAAGTTGCAGCACCTCCGGCTCCCATCTACGGCTTCGTAATAGATACGGATACGTGTTGATGTTGTCGCAAATGTAAACAAAACACAAGTAAAAGTATTTCGTTTTGGGTCTGCCCAACTAGGAAATATCCTGAAATTTACGTACAACTTTTTGGGCGACTTCCATGGGCACAGGAAGCTTCGAATGATTGAAATTCTTAGTATCGCTTATGCTCGACTTTAATATCAATACAGAACCACACACACATATATAAAGATAAGATTTTTTTTTTTTTAATTCTCTGAAGAGACTAAAAATGTCCTTATACTAAACAAGGTAACATGTATCTCTTTAAACTTGAAAAAAAATTGCGAAATATTTTTGATTCATACAGTTAGTTTCAATTTTCATTTAATTTATTTATTTATTTTTAATTGTATGAGTCATCAGCAAACTTTTTATGATCGTGTTAAAAGAAGACAAAAAGCCATATATCTATATATATACATATGTATATATATTTCAAGTCTATAGTCTATAGTTGGGCAGATAAGTTGAACGTGTTTATCTTTCGGCTATTGCTCGATATAAATTTAGAAAAAAACGAAATACCCTCTTAACCCATTCTCAACAGATGTATAATGGAATATAAACAATCAAGCGCAGTCCAGCTTAAATAACTATGCTGCATCTTCAATACACTTTGATTTCATCAGATTTACCAGCAATTTTTATTCATATGAAGTCAAAGATTTAAAAAAAAAGTTAAACTCATGAATTTGTAAGATTTTAAGAATTCTAAATTCCATTTTAAAACTTTTCTTATCATTTCAGTTAAG
Organism: Drosophila stalkeri; assembly: GCA_035047405.1. NCBI lineage: Eukaryota > Metazoa > Arthropoda > Insecta > Diptera > Drosophilidae > Drosophila > Drosophila stalkeri. Next base: position 29,404,892 of record JAWNPR010000039.1, on the reverse strand, counting down.
GCATCTAAATTCATTCATTTATTTTTGTCAAAATGGGAAAATGTTTTATGTTTTTCCTGAATCAATTAATATTGATCCTAATTTTTTGCCTTTGCATAGAAAATAAATTCTATCTATTTATATAGATTCATCTTTCAGTGTAAAATACACTTATTTCATGTCATTTTTATAGACATTTTTCTTTTCATATTCATGTTATTTTAAACTACAGAAGTTAATGCATAAATAAAAATAGTAAAATACAAACTATATTTTGCAAATTTTGACATTCCTAATTTTGGTGAAAATATAATTTTAAAATTTAATTTTAACAATTCGATAGAAAAGTTATAATTCAATTCAAGCTAAGAAAAAACACTAAAGTTCAATTCATATTTTCGCGCTGAATATTGATGTTCTAGTCAATATTTAAGCTAAGATATAATCAGAGTGCTGTTCTAATTATGAGATAGAAAGAGGTTTGGAAAGTTATCTGAAAAAATGTTTATCGGTATACATATATATCTTTGTAGTTTCCAATTCTGATTTAGATATCATGTCTAAATTTCCTTTACTACTAAATCGTAATATTTTGATGGCATGTAATCAGATGATATATTTAGTATATATAGAATAGATTCATGTACCAAGTACTTGATAGAACTAAAGTGGTTTACGGAGTAGAAAAAACAATTTATTTGGATTTTCCAGACACTTGCACTGATTGCCGGACTATCAAGTGAGTGAGTGGACTAGGGTACTATTTATAGAATTCACAGTCACGCTCTAAGCTATATTTAACCCAATCAAGAAGCAGGCCTGACCTCTTTGAAGCCTTGGCTGGGTGCTATAAAAGCCGGGGGCCAATTCAAATCGCAGTTCAAGTTCAGAACGAGAGCCCAGCAACAGTTCTCTAAACAAGATGGAAATAGTTTTTCTCATTTCTTTTATACTTTGCGTTCCAGCTGCATTTGGTAGTTCGGAATCATGTGCACCAGGCAAGAGTTGCGTGTCCTATGATCTATGCAATGAGGGTCTCCTCGTGGATGGCCACTTCTACTCCGATCGCAGTCGCACTCTGCAGGACGAGCAGCACTGTCACTATATGGAAAAGTGCTGCAACGTGAACGAGACGGTGGGTAGAGATGCTCTCTATTTGACATAGATAGATCTAATTTATAATTACAATTTTAGCTTTCAGTTGGAAACGGACTCAACTATAGTGAATCCTTGTCAGCTCTGCCTCAATGCGGCGGGCGTCTGGATCTTTGGCTCCATTTGCGTCCGATGGGCTACAAGAGGCACGAGTCAAAGTTCGGTGAGTTTCCCTGGCTGGTGGCGATCAATGGAGCAGACGGATATCTGTGCAGTGGAGCTCTGATCACACCTTTTGCTGTTTTAACCGCTGCACACTGTGTCCACTCCCAAATGCCAACTGATCTGCGTCTGGTGGCAGGTGAATGGGATGCAGCAGTTGAGCTGGAGCCATTGCCGCATCAGGAACGAAATGTCTCCGAGCTGTTAATCCATCCGAACTACACACAATCCCCAGCAGCTCATAATATCGCACTGCTCCTGCTCGACTCACAGGCAGCATTTGAACTAGCGCCACACGTGCAGCTGGTCTGCCTGCCACCCATGCAGCTCATCTACAACTACAGCCAGTGCTATGTGGCGGGCTGGCGACACTCGGAGTTCAGTGCCAATGAGACGCTGCCCAGACGCTGGCCTCTCTACATTCTGCCTCGTGATCAGTGCGGCTCCAAGTTGCGCCTGGCCATCTTGGGTCGCCGCTATGCTCTGAACGACACACTCCTCTGTACTGGCGGCGACAAGGATCCCATTGTCTGCGGCGACATGGGTGCCATACCCCTAATGTGTCCTCTCTCGAGCAGCGATGATCGCTATGTGCTCGCCGGACTGCTAGCCCGTGCCGCCCGTTGTGATGGACCTCAGCTGTTGAGCATCTACTCGAACGTAAAGTACTACAGGCGCTGGATCGATCAAAAGTTGAGGGAGCGTAACCTAGACATAAGACATTATATGATTTAGGAGTGATGGAGATCGAAGAGAAATGCTTTAAGTTGTATGATACGAGCTCTACAGTTATTTCATCCAGGTCAACTAATTCATATGAACATCGAGTAAATAAAGTTTGATTCTAAATCTATTTTTTTTTTCTAGTTTCTCCTTAGTTTCTTAGATATTACATATAGTATGTGTGTGAAAATTATTTATAAAAAATTAAATTGAACTACACACAAATATTTAAAATAGTCAATCACCTTTGAGGAATAGCTATTTACTCTTATTCTACACCATGGATATTGTAAGAGATTCAGATACAATACAACAAATTATTATATTAATATTTGTAGACTTCACAAAACATATATGAAATAAGTAAATATGTAACATAAGTTACGTAAATGTATTGATGTAAAGCTGAACAGTTCGTTCGGCTGTCAAGTTAACAGTATTCTGTTAGCATGATGTACGCTCACTGTTAATTCTACTCTGTATTGCACAATAATGATATACGCCATTAGCATAACTGTCAGTTGTGCACCTTCATCGGTGGAGGAATAATTCATTTAAAATTTCCCACGAATAATCAAAATATTAACAAATATAATGCATTTTTTTATATTATTTATATTGTTAAAAATTATTAAAAAATAAAATTAAAATTATTAAAAAATAAAATTTCGAATTTATTCTACATGTGTATTCCATATATATAGATATAAGTATCTTTACAGATTGAAATTTTACTAAATTTACATACCACAGCTATTTTGTGCTCGGGTAATATTAAATGGGAATAAAATTAGAATAGCTTTCGAATTCTGTAGTTAGTATTGCAGGATATATTTATATATTTATATAAGTATAATATATTTCGGATCGGTGTGATATCATGACGTTGTGTTAGTTATTATGTTATGATTCCTTGCTGCAGTAATATTAAAGAGAAACTGACAACTAGCGCTAATCGAATGAGTTAGAATTTTAGTGACAATTAAAGAATGTATTGTCATTAGGAGAGTGATAAATATGGCTTTAGCTGTACGTGGTCTCGGATGTCGCTGAGTGAGAGAGAGAGAATATGCGACTAGACATAGGTAGTTTGACAGAAGAGCTGATCTTGGTGATAGAAGTCGGCGACTCCGAGAACTCGTTATTACGCAAATCTATAATGGAGCATTCATTTTAAAGCTACGATATATAGTGAGTGAATGTTTGCAAATTTTGACTTTGACGATGCATAAAAAAAAACTATGCAATCAAATCAAGAATTTTTTTTATTTTTTATTTGTTATACTGTTCTTAACAAATAAAAAAAACTCAATTTTGCACGTTTTATTAATTGCATCTATCTTCGCACTTCTACTTGTCTCCTTAGACGAAATCATACAGATTTTCCGTTATTTTCATTCTTTTCATAATTTTCTTATTCGTAGAATGAGCATGAAGATTTACCGTTATCTTAGTTCTTTTAATTTTCTTATTCGTAAAGCAATTTGACACGTCTTTATTGCAAATAAAGTCGCACTTTTTCCATTTGTAGCAAATTAAATATTAATTCTTACAAATTGTTTAAATATGAGAAAAATTTCAACTGAAATTGAAAATATGAAAATATGTATGCCTGACCGAGAAGAGTTTTTCATAACGTACCATTGCCGAAAAGCTTGGTATCAGTCAATCCGCAGTGATCGCAGCTCAAAAAAGACGAAATCTGACACCAAATATCAAGTCAGAGGTCGCAAAAAATTATTAACGGACTCAGATGCTCGACTAATGATATTGGTAATGAGGAGAAATAGGTTGCTAACACCAAAGCGTGCTTCTGAAGCGATTGAAAAAAATGTTAGCGAATGGACTGCTAGAAGAGCCCTATGTAAAATCGAATAGTCCTCATCCTTTATGAAAAACAAACCTGCTTTATCTGAAAATAAATGTAAAAGCTCGATGGAAATTTGCAAATAAAATCAAAAGCTGGACCATCGATGATTGGAAACGAGTTATTTGGTCGGATGAATCAAAATTTAATCGTTACCAATCAGATGGAAAGCTTTACTGCTGTCGTAGACCTGGGGAGCATTATGGTTTGGGGATGTTTTACTTGGTGGAACGTTGGTCCTCTGCATTTAATTGAGGGCATAATGCGCATAGAGGATTACCTAAGTATTTTGCAAACTCATCTTCCCAATTTTATTGACATATGCGCGTATCCCGAGAAAGAAATAGTTTTTCAACAAGATGGGGATCCAAAACATACAGCGCAAATTGTGAAGGAATGGATTGGAAAGTATAATTTTAAGCTAAGATATCTTTTTTATGTATACTTGGATTTTTAGTTGTGATCCCACAAAATTCCACAGTTATAAGTTATAAGACTGACTTTTACGGTAGTAAATGTGTTTAGTTTAACTGCGGAAATTTGCGGATATCTGAACTAACGTAAAAAGCCGACGACGTCTTACATTATTCAAGGTCAGCTCTGCGTTGCAAAACATCTTTTTGACGAAATGTGCTGTTGGGAATGGGAATTCAGGGTATAATGTTTTTGTGAAAATGTATGTAACAGGCAGAAGGAGACGTCGCAGACCCCATAAAGTATATATATTCCTGATCAGCACAAAAAAATAAGTTGATATAGACCTGTCCGTCTGTCCGTCCGTCCGTCCGTCCATGCGTCCGTCCGTCCGTCCGTCCGTATGAACGTCGAGATTTCGGAAACTACAAAAGCTAGAGAGCTGAAATTTTACATGAACATTCGTATCTTAGTTACGCAGTACAAGTTTATTTTGTTTTTTTCGATAACTCATCCCATTCCTTAATTATCGATTAAAAATCGAAAATTCGTTTACGTTTTTTAGGTTTTTTAAGCATAACTTCTACACCGTTTTAGCTAGAGACTTCATTTAGATAGATATTAAAGATACGCAGATTTTGTAATTTTCAGATTTTAGATGCCACACCCTCTTCGCCCCCAAATTAAAAAAAAATAAAAACGTATTTCAACTACTAGAGACTTGGCAAATGGACAAATTTGAATGCTATTAATATATTCTGAAAGTTTCATGAATATAGTCCATCTAGAAATGGAGTTATAGGCGTTCAAAGTACAGCCCATCCCACCCCCAACCATCGGAAGCAACTGCGCGGTTAGCAGAGCGCGCGTTTATACGTGTGTAAAGAAGAAGAATATTTATTTTTGTGCAGGGTTCAGGCTATCTCGTAGTCGAGCCGTCTCGACTAGAGCCTTTTTACTTGTTTGTGCTGTCTTCGTTGTTTATGGTTATGTTTGACTTTGCGAATTAATTTATTTACTATTTTTATTTAATTTATTTTGGAAAGTGAATTTGGCAGACAATTTTTATAGGTGTGTTTTTGAATGCATGTTTATCTTCAATCGTTGGTGCAAAGAAAGTGGAACAAAAGCAGCAAAAATAAAGATAATGATTCAAATGGTAAACGAAGAAATTGAAAAGAGAGGCTGCTACATTACCGACCTGGATGATCTGTCGAAAAAAATTGCGTACATATGTAAAGGAATAGTAACTTTTTGGGGAAAGTACGATCGTAAGAAATGTTCAGTGGTTCAATATCAAAGTGTTTGGCTGAATGAGAAGGAGTGTGCTCACAACATGTCCCATTCAACACCCAAAGCAACTGGTCGACCGAAAATAGATTTCGTCGAGTCTTCTAAGAGGACAAAACGTTGTAGAATTGCTGAGATAACAAAAACCGACAAATCTATTGCTTCTGCCCTACGTTCCTGCAATTCATCCCACCCAGCTGTTAATATACTAGATGATTTATTTTATGGATCTAAGTATAAGAGTCTGAAAAGTATACTTAATACGATCGAACTGCACTGAAAGAAAATAAAGAAAATATATATCGCTCACGCTTCAGTAATTGTTTCAAATCTATTAATTGTTGCTTTAAAATAGAATAAATCGTAGGAAATATATTTATGTATCAATTGGTTGAGTTCAGTAATCAACCTGTTGAATTTTATATTTTTTCTGTATTGATCAAAGAGTCTGGAACACAATTCGAGGAATAGCGCAAATAAAAATTTATTGAATATACTATGTAGCTGTTAAATAAAATATAACAGGAAATATATTTATAGATCAGTTGTTTATAGGATTTCAAAAGTAATCCATATGTTGAATTCTGCTTACAAATCAATGTCGTCTACTGGTTACAATTGAAGCAATAGCGCAACTATTAGATTATAATGTTTTTACTTTTATTCCAATGTAGATATGAATTAAAATATGTCGCATATTGAACGATAAAATAGGGTCTACAAGCAAAACAAAAAATTATGCATACTATATATAGTATATGTGTTATGTAAAAATATCTGATGCATATAATAGCGCATAAACTATGCAAGTTTATCATCCGCTAGACTGGGCCTACACGAGTCTCTCGTGTGACGGGGGCTGGTAAGTATCCCTTTCGGCCAGTCCATTCATTTTGCTATGCATTCCTGCTCACTCCCAGCCAGGTTAAGCAACGTCACAGAGTATCGTTGAACAGACGTTTGGTTTTCTTGAAGTTCGGATGGATGGGGCCGGGTAGCACGTGCGCCTTTAGAGCGCTTTTGCCGGGCTGCCGGTTCGCATCGTATGGCAGCTGAGGCGATAGCTTCAACTGTCGATAGTAGTCGCTTTTGGGATAGGCGCTGTTGCACTTCGTCATGATGCGCACTCGTTTGCTGCCGTTCTCCGATTGCGGCGTTCCACAAAATTTCAGCCGTTGTGATGAATGTTTGGGAGTCATTTGGCTAGCGAGCGGATTCATCACAAGCTTGCTGTTCTCTTGCTTCAATTGTGATTTGCGCGATGGCACAAAGTATTCTCGTTCACCATCCTTTAAGGGTTCGTCCCAACCGTTGCTTGTCTTCAAAGTCGACACAACTGCTTCAGATTTATTCTCTGCGGTAGATTCGTGCTCAGGTTGCGCTACTTTTGGTTGCTCAGTTGTCGGCTGTTTGGCCTGCTCCTTGGACTGTGTCTTAGGCTGCTGCTTGGATTCCTCCTCAGACTGCTCATTAGATTGTTGTTTGGATTTTTGTTTAGGCTTCTCTTCCTTCTTCTTAGTCACTTTCTTAATCTTTTTTAGGTTTTGTTTAGCTTCAGAAGTCGTAGTCGTATTCTCATCCACCTCTTCCACCACCCAGGCTTTGTTTATGCTCGAACGTACTTTCTCATTGCGCTTGACTTGTTTCTGTAGTTTGGGCGGCAGCGTTTTGTTGATGACGTCGTCAAAGTTGTCCTCATCTACCTCATCGAAGTTGATCGACTTGAGAAGACGTTTCCGCTGTGATTTACTTAGCTTTTTGAGACCGCGTCCTGTGCCAAAGTTTGACTCCTCAAACTCATCGGCGGCAATAATCTTCTGCTCCACGAGCTCTGCAAATGGTGTGCCCTCGGGCTTAGGCATGTTGCGCACGCCCAATGGGAATTCACCGCTTGCATATGTCTCAAAGATGTGGAGTAGCTTGCGAAGACCCTTGCGCCGCTTGCTGTTGTAGTCATGTGTGCGGAGCAGTGTTTGAAGCTCTTCCACCACACAGTCGGCATTCAGCGGAAGTTCTGGCATCAGGACATCTACGTTTCCTGCACGTGGATCGAGTGCGGGCGCTTCTTGTTGCTGCTGCTCCTCCTCATCATCCTCTTCCTCCTCATCGAAGCCAGAGTCCATTTTCTCAACATCGTCTATGGAGCTGCTGGGAAAACCCATCTCTTTCCATGCCTTGTATTTCTCGCTGTATTCTCGACCCAGTTCACTCTGATAGAGCAAGTGATAGAGAACTCGTGTCCGGCACTGCGCCACCAGTTTTGGATCCCGTTGGGTGCCCACATAGCGTACAAATGGGCGAAGGAATAGATTAACTTGTTCAGCGGTAATCTCCTCATTGGCAGCCTTGGCCAGCTCCTCAAAAAACACATCCATGTAGTGCATGGTGATGCCACGCGACTTTGGATGCTCCGCAAGCACCGACTGTTGCATGCTTTCGTTAAATGCGTCTATCAGATCTTTGGACCAATTACTCTTCTTGAGCAGACGCAGCATGTACCGCAACATACGACGAACAAGCATCAAGAATTTATCCATCCGCCACTGATCAATGCCAAACCACTCCTGGCACATTGTGCGCATAAATGCGCTGAAGTACGCCAAACTGCACGCCGTGTTGCCGCCGAAGCTGTCCACCATTTGAGCCAATTGCTCGGCCAGTTCCTCTTGAACAAGCGGCTTGTCCGACATCCATACGTTGTAGTACAGTCCTTTCCATATCCGCATGAAATCGTCCTCGGTGAAGGGAAACGAACTGGCTGCACGCAGCTGGAACCATTTTCGCAGTTTGCGTATCTGACGATTGCGCTTTGTTAAGTCATTACAGGCCAAGGCACGCACGATTTTCACCTCCTGCGCAATCACGAGCAACTCCTTTGGCACTTTGGCCTGCGACACACCATTATCATCTTCGCTTTCATTTCCTTTGTCAATGGCAGCCACCTGAGCGCTGCGCTTTATTGGCCGCTTTTTTGTGACCATAATTTATTAGTAACAAAACAAAAGGAACTTTTCTCAAATTCCTCCGGTATGTATTGAATGCGGTTGCTGCGAGAGAGGTGGGCGCACGTGTTGTGCGGCCTCACTGTAATCGATTGATATTTGAAGCTTCATTTACCGCCTTTTGCAACACTGGTCGACTTTTTAGTCGCTCAATATTGTAAATACCAAAAGGTTACATAGCGAAATCTCAACAGATAATTCAAATAAGATGTTCAATGAATCAACATATTATTTTTGATTAATATGATCACACATTTAATATTTTATTGTCCTTATTAACGTATTACTTTTTTTATTTACTCAACTTTATACTAAATGTTTTTAGGTATTGCATCAAATATCGCATATGACGCATGTGACGTACATAAACATCATCAATTCCGATGAGTTTCCGGTCGGAACCTTATATTTTCGATAACTATGTTCAATTCTAAAATTGTTAATTAAAATAAATTTGTTTTCTCAAAATAAAGAAATTACTGAATTGTCTTATTTATATACATCAGTTAAAATGTTTTTTTTTACTAACATTTACATGTATATTCTTTATATTTATAATGCTACCGGCTTTAAATACTAAATAAATAAAACGTTGCTGGGCATCACTTTTTACCAGCTGACATTCTAAGCAGCAGTTTTAACCAAATTGGCTTCAACAAGTTAACATTACTAAAATTTCATCATCAAAATGTCAGTGTTAACTGTAGAAAACTCTGAAGACTATCAGAAATACATTAATGCTGATAAAACAACTGTTGCACTGTTCGCTGCCGATTGGGCGGAGCAATGCGCTCAAGTTACCGACGTGCTCAACGAGCTGGCCAGCATTTTGGGTGATAAATTGCAATTCATTACGCTGGATGCAGAAAAATACCCAGAGATTTCAATGAAACATCAGGTAAGCTTTTGCGCATCTGTGACGTCACATAAGTTATCTGTATGAAACATATTTCCAGATCGAGGCAGTGCCGACAGTAATATTCTTCAATAAGGGCTCTGCTGTGGATCGTGTGGATGGTGTGGATGTTGCTGCCATCAGTAGCAAGTCCAAGAAGCTAGCGGAAAGCGCCAGCAGCGCTGCGGCAACTGGTCAAAGCCTGAAGGATCGTCTGACAGCGCTAATCAATAAGGCGCCGCTCATGATATTCATGAAGGGCGATCGAAATGCCCCACGCTGTGGCTTTTCCAAGCAGCTCATTGCAATTGTTAACGATACAAAGTAGGTAGTATTCCTAAATTTTTAGGCAATATTTAATTTAATTGCATTTACAGTTTACCGTATGAAACTTTTGACATTCTCTCTGACGAAGAGGTTCGTCAGGGTTTGAAAACTTTCTCAGACTGGCCAACATACCCGCAAGTGTATGTAAAAGGCGAACTTATCGGTGGTTTGGATATTATCAAGGAGCTTCTAGCTAACAACGAACTTGAAGCGACGCTTAAGGGCTAAACATTTCAAGTCACCCTCCCATTAGTCAAATGGCATCTGGAACAACAAACGCTTCTCACAAATTTACAATGTCAAAAAAGTTTATAAACAGAAATAAAAGAAAAGGCTTTTAATCTTTGAGGCTTTTTTAAATTACCGACTAATATTAGTTGACAGTAATTAAAATAACTGCCTTTAGAAAAATTGTTTAAGCGAATGCCGCATAATTCCATGCGTACCTTAACATTTACATTAGGCAACACTGCTACAATACATACATAAGTTGCTTGGCAGCACTGTAACCATAAAAATCAGCTGATTAGCGGCTTGCAATTATTTGCGAAAATCTAAAGTTACTGGAATATTAGTTTGTTTAAAAATGGCTGAATCCAATGCAGTTGCCACTGACGGCGAAGAAAAAAAGCTCTCAGACATTTTTTTAAGTGGCTGGAATCTCTATGACGAACTCGAGATAACCGAGCTACCTTTCAATGGTGCACCATTTCAGGTAAGAATCAGTCAGCCCAAGTACTCTACAAGCACTGACGAATATATGTATTTAATTTAGAATAAAGTAAAAGAAGCAATGGGTTATTTCGAACAAGCAACTGTCATTGTCAATCAAGTGGGCATGTTCAGTCCCAACGAACTGATTGACGAGGTATCTACGGAGTCGCTGCCCTTCATGCTCTTGCCATATTTCTTGGGCAAACTTACCACGAAAATAAACAATCCAAATGGTACGGAAGCCATAGAGCTGGGAGAAGTCTACTTTAGAGATCATCTGCAGCGTTGCCAAGAGTATGAGCTCTGTGAAGCGCCCAAGAGTAAGGCGCAACAAGACGGCAAAACGGATGCTGCGCAGCAGAAAAGCGAGCAACGCGAATTGATTGAGGCTGCATATAACCGGAATGATAAGATTGCACAGTATCGCAGGATGAAGGAAATTGATGAGTATATGTCTCGGATGCGCGATGCTGTCAAGAACAAGAAGGTTGATGAGGAAGTGCGACGGGAGTTCTTTTTGAAATATTTGGATAAGAGCATCATGGATGCCAAGCAGGAGTTGGACAGTCTGCGTATGATGAAGGAAATGGTTAAGATGCGCCTAACACGCATGCAAACCGGAGAGCAGAAGTCATTGGAAAATACTGTACCAGATCAGAAGGCGAATGCTCCTGACCATGGACATAAACATGGACATCACCATCATCATGATGGGGAACCGAAACCAAAGCCACTGCAGCCATTTATTATAACACGCAATGCAGCACAAAAGGCAGTCTTCGGCTTGGGCTATCCCAGTGTACCGATCATGACCGTCGATGAGTTTTACCAGCAACGCGTTGACGAAGGCATCTTTCCCGACGAACATAAAATGGCCAAGATAAATCAAGAGAAGGCCCTCGCTGCTGCACAAGATCCAAACGAGAAGGAAGACCAAGAAAACGCTGCCATAGAGCTTCAAGTGGAGGAAGATAATCCGGAGTATTTAGCACGTATGCGACGCATGGACGAGTACAAGGACGTGGTTCGTCGTGGGGATGGAAATCGTCATAATCGTAGTTAAACTACTAAATATACTCACTTTATATACATTAAACTAATCAAAATAAGTATTTTATATTTTTATATGGAACAATTTGAGTAAACATCTTCCACCCTTTAAATCAACAAAAAATTAAACTTAAAATCTACTGAAAAAATACAAAATATAAATTCATAATTCTCTGTAATAACTAAATAAATTATCTGTCAAACTACATCATCCATTCATATTGTAATGAGCATAGGAAACCCCACAACATTATTTTAGATAACTTAAAAGTAAGTTGTAATTGTGAACAAAAATATTTTTATTTCAGAGTTCCAACGTTTTTATAACTAACATTTAGTATTAATTAACTCTCAAGAGCATAAACTTGAAAAGAAATTCAAAAAATTTTAAAAAAATTGGATTTGATACAAATAAAAATGTACTTAACTATTCAATACTATTATAAATAATTTAAATGCAAATTATTCAGTGATTTCACTTTTTTATTAACTTTAACTTTTAAGTTCTTCGTACTATTGGTTACCATAATAAATAAATAATAAAACAACTCACTTTTTAAAAATTTTTCTTCGCGGCGATATTCATGAATTTCAACGTTTCAAACAATTAATTTATCGAGTGTAAAATAAATTGTTTTCGACCAATACCGATTTGATCATGAGCTTAGCTTCAAAAATCAACAATAAGCAAACATCTTAAAATTATTTTAACTTGAAATTACTTTAAACAAATTACTGAATAGCAAAATTAGTATTTTTACTTTATAACTAATTCGATTCAGTATTTTATAAGTATTTTTTTGTAAATGCAATCGGTCATACCACATCTAAACAGCAACCACCACCAGAAACAACAACAAAAAAAGGTCTAACAAATTGAAACTGAAGATAAGATAAGAGCACACAACGTTTTACTCCAAATTGCAATAGACCCAGCTGCCAGTGCACTCAGTTGCAACAGAACGCACAACGAAGCAACTTCTACAAGTGGAAACATCGATACCGTGCCACCCAACCACACGAGTAACAAAAGAAGTGCAAGCACAAGCATGTCGGTCATTGATTTTATAAAAGGCTTACCTATATACGACTCGAACAATTTCACACTGCTGAGCAACGATCATGGCATTAGAACATCGCAAAAACGCGCCTCCGTTTATTTGCCCACAGAGGACGCGCCCGACCAGGCGCAACTAATAGTGCTGGACAAACGGTGTGTGCTGCTCCGATATTTAACGCAGCAATGGGACAAAAAGACACTCCAGCGTAAGCGCGAGCATGGCAACGACGGCAACAGCAACAATACCAACAACACTCCAAATGGCAACAATAGCAAAAAGCGCCCACGCCTGGAGGCCAGTGAGCTCAACTAAGACACACCCGATTCTTGTTAAGTGCAACTACAACCATTAATATATAATAAATATCCCAAGCTAATAATAAATACGATGTAACATAACGGAACTGTCAGTGCGTTTGAATTCCAATTTGATATACATTATATTCCACTGAATAGCTTGAGTTTGTCCATTGGTATTTTTAATTCACAAAGCAAATTGGATTTGATTACTTTATTTAAAAGCTAGTTTAATGGTGTCCCAAGTCACTGGGATCTGGCTTGCCGTATTGCTTCTCCCACCAGGCAACAAATTCCTTCTTGCGTTGCTCACGCTTGGCAAAATACTCTGGATACTGTGCTTTCTCCAGCGGATGCCAGTAGTCGAGCACCCAATCCGGTGGGATGACCTCACGCTCATAGGCACATCCGCCAGGACTGTTAGCAACTGTAAATAAACAAATGTGTTTAATGATGCCAATATATATAAATGCTCTCACTTACAGTTTCGGGGCTGGTAATGCTTTGTCTCGAAGAGCTCCTTTTCACCGCAGGCTAGCAGACGCATGCCATCGGCTATATCCTTGGCTTTGTTCTCATCAAAACGTGCGCGCATTTGCACTGCGCGATAACGGTAAACATCGCTGGTGACCGATCAAAATATAAAGGAAGATACAGAATTTATTATATAATCAAACAGTTTACAATTGCAGAATTACGTCGAGTACTTACCGCCGATCATACCAGGCCTCCAGATTGCGCAGTGCGCGTTTATACAAGCTGCACACCTGGCGCTTGTGCGACACAATAGCCAAGGGAACTTGGGCCATGTCTAGTTGCTCAACCCGTATAAAATCTGTAACCCGTAGCTCGCAGCAAAACAACTGTCACATATTAGAACTGTCACAAGCTGTGTTGTAAAACAGAGTTGTATGATTTGCGTTTGCCAGCACTGTGTTGCAGTGATGCCAGACTACTGAATTTTTTAAATGTTTTATTTATTTTTTGTAATAAATTATATATCAACAAATATCAAGTAATTAAAAACTAATCATAATCAGCTGCAACTTAACTCATAACTTTTAATATACACTGAACAATATGCTCAGGTATTTTTAAGGGCTCTTCGGACAGATCCCCCGTCTGACTATCGTACATATATATCTCATTTACAACGCGATCCTCCTGGTCAGCATTTAATGAGGAAACCAACACCATTGAGCCCTCAGACAGCTCAGTTATTATTTGTTCGATATCGTGCTCATTCACTTCCTGCCCGCAACTGGAATTCTGCTCTGCCACTGGTGCGGGCGGATCCGAAATGAAATCAACAATATATGTTGCATCGGTTTCTGTGGAATATACCATCTCCCTGTTAGTGCCTATGTCGCTTGCACAGCTGTAGACACCATCTTCCAGATCGACAACAGCCTTTTCGCTTGCCACCTTGCCCTTGCCCTCACCGTGTCCCTCCTCCAGCAACGAGTTAAGCTCCTGCTGCAGTTGCTCAGCCTTGGTTTCTATCGGATCACTGCTTATTTGTTCTGTTTCAGCTTCTTTTTCTCTTTTGATCGCAGGAAATACGCGTAAGATATGAACTGGCACGGGCTGATCACTATCCGAACACTCCTCCTGTTGATTCGGATTCTGTTGCATCTTGTTCAGCACTTTCTGTTTTAACTTCTGCTTAACGTTTTGTTCCTGATGTTGCAGATGTATCTTCTGCTGCTGCTCTTGCTGCTGCTCCTGTAGCTTCTGCTGCTGATGTAGCTTCTGCTGCTGCTGAAGCTTCTGCTGCTGCTGTAGCTGCTCCTGTAGCTTATCCAGATTATTCTCTTGTTGCTGCACTTGACCCTGTTCCCGTTGCTCCTGATGATACTTCAAGGGTCGACGCTTGCGCTTTGCAGCTCCAATTTCGCCCTGGTTTTCCAGAGCTGATCGACGTTTAGCCAGCGCATGCTTGCCCAACTTTTCCTTTGTTACGTGCTCATTCTCGTAAACCAGATCCCCATCCGAGAGCGCGAGCGTAGCTTTGCTCTGTAGCGACTTAGTTCTCTGCTGCAAAGCAAAAAATTCAGTTTGGAGTAAACATAAAAGAGAAAACAAACCTTTTTCGGATGTTTAGCCTGAGCCGAAACGATTTTCTGCCATTCGCGATCTACCTCATGGCGCTCACGATCCTCTTCCTCGAGCTGATTCTTCAGATCTTGAATGTTAAAGGCCTTTGGGTAGAGCAACGCCTTATTGATGAGCGGTCCGTTGATGCGTTCCTCTCGCTTATACTTGAGCTTGAGGTCGCGTCGCGTGCGCTTCGGAAACATTTGACACATCAGCGAGAAGTCGGTGCCAATGATTTGTAGACTGCGGTAGAAGCGAATGGTGTCTTCCGATGTCCAGGTTGGCGTACGCTTGTGCCGCTTGTAGAATCCATTGTCGCCAGTTGTTTCATCCATCAGGATAAGCGACGAATTGGCCAAAACCTTGCGCGCCTCCACCTCGGCGGTGGTCTCAATCTCCAACGTCTTCTCGTCGATTATCATCTCTCCATTGGCGTCCAGTTTCAATTGCGGTACCGGCATGGCTGCTGTTGGTGCAGACAGTTCAGTCTTGGCCTCCAGCAGCTCTTCCGAGGTAGGCTTTGAGTCGTCCACGCTGCCTATGCTGCTGCCGTTCGCCTCCGCCTTGATGGTAGTCACCAGAGGCTTCTGCTCCATGGGATTGCTCTCAGGATTGTAAAAGATCATGTCAAACATTTTGAATGTGGACTTGTCAGGGATGCCCTTGTTAAATCGCGTCTCAAAATCTCGCTTTACATTGATGCGCTGCTGTGCCTGGGTCTGTGCCTTATCGCCCTCCCCTTTTCGCTGCTTTCCACTGCCACCGCCACCACCGCTGTCCGAGTAAACCGAGCAACTGGACTCCGTGCGTATGCGCCCCATGCCCGGACTCATGACTCCACCCGGAAAGTACTTCGGCGAAGCCTGAACCTGCTGCGGCGTACCGCCCCCACTCATTGACGAGCCGCTCAAGTAGCGCTCACGCCGCGTGGGCGTGCCCGGTGATGGATAGTCCCCATCTAGATCGGCCGCCAACGGCGAACCTACAAAACTGTTGCGCCGCTGCCCAAACACGGGAGTGGGCCGAAGACGCTGTCGCGCCTGTGCCTTGCTGGGCGACATGGGAAATCCACTGGCACCCTTCTGCAAATCCATTTGTATAACGTTGTCTTCCAAGTCCGAGTGAAAGACATCGTCCAACTGTCCGGCACTACTTGCCGCCGGCATTTTAAATGCAACTTCAGCTGCATCGTCCTCTGATTGCTCTTGCTTGGGCGACGGAATGGGAGGGAGTGGCTCCGGCTCAACCCGTGCCTCTGAATCGGCATCTTCTTTGCGCGGTTTGCGCTTGATTTGCGTAAGGTTGGCAGTTGCCTTAATGCGTTGCCGCCGTGACGACATGGCCTCACTTATTTAAATATGCGCTATTCATTTAATTGGCGAATGAAACTGTTTTGCGAAATTGCCGCAATAAGAACAATGGCAACAAATGTAGATGTGCAGCGCACGAGTTTTGACCAAAAAAGTGTTGCACAACGTCAACAAGAAACTGAATAAAAATTTAAACAGTATGCTGGCCAAGCAAAATTCGTTAGATCAAACAATTTTTTTTTGGAAAATTTACTTTAAAATTATTTGGTAAAAATTTATGTTCGAAATTTTGCAAGTTTGTGGCACAAAGCAGACGAATTTTTTTTGGATCAAATTTTATATGATATTTCGTAGTCTGAATATTTGATATTGGTAACAAGCACGATAATAATAAATCTATTGCTTGGATCAAAAATAATTCATATATGCACTGGTTAATTAAGTAATTTCGAAACGAGGAAGTTAGACTTATTTTTTGCTCATGCTGCAAAGCTACTCGAAAGAGAGCAGTTATCGAAATTGTTATCGGAACATTGAGCCAACCCCGCTTCAAAGTTGTTCTGCACAATTTGAGTGTTTTCCAGCACAGATTCTAGCAACAACAACAAATGCGAGTTGCAGGTTGCACGTTTTGAACGTAAAATGTGGGCGCCTTGATAACAAAGCAACGAGGAAAATCTGTACAACATAACAAATAAAATTGTCAACAATTAAAATCAAAACAAAAAAAGAAGACAATCAAAATTACACAAGTTGAAAACAAGGGCAACAAATGTGACAGGAGGTGTGTGTGTGTGTCAAAATTCGAAGCGGAGGAACAAACATCATAATAACAGTACAGCCGCTGCCGCTGTCCGATTGTTATGCAAGCAGCGCTGCAACCGCCACCTGAGCAGTGCAGCACAACAGCCGCAGCAGCAAGAACAATCAATTAGCCGGTCGCCATGCTGCTCAATCGTTTCGTTTCAGCCATAAAAAATCAATCGAGGGAAACCTTACGCGCCTGGACCTATCAATGCGAATCAATATTTGCGCAGCGCTCGCGCCGGCTGCAACAGCTGCTCACGTTCTATCAGAATGTTTATGGCACGCAAGGACTGAAACAGCTCTGGCGCGTCTATTATCGCAGTCAACTACAGCCTCCGCTGCGCGGCATTATGTTGAGTGCAGTAGGTATCATGGGCCTCAATATGAAGCGGCCCACGGCCGACGGCTTCGACTGGGGCAAAGAGCGGCTGTCGCTGGCGAATTTCGATTTGTGCCAGCGAGATATTGATTTCATAAATACGTTACCTGTGAACCAGCTCTGTGACCGCTGCAAGGCGAAGAAGATGAAGTACTGCTATTGCACGTTGGGCAATCAGCAATGCAAGAAGGGTGGCGTTGCTGTGTCTGCAGCCAATTCCGAGCAGAAGTCCGGCAAGGATGAGGCGAGTATAAGCAACTGTCACAAGTCATTTGACTACGAATCGCGTGCGCCTGTGGGCCAGATACGCATTCAGGCCCAGGAGGATCGCAACTGGGAGCCATATTTCAGCAAGGACGAGTTCAGCATCTGGCGGCGCGAGGAGCAATCGTCGCTCTACTCGTACAAGGTGTATGCTCGCTTTGATGATATTACGGCTGATGACTTCTTGCATGTACAAACGGATCTGGATTATCGCCGGCAATGGGACGATACGGCGCTCAGGCTGGAGCTAATCAGCGAAGATCCGGCGCCAAGCAGTAATTCGCATCTCATCTACTGGGAGATGCAGTGGCCGCGTCTGTTCGCCAACCGGGACTACGTATATTGTCGGCGTTACCACAAAGATGATACTAAAAAATTAATATTTATTTGCAGTCGCGCTGCCAAGCATAACACTTATCCAGCTATATCGGGGAAGGTGCGAGTTACCGATTACTGGAGCCTGATGGTCATTAAGCCATTTCGAGGCTTCCATGAGCCGGGATTGCACTTTGTGCTGACCTATTACGACGATCCGGGCATCCCGATTCCGCAGAACATCAAATCGTGGGTCACGCAAAAACAAATGCCCGAATTCCTTACCAAAATGTATGTGGCTACCAAGAACTATGCCTGCTCGCGAGCGATCAAGATGAAGGACATGTTCAATAGCTTTACCATAATCAACGACGAGTATACGGCGAACGAGCAACGCGGCAGCTGGCTGGGCAGCCTGAGTCGCCACAGACGCAAAGTCAAAAACGATTCGGAGGTCGATCGCTGACAACTGCGCCGAACTGCAGTTCCTCCTCCAGAGAGCAACTAACCAATAACAAATAGCAAAACAAATTTCAATAACACGAGAAAAAACCAAAAACCAATTGTAAGAAAACTACGGCACTACGAAACCAACAGCAATACAGCTCCTTATCACATCTTATGTTCTAATTCACATATTAGTATATTTACATATACACACGAAAAAAGAAAACGAAAATGAACAATTTATTGCCCTAAGCTCATCTAGTTTATAGAAATTAACAAATTATTTCATCATCCATGCAAATGTGCAATAAAATACCATTCGCAACTTGGAGGCATTTAAAATGTTGAATCTTCTGTGCCACACTAAAGAAATCAAATTTAGTTACAAATATGTACGGTATATATATATAGATGATTATATATATACATAAAAATTTAAACAAATATATTCACATGCTGATAAAGTCCACAAAATTGTCTTAATACAAATTACTGCAAAAGAACATGTGCATGTGCTTAAGGAGATGGCCTACAGTCGACAGTGCTCGGCTATCAGATGCCCTGTTATAGATATATATCTACCTATTATTATATATATAATATACCCAATCCCAAGACCATAATTTTAACAGATATACTCATTCCACCAATTGACCTTTACAAGTTACAGAATATTGCAATTTTCCACACCCCTAATTAGTATATATATTATTTGTGACTTATCTATAATGTAAAACTATAACTATTGGTACCCCACTTTGCGTTGATATATCTTTTTAATCTTGGGGTCAACTATATAAATTTAGAACTTCAAGTCTACAGTAACAATAGTGCTCAAAATATAACATAATTTATATAGTCAGATCTGATATGCCGTAAACCTAGTTTTTTCCGCAATGTTTTAGGAGCATAAGATAAAATCTCGCGTTTAATTTTGGGTTTGCACCAGATATTGTTTTAGCCTATTCACGCCCACAGTAGACGTAGATACATAGCCGCCATATATTTTTGATCCTACATTGTAAAAAATCGGAAACAAAAATTTCAACCTTTTAGTTCCTTAAGTGAGTTTCTGTCATAAAAATATATACTCGCTTTAACACTTTATCAGAAGAGGGTACAAACGAGTATATATTTCAAATTTCTAGCGGCGAAATAAGACGGACAGCAAGACAGACATTGAACAAAACTAATATACTCTTACCAATATATCAATGAGTATAACGATTTTGCTAAAATAAGTGATAAAAAAGCACATTTGTAGATAAATAGTTGTAAATCTAATTATCTAATTTAAATTACCTAATAATAGAAAATAATGCTAGTCGCCTCTATCTAAAACTATTGTGCTTCCTGTTGTAATAAGCAAATATCAAATTCCCTTTCGTTGTTAAGATTATATTCAAAAAGAAATCGACTTCAAATTCCATTGATATAATAGGTTCCGAAAGATATTGCCAATATTATTGCTATGCTGTCAGAGTTAATAACAAGTAGATAATAAATAGAAAAATCTGTAAGTTTAACTCTTGTGATCTAGAATAGTTACACACATATAATCTATATATTTCAGATTTACAGTGGAATTATACGAAGTACACTTATACACTACACAAAAAGTTAACTGAAGGCATAGGTTAACATTGGCATAGAACTAGAAGTTTATCGTTATCTTGAGTTGTTTAACATTAATTTCTTAAGAATCTACTTCCGGCATTCCGAAGCTTAGACACTCTTGCAAAATTGTTAGATGAAGATCAAAGTTATTTGAGACATTATAGACTAGTAAATACATAGGTTATTCAAATACTTTGCAAGAGTTGTGATAGATATCAAATGGAAATAGAAAATGAATGCGGATACGAGTTTTAGGAGATTCTATAATAGATTCTTCGGACAGATCACAGCTCACTATGCTCCTTGGGGCTAGGTGGATTCTTCATAAAGGCTATGAAATCATCGCTGTTTCGTCCGCCCTTGTAGTCTAGTTTAGTTTTGAGGTAGGAAAAGTATATAAAGGTGGGATAGCCGCGCACACTGTACTTGGCGCACAGGTCAACGTATTTAGTACAGTCGATGGCAACGAAAGCCACGCGCGGATCATCCTGCAACGCATTCGCGGCAGCTGTGAATTCTGGCTTTGTGTGCTTACAGTGTCCGCACCCTAGAAACCAAGAGAATTATACAAATCTTATCTCGTATGTATGCGAATCACTTACATGGAGCATAAAACATGACCAGCGCATGCTTCTTGCGCTTCAGGATCGAGCTAAAAGTTTCATCAGTCGGGAATATGACCTCAGTGCTTTCCTCCTCATCCTCCCAGTTTTTTTCTGGTGGTGGCGGTGGTGGCGGCTCTTTGGGATCACGCATAAAGTCAACTATTTTGGACGCCTCGCGCACATTCACATCGAACTTGTAAACACCATAGGAAAAGTATTTCACAGTCGGATAGCCTTTGACTTTGTATTTCTCGCCAATGGCAGACTCTTTTGTGGCATCCAGGGCAGCCAGCATGCCCGGCACATTCTTCTCTTTCATCTCGAGCGCCGCCTTTTCGTATTCGGGCTTCATGTTCTTGCAGTGACCACACCAGGGCGCATAGAACATGACCAGCACCGATTTCTCGTCCTTTAGAACCGGCTCAAATCCCTGCGTTGTCAGGTGGACAATCTCGGAATTTGTATCAGCCGACCAGTCTGCGTCCTTCGGCTTGGGCGTTGGTTTCACATTTGGGTTGAGCATGAAGGCCACCAACGCATCCTTGGTATTCTCGCCCTCATATGTGAAGCGCATTTTTCCATTCTCGAAGTAAATTAAGGTGGGAAAACCTGTAATAAAAACTATTATTAAGTTTATCCAAAGCAATATTAAAGTATAATTACCAGTTAAATTGAATAACTTGCGCACGGGAGCGTTCTCCTGTCGCTCTACATTCATGGCGGCCATCACATATCCGCCGTGAGTCTTCAGTTCGGTGGCTGCTTTGCTGTAGTCCGGCTTCATGCGTTTGCAGAAGCCGCACCAGGGCACGTGGAACATGACCAACATGGGTCGAATGTCTTTACGCAAATGTTTCGTAAACGAGGCTCCATCATTGAAGTGCAATACATCCGCTCCAGCGGGATCCTCTTCCCAGGGCAAATCACCGGTCGGATCGCGCATGAAGGTGATCATGGACTCGACTGTCAGTTGACGATCGTAGTCCTTGTGATACTCGCCGTCCTTATAGTGACGCAGTATATACGGCTTAGGCGCCACCTTAAGCTTCTTACACAGTTTCTTGCGCTCCTGATTGGAACAATCCACATAGAGCATTGTCCCTGTACCGCGAATCACATTTGAAGCTTCCCGGAACAATTTCAACTCGGCAGCAGCCTCTTTGGGGCTAGATACGTAAAGAGCAAGCACATTGTTTTTAGTGCGAAGCAGCTTCTTATAATCCTTGTAGTCCGCTATGTCTTCCTGCACAGCGGAAGTTTTCGATTTGGCGGCAACAAGTGCCACCAGCAGCAGAACCAACAGCATGAGCTGCATGGCACATTGACGGTTTGTCAACATTATGCTCTCACTTCAAACTTAATACGAGTCACTAGCTAATTTAACAATATATTTAGTATGTTTAACTAATATAAAAACTGCATTTTCTTTTATGTTTTTTCTTTCTAGACCAACAATCAGAAACTTAAAATGCCTATGAAGACGTCAGCGCTAGACGCAGCGTTGCCATACCACATTATTGTCTGTTGCCAAAAACTTAAATCTTAATGATTAGCAATAATGTTTATAAGCATTTAACGAGTAATTTTATATTAAAAATACACATATTATCTAAATTCATAATTTATTATTTAGAGAATATCTTGAACGAGTTCAAGTCTTCCGTTCGCATAAACGTGAACTTTGACAAATCGAATACAAAATGCAGCGCTGTCAAATATACGTGGCAGGTGGCAACACTAGTATACAACTCTGACACATTAACAAGAGGCGGAAGAAGAAGCAGCAGCAAGTTTTTTTACAATCTCGCCGCAGTGTATTATATTTTGGATTGGCTGTAGTAGGATACTATTGAACGCAAATCACTGTCAATCTAAAGATGCCCCTCAAACTGGACATCAAGCGTCGTCTGACGTCGCGCTCAGACCGCGTCAAGTGCGTTGATCTGCATCCGGCCGAGCCGTGGATGTTGTGCGCCCTATACAATGGCCACGTACACATCATGAATTACGAGAACCAGCAATTGGTCAAAGATTTCGAGGTGTGCGATGTGCCAGTGCGCTCCGCTCGCTTCGTGGCGCGTAAGAATTGGATAATTACGGGATCGGATGATATGCAAATACGCATCTTCAACTACAACACACTGGAGAAGGTTCATTCCTACGAGGCCCACTCGGACTATCTGCGCTGCATCGCCGTGCATCCCACACAGCCCCTGGTGCTGACCAGCAGCGGTATGTAGACCAGTTATCATCAATAACAAAAATCTGACATATCAAAAGATAATATTTCATAGTTTTCATACATATAAAATCATAAACAAACAAAGGCTTGACCTCCATTTGATTAGTTGAAGATTCGATTTTACTGGAAGAGCAATTGTCGAATCGATAGAATATATAATTAGTTTATTAATATTATTATTATTATTTTATCACCATTATATTATCATTATCTGATAAATATCTTTAGCAAATTGTCCACGTATCTTCAGATGTATATCTATATCTCCTAATTGATTTCACCATCTTGTTGTAGATGATATGCTTATCAAACTGTGGAACTGGGAAAAGTTGTGGGCCTGCCAGCGTGTCTTTGAGGGTCACACGCACTATGTCATGCAGATCGTCTTCAATCCTAAGGACAATAACACTTTCGCCTCTGCATCCTTGGATCGCACGGTTAAGGTGTGGCAGCTGGGCTCAAATTTTGCCAACTTTACGCTGGAGGGCCACGAGAAGGGCGTCAATTGCGTGGACTATTATCATGGCGGAGACAAGCCCTATTTGATTTCGGGTGCCGACGATCGCTTGGTCAAGATCTGGGACTATCAGAACAAGACCTGCGTCCAGACCCTCGAGGGACACGCACAAAACATTTCGGCCGTCTGCTTTCACCCGGAGCTGCCAATTCTGCTGACCGGTTCTGAGGATGGCACCGTCAGGATCTGGCATTCGGGCACCTACCGCCTGGAGACCTGTCTGAACTATGGTTTTGAGCGGGTGTGGACCATCGCCAGCATGCGCGGCACCAACAATGTAGCCCTGGGCTATGACGAGGGCTCCATCATCATCAAGGTCGGTCGCGAGGAACCGGCAATGTCCATGGACGTGGTGGGCGGCAAGATCATATGGGCCAAACATTCCGAAATGCAACAGGTTGAGTATCACAATAATTAAATATTTAACATTAACTAATTCCTGACGATCTGCAGGTCAATCTAAAAACCATTGCGGATGGCACCGAGATTAAGGATGGCGAACGTCTGCCCGTCGCCGTCAAGGACATGGGCGCCTGCGAGATATATCCGCAGACTATTGCACACAATCCAAATGGCCGCTTTGTGGTCGTCTGCGGCGATGGCGAATACATCATATACACGTCCATGGCGCTGCGCAACAAAGCCTTTGGCTCGGCCCAGGAGTTCGTTTGGGCGCTCGAGAGCAATGAGTACGCCATTCGCGAGAACAATGGCACCGTGCGTCTGTTCCGCAACTTCAAGGAGCGCAAGAGCTTCACGCCTGAGTACGGCGCCGAGAGCATCTATGGCGGTTACTACTTTGGCGTGAAGACCTCGTCGGGTCTGGCCTTCTACGATTGGGAGTCGCTGCAGTTGGTGCGACGTATCGAGGTGCAGCCACGTAACGTATTCTGGAACGACAGCGGCAGCCTCGTTTGCCTAGCCACCGATGACTCCTACTTCATACTGGCCGTGGACACTGCACTAATCGCCAATGCGCTGGAGACAAAGGAGGGACTGGAGGACGATGGCGTGGAAAGCGCTTTCAATGTGCTCGGTAAGCCGATGATGATTATGGATGTTACATTGTTTGTTTTTGATCATCTTTTGTTTTGCTAATGAAAATTTGAAAATGTGTAAATTTATTGATATTTTGCACTTTATATTCCAGGCGAAGTATCAGAATCGGTGAAAACTGGCCTCTGGGTGGGCGATTGCTTCATTTACACCAATTCCGTGAATCGCATCAACTACTATGTAGGCGGAGAGATCGTAACCATCTCGCATTTGGATCGCACCATGTACTTGCTGGGCTATGTGCCCAAGGACAATCGCTTGTATCTGGGCGACAAGGAACTGAATGTGATTAGCTTCTGCCTGCAGTTGTCCGTCCTGGAATACCAGACGGCCGTGATGCGTCGCGACTTTGAGCGTGCCGATCTAGTGCTGCCCACCATACCAAAGGAGCACCGCACACGAGTGGCCCACTTCCTGGAGAAGCAAGGCTTCAAGGAGCAGGCACTGCAGGTCTCCACCGATCCTGACCACAAATTCGACTTGGCTCTGCAAATTGGCGAACTAGAGATTGCCTTGAAGTTGGCGCGCGAGGCTGAAAACTCACAGAAGTGGTCGCAGCTAGCCGACGTGGCGTCGCGCAGGAATAACATGGCCTTGGTGAAGGAGTGCATGCAAAAGGCCAACGACTTTAGTGGCTTGCTGCTACTCTCCACTGCCTCGGGCGATGCACAGATGCTGGAGGAGGTGGGTGCCACCAGCTCGGCACAGGGTCGCCATAATATTGCATTCCTTTCCGCCTTTCTGCGCTCCGATG
The DNA here is from genome assembly GCA_035047405.1 of Drosophila stalkeri. NCBI lineage: Eukaryota > Metazoa > Arthropoda > Insecta > Diptera > Drosophilidae > Drosophila > Drosophila stalkeri. The sequence goes on along the minus strand of JAWNPR010000039.1, from coordinate 29,379,547 downwards.
TGGAGCGTTGCCTGGAGATTCTCATTGAGACAAATCGCCTGCCCGAGGCGGCCTTCTTTGCCCGTACATACTTGCCCAGCCAAATGTCGCGTGTGGTCGAACTCTGGCGCGAGGAGCTGGGCAAGGTGAACGAGAAGGCAGGCCAGTCGCTGGCCGATCCCACGCAGTATACTAATCTCTTTCCGGGCCTGGGCGATGCCCTGCGCGTAGAGCAATATCTGGCTGAGGAGCGAGCACGCAAAGCGCCAGCACGTCTAGCTGCACAGCTGCCATTGAATAGCGAGCGAAATCCACTTGAGGAGCTGAATGCAGCCGAGCAGCAAAGCGGCGGCTTACAACTGGAGAAGGAGAAGCCGGCCTTTGTGCCATCATCCTTGCCAGCAACAACAGCAGCCGCAGCAGTAAGCACACAGGTTGCCGCTGTCCCAGCAGCCAAAGCTGCTGTCGGCGATGATGATGAGGATGACGATGATGATTTAGATCTGGAGATTGATGGCATTACGTTGGACGACAACATAGATACGACAGATGTTAATCTGGATGATGACTTTCTGAGCGACGATTAGATGCGAAAGCTGTATTTGATAATATGCATTAGAAATATCGAAAATTCTTTTGTTGATTCAACAAAACGCTCCAAATATGGCGGAATCAATAACTACAATTTCCACATAAATCCACACACACCAACACACACACATATATACAACGCAGGCATTCACTTTTGATTTGATTGAACGAATGTTAACCGTGCATTAATTATACAAATTAAAAAAAAAATAATATATATATATATATGAATAATGTACAACAATTATGTAGCAAGAAGCACTTCCAATAATAATAAAAAAGAAAAAGAAATCGAAAATTTGAAATTTTATTTGGCGCGTTGCTTCCTCTTGTCGATTAACAATCGGATTTGGGGCAGAACAGCGTTGCCACAGGGCAATCTGTCAAATTAAGTAAATACGGCAACACAGAAGCATCACAAATACATATATACGTAGATATCGTGTGTGCGTCTGGATTTTGCTGTATTTTTTATTTAAGAATGAATTATTAATAAACAATTAATAAATTATTATTAAATAAAAAACAGCACAAAACCATCAACAAACCGTAAGTAGTGGCACGAACGGATCAGATGATTGCATCCGTAAATTGCGGTTGAATTTAATTAGAACTTATTGATTTTTCCGAGCAACGTTGCAATTATTTTGCAGATACACAAAGTCTTATTAATCACGTTAAATATGGAACCAAGCTACCATGTCCACGAACACCACCACCAGCACCAGCAGCAGCAACAACAACACCAGCAACAGCATCAACAACAGCAACATCAACAGCATCAGCAGCATATTTATGAACAGCAGATGCATCTGCAGCACCTCCACCAGCATCAGCACCTACAGCAGGAGCAACAACAGCAGCAGATGCCCATGCAAGCGGGCTTTGCGCCGCGCCGTCAATATGACAACATGGGTAACTCGCCTGCTGCCATTGCGGCTGCCTGTTTGTCCAATGGAGCTGCTGGCGGCGGAGGAGGTAGCGGTGGCGGTGGCGGGAACAGCTCGATGGGCAAGCCGGCGGCAATGCAACAGCGTCCGAAAATGAAAAAGGAGAAACAGCTGCAGGCGCTGCATCAGCATCAGCAACAGCAACATCTGTCGGAGCTGAGCGGCACAAGCAGCACCGGCATGCTGCCCGCAGAAGAGACGCTGAAGTTTGTCAACGACACGGATGCCAATGGGTTGGCCATGAAGACGCCCGTTAGCATACTGCAGGAGTTGCTTAGCCGGCGCGGCATTACGCCGGGCTACGAGCTGGTCCAGATCGAGGGGGCCATACACGAGCCCACGTTTCGGTTTCGGGTCTCGTTCAAAGACAAGGACACACCCTTCACAGCCATGGGTGCCGGACGCTCCAAAAAGGAGGCGAAGCACGCAGCCGCTCGCGCCCTGATTGATAAGCTCATCGGCGTACAGCTCGAGACACAGGGCAATTCAGCAGCCGCAGCCGCTGTTGGTTGCTCTATGGCGGGCAGTGGGGGCGATGGCAATGCCAATCTCACTGGCAGTGGCGAGTAATTATTTGTTGCAAAATTTGTCAATTGAAATCGTTTTTAATATGCAATTTTCGTTTATCTGATTTTCTTTTCGTTTTTCATTCATCTCCCTCCACCTCCTCCACTCTCTATCTCTCTCTCTCTCCATCAATAACAGCGGCGGCGACAAGATCGTGGGTAATCCCATTGGCTGGCTGCAGGAGATGTGCATGCAGCGTCGCTGGCCGCCGCCAACGTATGAGACGGAGACTGAGGTCGGCCTTCCGCACGAGCGTCTGTTCACGATCGCTTGCACCATACTGAACTACCATGAGGTTGGCAAGGGCAAGAGCAAGAAGATAGCCAAGCGGCTGGCCGCCCACAAGATGTGGACGCGTCTGCAGGAGACGCCCATCGATGCGGCCAAGATCAACGATAGCATCTGCGGCGAACTGGAGAGCGATGTGAGTAATTTATCGCTTGTAGATTCAACAGAGCAGCAGCAGCAGCAGCAGCCGCAGCAGCCGCCGCCGCCGCCGCCGCAGCAGCCGTTAGACCAGGCGACAAATGTAAAGCCGAGACGCTTCTACGAGCGCATCTCGCCGACTTTAAATATAACCGATATTTAGTGCTTATCACTATTCGACACTGTTTAACAAACTAGTAACTGTATTCTCTGTTGTCTGCAGTTTGACAATTCTTAATCGGCTTACTGAGCTTCCACATTCCTTTTTTTTTTGTTTGTTGACTTACATATATTTCCATTAGCTCCGGTGCTTAAAATGTAAATGTTTAGCCTTAACTGTTAAAACTTTGCAACTTAACTAACAATAACTACATATGCTTCCACAATTAGCCCATGCACCTTTAAGTTTAAGTCTTCTGCCTTTGAAGCTCATTTGAGAATAAAAATATGTTTTAGTTAAATTTTATTTTGAATTCCAGTGCAAGTGTGATTTTCTTTTATAAAATTCGTTTATAAATACTTAAATCTTAAATAATGTATGTATTTTTCGTTGCTTTGTAATATGATTTTTTTTTTTAAATTCATAGATAACTTTAAAGTTAATATATTTTTGCATGAGCTCAATAATTTTCATTGTTTTGCCTTTTCTAATTTCAATCAGCCTTAAATGAATTTAAGTTTGATATATTGCCAGATTTAGCAAATAAGATTTATATATTTGGTCAAACTATTTCAATGTATTATCAGAGATATATATTTTTTAAGTCCAAAAAATTGTTATATTTTGAAGCATTGTAAAGATTTTCTTAGTTTCGTCTGTAATTCCAAGCTAATTTAACAAATGAGTTTTGTATTTTGTTGTTGCATTGTAAAATGTTTAATTATTTCAAAATTTATATGTATTCATATATATTATTTCAGTTGAGGTTTTTAAATACTTTTGCCGCGCAGTTTTATTTGAAACACTTTGTTTCAGTTGAGTTTTGTTTGAATATGTATATTATGCACTTTTTTTCAATTATAAACAAACTATTTGTTTGCTGTTGCTTGTCTCTGTCAATTTGATTTGTTTGTTTGCTCATCTTGACCCATTTGTGATATATTTCAATTCACCATTGGCGAGAGTCTGTGCGTGATTAAATGGAAATGTTGCGCTCTTATTTGCAGGCCCGCATTAACGATCATTATTATGGTGATTTGAAAGATATCACTGTGCCGACACTGACCACGCTGCACAGCAATAAAGTGTCCCAGTTCCATAAGACATTGAAAAATGCGACGGGCAAAAAACTGCTTAAATTACAGGTAAATCAAAGAGAGGCTGTCGAATATAAATGCGAGTTGCTTCAATCTTCAATGGAAGACGAACTCGATATACAATGCATTTATCTCAATTATAATTATGATTATTGTTTTTCGTTTATTTTTATTATTGTTTTTTTTTTTTTCGTTTTCTATTGGTTTTTTTTTTTTTTTTTTTGCTTGCAGAAGACTTGCCTGAAGAACTCAAAGATTGACTACATCAAGCTGCTTTCAGATATTGCTGCCGAGAATCAGTTCGAGGTCACCTACGTGGATATAGAGGAGAGGACTTTTAGCAGCCAGTTTCAGTGCCTGGTGCAGTTGTCCACGTTGCCAGTCGGCGTCTGCCATGGAACTGGGTCAACGGCTACAGAGGCACAGCGACATGCCGCTCAGAATGCCCTAGAATACCTTAAGATAATGACCAAAAAGTAGGCAACAATAACTGAAATAGCAAAATCTGAACGCACATTACGACAGACGACGACGATATGGTGAATGATGATGGAAAATTGCATATGTCCTTAGAGCCAACTACTTCCTCCTCCCTCCTTTCTGTTAACCATGGTTTAAAGCAACAAGAACATTCAACATTGTATTTAATATTTATTGGCATTGATTGTTTTGGGCTTAGTTCCGATGGAGTTTATAGCTAATCTGTACTATTCGCAAATCGTAGATATTAAATACCTTGATACGAATTATCCACTAACGATTTTTGTCAATCTTGAGTGCGATGAGACCTAACTCGTAAGAACAATAAAGTAAATTAAAGACACATTCGCAACAGATGTTCAGGGAATGTTAAAGATATTGATATACCCACACACACACGCATACATCCATGCATACATGCATAGCTTACCTATCAATAAAATGTTGCGATCTACTTTTAAACGATCAATGACTAATTGATTTATATAAATTATACATAATTATATATTAGGCTTTTATATATAAATCTGAACTAATTGTGAAATGTTATTTTATGGACATTTAAAGTATAATTAATTTAAAGACTATTGTACAAATGAAAACGAAATGCGAAGAGGCGATCCAGTGAAAATCTAAAATTGTAATAAAAGTTGATTTAATAAAATGATAACACGAGCCAGCTGCAGTTGTCATTTTATATGAAATAGAAAGTTATTTATTTAAAGTACGCAATACTTAAACTATGCTAAACTATTCACTAATTGGCGTTGTATGTATATTATTTACATAGTAGCTGCTGCTGCTGCCGTTAACGTTGTCTATTTCTTCTTACGATCCTGCGTGCACTTAGGACAAAACCATTTGCCCTTCGGCTTCGTGGTTAGACCGACACAGGCAAAGTGGAACCACTCAATGGGGCACTGTAAGAGATACAAGAATAAAATTAAATAAATTTACATTAAATTGAATCTCAAATCTCACATCTGGATTATCGCAGCCAATCATCTCGCCATAGGACACTTGGTGGCACAGGCAATACGTTGGCTCGTTGGGATCCACAGGCATGTCCATGACGTCGCTGGGATGCGTAGCAGTCGTGTGAGAAGATTCCTTTTCCGAGTCATCAACATCCACGGCTTTCTGTAGGTTGTGAAACAATTGGAACCGAGTGTTAACAAACGCTTGTCAAGAGATTGGACTTGGAAATGATCATGCAAGCAGGTGAAATGTAAATGAAAGATGCAAAACTAAGCAATATATATAAGTAAAGAAATACACTTTACAGGGATATTAGATAGGGGTAATCCAACGTCCTCTTACTATACTATGTAGGCAAAACAACAAAATAATCATACAAAATAATATCAAACTAAATAGTTTTGAGGAAAGAAACAAATATGTACATAATGTTGATGAAGGATGATTTACCTTTTGTGCTGTCCCCTTGCGGGTTTCTTTTTCTTGATTTACCTTGGACTTTTTCTTTTTGCTACCTTGACCTGCACTGCTGCTAGCATTCAGATTAGCCCCGCTGCCACTGTTCGATTGATTTCCACGCCCAGTTTCCTCATCCGAGGAGGCTGGTCTTTTCTTTTTACCCGTCGCTTTGCCATCCTTGGTCTTTTTACGACCAGCCTCTGAAAATTATATAATAATTTATAGATGTCAAAAAACACTTTTTAGCAGACTACGTACTTTTGGCAACCGCTTCTTCGGACTTGGCCCGTGTTGAGGAGGCCTTCTCTTGGATCTCACCCTCGAAGCGGGCCAAGTCATTGTCAAGTCTTCGGATTTGTTTGTCCACCAGCTCATAGGTTTGTATGGCCAGCTGCACCTTATCATCGCTGTATTCCTTGGCCTTGCCAAATAACGCCTTAATGTCCTCCAGGCGCTCCTTGCGCTCCTCCTCGCTCATTGCCCCATTCTCCACTGATAGCTTGCGCATAAAGTCTTTTGCATGGCTGTCAATGCTCTTCATAGCCGTTTGCGCCCGATCGTCCAATTTTCTCATCAACTTAAAGTTCCGTTCTAGCTCGGTGGGCAGCGACTCCAAGCCTGTTGATAAACATTGTTTAAATCTCCTACAGCACTCTTATTTTAGTTTTATTCTTTTACTTACCATCTAAATAATTTTCTAAATATATAGCTGAAGACATTTTTTATGTTTGTAGTTTGCAATTTTTAATGTTTTTGCGTCTGTTTCAGTTTACTAACAAAAATCAAGCGTCTATTTACGATGAGCCATCAGCTGTTTTGCAGTGTACGTTCCGATTGTTATCGATATTCGTAGAATCGAAAACTATTGCGACTTCTATTCCTAAAACACTTATTTTAGTCCTTATGAGTTTGTATCTTATAATTCCAATGATTACAAATAAAAAGAAATATAAATATACCAATTACAACATAACACAAACTGAAAACAATACTGAATAAATTCAAAGAACTCAAATACAATTCATCTTAATACAATTAAAACAAATAAATTTGAAAATTATTGAAGGCACACTATGCTAGAAAGCTTAAATTAATTTATTATTGAAAGATAAAGGCGGATAAAGGACAAAATATCAAAATAATTCTTTGCCATTTTTGGTACATTTCACAAAATGTGTGTACCAATAATCGATAACTCTTCGTGTTATTACACGTTACACATATCTGATAACACAGCTGTTTTTTCTTTTTTGCGCTGGTCAACATTGTATCCAGTAGTTTACCAAGAAAAAAACACATAATGCAACAGAATAGCACAAAACTAGGATAAATTCTATGCAGACGATGTGCTGCTGCGCTTCAATATATTGAAGAAAACACTAGCTTAAGCCGACCGCAGCATGTATAAAAAATTCCGCAAAATGTTACCTGCGATGCGTCCGGTGCACTGGCTCGTACTGTCCTGCATCGCAGTTATCACCTGTTATTGGTTGCTGGAGATTCGATTGGATCGCGGTTCGTTGTATAATTGCGTTCTATTAAATTAAGCTGATATCCGTTTTATTGATTTGCACAGCCTTCAAGCCATTGACGAAACTTACTGTCCACAGTGGCAAGGAACAAGCAGCTCTCACTCGCACTATTCCCACCTTTGATGGCTTTGACTACGAGGAGCAATTGGTGGTGCTATACAACCGTGTGCCAAAGACTGGCTCAACCAGTTTCGTAAATATAGCCTACGACCTCTGTAAACAGAACAGATTCCACGTCTTGCATATTAATGTGACTGCAAATATGCATGTGCTATCGTTGCCAAATCAGGTGCGTAATCCACTTACCTTTAATGATAACACAAAACCAGGTTAAGTGTTTTATTACTTTACTAGATATCCTTTGTGCGAAATGTAACCAAGTGGCATGAAATGAAACCGGCTCTGTACCACGGACACATGGCATTTCTTGATTTCTCCAAGTACATTTTTCGAATACAATTTATCTCCTATATATCGTGACTATAGTTGTATCTCTTTTACAGATTTCAAATAGCACACAAGCCAATCTATATCAACCTGGTGCGTAAGCCACTTGATAGGCTTGTGTCCTATTACTATTTCTTGCGCTATGGCGACAATTATCGTCCGAATCTCGTGCGCAAGAAGGCGGGCAATAAAATTGTAAGCTATAAAAATATATATTTCTATATTAGTAAATATAAATACATCCATATTTATTGCAGACGTTCGATGAGTGCGTGGTTCAAAAGCAACCCGACTGTGATCCGAAAAATATGTGGCTGCAAATTCCATTCTTTTGTGGCCACGCTGCTGAGTGCTGGGAACCCGGCAGCGATTGGGCTTTAAAGCAAGCCAAACGCAATTTGGTCAACGAATATTTTCTAGTCGGCGTCACCGAGCAAATGTATGAATTTGTGGATCTGCTTGAGAGATCACTGCCAAGGTAAGTTGAAATAATTTGTCATTCATTAAAATCTACTTCACTTCCATTTTATTTGATACAGAATCTTCCAAGGTTTCCGTGAGCACTATCAAAACTCAAATAAATCTCATTTACGGGTGACCTCATCAAAGTTACCGCCCAACGAATCTACAATACAGACCATACAGAGATCAAAGATTTGGCAAATGGAAAACGAATTATACGAGTTTGCGCTGGAACAGTTTGAATTTACCAAGAAGAAGCTCATGCAGCCCGATAACAAGCATCTGCAGCAGTTTATGTACGAAAAAATACGACCAAAATGATTGTCCTGGAAGGTTAGCAAGGGCAAACACCGAACCAAACAGGACAAGTTACTGCCGAAGTAAAGGCTTAAGTATTGCAGGTTAAAACAGTTTATTTCTGTTTATATTTTTAGTTTCTTTTTTTTATGAAATATGTATATAGCTTTTCTAGATCTGATCTGTACTTAAAAGCAAACAAATTTGTGAAAGACACTAAGACTTTTTAGCATTGAATATCATTGACATATTGATTAATCTTTTATATTATCGCATATATAGTTAGTATAAGTCAGCCATACCATTAACACTCGATAACGCTTTCTTAGAGTTACGTAAGCAATATTTAGCAACAATTGTAACAATTTTTTAAAGCACAATATTATGCGTCTAGTAAATTGTACTCCATATATATATATATACACATTTATATGTATGTATTTAAGTATTGACAATACCAGATCTTGAACGAAACTACCAATTAGATACTTAAAGATAATATAACGTGTAAGTGTAATGATATTATTGGACTCTCGAAAAGTATGTATATCAGCTCTTAGCACATGTAACTGAGAAACTCATCATCAACTCAAATACATGTAAATTCATGTTATCCATATCAAGTTTTTCAACAATTGTCTGTAAGTTATTAGTGGCATGCAACTGGTAAATTGATTAGACCCGTCGATTGACCATCAGGTATAGCTACATATACTACGTACGAGTATATATCAATATATGTATATAGACATGCACGCAATGAGCTATAAATATTGGTTTTCTGAGTTTTGCATTTTGTTCCAAGTCGATTTCCTTTAAAATCGCAAAGCCGCTGAAGTCTATCGGCAACAGTCGGTGCGAAATTCCATTGAACTTTATAAGCTGACGTAGCACGCTGAATAGCCAATGCTGAATTGACTTGAAGACTATTTGTCTGTCTGCTGGACTGACGTTAAGGCACTTTGGGTGGGTAGCAGAAATCGATATCGAATTCGAATTATACATATTTCGGGCACATAAGCGCAATACTTAATTAATTGCCTGAGCTTGAACGAACGGGCAATGAGTTTGCATTATCGCCAGTTGTACAATTGAACGTCGACACGCAAAGTCGCCGTCGCTGAATCTTGTTACTTTTCGTATTTTAGATTTAAGTAGTTAATTATGAAGTGTGCAAAGCATTAAAACTAAAAAGTGGCTAATACAAAGTGCGAGTGCCAAGATTTCCAGCCCCAGCCAGCAATTGTATGAGATTAACAAACTGTTTTAAACTATATATATATATATATATATATATATATATATATATATATATATATATATATTATTTCTATATATGAATACATGAGTACATACATACGCATACATACAAACACAGTCGGCACTTAGATTGTAATTTAGTGTTCAAAAGTTCAACTATATTTAAGTCTAATGATTATAGAAGAAAACAATATCAAGCAGCATATAACAGCTTGATGTGAATAACTAAACACATATAATAATTTAAAAAGGCTTGGTTGCACTGATCTACAGAAATCTAGTAAAGTATCAAGCATATAACAGTTCTTTGACGCTCGTTGTACGTATATAATACTTTAAACAAGCCTGTAAAATAATATACAATGTATGTATGTATGTATGTACATCTAAATGTGCTTGAAATTAACCTTAACCCTGACGCAGTGTTTTTTTGCATTTCTCCATTATATGTCAACAACAACTAGAACAACAACAATGCGTTTCAACATTTCAAAGTAACCAACTGTATAACAGCCAACGAAGCATGCACTTTCCAACTTGCTGACACTTGCCATAATTAATCGCTTTGTGTTTTAGTTGTGTTTGTATGTACGTATGTATATATAGATGCATACATACATATATATAGTTATCTACACACACTTCTTAACTACCGCTCGGCTTAGCTCGTTACACATATGTGGGTATAAAGCTGTTGAATGAGCAGCCTTACATTTTCAGTACTTAAGTGTATGAAGACAGAGCTAGACCTGAGTTAAAGCTTAGTCTGAGATACAAAATTGAAGAAAAGTGAAGTACATCTGAAAGAGGAATACGCAATTAAAGGATAGCAAATCTTTGATCATTGGAATAATTAAGTTACCCGGTTATTTAATTAAGGTAAGTTTTTCATTTTGAAATACTGTTAATGCTATTACGGTTATCTGAGTCGTTGATGCGTGTACTTTTGAAGCACTATGTTTTGGTTTCGTTACACTTTTCGCGCCTTACTTTAGTTTTTGTGTGTTTCTTTTGTGCTTGCCCTTTGCCTGTCTAAGAGAGCAAATGCGAATATAACAGCGCGAGCGAGAGAGCAACATATGCAGTGCTTACAAGCACTGTTAAACGATGCTCGTTGTTCCTTTTGCATTTATTTTCGAAACGGTTCTTCTTGTTATTGCTTTTGTCGCTGTATGCGAAATTAAAACTAAACGAAAGCAGTGCGCGATGTGCATGCAGAGTTCAATAAACGTTTGGCATTGACACACATTCAGGTCAACAAAGTGAAGCAGTTCCTGTTCAAGTGCAACGGCAAATGCATTTATCGCTGTTTGTGCTGAGCAATCAACGTGAAATTTGTTTTTATTTAAATCAATATGGCAACTGCTACCAGCTGCCTACCTAGGACAACAGTAGCCGGCGACGCCCCCTCCAATGGCGTCTCTATTGATTCAGGTGAGGAAGCAGCTGTACAATCACAGACATGCATTTGTGTACGTATATACAAATATATGTATGTGTGTGTATGTGTGCACACATACATATATACACATTTGTTCGCACGCTTTTTTTTAACTTTTGTAATACCTTTTTGGCACGTAAGGTTAAAGCACTTTTTAGGTTGGACTTGGGCTTGCCCTTGTCCATGTACCTAACTAAATGAATACAATTTTTAATTGCATTTTATTTTCGCCAAGACTTCTGACCTCAGACTTGCTTGACATCTATCTCAACGATCAACGTGCGATTTGAAGGCCGTGGATTTTTTCCCTAAACCCGTTCTTTTTTCTCTGAATTTAAAAAGAGGGATATATATGGACTATAAAACATAGAAATTAAATTCTTAATGTATACTTTATTTTTTTAATTTTGCTTGATTCTATTATATTTATTTATTTTTTGCAAGTTTTGCAACAAATATTGAACTAAACATGTTACAAATTTTAATAACTTTAAAAAATATTTAATTCAGTTTTTTCCTCTATATATACAAATTTGCCAAGCTAAAAATATAATATTAAACTAAACTGTTTCTTTCGCAATTAATGTATATTTAAATTATTTTTTTAAATTTGCTTCTTTTTTTTTGCAAAACAATCGGCATTTAGACACAGGCTTGGGAGAATTGTAGGTTAAGCTTCGTTTTTTCTTAAAAGTTCTTAACTAAATCATTTTTGAATAAAATAAAAGCCGATCGCTCTTTTGTGTTGCACTTTAATGAGTTCAAGTTTGATTCAAAAGGCAAAATGAATAAAAATTTGAAATTTGACATAGTTGACATTAGTAGGGGAGCGTAGGCTGCAAAAAAAAAAACTGAACTAGTTCAGTTCAGCTTAGCTTTTTGTGCAGCCTACGCTCCCATACACATGACAACTTTTAATAGGTCATCTTTGATAACGAGTGTACAAGCATACATACATGCATACATATGTATGTACATGCATGAATATTTCAAATCATTATCGCATAGTAAACTCATTTGTAAACGCACTAATGAAACCGAGAGTCTGACGCCGAACAGCAACAAATAATGAATAGAAGAAGGTGTCACTCGTTGAGGCGCCTCGCACGTGTTGGCGTCGATTAGTCCAAAAAGCTGCCGAAACAAGTTGTTCCATGCCGAAACGTGTTGGCCATACACAATGGTTAATGGGAAATGTTGTCAAACAGGTGTAATTACTAGGTAATGGCTAATTGCCGTACATACGAGTATATAAATATGTATATACATATGTATCGCTAACATTGAACCGAAAGTACAATGTCTGAGGGTCACCCAGGCTTTTTCGCATTGTTAGTGAGCAAAGTGTTTCAAGTAGATGCTGGTGATGGTGCGGGAAAGACCATGCCCGTCATCAACAACAACGACAACAACAACGACAACAACAACAACAACAGCAGTAGCAAGAGCTGAGCGAACCGCAATGAAAACCAGCTTTCGATGGCATAATTTCATAAATGCATTATTAGCCTCTCTCTTGCTTGCATCTCTTAATGCGCTCTTTTTTGACTCTCTCACTCAGTTTGTCTCGTTTGCTCTCACGCACTCACTCACTCGCTTGCCCTTTCGCACTTGCTGGCACGTGAATGTCATGCTCAAGTTCAGCTTCAGTTTTGACACACTCATACACTCACACACACATACACGCACGCACATATGCACACGCATTCTCTCTGTTTCTCTCTCTCTGTTCGTCTCATTCAGTTTCCAGTTTGTGATTCTTGGCTTGGTATAAAATCTTCGTAACGTGCTTTTGGCCGCAACAGTTTCGTCTGCTCTTTCGGCTCCGTTACACGCGTCGTCGTCAGTTGCTTTGTCTTTGGCTTTATCACCGATTTTATTGCAGCTCCCAAAAAAACAAGTTTTACGTTTTTGGTCAAAGTTTTGTGTTGTGTTTGGCTGTGTGTACTATATAAATTATGCGATTATTTAGTTCATAGACCCATTAACTATTCATTCAATAAATTGCCATTTCTTGCAAAAACAAAACATGAAACTTCTCGAATAGCCCCATAATTTGCTATTGTTGTCTTAGCAGGCCTATTGAATTAGCTGCTGAGCACGCATAATGCGCAAAGTTAATCGGTTTACGATTTATTCAGATAATTCTAGTCATTCAAATCATCTAATTGTACAGATTCCCATCTGTAATTTAGCTTGAATATATCTTTAATGCGTAATTCCCATTGTCAATCAATTTCTTACTAGTTTCATATGCAATGAATCTACGGCTGCATTCTAGAATCTAGGCAGATTTGTTAAAGTTGAAATCATTCGATATCTAAGCTTTAATCATTGATGTGCGTAATTAAAAACTTGTTTCAAAAGATATTGAGTTGGAAATTAAATCAAGTAAAACGAGTTCAATTCAAGAATTTAGCTCAAGATTTTCATGGCAAATGCATTCTAATGTCAATGTTAGCGAAACGGCAAGCTAAAGATTAATATAGATATATCTAAAAAAAAAATCTATATATATATATATATAATCGTTATGCAGCATCCGTTATACAGCTTTCAATATTTGCATACCAAAGGCGAATGTCAAGGTTAAGGTTAGACTTAACAAAGGCGAAAGACAAACCGGAACGAATTCGGCCTGCATTGTGTGATTAAATGCAATTTAAATGAACCGATTCGCAAGCCGGTTGTCTATATTATAAATTAATTATTAAATTATTAAACTGCATAATCCGACATTTAGCAAATCAAACACAAAACAAACAAGAGAATTAATGCAGTATAAAGGCTAGCAAAGAAGAGAAGATTTAATTCAATTCAACTTAACAAAAGCTTAACAGCAACAGCAACAGCAAAAACAATAACAAAATGAGTAAGTAATTATTAAAAGATATATTATATACATATACATATTGTATATATAGTATTTTTTCTAATGGGGCCTTATATAAGCAAATAATTGAGTTTAGCTGTTCGACTGTTTGTTAGGGGATCAAAGCGCAGCTTCCATGTAAACACGCCTCGCGTTACGTGCACTAATTGTCATATAATACTCATCTCTATACCTCCCTCTCTCTCTCTCTCTCTCTCTCTTTTATAGGAGTGCCCACCATGTTGTCAGAGATCGAAGCTCTGCCCTCGATCAAACTGGGCGACTTTACGCTTCAGTTCGAACTGGGTGAAGCCTCAGCTGCTGCTAAAGAAGTTGCCGCTCGGGAGCTGCGCGAAACGCCCGAACGCCAGAAGCAGGCAACGCAGGAGCTGAAACGTTTGCTGGAGGGTAAGATATTTTTTTTAAATATCAGATAAAATGTTTGTTGTTAAAACTGTGTTTCCCAGAATATAAATCTATCTAGAACTGGGGAAATGCTTTTAGTTGATAAGTGAAAATCCCCATGCACATTGTAGAAAAAACTCTGACAGATTTGTTGCTCAAGAAATCATGATATATGTCGATATATATGACTATACTATGCACTAATAAGTGATTTATATAGTTAATATTTAAATTTATCATCTAATTATAGAGGATTAACTTGGAATATTTAACTATTCTAGTTTGGTTATGCTAAAGAAATAGAACGATTTATAAAAGACTTCCATATTATTTGTTCTCAATTCATAAAGATAGCAGTAAATTTAAAATTGTACTGCTTAGAATATAACCTACTCTCTGAGCACTAAAAGTGCTTGTTATTTTCGATCTAACAGTGAAAATCCCCTAAACATGCTGTATAAATTCTGAGCTTATGTATAATTATTATTTAAGAAAACATGAATAATCTATATATTCGACTGTACTGATAATACTCTCTAATAAGTGGATTATTTAATTAATAGATATATTTATAGAGCATTCCGTTTCAAAATAAGACGATTCCAGCTGAAAATGTTACAAAATATATTATATAGTTAGCATGATTTGTAAGCATGATTGTGTTTAAAGTGTAAGAATAGCAGAGAGCCTTACGTTCCATTAGTTAAATATAATATATTATGCAAAATATGTTGTAATATTCCATACTATACTTGCTGAATCTCTAAAGATCAGCATTACATAGAATATTGCTAAAGATTTTCAAGCAATTATATTGAAAAATATGTGTGAGTCTTTGATAATTAGAAGATAGACATTTATGTTTTTATTTTTTGATCAATTTAAAGAGATCAGCATTAGATGTAGTATTATTAATTACATTTTAAATTGTTAATAGTCTAGTAAAGGCCGATTTGCTGCCCGTTTTCCCTGCGAGCTCTTGATAAATTTAAGTTTGTTTCACATTTTACACAAATGTCATCTAGACATCGATTAGGTTAAGTGACCCGCACTTAAAAAGTCAGGTAGTATCATGTGGCTAATTATATAGTAAACCTCTTAACATTTTTTTTTCTAAATTACGTTCAGGCCAAAGTCGACTTCCTAGTGTGGTCGAACGACCCCTTCATTAGAGTAGCCAATACGATAATCAGTGAAGTAAACCTCGAGCTGAGTATAAATATGTATTCTCTAACACTAGGAGAGACATTTTCAATAGCTATAAGTATAATGGTCGCTAATTTAGCTAGAAAGGTCAACAGATCAACTTGGGAATCGTTGTCGTTGTCTGTTTAGAACCGAGACAATTGAGATAGCAAATAAATAATGTATAAATATATTTATATACATCTATATTGTCTCACTTATATCTCATTTCATATATAGCTGAAACCGATCTGTACTGCCCCAAGGACAATGAGGAGTGGCTCATACGCTTCCTGCGACCCTGCAAGTATTATCCAGAGAGCGCGCGGGATCTGGTAAGTTATTGGATCAT
The DNA here is from genome assembly GCA_035047405.1 of Drosophila stalkeri. NCBI lineage: Eukaryota > Metazoa > Arthropoda > Insecta > Diptera > Drosophilidae > Drosophila > Drosophila stalkeri. Next base: position 29,363,607 of record JAWNPR010000039.1, on the reverse strand, counting down.
TAAATTTCAACAATTCTCATTAAAGTATATTTACCATAAATGAACAGATCAAGCGCTACTACTCCTTCAAAGTGAAGCACTCGGATGTGTATAACAATCTGAAGCCCACAAGGGAGGCCAACATCTTCAAGCACAACATACTCACCGTGTTCCCCAATCGAGATCAGTGCGGACGCCGCATCTTATTGCTTGAGCTGGGCAGTAAGTGTTGAAATGTTTCTGACAGCTAGAGAAAGGCAGAGAAAGAGAGAGAGAGAGAGAGAGAGAGAGAGAGAGAGAGAGAGAGAGAGAGAGTTACTAATGCTGTTTTGTCCATTTCAGAACGCTGGAAGCACAAGCAGGTCACACTCGATGAGGTCTTCAAGGGTGCCGTCATTTTCCTGGAGGCCGCTATGCTGGAGCCGGAGACGCAGATTAATGGAGCCGTTGTCATTTTCGATATGGACGGCCTGAGTCTGCAGCAGACCTGGCAATTCACGCCGCCATTCGCCAAGCGCATTGTTGACTGGCTGCAGGATTCGGTGCCGCTGCGCATCAAGGCCATTCACATTGTGAATCAGCCGAAGATCTTCAATGTGGTCTTTGCGCTATTCAAGCCCTTCCTGCGCGAGAAGCTGCGCAGTCGCATCATTTTCCACGGCACCGATCGCGACTCTCTCCACAAATACATGTCGCCCAAGTGCCTGCCCTCCTGCTACGGCGGCATCCTGGAGCTGCCCCGCGTCGATGGCGATCAGTGGTACGAGCTGCTGCTGATGTGCGATGCCGAGTACGAGGCCATCAACTCGTATGGCTACAAGAAGAAGTGAATGGGTCCCAGCTAGCGAGCAGTGCGTGTACAGCAAGTGATATTCCCTCGTATACCCAAAACTCGATTAATACGCATTAACCATAACCATTAACCATACGCTTGTCCAGTCAACCAACCAACGCACGAGTCAGCCGTATGGTAGTAGTAGTGCTAGAGCCAATCAGTTTGCCTTAGTGTTAAGCGATCGATCCGATCATATCTGGCAGTAAGTGATACTAATAATCCACAATACATTTAACTGGGGGTAAGCCTAATTATAGTCTGTTATTACATTTATTACCTACATATTTAAATTTGTATAAATATATATATATGCTTAAAGCTGAAATGAAACACTCAGTGCAATGTTCACATAATTAATTCACTTTATTTCTCAGAGCTTCTTCAAGCGGCTAATTTACAATTAAGTTCTTCGCATAGACAAATCACGTATAAGTTCTTCGTTGGCTGGTTTATAAGTATTGGTATATAAGTTATTAGACTGTTATCTAGATTCTTAAACAATGCAAATATTTCTAATTTTAATATTATGGATTTGGTCTTTGTAGTAGTGTCGGATCATTTGATCATGAATATAACAGTTGTTGTCTTGTAATATCGGCTATATAAATATGAGTTATATATATATATATATATAGTTTGTATAACAGCTTAGCCTAAATGAATATTGTTTGTCTTAGGCTCTATGGTCAAGTTAATCGCTTCGCTCACAAGGCACAATTTGTACATACATCACTTGCGGTAGTACAGTTTAAGATGTGAGACTGTTATACGCTAATAACTGTCATATAACGAGACTCAATTAATTTCAACTTGTTTCCACTAAAGTGTGCTGTGTGAGTCTATTTCACTATCAGCAACTTGGCTGGAGGAATGCAATGAATGACTCTGGATAAGTCATAAAATAAGAGAGAGAGAGAGAGTACAGAGAGGGAGAGAGTGAGTGTGTGTGAGAGAGAGGGGAGGATACCGTAGCGAATATAAGCGTATTTATGGTCCCCGTCTCCACTTATAGCTGATAATTGGTCTTTGGCGCCTTGGGCGAACTGCGCAACTGTCCAAACAGATGACGCGTCATGGAGGAGGGCGAACGCATCGCAGCATCCGGCATGCGCCCATCATCATCATCCGCATCGACGACGTCAGCGGCCTTGCTCGCTCCACCGCCACCAGTGCAGCACTGGCGCCGCTGCATCAGTCGGATGGGCTGCGTTAAGTCGATAGTGTCGCCATGCTGGCGCTGCTCCGCCTCGGCGACACGCTCCATCGCCTTCCACTGTCGCAGGGCGAGCACAAAGGCGTCTGTAACATTTGTCGCCGTCTTCGAGGAGGTCTCAATGTGAGCGCTAATCCCATGCTCCGTGCACCACTGCTGCACATCCTCGTAGCTCACTTGCCTGCGCTCCGCGCGGATATCGTTCTGCGAACATGAAATGCATTAGCAATGACATCAGCATTCATCTCGTCGACTCAGGCTCACCTTGTTGCCGACCACAATGAAGGGGAATCTGTCCGCCTGGACATCCGCATAGTTGATGAACTCGTTGCGCCACAGTCGCAGGCCACGCAGGCTGTCCCGGTCGTCCAATGCGTAGCAGAGCAGGCACATGTCCGAGCCCCGATAGAAGGGCGTGCGCAATGCCCGGAAGCGCTCCTGACCAGCCGTGTCCCATATCTGAGAGAAAACACAATATGAGTGAAAGGAACAAGGTCACGGGAAGAACTCTATGAGTCAAACAGTTGGCAACAATTGCGTCATATGAATGACTGAAGGGAGATCCACAAAGCCCCAGACTACAAGCAAAGCAGGCTGATAACAAGGTGTGCTGATAACAAGGCTAAAAGCAAGTTCAGTCTAAAGACCTTACAAAAAGCAAGCAAACAAAAATGTGACACAGAAAAGACTGTTTCGATCGGGTATGCTCGACTAGAATACACACATTATGTTGAACCTGGGCATTCCCCAGCTTTTCAATATAGACTTATCAATTGTCTATACTATATAGTGGAAGATGTATTTGGAATGATAATAGAAAAATTTGACATTTGAGAGAGTCAACTATATATTTTTTGCTGATTTCCTATGAAGCTTAGGTTAAAGTTTATATACAGCCAATAAACAAATTAGAAGCTGTTAATAGCAATGGTTGTTGATAATATATATATTATATATCATTGGCTGATAATAGAAGAGAACGTGATTCGGATTTTTATACCCTGAACCCATTGAAAATGGGAATTCAGGGTATAATGGTTTTGTGAAAATGTATGTAACAGGAGGAGAAGGAGACGTCGCAGACCCCATAAAGTATATATATTCTTGATCAGCAAAAAAAAATAAGTTGATATAACCCTGTCCGTCTGTCGATCCGTCTAAACTACAAAAGCTAGAGAGCTGAAATTTTACATGAATACTCGTATCTTAGTTACGCAGTACGAGTTTATTTTTCGGAAATTCGTTAATTTTTTTACGTTTTTTGAGCGTAACTTCTACGCCGTTTGAGCTAGAGACTTCAAAGATATTATGGATACGCAGATTTTGTTATTTTCAGATTTTGGATGCCACGCCCCCTTCGCCTCCAAAAAAAAAAAAAACGCATTTAAAATACTAGAGACTTGTAAGCAAGTGCCGATGCTTGGGAATCAAATGTATATATACCGAAAGGTATTGCTCGTTGTATTCCTGCCAAGGATAATGGGTGATTCAGCAGACAATGCTGCTAAAGACAAAGAACTGGAAAATGAAAAAATAAAAGAAACTTTAGAATCAAATTCAAATTCAATTCATCAAGTTCATATTTCATGATTCGATTCTAGCTGGCTCCGGTTGGACAGTGATTTAGCGTCGTCAAGATGGCTCTGAAATCTTTAATCGAACTATGAAGGACTATAAATCGGGGTTCGGTAATTTTACTGGAGAGTTCTTTGTGGGGCTTGAGAAACTTTACTTAATGACAAAGTCTAAGCAACATTAACTTTATATTTATTTAAGGAATTATAAATATGAAGTTCGATATGTACGATGCAGTGACTTTTTTAGAGTCGGCGGAGAGGAGGTAAACTGTAAGATTATATCATTGGGTGACTATTCTGGAAATGCAGGTGATGGATTGATGCAAAGTCTCAATATGTAATTCTCAACACATGATCAAGATAACGATAATTCTTTGGCATAAGTTGCGCAAGAATTTTAAGGTTATCTTGTTGGTTTAACGCTTGCGGTCACAGGTAACTGTATAAATGAATATTTATGGAAATTCTTAAAAGTAACAAATATATTTATACCTATAGAGGCCTAAATGCAATATATGTAAAGGGTATAAAGGAGTTACCTGGTCTCATGGGGAATTCGAACCACTTCAATTTGTTCAAATGATGATTTGGGTGGAAGAATGATATTGTAATATTGTTCAGTTTATCAAAAATAAACAGAAAATGGCAAAACGAAGAAATTTGTTTTGTTATTTAAAGAGGAAGTAAGACCAATCAAGAAATTACTCGAGATGATGATGCAGAAAGAAACTGAATGAATATATCCTTGATCAGATAGGCATGCTAATTATAGATAAAAAATGTATATTATTTCGTTTTTACTAATGGCTATCGATAATAATCGATATTTTTAATTGCTATCAGCCATTTTTTAAAGATTTTATTTATTATTTTTTTTATTATATTAAATAACAAATATATAATATTATAAAATATGTTTCCTTTTTAATTTGAAAAATAATATAGTGGCTACAGTTATTTATTACTTAAATATATCTCTAAATTCTTCAACTAAAACTGATTATAGTCACAATGTAATTTCCAAAATAAAAAAAACTTTAATTAGTATAATTTTCATTTATATTTAAATTCGTCAATTAAATATAAAATAAAATAATTTTTTTCCAATTGATTTTAGCTTTCTTTTATTATCGAGTGACTACTGTACTTTATGATTTATACTAGTGTCGAGCAGTAGCAGCTAGTGTAATTGCTTTTAATCTAAAATATAAATGTGTGTGCACACAGTGGACCCTCGGTTAACGAACGCCTCGGATAACGAACATTTCACATAACGAACATATTTTTTGGGGATAAAAAGTTTCGCTTAACGAACAATTTTTATTTCCAATTTTAGCATTTTTTTATTTATTTTTATTTATTTATTTTTTTTTTTTGCTCTATTTTGCATGCAATTGGTTATTTTTTGGTTTCGCTTAACGAACAAGATAGTGGAACGAATTGTGTTCGTTAACCGAGGGTATATTATATTTATTTATTTATGTGCATGAGCATCCCCATTATCAATGCGAATCACGGAAGGGCAACTGCGAGTCGGCTTGCTTCGTGTTTAAGCCAAACTTAGCGAAGCGTTACGAAAACTGTTTACACTTTTGTGATTTTTATAAGCATAGAATAAAAACAATAATAATAAGTATGACTAATAAAATCTGCAGTTTTTTTAGGTAATTAGAAAAAATCTCTGGAATTTATTGATTGGCGCAATTAGTATTACCAATTCGAATTATTTAAATAACACTTTGGCCCAGTTTGCTTACTCATTTAATTGCAGCTCCCTCCCGGCCATGCGCTGAATATTTATAAGCTAAATGCGAAAGTTGTCGGACTGTGAAAATGTGAATTCAAATGGAAGCCGACAGCAAGAGGAGAAAATAACAACAAAACAAAACTGCATCAACAACAAACAAACAAGGGAATACCCCTGTTTTCCGACGGAAATGGGAAGAGCGAGAATGTAAGCAAATATGTACATATGTATATACATATGTATAAAAAAGACGCTCGCTTAGAATTTATAGCAAGGGTTTGCTCCATTATATTATATGTACACACAGACACACACACACACACACACACCACAAAAATATGACACAAGTCATCGCATTGTTTTTGTTGTTCTTATTGGACATTTTAACATGCTAAACGGTTGTACGTTAATTGAGCTTTGAATCAGTGTGCGTGTGTGTGCGACAGAATGAGTGAGGGCAGATAGAGCTGATACTGAGACAGATAGTACGCAGCTCAAGTGTCAGCGAAACAGTTAGTGCAAAACAAATACGCAAAAAGACAATAAAAGTAAAAGAAACGGCTAAGCTGAACGAATGAAAAACGAACACAATTCGACTTGAGCCTTGCAAAAGTAAAACCAACAGTTAACTTGAACGAGTTTGCATTCGAGTCGGAATCAAATTAGAAAAAGTAAAGGAAATGCGACTTGAGCCTTGCTGGACTCAGCATAAGCTGTTGTGACTCATCCAATTAGACTACCACTCCACCCACCTGTAGTGTGTACTTCTCGCCGTCCACAGCGATGTCCTTATTCATGAACTCCACGCCAATCGTGTGGAAATTGTTTTCCTCATACCGATTCGATACGAACCGTGTGAGCAGCGCAGACTTGCCCACTCCTCCGTCGCCCAGTATGACGACCTTCAGCAGTTTAGATTTTTGCGGTGGGCGCATGTTTGTCATTTTGTGTTGTTTTTTATTTATCAGTTGACTGCCTCAATAATTACTAAATTGTTGTAAAAACTGCGCAGCTAACAATTTTTTTCCTTTTTATTTACAATAGTCATGTGGCGCTTTTTGGTGTCATTAATCACGATATTCGTTATAGCAATTAAATGTTTTGTTTTTTTTTTTTTTTTTTTAATAATGCATAATGTATAACGTACTCGCGTGCACTTTGAAAAGGCTAAACAATTAAACGATCAAACAGATTGAACACTCAAAGCACCCGCGCCGTTACGCGCCGCAACTTATTGGACCAACAGCCAGCTGTCAAATGGCTTAGCGGGTAGAAATGAACGTGTTCGCGGAACTAGTGTGCTGTTAAAAATGTAAACAAATGTTAATTGAGAATAGGATGGTGAGTTGAACATTGCTGTTAAAGAACTCATTAGAGACTCAAAGTTAACTCAAGGGATAATATGAGCAACAACTTCATAAAAAAGGTTTAGAGCTAAAAAAATTATTAATGCCCTTATATTTTGCGATTTGAAAATCTATATATTACTTGCAATCAACTGAACGGCACGTTTTTATTTATTTAATGGTTTTAAACAACAATGGCAAATTTGCTCCACTTTCATACAAATATCAACGCGCGCACAATATATATATGAATATAGATTGCAGAACACCACAGAACACGGAAATATTTACAGTATTTATTTGTATATAATGACTAGTTGTTGCATAGAAAGTTTGCTTTTATTAAATAAATGACAATTACTAAAAGAATTGTATAAATATTTAACATATAGTAAACAAATAGCGCTTAAGCGTATTTAAAAATGTTGTTAGAAAGGATGTTAAATAACATTTTGTACGCTTTATACAGTAAACAAGAATGTTAAAGTAATGTTGGACACCCTTTAACATCTTTATACGCTCGATCAAAGCGTGTTTAATTAAGAAACATAAATATTAATATATTACAATAATGTTAATAGATATTTGCCGTTTTATTACAGTCTACACACATTATAAACCATTCTCAGCAAGAATGTAAGGTATAGGAATTAATGGTCGGCAAAATGTTATCCATTGGCTTCAAATGTTGTTGCCCTATATAATAAATACACTAGGTAATTGAGGGCTTTCCTTCAGCCCTTGATAACGGCAATGGGGCGCATTTTGATGCACTTCTTGCTGATGCCGGCGGCATGGCAGGTGTCCACGACGTCGGTGACATCCTTGTATGCCTCTGGTGCCTCCTCCATGACTAGTTTGGGGCTAGCAACGCGTATGGCAATGCCCAGTTGATCCAGCTTGTCCAGCACCTCTTTGTAGTCCAGATTGCGACGCGACTTGGCGCGGGACAAGGCGCGACCCTGTTCAATATATAATATTATAATATTATTATTGTTTATTATTCAAGAATAAGATCTTACGGCGCCATGACAGGTGCTGCCAAAGGTTTCCTGCATGCCGCGCTCGGTGCCGGTCAGGACGTAGCTGCAGGTGCCCATGGTGCCGCCAACTAGCACAGGTTGCCCGGTCAGCTGGTAGTCCACTGGTATCAGTGGATGGTGAGGAGGGAAGGCGCGCGTGGAACCCTTGCGATGAACCAGCAGCTTGCGTTCCTTGCCGTCTACTATGTGGTTCTCCACTTTGGCGATGTTGTGCGATACATCGTATATGACATGCATATCCAGATCGTCGGGCGTCGTCTTGAACATCTTAGCGAACGCCTGGCGCGTGAGGAAGGTCATCGAGCTGCGATTCACCCAGGCAAAATTGGCCGCAGCTGCCATGGCCTTCAGGTAATTCTGACCCTCGTCCGAACTAATGCGGGCGCAGGCCAATTGGCGGTCATTCGTCTCGATCTTGTCGCGCTTCATGGCCTTCTCCATTTCGACGAGGGCATCTGTGGCTACCTGATGGCCGAAGCCACGACTGCCCGAGTGTATCATGACCACCACCTGGCCCTTCTCTTCAATGCCCATCTTTGAGGCGCTCCACTTGTCGTAGATCTCGTCCACCACCTGAATCTCGGCGTAGTGATTGCCGGCGCCCAGGGTTCCCAGTTGTGGCAGGCCGCGCTTCTTCGCTCGCATGCTCACCTTGGCCGGATCGGCGTTCAGCATGCGACCATACTCCTCGCAGTGCTCCTTATCCTCGGCCCAGACGTAGCCCTCGCGCAGCGACCAGTCCATGCCCATTTCCAGGGCTTCTTCTAAGTCACGCGCATTCATCGGTATAATGCCTTTGGAGCCTACGCCAACGGGGATGTGATCGAAGAGCGATTGCGCCAACTGCTCTTTCAGTGGCTGCACGTCTTTCTCAAACAAATTCGTGCGCAGCAGACGGACTCCGCAATTGATATCGAAGCCGACGCCACCAGGGCTGACCACTGACAGCGGATCGTCCATATCAAAGGCAGCCATGTTGCCGATGGCAAAGCCATACCCCGAATGAATGTCCGGCAGGCCAATGGAACGTCCCACAATGCCCGGCATTGCAGCCACATTTGCAATCTGCTTGACGCCTGGCAGGAACCCACCAACAGCACCTGGTCGGCAGGAGTTCTTCAGCTCCTCCAGCATGAGTTGCTCCAGGCGGCTGTTCACGTAGAAGACACCCTCCACATTCATGTTGGGCTGGAAGCCCTTTTTGATGCGCCAGCAGTGATCATTTATCTTCTCCAAATATTTCAGCTCCTCAACATAGGGTCTGACCACCATTTTGAACAGTAACTGGGCGACGTTTCTGAAGTCTATGTATTTCGCAAGTTGCTGCTTTTACCTTTTTAATAACTAAATTAATAAATTTCGCCACAAATTGCAATGAAATCAACCGGCAAATGACAAATGTATCCCATTAACAGCTGAGGCCACCCAAATATTAACAGTTGCTGAAAGTTTAAGTTTACACAGTTGCTTTTTAATTACTATCGACTGCCACCACAAGACATAAATAATCGATATGCAGTCGACGAGTGTAAATATTTGAAATTTGATGGTTTATCAATAAATGTATATAAATTCTCAATCATCAAGATTTACATATTCGCCGTTTTGAAGGCACACTGGTCCGCGTTCAATTTCATTAATCTTGAATACGGCGATCATCATATGTGGAAATACTTTGCTGATTGTCATGACGTCTACAAGTACCGTTCCGATTAGCCAAAAAACTTTGAGGATATGCACCCGATAAAGCGCCATCGTGTCCAGTCCTTCCACATCCTTGCTTCTTAGCGCCAGCATCTTTAACTGCATTGCCGATGCCAATACTAGCGTCAATCGATCTGAGTCCTCAACGTCGCAGCTACTTAAATCCAATTCCACCAGCGAGGGAGCCACCAGTTGGATCGCGTTTAAATAGTCGCTCGTTAACTTAACATTTTCTATTTTGAGTGACATGAGACGGCCGCTCTCCTTGGAGCCTTCGCAAAGGGGTTGCAGAATGGGCAACACAAGCTCCTGCTTTACAGAATAGCCCACATTTATGTCGAGAAATCGAATGTATTTGCCGAGTGTTTGAAGTTGGTTTCTGTTGTATTCGGGAGGAGAACGCATCGTAAATGAAAAACTACGATAATTGCGGAGTTCCTGTTCGATGGCATTGTTGATCCGAGGATGAAGTTTTCCTAATAGATCCAATAACTGACCCAGTGTAAGACGTTTAAATATATTCGCCAAACAATAGTCGTTCAGGTCCAGCAGCGACGTAGTGGTAGGAGCCATATTGACTGTTTTCTGAAATGAGCAAATTCAAATTTATCAAAAATTATCAAAAGGGTGCGCATGTTATCGATAGTCTATCAGCTGTTGGGCCGTGTGTGCATGTGTGTATGTATTGTTTATGTCTGTGCTGTCTACGTGTTTGTGGTCGACGCCGCTCCAAAATTAAAGTGAATCATATAAAACTCGTCTCCAACTTACGCGACTCGCGAGTAGCGCTCACTGCCGTTTCAGCAAAAATATTTTCAATTCCAAACGCGAACGCGACGGATAAAACTTCGACCAGTCGCTGTCGACTCCAAACTGCTGTGTGGTTTTTATTGTTGTTGTTGTCGCATTGTCGCGTTACAGGAAAAAAACTGTTTGCGTGGATCAAAAATTCAAGTCAATTATCTACATATATTTGTGCGTCGCTTTAAATACTCCGATTGGAATATACACCGTCTAAGTGTGTATCAGGCGTGGCACTTACGGACGGGTATTCGCATAACCCAATTGGAGAATTGGTTACACACACATACACATACGCACACAAATACGTGAAGTTTGCCTGAACCAGAACAACGGAAACAGCGAAATGGATGATTTAGGTGAGTGCATACAGATACTTCCCATTGAATGCCACCCTGTATTTTAGACAGGGTGCGACAGCAATAATGTTGCTTAATGCTTTTGCTGCTGCTTCGACTTCAAGGTCAATTGCTGTTGGCGGTAGAAGCATACATAGTTAATTAGCATTCAAAGTCTACAGTTGTTGGCAATGGCCGGTAGATGGTGATAAAATATTACTACGAATTGCTCTGACAATTTCAGCTAAGAATATGATTCTTATCTTATTTGCCTGCCTGGTTAATCATGTGTATGATTAGCACAGTTGCCGTATCAGTCATTGCCTAGTTCAAATGTACGTAACATGCACACACATATGTACATACATACATACATAACATGTATATGTATAAAAATGATCGTTTTAATGTATAGTATATGTATGTATGTATGTATGTATTCTAATCTTATCGCTGCTTATGAATTCTTAAGATCCTCGCCATTGCATTTTTTGCGATTTTATGATTTATACGCATTCTTCGAAATCAAAAGCGACGCTGCAATCATTCACATACAATCAGATTCAAATGATTAACACTCAGAATGGAGTTTGCTGTACAACGCAGGTATTGTAAATGACATACGTTCATTGGGGCAGTCACTTTTGAAATGGGTTTGCCATTTATTTGCTTGTGTATGTATTTCTTTCCACTCACATACACACAAGCACGCATACACACATTTTTAGTCATCATCAGCCGAACTTCATGTATCGTCATTTCGATGTTCGCAGCTGCCCTTGTTGCTGCTATTTGTTCTTCTTACTTTATTTTCTTTATGACACAATTTCTCGGCTGTTTACTGCCTGTTGCGCTTGTTGTTAATGTCTTTTGATAAACTCACGCACACATACAAGTGTGAACACATTCCTAAGAGTTGACTAAAGGCCACTCATACTCATTGTGTGGAAAATCGACTAAGTTGACAGCTCAGTGGAAGTCTACAGCTTAAACGCAGCTGATTGCACGCTACCCACGCACAGTGGTGCACTTATCTGCAAAATGAAAGCACAAATTTCATTCATCATATGAACGGCATCAAAAGCGGTGCACTGTCTAGCCTCTATTTGAGTGGAGTGTGCCCACTTTATTGATTACTCCCATCAAAGAGGCTGCCCACTCACCACACGCAATGTCTGGGTCTGGGAGTCGGGTTGCGTGTGTGCAACAACGTTGTTGATGTGTCTGATCATCATAATGTTGTTTTTAGCGGATGTTGCAATTCATCGTTGTGCAGATAACTGTGGTGTTAGTAGAATGTTTTTTGTGCATCACATATAAATCTGACTCAATCTGACAATAGAAGCCATATTAAAAGTAGCTGAGATGACAGGTCGAAGATTAGTTGTCATGATTCGACATTTGTTTTTACATACCGCGAATGAAAAATTAATGCGCTCTTCTATGAATACTGAGATCGCCTGACAATCTTTGTCTGTTTTGCTGCAAATTCCTTCTTTTGCCTTATGCCTCCCACTTGCGGCTTTCGTTTTGCGGTTTTGTTGCTGTCGATCAGTGCTGTCTACTTAGCAATTTGTTTGCTAGATCTGCCAACTTAAGAAAAAGAAGTCGTAACTTTTTATTTTAATATGCTATTACTATCAATAGATTCTCAAGATTGCACTGATTCAACGTGAGCTTCTGTTGTTTTTAAATATATAGTTTAGGGTTTCTTAAAATTCATACATATGTATTATGTTGAAAATGAAAGTTTTAATTGCTTAGTGCAAGTTAGTTGGCAATTTTCACATTAATTTTTAGCTATTTTTAGCAATTTTTCTTCCCAAATCTAGCAATTTTCTTAGGAGATTCAGGCTGCACTGCTGTCGCTGCGACATTGTCGTCATAACCTCATCATCACGACTTGGAGCGACCGCAGTCAGACGAGCGTTGGCAGCGGAGTGAAACAAATGAGATGAGCAACTTTTCGTTTGTTTATTTGACCTCTCTTGTTCACTCTCTCTCTCTCTCTCTCTCTCTTTCTGTCTGACTCTGGCTCTCTTGTTAAACTCTCTCAAAAATGCGCATGGCGCTCATGAGAGCAGCATTGCGTTTGTTTTTGGTGAAGCTTCATTGCTGCTGCGTTTGTGTTTCCATTTCATGTTCCGTTATCGTGCACAAGCGCCAAGTTCTATTTCAGTTGTTTGCGACGCTTTTGCTTAGACACGACTCAGAGCGACGCGATGCGCGTGTTTCATTCGGTTTTGCTCGGATTCAGCGTTCACGAATAAACAATAACAAATTTGTAGACATTTGGACAAAGTGCAACACATAAAAAATGATAATAAATAAATAAATTAATGAATATGATTCTATTTAAACACAGTGCTTGGTGGAATCGAGCAATCGATAACAGCAAAAAGTGTCAATAAAATATAATAGATCAAGTGCTCAATGTGAATCAAAATACGTTAAAAAAAAACGAACAAACTAGCAGCAAAAAAGTCAATGAAAAATCGGTGGGTTTTCCGACATCAGATGGCATAGCGTGGGAAAATTATTTACTTAGGCTGAAGTATTTCATAGCTAAGGTAGATAAACTTAATATGGCTGGCTAAAAAGATAATACAACGTACGGAGATAAACCTCGGCTGCGATAAAACAGGAATTTCAGTAGTCCAATAGATAACAAAAAAAAAAAAAAAAAAAAAAAAACCTGCTTAAGAGACGCAAATTTGTTCGCACAGTAGATTAATGGTCCCACTGTCACCCAGCAAATCCCCTGAACATTTCGCTAAAATCTATGCAGAGCTTTTAGAATTTAAATTTAAACTAATTATGAAGCTAATTTTTAAGAAATCGAATAAACAACTAAATAAAGAACAAGATGAAAAACGAGAAATATGCCTAAATGTGACAAGAGATGGAAATTTGGCTAGCGCCATTAATTTTAAACATGCCCGACAATCGGATTATATTATATACATATGTATTAAAAAAAAAAAAAAAGAAAAAAATCGAGACTAATGCCGTGGGCGTTGAGTGGGAAACTTTGTTAATTTGACTGGAAAATGTGTGGAAGACAATAATAAAAGTAGAGCAATGATGGCTTTCACTGATATTAATTTATGATCATTTATTATAGAGTGGAAATACCATTCATAAAGGCTAATCACATGTGCATTGTGAAACTGCTTATACCCTATGTTAGGGTATACCATGTAACAGCAATTACAAACGATGGAAATTATGAATGTACGACACTTTACACACGTATTTTTCAAGCACTTGAAATAAATTGTAAACAAAGTCGCTTTCATTACATTCAACAATTGGTTACATATGCATATATAAATATATATGTACATATATTTTGTTTTAGGGGCATTTGTGGATCATCTCGCTTCTCGTATGCATTTGATGCACTTATTGGAATTGCTTTCGATTTGCCGCCAAACCGAATTCCAATTAGTTACAAACAATATCTCTGTATCTCTCGAGTGCCACACAGACACTCACACACACACACACACACACACACACACACACACACACACACACACACACACACACACACACACACACACACACACACACACACACACACACACACACACACACACACACACACATAGTCGCTTGTTTATGGCTCTCCCACTACCACTCTGCCTCTCTTTGACATGGCTCCCCTTCGCCCACGCCCATGCCCATGACAGACTCAGATCATATGTTTGTGCAAAGCATTAGTCGCACTAAACTGAACGCAATGAAATAGAGGGAAGTTAGCACCTTTTTGGTGGGCATAGGAAATACTCTCAATCCCCTAACGCCTCGCTCAGTTAGTCGTCCGAGTACAATGAGTTCATCGTTCAATTTGTTAGCGTAGTACGAGTCGAGTCGAGTCGCGTCGAGTCGAGCAAGTTCTCGTTTTCAATCAGCAAATCGATTCTTATCTCCAAGTGCCGACTCATAAAATTTCAATTAGTATGACGATAGAGGAGGGGGAACAGCTGAGATGTTCCCCCTACTTTGCTTCTTCTTCATCTCTCTAGCTGCTGCTCTGAGCAGTTAGAGAAGCCTCACTCTTATCTCATATGAGGAGAGTAGGGCCACCCACATATAAGTCAGATCTCTTCTAATTTAACAGTATTTACAATTAAAAGGGCTCTAGTCGAGACTGCTCGACTAGGAGATTCCCTGAACCCTGCACAGAAGATATGCATTTGGTCTATACTTATAACTCAATTTGTAGATGGACGATCTTCATGAACGTAATAATTACATTGGAGTTTGTCTATTTGTCAAATTGCAAGTCTCTAGTATTTGAAATAGGTTTTTTCTCTACTTTAGGGCGAAGGGGTCGTAGAATTTAAAATCCGAATATTACAAAATCTTCGTATCCATAATATGTATATAAATATATTTGATATTCGAAGTTTGTAGCTCAATCCGTGTATAAGCTAAACTTTCGATT
The DNA here is from genome assembly GCA_035047405.1 of Drosophila stalkeri. Classification (NCBI taxonomy): domain Eukaryota; kingdom Metazoa; phylum Arthropoda; class Insecta; order Diptera; family Drosophilidae; genus Drosophila; species Drosophila stalkeri. The sequence continues at coordinate 29,348,571 of JAWNPR010000039.1, read as the reverse complement.
ATTTATCGATAATAGGGAAATGTGATGAGTTATTGAAGAAAATAAAATAAACCCGTACTGTTGCTGATTTCTATTATATTTATAATATAAATCTGGTCAAATGGCCAAACTGAATGTTAAATCCGAATAGCCTTATCAAGGCTATGTAGAACTTTCTGATAATCCTCACTTGTGATTTTTGTAATCTAAAAAGTTAGTCAAGTTGACAAAACATTGGAAACTTTTCGACATGAAATGTCTTTTCATTAAAACATTTTTCTAATAGAAATTCTTGTACAAAAATTTCTTTCGTTTTAAATGTACAAAAACAATTCCAGTCTTTTGTAATTTCAGATCCTTGTTTTAAACATGATATAAAATGATTTTATAGCAGCATAAACAGATCTTATTTATGGCCCAGAAAGAGAGGTCAGCACAGATCACCCACGTGAATGTAGAATTTTATTTGCTTTACGTTTTCACCTTTGGCGTTTCACGCAAGGTCGGCCCAACTTTTATGTACTTACCTATCAAATATTCATCTAGTATTTATAGAGAGATAGAGATCTAGCTAACGTCTGCGGCGTCGGTCAACGAGAGTCCAAGTCCATTGAACACTGTCCGCCCGGCGCTGCTCGGAATTTCCTGCGCCCAAAAAAACTTAAAAAAAAATAAAGAAAGCTCTTGTGAACACTGCTCGACTACTAGATACCCTGAAATCTCCGGAGAACTGATATTCCAAGAATTCTATGGCTTGTTGACGAACAATACATGCATATACACACATCTACTCACATACGCATGTGCGCATATGCAGGTGACATGTTGTTTCGCTTGCATACGCATGTGGGAGGATGGGGTGAATTGGGACGGTATTCAAAAATCGAACAAAAATCAAAATTGTATTAAATTATTATCTATATATATGCAGAAGACTATGAGACTCTAGCTCTAAAAATTAACTGATTCTGGATAAACGAGTTTGATCGACAATTTTGAAACAGTAGATGTTATCGATTTTCTGAAAAAAAAACTTGAAATACGCTTGCAATATACGGACCTAACAAAAAAAAATTTGTTTCTGTATAAATACATGTCTCATACGTTCAACAAAACGATTATAGCCGATTTTCCATTTTCAATCGCTTTAGAGTATAATGAAATCATAAAAGAAATCGTGTTGATTATCCGATATTGAAATACCCTTGCTTTTTTTTGTTATTCCTTGAGCTAGTGAACATATTCAGTGTTGCTTATTTTTAAGAATCAGTACATTATTCTGATCGTCCTGATTTAGGAATATTCATTTGAGCTATTTTTGGAACATCTAAATAACTGACAAGTTCGATTGGTTCATAAATAGCTGATTGAATCCTATATTCATGAACTGTTGAACTAATAAATAACGTGAACTTGTTAATGTGAATTTGGAACTGCAGTTCAGGTTCGTAACTGAAACTATAATGAACTAGGCACTTAGAGGGAACATTGTTCTAAAATATTTTAAATTTATTAAAACTAAATAACATATGAACTATAGAACTAATAAAAATTACGAAACTAGCGATCAATAAAACTGTGGCTCTATAGAGCTATAGATCTAGAAAACTAGGAAAAAATAGATTGGAAAAGAGAACGATATATAGATATAAGAAATCGGTAAGTTAGGGAGCTGTAGAATAGAAAAACTATAGGATTAGATAACTATATAGCAATATCTTGCAGAACTATAGATTATCAGAACTCTTCTTATAGAAATCTATAGAAATGTGAGTTTGAATCTCTTTTCAACTCTCGATCAATCCAACAGATATAAACCATGTCGCTCAAACATTTGTCTTCTACTGTGTCTAACAGTTGATATCACCTCGCTTAGGGTATGCTAATATATTGTGCCTTTGACTTTTAAATTTAGATCTGGCAAACACAATCGTTAGTTCTTCTTCTTCTTATTCTTTTTCTGCTGTTTTTCTCGTTTCTATTGTGGATCCGTTGCTCTGTTGGCGTCTGCCCAGCGAGAGCTGGAGAAACGAGTGGAGATATCTTTGGCTACCTTTTTGGCAATGCACTGCGGAAATGTTAAGGCATTTTTTCTTCTACTTTTCTTTTTTGTTTTTTAATTAATTTTTGGGCGTTAGGTGAATTTGCCGCGCTGAATCTGGTCGAGGCGAAATCGTCGCCTTTGATTTGTTAGAACTTTTTTCTCTATTTATTTTTAGTTCTCGATCATGGCGTTGACGTAATTTGGCAACCTTGATTCCCCGCTAATATCCAACCCAACGACAATAACAACAAACAGAAAAAAAACCTGCTGCTGCGTTGATAATTTTTGTTGTTTTATTCTTTCTTTAATTTATGTTTATTATTTGTTACCTTTTCCAATGTGTCGCTATTTGTTTGGACACATGTTGGCTGTATTTTCTTTTGGTATCTAAATGGCTAATAAATCTGGTCTTATGGCATCGTTGGATCAACCTGATCGCGTGTCATCCGTGGGTGATCATCAATTATCAAAGTCTCATATATCAACTAAAACTGCAGTTTTGTTATCTTTTCTTTTTTGTGTTCCCACTCACATTTACTTGAATCATTCATTTTGTTGTGGAAGCGACTGATTCAGTTTGGGTCTTCGAACCATTCTTTTTAAATCATTAATGAATGATCTTTTCAATCCGATAAATAAAAAGAATTTAAGTAAGATTCCTTCTTTAATGTTTTTTTTATTTTATGTGTTCTTATGTAGTAATAAGCTTTCTAGCAACATTAGATTCTTAATCCAACGTATAAGATAAAAGATCTGTGTAGAAATACCTAAAGATCTTACTGAGCCATTTTTATAGCCAAATAGGATTAGATTTTATACCCATATCAAACAACTACGAATGCTACAGTCGGTTGCGATTCTGTATCTAATATTGAATACAATGTTTTCATTTTTGATTTTTCAAGCGTCCAGTAGGCCTATATAAATATACAGTTTTCGTAAATGTTAGGAGAGTAACTTAACGGTCCATTTTTGATATTCTAACCCCAAAGAGACGTAGCTGGAGAAATAATGACAATAGCGGAGCTGTACAGCTCTACAAATTTTAAGTTTCTTGCAGTAAAACTGTAAAAGATGCAGTACTCTTAGAACTATTACGCCCTCAAATGTCTTAGTTACATATTCTATATATTTAGTAGTACAGTGTTTGTACAAATATATATTTCAAATTACAAAAACTCAGCTTTAACAAATATTTCCCTATTTGTTATGCTTTTAGTGAGCTTATGTAAAATTATATAAATTATATTATATATTATATATTTGTGGATATTGAGAAAGATATCGCACAAGACTAATATACCCATTTCTATTTATGAAAAACAACTTTTTAATAATTGATAATATTCAATGGAAAACCTAATTATTCGAATTGAATGTACTTATTGAAGAAGCGAAGGATTTGGATTTATATATATTAAATTGTGTTTACAATATTAGCCTTGGATCTGCAGATGCAAAATTTCTGTTAGTTCATTCGACTCTAGCTCGATGAAATAATTTCAATTGGATCATAAAAATGAACTACTGAACTTATTCAATGAACAATGAAAGATGTCTTCTGTGATTCACGAAACAGTATGACTCAACCGTTCTGGAACTTTAAGATCTATTGAATGAATCGAGTGAATCGTGAACCATTGAACTAAATGAACTGATCATTAATATTAAGAGATGTAGTCCCCGACATGAACATGATAGATTGAACTATGTCATCGAATTGAACTAGAACTGTTCAAATGCTGAACCAGCTCTATTTCTCTTGGTCTCTCCCAATGCGATATCTCATAGCCCCCTAGCCCCCATTTGTAGCATTTAGTGGATGACTATGGTCGGGGAAGTTCTGGGACAAAACTCTTGACAGACAAACGGATACCGAATGACAGCCAAACTCAGCACAAACAAAACGACAAATCCGTCGACGGACGGGTCTCACATGGCCAAAAATAAAAATGCGCTCGGGAAGAGGCAGTTGATGCCAAAGCTTTTAAATAACTCAGCCAAGTGCATTGGGTGGAACACTATATAGAAGAAGACTATCCAAATAATATAGATGCAATCTGTTTGGGTGAACTTTCGATTTATAATTGACTTTTGAATGCAGCTAAAGAGCAAAGTGTTATATGAAATTATAAAAAGAAAACAAATAAAAAAAATCAAAATGGATCGAACAATGTACGGAAAGATAGATCCAGGAGCGCGACAACCCTACCGCACGGTGCGCAGCAAGGGCATCCAGCCAGGATGTAAGTATTCATCCTAACTAATCCGCCTCAGTTCCCAACTCGCAGAGAAAGTGCAAACGCGTCTCACATGCGGCATCATTCATTTGAAACGAGTCACCCGCTCGCCAGAGTTCCACGCAATGCTCCACGCCGCCAACGTTATCTGGCTGACCGGCGGACCAGCGTAGGAACTGAGCATCCTGACCCGTTGCCTGCGATGCGTATACGCCCGGTATGGCCAGCTCATAGAGCGATAGCCAATAGGTCTTCGCTGGATGCAATCGGGCACTGAGCGCCAGCAGCTCCTCCTCACTCTGCAGATTAACCAGAAACCCATTTAGCTGGCGACAGATATTGCTCGCATGGAACCAATTCACACGCAACGATTCCTCAATATAGTAAATCTTCTCGCCGATCAAAGTTGCATTTGTCACAGTCGATCGTTTGATAGCTGCTGTGATATATCAAAGTGGTTCAAATTAGTTTGCTCTTGTCGGAGCTATAGTTCCTTACCTGCATCAATGGGCGTGGCTGTAAGGCTTAGAGCACCGAATGACAACAAAAGCAGGAAGTAGTTTTGCATTTTGTGTTTTATTTAATGTCTGAACGCTTGAAGATTAGATGTGTGACTAAACTAAACAGTCAATATGATTTAGGTGATAAGTGCAATAGGCGATAGGGCTATTGATAACTAACTCAAGTTGGCAGAGCCAAGCAACAACAGTAGGCGCTCGCTATATAGAACCCTCTGAAATTGCAACTGTTGAGTTGCATTGATTTAAAAATATGTATAAATGTGAATATATTGATTTGAAAGATCATTTTACTATTACAATCTTACATTCTCCGTGATGAAAATATGATATATGTAGGACATTTTCAAAAGCATCAGAGATTCATATGCCAATGTCGATCCTGATGAAAAATGTTAGGAAAATACCAAAACATAGATTATGTTTTAAATTGACATTAATTAATAATAGAACAAGAACAATTATGCTATTAAAAAAAAAACAGAATAATGTGATCAAGATCTCTACTACTAAGAACTAGTTTCCGAAGGATGGTATCAAAAATATGTCGTTACGGATCATCTTCATCAGTAACTGCAAAAGTCTTACAATTCTTAAAGTATACATATATCAATATCAGACAGTCGACTCAGTGGTTTGTTGAACAAAATATATGTAATATATATAAGAAATATAATTAATTAATAAGGGATCTTCCAAATAATGTACTAATTAGCCTTATAATATGAGCTCTCTCTAGTTTTCAGGAACCGTCAAGCAGGTCGCACAGCATATATTCAATAGTATATATGTATATAATCATTTTACAATTATTGTTTACTTAAAGAGTGAATACTGTATCACAATGCTATCAATTGCTTGATAAGTTAGCCAATATTTGTGTACATTCCCCATCTGCAAATAGAAATTTACACAATTTGCTGTTTGCAATTGGAACTCAATTTATCAATTTTGAGCGGAAGAGAAAATGTAGAATAAAAGAAAAATTGAATAAAAACAATAAACTCTATTCACTTAAGTAGTGAATAGCTACATTCAAAATGTGATCTACAGAAACATGTTTTAATTTTTGTTTACTATGTTAAGCGCCATCTATATGTCATCTTTTGAACTACCTGAACTACCAACCATTGCCTACTTTTAGGCAACTGATTTTTTATTTTAGATATGTGCGATTAAATTTAAAAAGAGTATATTCGATTATTCACATGGAATTAAGAACTGCAAATTTGCAGCACTTTTTATACTCTGTTCCCAAAGGGAAAAAGAGTATATTGACTTTGTGCAATGTCCGTCCGTCCGTCTGTCTGTATGAACGCAATATTTTTCGGCGCTATTAGAGCTAGAGACTTGAAATTTTGAGCATATACTCATGTATGTTCCCAAATTATAAAGTGTAAAAATTTTCCCGATCCGCCCACTAGGGGCGTGGCAAATCGGAATATGCATGTGCCCGTATGAAAAATACATTTTCAGCCTCTTTTGGGGTGTGGCATAGCGAAAAATACCCTGTAATTTTCGCTTTTTTGGAGTGTAAGCAACCAAATTTTGCAGTTATGTTACTCTGCGTTTACGCCCACTGGGGGCGTGGCAAATCAGCAAAGAAGTTTGTTGTGGCCAACTGCATAATTCATGCTTGTAAATGGCTTAGTAGTAATTGCTAAGATGACAGAATTTTGACATAATTATGAAAATGTTAATGAATTAAAAAACAAAAAGTTTCCAACGGGATTTGAACCCAGGTCATTTTACCACAACTGCTACACAACACACAACTCCATCGCAATTCTTAGAATATTATAGCATGCAGCCTTTGTATGTATGCATAGAAAATCAATTAATTGGCGCGCACAACAGTTTGTTGCTTGCAATTTACGTTTGCTAATTGCCGAAATATTTCGTTTATTAAATGTTTATTAAATAAATAAAATGAATCTACGGGAACAGAGTATATCGCAGTTAGTTGCGCCAAACTGCAACGTTCTTACTTGTTATATAGATTGAAAGGCAAGAAAATCAATTAAAATTAGTTTGAAAGTAAAAATCATTTCTTGCGCAATTATTGTTTTCATAGATCGTGCTTAGCATACAAAATTCTTTGCATAAACAATTGTATTACAACAAAAAGATAAAAACTGTGTGACGTAATATATGAAATCTCGTGTGTGTTTAGATCGGAAGTCTTTGTAAATGTAACTGAACCGAAAATGCTTTGGTTTGCTGTTGATACCCTGTAAATGCTCGAAGACTATTCAAAAGGGAGTAACATTACCAATTACAGCAGAATATTTAAATTCAAAGTATTTTATTAAATTCAATTATTTATTTGTCGTTCTATATTTATTCTCGTTCACAAAGTGAATAGTATATTGATTCAGTGGAATATCTTCTTCTATCCAATATATGTTGTAAAGCAAATGGATATACGAAAATATTTAAGAAAATTCTTGAATATCGAATACAACTTTTATTGTTTTTACCTTTTCATCATTTGAACAAATTTATGCGATTCCATTTTAAATTAATTTCTGGTGTTTCCATAGATATTTTCATCCGTTGTCAGTTTTCCATTGAGCCAACTTTTAATTTAAAATAACTTATTCACTTGTCAAGATTTATTTACAGTCTTAATAAGTTATCTGAAATCGCAAGCGTTATAAAATAAAATATAATTTTTATCATTTTAATATTCCTCAAATAAATATACAGTTAATGTTGTCGTTAAGTGAAGGTTCTTAAGCCCCACAAAGAACTCTTCAGTAAGATTACCGAAACCCGATCGGTAGTCTTTCATAGTTCGATTACAAATTTTAGAGCCATATTGTCTATGCTGAATCACTTAAAAAGGCTCGAATTTGTATATCGTATATACTTGATTCGTTTCCTACTGAACCAGATGTCAGTGACTAAATGATAATTGAAATTTTAAGGTTTTCTCCATATTTTTCACAGGCGTAGCCTGTTCATCAAAGTTTTTCGAGACACTGTAATGCTGAAATATTTTGAGTCAAATTAGAATTTACAATAGATCACACTCACGCATCTTTCGTTCAAGAGGCAAAGTTATATGAATATATATTGAAATTTTATATAGTAATCGTGATAAAATAAAATATATAGCAGTCAATTTAATCAACTTTCGATCTTTTGTTTTGTATATCTATAATCAAGTATTTCTTACCAATAGAAGAAGAAATGAATGAAATGAATTTGACCCGACGTTTCAGGGCATTTGCTAATCGGGACAACGCAACTTAGCTTTTATTCGTTTATTTGTATCACAATGTTTGTAATTATAGTTGTAGAGAACCAATACAAACGCGCTTTTAGAGATTGCATCAAAAGTGAAGTCTCAACTAGCCAGACATTACATTGATTTGAATATTTTGAATTCAGTTAGTAATTGAACGTCGTGCGGTTTTCATCACAAGTGCAATTGAATTCAGTATTTAAATCATGAGAATCGGTAAGCTAAAAACAATATTCTGCTCTAAAGTCGAGCCAGGGCGGGAACGGAACGGGTTTACTATAGCGACCCTCGCGACGTGGTTCATTCATTAGATCATTTCATTCATTCAGCGTCAGCTGAACATTGACATTCAATGTGGGCGTCGCATAGTTTCTGCTGCTGTTCTATATTCGTTGAATATATATGAATGTATATATGTATATATATATATGTATTTATATACCTTGATTGGTGATTATGTAAGCGGTCTTAATTGCTAAGCTAGCTGATTTAATGTTAAGCCAACAAACCTTGATAACCGACCAGATGTTGATGCAACACTTTGGGATTATTATTATAGCGTTCCCTCGTCAGACCGGAAGCTCTTTGACAATAGAGTTGGAACCAGTTCCAAAAAACAAAACAACAAAAAATTGAGTCTTTATTCACTTGTTACTTGAATATTCTTTGCCTTCAGCTGGAGACAACTTAAGTTTCAGCTTGTTAACCTTATTGAACTGTCCGCCAAAAATCTGAGTAATCAATTGTAGATCTCAGCGTTGAAAGAAAAAAGAAAATCATCGTATAAAGAAAAAAAAAAACAACTCGCTGTCAAATTAATACAAAATAATCAACAAAAACAATTTTAATTTGTTGCCGTTTGTCGTTTGCTGCTGCCATATATTTGTTGTTTGTTTTTTTTTTTTATTGCTGCATACTAATTTTAGTTTTGGTCAAAGTCAAGTGACTCATCGGCGCACAAAAAAAAAAAAAAAAAAAAAAAAAAAAAAAAAAACAAGTAAGAAGGCTCTAGTCGAGACGGCTCGACTACGAGATACCCTGAACCCTGACAAAAAAAAATATTCTTCTTCTTACCGCACGTATATTTTACGCGCCCTCTGCTAACCGCGCAGTTGCTGCCGACGGTTGGGGGTGGGATGGGCTGTACTTTGAACGCTTATAACTCCGTTTCTAGATGGACTGTCTTCATGAAACTTTCAGAATATATTAATAGCATTCAAATCTGTCTATTTGCAAAATTACAAGTCTCTAGTATTTGAAATACGTTTTTTTCAAATTGGGGGCGAAGGGGGCGTGGCATCCAAAATCTGAAAATTACATAATCTGCGTATCCATAATATCTATCTAAATATACAAATTTGAAGTCTCTAGCTAAAACGGTGTAGAAGTTATGCTCGAAAAACCTAAAAAACGTAAACGAATTTTCGATTTTTTACCGATAATTAAGGAATGGGATGAGTTATCGAAAAAACAAAATAAACTTGTACTGCGTAACTAAGATACGAGTGTTCATGTAAAATTTCAGCTCTCTAGCTTTTGTAGTTTCCGAAATCTCGACGTTCATACGGACGGACGGACGGACGGACGGACGGACGGACGGACGGACAGACGGACAGGGCTATATCAACTTATTTTTTTGTGCTGATCAAGAATATATATACTTTATGGGGTCTGCGACGTCTCCTTCTGCCTGTTACATACATTTTCACAAAAACATTATACCCTGAATTCCCATTTTCAATGGGTTCAGGGTATAAAAAAGGAATAAATAGAATAAAACACTTAAAGTGTGCGGGATTCTGCTCGGTAGGTGGCGCCTCTGAGACAAACGCCCACAAAGGCTGCCAGGCACAAATGGCAACGTTTTCTCAACACGAAACGCAAAAGTGTTGTAATCAACAACAACAAAAAGATCAACAGCTGCTGCAGCAGCAGCAGCAGCAGAAATAACACCAACAAATAGACACAAACACATGCCCAATTGAGTTTGAGCGAGTTTTCCCACCCTCTCTTGAGTGAGTTGAGCGCTGCACACTGGGCCCATGTAAGACAAAACTTTCGAGTATAAATTTATAAAATGAAGTAAACAAAAATATCATAGGTAATTTCATAAGCACAAATTACTGTAGGGCATTAAATAATAAAACTTCAAATATGGATTAACAAACTCACCATTTATATTTCTTAACATTTAATTAACGTGTATAAATATTTGGCATATAATCATCCATAATTAGCTGGTACACATTTAAGAAAATTTCTATGTATAACCAATTTTCAAAGTTCTTTGCTAAAATTTTAGAAAAATTGAGTAACTCATTTTGGTAAAAGCAACATTTGAATGCTTGTAACCAGTGTGCGCTGCTGCTGTTAGTCTCGTTGCTGCCTTAGCTTCAGCAACGGTTTTCGTCCGGCATCTTGTTCAGTTGCTTTTAAGATTTTGCCGAGCGAAAAATAATTTTCGGTGATCCGCTGGGCTGCTCTGTGCGTAAAAAAAAAACGACGATCGATTGTTTGTGTAAAGCGGTTGGTGTTTGTTTTTAGTGTGTGCGTCCGCCCATAACATAATATTTATATTTATTCGCTCAAGTGTGTGCAAGTGTGTGTGTGTAGAATTTAATAAAGGCTGCGAGATCCGATCAAAGAAAAGCAACAGCAATAACAAGAGCATCAACAATTTTGAATCACATTTGAAAACGAAAGTGACAGCCGCAAGCTGCAAAAATATGTAACAATGTCAACAGCAATTGTCAAAAGCCATATGACGCAGACGAAGCTGTTGAAGCAGCGTAGTCAAGAGCACAACATAAAACAAAATACAAAAACAACAAGCTCGAAAACTCAATAAGCAACAACATAGCAACAATTGAAAATGCGTGTGCTGCTTGACCTGCTCTACGCTTTGCGCTCGCCCACGAATTCGTTCTCTCTCTCTCTCTCCCTCTGCCTCTCTCTGTTTGTGCATTAAGCAAGACATCGGTCGCCGTTATCTCTGCCTGTCTCTCTCTATCTCGGCAATGTTGTTTTTGTTTTGTTTTGTTTTCTTGTTTAAACTGCAATTAAATAACTTCGATGCGATGCTCACTCAATTGGTGCTCCCTCGTCTCGCTCTCACTGCAAATGGTGTCTTTTTAATTGATTTTAATTGCGTTTTAATGAACGCTACTTGACAAAAATGTCAGTTAATAGTTAAAAATTGTCATCTTCGCTGCATTTTGGTGATGATATTTCAAGACTTGCTAATAATACTTGAAGAGAAAATGGTATTTTTTTAAAATAGTTTTTCCATGAATACATATAGACATATTTAAAATGGTATTAAAAGTACTTATGAGAAATTATGTTGAAATGATTCTTTATATATCATCAATCACCCTGACTAAGCCACCAGTTCATTAAACATGCTTAGCCTTTCTTTTATATAGTCAAAAAGAACTAAATAAGATTCATGTTGATTTCCGAATCATTTCCTTTTCTACATAAATCGCATCATAATTCTCTCGGCCCCACAATCTTGACGTTGACCCACTGAAGCGCGACGCTCTGATAACCCTGCCAGCTCTATTTATAGTGAACTATCCCCAATGTATATACATACATATGTATGTATAGACACATACATATGTATGAATAGACACTTCTAAAAGTCAACCACATGTTCGATTTTCCATATAGTTTCTTTATAGATCGTTCGTTTTCGATTTATTTTTAAGTATATTGCGAAACGATTTGCCATTTATCTGATATTTTCCATAAAGTCCGAAAACCGTTTCTTAAATATAGATCATCCATCGCAGCTACCTTTTGATATTTTCACAATAAATTTGCTGCCAAAAAAATCGCGTTCACAGCTATTTTCCCACTCATTGGCCTTTATATAACTCAAAGATTTCACTCAATTTGAGTGAAACTCGAACGCCGCCTTCTCTTGGTTGGCATTGGCCCAATTGCAGGTGGCACTAACTTTTGAACCCAGCGGTTAGAATTTATGCCAAGCTATATATGTATACGTATGGATGTGTGTGAATATTTAAGATAGATATATACATGTTATATAAGATGAACATATGTATATATACTATATCCCTACCCCGATGATTTGTTTGATTTATTTTTGGGTATTTCAGCACTGATGTTTTAATCGCTAGCTGTCATGTTCCATGTTCGACAGTGTTTTGTTTTCATTCTCTTTAATCGCTAAGGTGGGGCAGGTCAAATAGACAGAGCTCTGAAGGTGTGAAACGCTTACAACGTGCAATATTGTCTTTGGATAATGTTATTTTCATTCCACTTAATCGAATCGACTCTATCAGCTATATAAACTTGACTAGTTTGTCGAGGTTTGTTTTTCTTAGTTTTCCTACTATCTCCCTCTCTTTCTATCCCTTCATATACGATTAACCGTGCGTTCGATAATCAAATTGAAAATATAAGAAGAAAAATAAGAAAAACCAAAGACAAATTAATCTTTTACGTTTTTACATTTAGTAAATTTATTTGTACTATACAATATTGTGTAGATCTTATATTTAAAACGTAGCGTTCTCTTCTTCTATCTCTCAATCAGTGATCAATTTAAACTTATAAAAGAATTAGAAAAAAAAAACATAAATATAAAAATTAAAAGATACATATTTTTTTACTCTTATAGAGTAAACACACTCTTTAAAATTTAAAATGTTCCATTACTATGCAAATAAATTAAATAAAAGCGAAAAACTTAGAAATATCCATTAATAATAATATCCATCAATAACACATATTGTATACATGTATGACATAAATATATATATGTATGATGTTTCTTCTCGTGTTACAGGGTATAGGCAAGTCGTGCATACTCAATTAGAGCACGCACTTTTGTTTGTTTGTTGCTTTTAGCCAAATTATAGCCAAACATAATGCAAATAACGTTAATTTGATCAGATATATCGACAACGAGGCATACACATATACAGACACACACACACAAACACGTGTATATATAAATATATTTATATAATCAACATATATGCGATATTTCGTGCATTGGCGCGATTTTTAGCTCGTTCGACTAGTTCGTCCCACGAGAAACATATCAAAAAAATAAATAAATATAAATATATATATATAAATATGTATGTGTTATAATGTGTGTGTGTAGACCTTGTCTACTATTCGAACCCCACCACACCCTCCGCCCTCTGCTGCCGTCCCTCCATGTGCCTCATGTCCATTTTGAACTAGGTGTGGGAGTCTTGGCTTTTTGGTTCTGCTTTCCGATTGAGTTTTCATGGAGCTTAGCAACTAAATTTCAAACTCTCAGTTTTCTCTTGTTGTTGTTGTTGTTGTTGCTGTTGAAATACGTTAAAGTTGCGAATAGATTTCTATTAAAGGAACTAATCGAATCGTTTGTACCTCGTTCAGCATCTGCATCGAATTTGGCCAAATTCCATTTTGGGCTAACTAAATGTCTTCGAAACTGATATCATCGTCGTTCCACAGCTCGCCCCTCAACGACTGCTTCAAAGTGGGCGTGTTTGAGAGACGTTTGGGTAAGTCCACAACTGACAAGTGCGTGACGAACTGTAATATGTGGGCATAGTCTAGACATGGAATGTGAAAGAAATTTCCAATGCGAATGCCGATCCCAAGTTCAAGTTCATTCGTAATTGGTGAAAGTGTAGACAGACTAAGGAGTAAACATTGCTAATGAAACAAAATATATACATATACTCTTCGAAAACTTGCAAAACATCTAAATAGATATTTCTTCTGATAAATGGCAAGCAAATTTGCATTTAATCTGTTTTGTTTGAGATTTTAATTAAGGCAGTATATAATGAAGATCAGTTGCTCTATTATCATATGCAAAGAAACCCATTAGTTCTTAATTGATGTTGAATTTCAGTTAGTTAATTGACTATTTCATACATTAGTAATAGCAATTTTAGAATGTTATGAATGTTTAATAATATGTTTAATGTATATTAATATAATATAAGACTTAAATGTATGCATTAATAAATATTCTTGGATTAAGCACGCAAATTTCTTCGCTTTTAACTCGATGAAGTTGAATTTGGTACACACTACAAGCTGTAGATAAATAATTTAGAGTATATTTAAGAAGGGATCTACAGCGATTAAAATAACCAAGTTTTAAACTTAAGCTAGATAAAATACATCTGAATATATATCTGTTTCGATCAGCTTAGCATACTCTTTTTGGACGTTGCACAATACTAATATACTCTTTAATAACTGTATTTTCATCGAAATTTGATAAAATTCAGTAAACAAGATAACAGACTATACTTTTCCAAAAACAGGGATAACTTTATCAATCGTCTGCTTCTAAGTCTAATAGAAATGCAGGTTTTGATAGGTTTATTATAATGTATGAAACAGGAGTCGTCGCCAATGCTACAAAATAAATATATTTTTAATCAGTAAAAAACAACTTTCCTTATGCTCTATATCAAGTAAAGATCGAGTTTTGATAAATATTCGATAACTTTTTTTGAAATTGATTATAAATGCTATCGAAGTTTGTTTAACCGATATTTTTTTTTTTAAATAATCAACAAATTCTTCTTTAATTTTTAACGGCTAAGCCCTTAAACATTTATTTATTATATATTTTTTCTCTGTTTAGCTAAGTAACATGACTTTTAATTGACTAAAGTAAGCTACATTTTCGATATTATCAAAATAATGGTGATTAATTAATTTTTTAATATATTCAATTTCTACTTAATTTGAATGACTTGTAATTGGTTTAAATTATTCGAATCTAAAGCTTTTTAATATATTTTTCAATTTAGTCCAGACACAAACCCAATTAAACCATGAAAGCCCTACGCAAAAGAATTTTCTCTAAGTTTGTAGTCTTGCTTGACGGCCCCGATAACGCGAATAAGCGTTGATATTCCTTATCAGTAACTTTTGGCTTTTGGCTAGATATATGAAAACAGGCAAGTGAATAATTGTTTAGACAGCAGCTATCAGTTGAGCTATGCGTCAGAAGAGAAACGTTTAGTTGGTTGCATTCCTCTGGGCAGAGTTTCTAGGCCATGGCTAACTATGGCGATTACGATAATCTGGGTGGCTATAGAATGTGCAAGAAACAATCTGCATCCATATTTCATACTCCTTTCGTTTTCTATTGTTTTAGATGCACTACTCGCCGACTTGCAGAACAGCGTGCCGGGGCAGCAGCCACAGCCGCAGTATGGAATTGTTCAGTCCAAGCAGCAGCAGCAGCAGCAGCAACAGCAACAGCAACAATTCGTGGACAACACGCCCGGCTATGGTAGCCTGAGGGGCAAAGCACAACAGTCGCAGCCACAAGTGGTAAGTGGCAATGGCTTTCAATTGATTTCAGTTGATTAATTGTCTCTCATTGGCAGTATCAGGAGCATTACAGCGTGGAGACGCGCTCCCCCACAGCAGGCGAATTGAATGGCTCCGGCCAGCAGAGCAATGGCTATCAGCATCAAGGCACTGGATCGCTGCCACGCTCCGGCTACAGCAATGGCCAGAATAGTTCGGGTCTGTCGGAGCTGGATTCGCTGCTGCAGGACTTGCAGAATGCGCGTTACAACAACGGCTCAGCGGAGCGTAAGGGTGAGTTCATATGAAACTATGGAATGGAGTCAGCCTCTATAATCATTGCCCTAATTGCAGATGTTGAGGTGCCCGTCAATTACAGTACGCCTGTCTCCAAGTACAACACCTTCAAGAGCTACGCTTCGGTAGAGGATCGACCCACTATGGATAGCCTGCTCAACGAGCTGGATAACGCGCATATTTATGCTGTACCCAATGGGTAAGTGCGATGCACGTATATAGTAATCGTTGTATTTAAATGCTATCCTTTAGATCTGCACATAAATCGCCTACGCCTGGACGACATGTAACTATCACGGTGCGGGAGACTAAGACCGAAAAACTTACGGGTCCCGATGGACCAGGTACTGCGCAAAGTGTACTTTAGTATTCGAAATAAAACAGACTTACTCAAATATATATTTTTGTTATAGTTGGTACCATTGAGGAGCAAATCGTGCAGAAGAAGGATTCGTATTCTCCAAATCTTGTAGCGCCAGCGCAACATCAAGGTTACACATCTCAGGCCACCAAGGAGTTGGATGATTTAATGGCTTCTCTGTCAGATTTTAAGGTAAGAGAATGCAACAACATCGAAAAGGATTCAAAGCGGAATAGAATAGAATGTCGATAGATGTACATATGTTAAACAATCAGCACAAAGTATTGCGGGTCCAGTTTCTGTGACTAAAGCGTATTCAAGGGAAAGGTGATATAAATTAATAGAACGATGTAGAGAGTTTAGATTAGCCATTAATGAGGTTCAATTATAAATATTAAGCGCCTATCTCAAATTTCAGTCGATTGGTGTTAATAGACAGTTTAATAATAAACTCTATATACACTCAATATACTCATATACATATATATATATATCAGTGGACATTTTCAAATGCTTCAAAAATCGGGATCATCTATCTTAATGTTTTCAAAATTATAATTTTGTTATTGATGATCAATATTTTAATTCTGATCGAGTTGATCTAGTTCAAAGCATTCCAATGTACTATGAATAATAGTCTGGCTTTATTAATAATAATATACCAAGACCATAAAGAATGTCTGGAAATAGAAGAGCTTGAATGCTTTAAGATCTCACCGATGAAAACACACTTGATCAACGCTCAAACTCTGATTCGTTTCAGAATAGGTATGCATTCATTTCATTTTTATATTTCCTCGTTAAAGTAATGTACTTATGATGTTCTCGTCTGATTTCCATTTAAATTACAGAAAATTAAAGGAAGAAATTTGATTTACTCTTGGCAATGAGTCTGGAAATTGATTTAGTTACCTTTTGCCACATTCGCTAAACCAACCAGAATGCAACCATTCAACGCAGTTTCCTAAGCATTCGATCCTCATCCGGTATTGAGAATGCATAGATGCACCTACGTTTCCAGAGTAGTATGCAAATGATTTCAGTTTCAAGTTTTCCTACTCTCTTCTAATTGGAAATTAACTGTATCGTGCATATCGAACATCATCATTAAACTTCTTTATATAAATATACAGTTCATGTGGATTCGATTTTGCCCATAAGTACAGCCTATTGAGACCCATGAAGAACTCTCCGCTCAGTTTACTGAAACCAGTTCGATAGTCCTTCATGGTTCTATCTTTTTCAGAGCTATCTTGACTACACTTGAATGACACGAAACGTTAAAGGGGTTTGATTCAGACATTTTATTTCATAGATAGGTGTTTGTATTTCTATTCATTTTGATCTTATTTTATCTTATCTTATTCTCGAATTCTTCAATATTTCCGAATTTTTGTTCTTAAGTTCTGTATTTTCCTGTTCCACAATATTATTTTCCCTTACATTTTCTTTTGGTGTTTTATATACTTTATTCTCAAGTTCCTACTACTACTCTTGCCACCTTTCGAAATTCTTTGATTTAATTTCCAATAATTCTTTATTGGTTTGATGATTAAATGATATTTAATATTTCCTCTTTAATGTAATGTCTGTTATTTGTTTCGTTCCAATAATTTGATAGTTAAAATGTCTTTTCTTCAATTGCACTTCGTCAATCTTTAGCAGAAAAGGTTTGACTATGTTGAAACAGAAGCCGTTGCATAGCTCGTTCGTATTTGTTGATTTGTATTAAAACCACATACATTAAGAAACTTACAGTATCTATGAAATCAGCTAGTGTCCCTGCTAGGGATATCAATATCAATAACAATAGCTCTCGAAATATATACATTTGATATATAGAAACGGGGACTTATGAACCGCACTTTTAATTGTCCACGTTCCACGACTGTCTAGTCTTGAAGCGCGTTGTGATTTAAGCAAGCTCATAATTATGACTTGCATTTGCTGTCATCGTCCACTATCAATAGAAGTTGCAATTCCCAACTTGAACACTCTAGCTTTAAAGATAAGCGACATATAAACTTTTAAAATATGTTTTTGTCGATAACTTTCAAATGATAGAAGTTATCGATTTTCTAACACAAAAAAAAAATGAAGTCTCTAGCTCTTATAGACCGACAGACGGTCATGGCTATATCGACTCTACTCGTCGCCCTGATCAAGAATATACATGTATATACTGTATGCGGTCGATCACGCCTACTCCTGCTTGTTACATACATTTAACAAAACCAATATACCCCGATTTCCGATTTTTGAATGGGTTCAGGATATAAAAATAAGTTATACAAAAAATAGTAATATAATATAATAATAATAATAATAATAATAATAATAATAATAATAATAATAATATAATATAACAATAATAAAATAAAAGAATAATATAAAATAATAGAATGATATACATATAATATTAATCTAAATCCGTTTAGATACAAAGTTCTTTTAGACGGATATTGTCGACTAGAACACTCTGATTTGTTGAATTCATGAATATAACGTTTCAATTTCAATTTCAGTGACGTAATCAAGATGCTTAATTATAGATCTTGATTGATAATCCATAATTAGATGAATAATAGATACATCTAAAATTCATTCTTAACTATAAATCCTCAGGGACCAAATCAAACTAATTTGAATGAATAAATGTTTATTCTGCGACGTGTATCTATTTATAAAATATATATAGCTATATATAAATATCTTATTGGTAGGCGGGAGTGCGTGGGTGTAGTTCTTATGATTCTCTATTAAACAAATTTTTATGTTCAATAAAAAAACATGCTTTGATCTTAGTGCAGGGTATATTCAAGTCGATATTACGCGCCCACCTTAACGCTTTCGTTTGATTGTTCTCTCTGGCAGCATATTTATCGCTTTTCTGCTTGTCGTTTTAGTAAATTGGATATATTTATATAAATCTATATACTGTTTACTATATATTTAAGGTTCTGCTTTATTCAAAATACAATTTTGAGAACCCTACATATTGTGGGGCTTATTTCGCATTGGACTTGTTCAGAAATGTAATAAAAACTATAAAATGAACATATTTATCATGTCGAATCGTGTGACGCATATCGCTCAAGCACATCTAATGATATACACGTTCCTTTATCTGTCCCCTAACTGTATCGCATCCATCTGTCTCTCTCCCTCTGCTTAATGAAATCCTAAGTCCTTGACTTTGACTTATGTCAATACCAAATTGAAGGTGGCACTTTGAATGGCTGCATAAATTTACATACTATTTGGTTGTCTATGCGATCTCTCAAATAATAGTCAAATTTGAACGATTTATAGCAACTAGTGGGCCATAAATACTCTACTGATATCTCTAGGAGCATAAAACAATCAATCAATGATCATAAAGTAAACAACAGCTGTGCGCTTATAGAATTGGCATATGCTCAACTATGCTCATATGCCCTTAAAGTATAGTGTATTCTGAATTCGCTAGAAACTGTGCAACGCAAAAAGCGAGTCAATAGATATATCAATAGATATAAATATTTGTTAAATTCTTTACTAGTTAATTGATTTAATATCAATTGTATATCTTTTTCTATTTGCTTCTATTTTCTCATAATATAATATAATAATATATTCCTTTAGTTTAGATTTGTTCAAAGTCCTATTAGCATCGAGTCCTTAGCTAACTTTGCTATAGTTAATATTTATCATACCAAAATTTAACTTCTATTGAAATACATATTATATTTACATATATCAAATATGTGCCTTTGAGCATCATTTCGATAGTTCTTTCCCTGTTGATTGTGTATTTAATTTTTGTTGGGGAATTATATTATTTTTCCGCCTCTCATTCGGACATTTGTTTTTAGAACTTTCTGACATTGTACACAACGGATGGATGAAGATGATATATCTCAGCAGATGTGCTCTGCATTTTGTTGTCATTTCTTGTGTTTTTTTTGTCCACTTTTTTTGTTTTCTCGTCTAGCACGCGCTCGTTCCATATATGACAACAGCGATACCACAACAACAGCTGCCCAGTTATTTAAGTATTCTCCATATTGTGTGTCAAGGCCCACTGCTATTCCCATGGAGTACATTGAATGACTGTCCTTGGTGCCTGCAATTTGACAGCTATATGGTTCCTAGTCCGACTAATTAGCTTGAGTGCATAATAAAACAGAAGCAATCCATTAAATGCCAAACAGAAAAACGCGAAATATGTCGTGTGCGAAGCTTTGCAGGGGGGCACAGTATTTCCTATGTATTCGCAACAAGTTCTTCAATTGAATCTAATACAGAAATATTATTATTATTATTATTATTTTTTTCTTTTAAACTGATTTAAAACTTAAAAACTTTTTATACAAAGCTCACAATTTCTCTATGAATCATGATATTCATATTTATTATATATTTATATTCATATAGTTGGAAGTTTGATAAGCTTTAAAAAATGTATAATAAAGTCTTCTTTTTATCTGGAATATACTTCTGCCGATTAATATAGGAGTCTATAGCTGCATTCACAGCTATCACAATTAACATAATTTCAAATTAAGCAAATTAAACCGTTATAGATTATTTTATATTTTTATACTCATTCACGAAGTGCTATAGACTTGAATTGAATTTGAAATATATACTGGTATTGATAATTATTACTTAACAAAATATATAGTTTGGTTTACAATATACAATATATAGGGAACCTACAGAAGGCGAAATAAAACGGCTAAATTGGTATATTTTTAAGTTGTAGATCTAGAAACTTAAATCGTAATTATTGACTTATAGATCTACTTTATTTATGAAATAATTGGGCATATACAAAATATCTTGTAATTCCCACAACTTGGGAGCCTTGTTGCAAAACTGACCAATTTATAGAATTTATAAAGCACAGGTGGCCTGAGTATACAAATCAGATTTAGCTAAACAGGATAGGATTACCTAGAAAAAATGCATGTAATAGGCATAAATTGGTATACTTTAAGAGTATATGTATATAGTAAAAATATATATATATATATATATATATATATATATATATATATATATATATATATATATATATATATATATATATATATATATATATATATATATATATATATATATATATATATATATATATATATATATATAAAATATAATATAATAATAATATCATATAATAATAATAATATATATATATATACGGCTCCCTTTGCTTGGTCAGCTTTAAAGAGCTGCAAAATAATAAAAATTTATTTGAAGAGTGCGCAAACCGAGCCGAACCGAAACTAGTTAGGATATTATCTAGTCGGTGACTTTCGATTGGTTTCAATGCACAACTAATACAATTTCACAGTTCTTGTTGTTAAATGACGTCTGAGAGATAAAAATATAATTATTTATTATTTAAAGAGGAAACTTTGAACGTAAAACTTGAAGATAATCTTTAGAATTTGGCAAATTATGCTGAAATGCATTCTATTTGGCACATTCCTCGGCCGTTGCATGGATTACTGCTCTAGCAACTAATTAATTAATAATTAATTATATTCTCTTTTTCCCAACTTTCTTGGCTACTGGCGAGGGTCGCGCCTTAGCAAGTGATGGGGGATGGGGGGAAAGCGGGCAGACAATATGAAAATTGCAATTCAATGTCATTGACGAAAGATCATAAAGAAACTGTGTGTCTGTGTGTGTGAGTGTGTGTGTGTGTGTGTGTGTGATATGTCTGTGTGGCCGTGTCTGTTAATTATTTAATATCATTTTCAATTTTTGCCATCGCTGCGAGTCTTGGCGTGTCCGTGACTTTTGTTGATATGCCGCAAAGAGATGATAAATATGAAAATGAAATTGGCTTATTCTAAGCAAGCGTGTGTGCGTTCGTCTGTGTGTGTGTGTGTGTGTGTAAGGCGCAAAAAAATAAAATACACGAGAAATATATAAACAATATTGCACACGGCACCTCACAACTGTTTTTGGCTTTTGGTCGCTCTTTGCGGGGCATTTGGGGGTGATTGGGCGGACGGGCGGGCGGGTGGTCGGACGGGCGCCCACACGACACTGGCAGTCAGTTGGTAGCACGCCCCCGCCAGTTGCCACCGCCACCCGTTGGGGTCACCACTGTCAACACATTTTCACGGAGCGCTCGTTATAGTTTTTTCTATTTATTTATTATTATTTTATTTTTGATTTTGGTTTTGCTTCAGTTTCTTCAGCATTTTCATTGCAAATCATTTGCATGTCTATTTTTGAACACGTTTTTTTAATATTCTTCCATTTGAATAGATCTCTGTGTACGTGTGTGTGTGTGTGTGTTTGTGTGTGTCTGTGTCTGTGAGCTACATGTCTATATTTATATCACTGTTTATATACATATATATACACTATAATTTTTATGATGTTTTTTTTTTTTCATTGCCGCCCCGAATTGGCAATCTGCTGACTGTCTTGTCTATGTGGGCTCTTTAGCAGCTTTGCCTGCCGCGCTGTCAGCTTCTTTGCCCCCATTCATAAAAATCGCTCATTGATCGAAATTTCCTCTTGGCATCTTCCTGCCTCGAGTCCCTGCCCCTGCCCCTGCCCCTGCCACTCCCTCCCCAATCCCTGAAGCAGTAACCAATTGGACTGCATCTCTTCGTGTCTTGGCCAGAGCGTGTGCCAAACGTCCCCTTGCGCTTTTTATGGGGAAATCCTGTTGGCCAATTGGCTAGCTTTCAGTTTTATAGCGCCACAATGTGCTTCTGATCACAGACGCAGCCACACATTGGATTCTTTAAATAGCATCCAAAAAGCCGCCAAAGCCAAAGGAAAACAAGAAATTAACCAAATCATTTTGTTGACTTAAGTAGCGGAGTGCGGGTGACTTCAGGAATGGGCGCTTCGTTTACGTTGCCTTCAATAAAGAAATTATTCTTGATTTTTTATTTTGTTTTATTATTTAATACTACTAAATCTGAGCATTTTTCTTATATGATTTTTATTTGACTGCATATGTATCAAGTTTATATATGATTCAGTTTGAAAAAAAAAAATATCAAAAGTAAATTTTAGTCTGATAACTAAAAATAAGTCTAAGAATGTTGAAATTTACGTATTCGTATATATGCATGTATATATCATATTACAAACCAATATATTGAATAAATGCAAATTAATGTATAAAGAAATAACTTAGGAGAAATGAGAAGAAACGAGGCACAAAGAAGAAAAAGAAAAGAAAATCAATGAAAATAAAATAGAATAAAAATATAACAAAAGAAAATGAATATGAAGAAAAAAAATAGAAGACAAAAAATATACAATAGAATAATATAAAATATAAGAGAATTAAAGAAAGCACTAGAGAAGACGAGAAAAAATGAAAAAAATCAGAAAAATATGAAAAAAATAATAAGAAAAGAAAAGAAAGAAATAAGAAAGGAAGAGAAGGGAATATATGTGTTTATATATTTTCTATTTAGACAAAGTGATTAAATATAAATATTTAAAAATATTGAAAAATAGCTAAACAAATGCGGAAAGCATAATACATGATAAAGCATGATAATCAAGCATAAATTCTTAATGAGCGTGGCTAGCTGAGTCCGATCGAACCGTGCTTTATAAATATATATATATATATATGTTTATACGCATATTTCTATATATATTTTCGTTAACAATTATTGCCGATATGAAGCAAAGTCTATGTTTATAACAGATTATGAAAACTTCAGCAATAATTGTTCATAATAGAACTTGATGAAATTTTAATATGAAATATTTTACAAAAGAAAGTACATACCATATATAAACAATATACAATCTAAATATAGATATCTATATATAAATTTCTCCATTCATTAAGATAACAAGATGATGCTTAGTTTTGGGCGCCTCCTGCTGTTGAAACGTCACTGGCTTTTCTAGCTAAATAGATAGCCAACACACACACACCCACACACACACATGCACAGAGCATAGCACTCAATTAGGCGTCTAGGTTAGTTTGCGTTGAGACACAACAGAGCAGCAACAGAATAATATATATAAATATATATATACATATATATATATATAAATATAAGTACATTTATATAAATTACGTATATGTATAAGCAAAGTTTATGAAAGAAAATTGGAAAATTGAAATGGAAACTCGCACGACACGCCGAAACAGAAACACAAGTAAAATTCGTATACAAATTTAAAGAGGAGCTAAGCAGACAGTCAGATAGACAGACTGAGGAAAAATGAAAATTTAAATTATTTTTGTTGTTGTTATTGTATTGTTGGTATTGTTGGTATTTTGTTGTTTTTGGTTATTTCGTATTTTTGGCAATGAACAAAAACTACGTCAACTAGAAATGCTGCTCAGGCGCGTATTTATGAGAAGAGCGTCGTGCGCAACGAAGCACACACAAAAACACACACACACACACACACACACACACAAAAAGATACACTCACACACACAGATACAACAGCAAGAAGAAAAGTTTGTTGTAAGAAAATGTTGTTGAGGCGCGTCTCGAGGAAAAATAGCAAAAAGCAAAAGTTATTCTGTTGGCGCGCGCATAAAATTGAATTCAGTCGAGCTGAGCACATCGAGCAACGACGTAAGAACACGGAACGGATAAACATGGACATATATATATATATATAGATATATATATATATTTTTGTGGCTGATTAACTAAAATTTGAAATTTGTTTTTATTCTGTTGCAGGTCAGCAGCAACGGTAGCAACGGAGCATACGACCAACAGCATTCGACGGGACAGCAACAGCAGCTGCAGCATCATCAGCATCAGCATCAACAGCAGGTGACGGACTACGCACAGCCGAATCGGGGCACACAGCAGCAGGCGCACCTGACGCAAACGATCGAGGAGACAACCATAGTCGAGGATAGTCGCGAGGATCAGTTGGATTGTATGCTTGGTAGTCTGCAGGCGAACATGAGTCGTCAGGGAGTCAACACAGTGCAGAAGGGCTGCTGCAATGCATGCGAGAAGCCCATTGTTGGGCAGGTGATCACCGCCCTGGGCAAGACCTGGCATCCGGAGCACTTTACGTGCAATCACTGCAGCCAGGAGCTGGGCACGCGCAACTTCTTTGAGCGCGACGGCTTCCCCTACTGCGAGCCCGACTATCACAATCTGTTCAGTCCGCGCTGCGCCTACTGCAACGGCGCCATTCTGGACAAGTGCGTGACGGCCCTGGACAAGACCTGGCACACCGAGCACTTCTTCTGCGCCCAGTGCGGCCAGCAGTTCGGCGAGGATGGCTTCCATGAGCGGGACGGCAAGCCCTATTGTCGCAACGACTACTTCGAGATGTTTGCGCCCAAGTGCAATGGCTGCAATCGCGCCATCATGGAGAACTACATCTCCGCCCTGAACTCGCAATGGCATCCCGATTGCTTCGTCTGCCGGGTAAGCACCGACTATAGCTAGAGCACATCTCGCTACTCTTTTCTCTCTCTCTGTCTCTCTTTTCACATGTTTATTTCTGACTCTGATTGTGTGATGTGATATTTAGGATTGCAAGAAGGCTGTGCGCGGCAAGTCCTTCTATGCCATGGAGGGCAAGCCAGTGTGTCCGCAGTGTGTGGGCGTCGATGAGGAGGAATAGGCGCCCATCACCTAGCAGCAGCAGTAGCGGTGGCGGCAGCAACAACAGCAACAGCAACAGCAACAGCAACAGCAGCAGCAGCAACAACTTGTTGAAGTTCAGTAGCACGAAAATAGCCCCCGTCCGGATACGAATTGTATCTACATAAAATTGTTTACCCAGCGGCAGCTGCGTCCCACTTTCTGTCTCGCACTCACACACTCTCCAACTGTCTCCTTCTCTCTCTCTGTGTCGCGCTGTGTCCCATTCTCTTTGGGGGCTATTTTCGTTGAAAATGTGAAAATTCTTTTTAATCTTGTCGGGGCTCAGCGCATGCCACGACTTGTTGCCACCTGCCACTATCCAGCAGCAGCAGCAGCACCAACAACAACAACTCAAGAATCTACCCCCTTGCAGGGGTCTGGATACGGCTGACCACCAGGCAACTGGGCGGGTCGGCTATGTCCGCCCCTGCCGTACGCTTTGCTCCCTGTTATTATGATGGCCTCGGCCATGGCTTGCGTCCCTGCTCAGAGTAAAAAGCCCGCCCCAGTCCCCGCCCCTTTGAAACTGTTGAACTTTTCTATATGCAATTTAGTTGTAAGTTTTTAGGTATTTTTTAAATTTAAACATTTATGAAGCAATATTGTAATTTGTTTTTGTAAATAAAATTTAAATAATTAAATTATATTAAAAATAAAAAGAAACAAACAAAAAATAACTTAAAAAACAACAATTGAAAAGTCTTGGCAAATGGAAATGGAAGTGGACTGAGTTGCTCTTGACCAGCTCTACTCCATCTGTCGGCCTGCCAGGCCCACTTCCAGTCCCAATCCCAGTCCATTCACAGTTCAAGATCAGTGTCAATATAGTCGTTGACCTTGATCTGGAATGTCGCTTGTGCCATGACCTTCGATTGTTGTTGTTCAGTTGCAAACAATTTACACTATTGCTACATAGATTTTCGGATTAGATTAACAGCAATACCAACCCCCTCGCCCATCGCCCATCCCCCAGCCTCCATCTCCCCTTGACCCCGCCCACGGATGGCAACTATTTTGGTTGCTGACGTTTCGCTCATAAATATATAAAACACAAACGAAATTAGCAAATGATTTCGAGTGTATATAAATGTGTATAAATAACAATTTATCTGTACTCACAAGCACGTTCAATGAAAACATGTCCAATAATGCCGCCTAGCCGAGTAATCCCTAATAGGGTTTAGACTCCCGTCTTCCCTAATTTAAATTTATTTGTCATTTGACTAAAATACTCGGACTGCATAGCTCTCAAAATATGCATATTTATAGAAACTCAAATAGATGCTCTTTCAAAATTCTATGGAAATTCCAATTAAATATTTCCCATATATCAGCGCTAAATTTGGCTGCCAACGAAACGATTGGAACTTGTGTTTATTTTAAATAAAATAATTCCCGAATTTTGCAGTTCTAGAGCTCTTTCAGTATTTATTTCTTATGATGATGAGAAGTTCTTGACTTTTGAGATGTGTAATAAAATGAATAAACTTTTTTTTGTCAGAGCAATATTAATGATAACTGTATAATATCATGTTTCCTTTGTTGAGTGATCAAAAATTTGAAAGATCTGTGCTGCCAATGGCGCCATAGTCTATATATATTCAGCATATTAGACTATTTACAAGTCAGGGTTTTTTTTTCTAAGTTTCTTTTACCGAAACTTTGAAATTATATAAAGAGACTTTAGTTAGTGTCCAAATCTCACCAATTATTATAATCTTCATTGATCGCTGAGAAATTCGCATTAGAATTATCTTCCTGATCTTCCATTTAAATACTTTTTAAGTTTTCTCTACTTAGGCATATTTAAATCCATTTCAAAAATCCTTCAAATATATATGTAGTCTATAAATCAAGTTTTTCGATACCCATGAAACACCTTCCACAGTTCGCTAGAAGTTTTCGGAATGGAAGTCGGCCCAGGCACTTCTACTTACTTTGCCTTTAACCTGTCCATTTTCTCTTCAGCTACCTTTATTTGATTTAGCCCCATTTGCCTTTGATTTCAGCTCTATTTATGTTCAATTTTTTGCTATTTATTACTTTCCTTTGCTTTTAGTCTTTATATATTTATTTATGTGTAAATATTGATTTTTGAACTTTATCGAAAAATTCTTCTTTGGTCAAGCAATGTTTTTGAAGTGCATTGCTTAGTTCTAGTTAAATCTTTAGAGATTTAATGAATGCTTTGACGATTTGGATTTTATTATTTAGTTCACTGAATTTTATTTTCTTTCGCTTGAGCAGAAATTTAGCTAATCTGAATAAAGTTATTATTGATCTGTTTAAATATTTGTGATATTAAAGTATTTTGATTGAGTATCAGGATGCAACCCAGCTAGGTCAATCCACACATTATAACTATAAAAACGTTTCATAATATATTAAATTTACAGATTTTTAGAATTGCTTTTCTGATATATAAATATATTTCAAATAGCTAATAGAAAGTGTGTACATATTTTTATTTCAAATAGCTAATAGAATGTGTGTACATATTTATACTTTTTTTATTATTTTTATTTTATACCTTTTGATTAGTTGATTCTTTTATATTCCCATTCTTTACGGTTCTTGTAGTGGCTTAGGGTATTTACAAGTCGTTCACATCTTACTTGTGTAGTCAAACTTTTTATTATTGTTCTAGACAACAATGAAAAGCTCTTTTTGATATATATTTAAAAGATCTATTAAAAGTATAATCTCAATCAAAATGTTTTTATTCACTTTTAGTATTTTATAAATATGAAGAAAGCGAAGAAGAAATTAATTAGAAAGCGCTTAAATAATAATTGTTTTGTTTTATGTCTATATACTGTATATGTATGGTGATAATACGTTCAAATTTTATCATCTATATATATTTTTTATATCTATAAATATCATATCAAGTAACTAAAAAAAGGAAAGAAAAGGTCATTTCGTTTTTTTTTTTTTACATTTTTCAAGGCAGTATTTTGTTATGGTATTATTTAATTGTTACCATATTTTATAATCTATATATAATCTGTGTTCAGTTATATAGCTCTATCTCTCTCTCTCTCTCTCTCTCTCTCTCTCTCTCTCTCTTTTTCTCTTTATTTGCATATCATCTATTCGCTTGGACTTGGCTCAGAGCCAAAAGCGTGCGCAAAATGTTTTTGTTCAAATTGATGGGATTTCTACTTCTTGCTGTTGCTGTTGTTGTTGTTTTCGAATTGTTTTTCCAAAAAAAAAAAAAAAAAATGTTCAATTGTCGCAAAATAATGCCAAAATTGTATTTATTTTGTTTTGTTGTTTTGCCCACTGTGCACACTGGTACAAAAGCATCTGTCAATCGCCATTTCAATATTTCGCTTGGCACATTTCAAACATTTCGACTTTAAGAATTTTCGAAATTGCTCACTGGCAGCTAATTTATGAATGTAATTAGCATTTAATTTGAATTTGAATTTGAATTTGAGCAACCTGCCGAGCAAGCAGACACCTTCGAAAATAGATCAGGCCGATGGCGCAGTTACACTTGTCTTAATTATGCGATTAGATCTAAAATTATAAACTAATAAATGTATATATATATATATATATATATATGATTTGATTTATTTGTATTTCATTTGGTTTATTGCAGGACTGTCGACAACCGTTCCAGGGCGGCTCGTTCTTTGACCATGAGGGCTTACCGTACTGCGAGACACATTATCATGCCAAACGCGGCTCGCTCTGCGCCGGCTGTTCGAAGCCCATAACGGGTCGTTGCATTACGGCCATGTTTAAGAAATTCCATCCGGAACACTTCGTCTGCGCCTTCTGCCTCAAGCAGCTGAACAAGGGCACGTTCAAGGAGCAGAAGGATAAGCCCTACTGCCACGCCTGCTTCGACAAGATATTCCGTTGAGCTGGCCAAACGCATATAGAGATATATGTATTCATATGTGCTGCAATGTCTAACTATATACATACACACATACATATATAGAGTTACGATCCTAATATGCTGTTTCTTCTTCTTTTTTGTACGATTCACGTCCCTTCTATGTCCCCCTCTACTTACCCTTACCCTTACCCTTACCCTTACCCTTGCGAGCGTTCATCTGTGCTTTGTATAACCGAGTCAAATTAGTAATATAATTAACACTGAACACACGATATACCTACATACATGATATATCAGATCAGATCAGATGAGATTGGATCAGATCGAATCCAAATAATCAATTAGACGAAACTAATACCCTGCCAATTAAATGGCGAAACGATATTTCTGCCCTTTCAAAATAAAATTATTACGCTAAAAAATATTGCAAGACTTTTATTTTTGGGAAAGCAATGGAAATTCAAATTAAAAAAAAAAATTAATAAAAAATTAAAATAATTTAAAAAAACATAAAATATTCAAATATAATATAGATTACAGTTATTTAATAACTGTATGCCAATAAGATTTTAAAAACATATTTGATGTTTTTAATACTTTTATTTATAAAATAATATAATAATAATTTTTACTTAAATCAATTTTTTAATTTGTTAAAAAGTATACTAAAATTTAAACTATTTTTTTTGGGGCTTCTTACAATTAAAAAAAAACTGTGTTCAATTCAATTATATTTTCATTATTTTTAATTTTAATTTAAAGCCAGAAAACATTTATGCTCTGTTAACTAACAGCAGCTGTTTGCTTCGTTTAGCGAAGACACAAACCGGCAAGCATCAGTAACTGTCCGTGGCACTCTTTTCTGTTTGCCTATTGTATTTGCCTTTGCTACAGTTTGAAATGCTCTGGCAAATTTGTATGTTTGCTCACCATCTGCGCACCTTTAAATTGTCTCTCCCACACTCTCTTGCGCTCTTGCATGCAAACACACTCACACGCACACACAGAGAAATATTTTATCTGTTAAAGATGCCGGCCGGCAGCTCGATTGCCGACTCGCTCGCACTTGGCGCTTGACATTGAGCTCAGCCTGCGTGCTCGCGCCAACTTATTAACTTGTGTGTGAATTTAACTGCCAGCGCTCCCTCATATGTATGCGTGTGTGTGTGTGTGTGTGTGTGGCTGCGTGTATATTGTTCGCGTGTGTGTGAGTGCGCGTCGCTCCCTATAAACGCGGTAGGGTTCGCAGCACGAACGCTTGTTGTGAATCAGTCAGCGTCAGTCTCGCTCTGCTCACTCACTTCTCATCTGTTGGCTGTGTCGGTTGAGTCGGTCCTGTTAGTCGCGTGGCCCGCAGCCTACTCGTCGTTATTCGTTGTTCGTTTCGTGCGTGTGTTTACTGTGTGCTATTTCCCAGTTCGTCTTATTCATTTTAATTATCCGGTATTATTCAATTGATTTGCCTACGCCTTCTCTGTGCAGTTCCTTTGCCGGCAACAAGAAAGAGAGTCGAACATCAGGCGGAGTCAGCAGGAAGCGCTACAGGTTGGTTGGAATAACACAAACACAAACTTACTCAAACACACACACACATGCATACACATGCATGGAGAAACAAAACAATACACACACACGCGTATAGTGGTTGAGCTTGTGTGCGTGCATTATATCATTTGACTCTTCGTTGCATTCCCTACCAAGAACTGTTTACAAATGATTCTCTTTTCTTGCGTTTTTATTTTTTTTCGCGCGGTGATGTAATATGAGAGCTCTTGTTCAAGTCCTTAACAAAACAAACAGTGTGTGAGTGTGTATGTGTGTGCGGTTTGCACTGCGAGTCATGATATCATGCGGTGGTATTTTGATTCAGAAACCAATCGGAATCTAAGTCAGAGTCACGCATGCCACCCGCATTCGGTGTGGCGAGAGTAATAACATAGGCGCAGAGCAGAAAGCAAGGAGAAGAGACACACAATTTAAGTTTTTTTATGCCACTAACACACACACACACACATATACTCGAACCAATTGCCAGCCAGACTCTCAAACTGTCTGCTTGTATTCGTGTGTGTGTGTGTGTGTGTGGGTGCACCAATTTGTCAATGATTGCGATATATAAATAAAAGTGAAATTAACAGTTGAAGCTATTATTAGTATTCCCTTTTGTTATGATTGTTGTTTTCGCTACTGTTGTTGTCACTTAATGCCAATGCATTTAAATTCATGTTTAAAGTGCATTTAAATTCATTTAATACACACACACGCACAGTTGCAGCACTCGGTACAATACTCCCACAACTGTGTGTACAGCAATTTGAATGTTTACATTCACTGAGCACAGTTAACGTTAGAGGAGGGAAGGGTGTGTCTGTGTGTGTGTGTGTGTGTGGGTCGGTGGGTGGGTATCCAATTGGACTTAACACGCAATTCCGATTACTACCTACCGATTAGCCATAAAAGTGTTTAATGTGTAGCGATTTGTTGTGGGTCGCACTTACCCATGTAATGCGGGCTGACAAATTAGTCAAGCACATGTAGAGCGCCTGTGACAACGTTTGCATATATACAGTTGTGCAGCCACTGTGCGCACCAGTTGCTCCTCAACTAATGCTGCATTTGCATAGCTTATCAGCAGCTGGTAGCCAATAATGATTCAATTTACAAAGCTGCGGCATTCTTGATACCCTTTAATTCTCAGTACTCTCACAAAGTGAGATATATTCGCATCGTAATAAGAATTGCGTCATCTCTGCTTATAAGCTCTAATCAATCGATTTATCTCACATTGTTTCCTACCCCAATAGTTATAATTTATTAACTGATTAACTTTATCGCCCTCGAACCGAACCCTCGACAACAAATGCTAGCAGCGAAAGTCTAAGCAAAATATTCAAATTAATTTTAGTTGGATATCGCATACTATATAGATATTTATATTTTAAGTTATTGAGATATATATTCTCTTATTTAATCTGAACGGAAATTTCAATTCTTTATAATCAAGTCAAATTTCGCGGCAGCTCTTGATAAAGCTAATACCACGAACTCGCCAAAGATATTGATAAGGTTCAGGGTCAAAGTGCCAGTCAAGGCCAACGATCAATAAGAGCTTTACGCAGTCGAGTTTAATCGGTAATTTTCCTAACGTCAACTTATTCGTTCAGTTACTACTTTGACAGTTATATATAAATTATAATACAATTTTCTCAACTCAGTTGAGTTGTTTTGGTTAGTCATGCAACTCAATTCTTCTTTAACAGCTTAATGAACTAGTTGTTCAATTTCAACTCAATAGAACTTTTAGTTCCTAAAGTTTTATTTCATGAATCGTTTATGTTTTTCATTAACTGATAGCTGAATGTTGTGCACTGGTTCATTTCAAGAACCTGTCAAATGAACATTTCTGTTATGGAACAACTAAATCGAATCGTCTATGAATAATTGACCAAGCGAACTTTATCGTTTTTTATCGATTTGAACTTAAAAATTCACTAAGTACGAAATAATTTTACTAGCTCATTTGAATAAATTCTTGAAATGAATAAATAATAAATGAGTCCTTAACACCAATTGAACAAGCTAACTTGAGCGTTCAATGATAAACAAATGAGTATAGAATGTGGTTTATTTGAGTTACTTGTTCAAATGAATTGCTAATGATCAATTGAATCTGTGAACTTTATCATCTCTTAGTCACTAAATAAATTCTGTAAATCATTTCAGTGACTTTTTCAAAAGATCATAATTTGGTACATTTCATATTAAATGAAACGGTTCATTAAATGATTCATAATTCATTTAAGAAATGTACTAGCAGTTCATTTAAACGACTTGTTCAACGGAACATATTCAAAATTAAGTGAACTTTATTAGTAACTTTCTTTATACTTTACTATCTATTAATCATTCAAATGAACAGATCCGAATTGAAATGAATAGTTTATAATCAATTGAATGATTTAGTTAGTTCAATTAAATCTCTTATCTAAACTGGAAACACTAAACTTTTATTGCTGACTACGAGCATTTCGAACAAGCGCTAGGGTATTTCTCAGTCGTTATTATCTGCGCATTTTTATTCAACTTTTTTTTTTTATTGCGTGAATTTCATTTTCGACTGACGCACGCCCCTTTTTTCTCTAGTCGAACTCAAGTACTTCCCGCATTTGCTTACAAATATGGATATATACAAGTATATATAAATATATATAGGTATATACGTATGTATGTATGTATATATACATATATTTACGGTCTATTTAACGACTTTTGTAGTTATTTGTTGTTGCTGCTGTTCTGGGCATTCGCTGTAGTTGTTGTTTTTTTTTTCTTTTCTTCTCTAAATTTACAATTTTTTTTCTCTATTCTTTGCGGTTGTTAGTGTAAGCAAACAATTGAATATGACAACGTTTATGTCGACCTAGTAGAATATATTTTTTTTTTATTTTTGCTTAGATCTTTAAATATGTTTAAACTGTCGACACTTTACATATGTTTTACGAACTAGCAATACCTTATAGTGAGCTGAAGCAAGTTAAGAAAAGGAATATAGATATATAGAATTAAGTTTAAACAAATTTTAACTGCCTCAAATTTGAATATATGATAGTTGAAATGTTGAAGAAATGAAAAATTAGAAAAATAATAGGGATTTTGGAACAGAAAATATTTAAGTTTGTAAATAAAAAACTAAAGTCTGGTTTTTATTTAATTCAGCTATTGTCTTTAACTGTAACATAAAATATTTTTAAAAGTTTTGAAATTAACAAGTTTTCTTAACACTGATCTGGCAAACCTAGATAATAGTTAAAGAGTATCTTTAAGTCGATCACATTTCAATAACTATTTTTCACAATCCTCTTCAATAGTAAGCATTCGGTTTTAGCCTAGAGATAATGTCACATGGAGACGCTCTTGGAATATAAAACTATGAAAAAAATATTAGAAAGTGAGAATGAGAGGCAGTGAGAGAGAGAGTGAGAGAGAGGGCGCACACTCTACCTGTATTTGATAAAGAGAGAGATAGAGAAAGAAGGAGAGAGTAAGGGGTAAGGCAATGGATTAGCAGAGATAGTGGGTTAGTAAGAATAAGTGAGTGTGATGGAGGAAGACAGAGAGAGAGAAAGAGAGAATCTAGAGAGAGAGAGAGAGAGAGAGAGAGAGAGAATCTAGAGAGAGGGAGAGAGAGAGAGGGAGAGATACATTGAGACTGAGAGAGAATTGCTAATGAATCAAGCAGAATGACAAAATTTGCGCTCTTGAAAGTTCATAAAGATATCAGAATCTTATACATAGGTTGAACAGTTTCGTCTCTTCACTATTTCCTCGTCTTATCTTCTAATATTATCTGCGTCTCACGCTAATTGCTGATAAATTCCACGGAATTCATTATGATATTTAGATATTATATATTCAATCAATGGTTTACAGTGGAGCTGATAACGAAAACTATCAGCAGAAATGAAAAGTTGAATTCAATATGAAATTGAAATTGAAATTGAAATCGAAATTGAAATCGAAATTGAAATAAATATTTTCTTAATGTCATATTTGTATATAGAGAACCTATATATTATGTATGTACGTATGTACGCTTATGATTTACAGCTAATTAAAATTACGACATATGGATTTCCACTGAACAGGCTACATTAGCTTAACCGTTATGTCGCAATGTTTCTGCTGTTGGCTTGGTTTATGACATGTTCGTAAGTGCAAAAATTAAAATTAAGTTTATAACCTGATAGTGTGAAGTGTGTGTCATAAATGTTCTTAAACACTTGAATCACTTAAATTCAGATTCTTGTGGCGGCGCAAGGCGCATTTATCGGCCACTTTGGCAATTGTGATACTTTAATTAAGTTCGCGCTTATCTGCGCAATCATTTTGCACTCAGCTCCAGGTGTGTTATAAATATTTGAAAATCCAAAGATTGAAGTCTATCAGAATTGCAATTTTTATTGGAAGTGATCCAGAAACTGATAAAAGAAGATTGTGTTACGGTCTGCTCAGATTAAGTTTCGGTATGACTATTTTGGATGCTACTGTATGGTTTGTGTCTTGGCTCTTAGCAACAAACAAACAGTCACCTTCAAACTGTGGCTTGTCACTTCATTTAGTCGCTTCGCAACCTGCGAGTGTGTCAAACGGGTAACCGTTTAACCGTTAACCGATTTACTATGGCTTCAACTGCATGTGGTTTAAGTGACTGAAGTGCTCCACTTAAAAGTAGTTGGATTCTAATTGGACAATATAACGCAACGGTTAACAACTCAGCTGATCAGATTCTGCTTTATTTACTTCAAATTACAGTGAAATACATACAGCATGGACAAAGTGGACACAAGTTTTATACCCGATCTGCCAACGGGCGGAGGTCTTGCTGTATACCGCAAGCGCGCAAATTTCGATTGGAAGCGTTTGCGTTTGATCTTTGAAACGGAACAGGCACTGCGCATTAAGGTAAGTTAATAGACAAATATTATATTATATCGATAATAAGATATATTATGTATGACATAAGGAATTCTGAAGAATAAGTTAGACAAAAAAAAAAAAAAAAAAAAATATATATATATATATATATATATATATATATATATATATATATATATATATATATTTAAACTAAACGAATTTGAAAAAAAAAATCATATAGTATATAATTATAAATTTAAGTTGAAATGAATGTGTTTGTGAATTGAAATATTAAAACTGAATACAGATTTATTCAAATGTTTTAAGAATTTTCAAAAATTATATGCTGATATATCACAATGATCTATTATTATGGATCGTTTTAGTATTCGATTTAAAAGCAAATATTTTGAGAATAATTTCTTAATTTTATTACTTTCTTCAATAATGATATGAGAATTTTGGATAGTTGAACTTACGTCAGAACAATCTCAGAAATATATGTGATAGAAGATTCTTTGATAAACGAATATTTGAAAGAATCCCAAATAGAAGCATCACACAGAAGAAGAATCTCAGATAGAAGAATTTTTTAATCTCTTATAGGAAATCATTGATAAAAAAACAGAAACCGTAACGATTAAAATTTGTATCAATAAAATTAAGAAATCAAAACTATTATTTGAGTAATTAAAAAAAAATAATATTTTTTAATTATTAAAATTTATTTATATGATAAAAATAAAAAATATTTATTACATATAAATTTTTATATAAAAATAAAAATAATCACAGTTAAAATAATCTCAGTTCAATGGATATCTGTAAAAATCCCCGATATATATTTTATAAATATACTATTAAAATAAGAAAAATATAAATATCTTAATAAGTACATAAATAAATATTAATACTAGCACAAAATATATCAGAATATAAAAAATATATTGAATAAAGCCAAACTAAGATAAATCATACCTGATAACAGAATATATATATATATATATATATATATATATATATATATATATATATATATATATATATATTATATTTAGATAAGCATAGATTAATACTACGAGAATATGATTTGAATCACCTCAAATGTAAATTCAATGAAGAAACATTTAAATTCGTTTGACTCACAGGAGCAACTGATATTATAATAAATTAATATTATATCTAATATTGCATCTTAGATAGTCCATTCAATTGCTGCCAAACTGTAACTAATTCACTTACATTTTTTCCCACTTCTCCAGTACAATGTGTGGCGTCGTCTGGAAAGTGATCCACTGTTTGCTCAGGCCTCGCGCACACTGCCAATGGATGAGCAGAAGCGCCTGGCCGCGATGCAGGTGAATCGCATGAAACAGTTGGATCTGGTGCCCAAGGAGATTGAGAGCCTGAGCTTCTCGTCCAAGACAAAGTACTTGATGCACATCAACGAGGCGCTGAACAGCTACTCGCCCAGTCTCTCAGTGAAAATAGCGCTGGGCGTGGGCCTGTTCAACAATGCGATACGGGCCATGGGCACAGAGAAGCATACGAAGTACATTGATGCCGCCTGGAATCGGGAGGTGATCACATGCTTGGCCGTCACGGAGGTCTCGCACGGTAGCAACACAAAGCGAATTCGCACCACCGCCACGTACGATCCCAGCTCGCAGGAGTTCGTCATTAATACGCCGGACTTCGAGGCGGCCAAGTGCTGGGTGGGCAATCTGGGCAAAATGGCCACCGTGGCTATGACCTTTGCCAATCTGATCACAGCCGACGGCGAGAACCATGGCCTGCACGGCTTTCTTATACCCATTCGCGACCCAAAGACTCTGATGCCCTATCCGGGCGTCCTGGTCGGCGACATTGGCGAGAAGAGCGGCCTGAATGGCATCGACAATGGCTTCGTGATCTTCACAAATTATCGCATACCGCGCGACAATCATCTCAATCGAACGGGCAACGTGACGCCCGATGGCGTCTACGAAAGCGTCTTTACCGATCCCGGCCAGGCCCTGGGCGCCGCACTCGAGAGCTTCTCGGCAGGACGCATTGGCATCATGCAGGAGTCGGCCAACACGCTCTGCAGCGCGGCCGTCATTGCGGTCCGCTATGCGGCAGTCCGCAAACAGTTTGGCCCCGAGCGTGAGGGCGAGGAGATGCCCATCATCGAGTACCAGCTGCACGTAAGTAAAGTCGTATACCTCATCTACTTTATCTAGTTTTAATACTTGGAATTCTCCCACAGCAATATCGGATTTTCCCTTACTTGGCTGCCGCCTGTGTGCAGAAGATTGCCGTCGAGGAGCTGACCAATATATATCTGCAGATCATCACCCGTTCCCAGGCAGACTCGAACGGATTCGATATACTGGTAGGTGCAGGAGTAGAAAACCGGATTTAAAGGGAACTCTTTTAGCCAAAGAGTTACGTGTGAAACTCTCAAGAATCTATAGCTAAAGGCATGCATATAATGCAAACTTTCTTATTTCTTTAACTATATTTCTATACATTTCTCTTATCTGTTATCAACTGAGGAACAACTAGATTCTTATATAGAAATGCGATATGGGTACGACAAGTGCAAGTAGGGCTTATTTGTCTAGACTAACTTTAGACATTCTTATCAATCACAAAGTGTTTTTTCTATCAAAGTTAACATCATCAAACATATTATTTATATTTCCAAGTTTCAACAGGCAAATCAATTTAGATATGGAATATACGTACGTCAATTGTTCTAAACAAGAAAAATCTGTGAGAATATAGATTTCCTTGCTCGTATCTATAATTTAGATAAATTAAAAGTTCACATTCGAACTAGTTTTATATATATAAGGAATATGTTTATATCGCATCTGCATTCATTTCGCAATCTTCCATTTTATTCGTATAATTTTACAGCCACGTATAATTTTAATTCCCAGTCTTTCAGCCTTTCACAAATAGAACACCATTTAGAAACACAATTTCTAGTCGCTTCTCTTCATCCATTAACAATTATAACGATCTCATTTGAATGTTTTAAATCTCACACTCAGTAATAGATTGGATGACATCTAAGTTTCTCTCTCTCTCTCTCTCTCTCTCACAAGAGTTCGGGAATTCAAGTCAAGAGTCAAAACTCGCTCGAATAGTATAATTTAAATGAATTTATTTATGCATTATTTTGTATTATGATTATTTTATTTGAAAGCGTTTCATTCAAAATAAAACACTGTGATAAAACACAAACAGGGATAAAATACAAGAATTATGTGAGGAGATAAATGAATAGAGAAATAGCTTTAATGATTGATACTTCCATGACAAATTTGTATAAGCTGTCAGGCTATACACTTAGCAGAAGGCTACTCTTAATTGGAAAATTTAGAAAACAGACTTTACTGTTGATTTCACAGTATTTCAAATATACAATGGATAATATATCTTAGCTATACGATAAACAATCTCTATCTCTAATGACTTCATACATCAACAAGTAAAATGGCAACGAGTAAAGTCTATACATAGTATACATAGAGAAACA
This sequence comes from Drosophila stalkeri, assembly GCA_035047405.1. NCBI lineage: Eukaryota > Metazoa > Arthropoda > Insecta > Diptera > Drosophilidae > Drosophila > Drosophila stalkeri. The sequence goes on along the minus strand of JAWNPR010000039.1, from coordinate 29,309,146 downwards.
TTTAATTGCAGTCTTATTACCTAATTAATTATCTTTATAAAAAACAAGTAAGAAAGCTCTAGTCGAGACCGCTCGACTACGAGATACCCTGAGCCCTGCAAAAAATATGATACGTATGAGCGCGCGCTTTACTAACCGCGAATGAAACTTTCTGAATAGAATAATTCCACTAAAATGTGTCTATTTGCCAAGTTGCAAGTCTCTAGTATTTGAATTACGTTTTTTTTTTCAAATTTGGGGATTGGGGCGTATTTGGGGCGGGTATCCAAAATCTAACAAAAACCGAAATTGTATTAAATTAATATCTATATATATGCAGAAGGCTTGGAGTCCCTAGCTCTAAAGATGAACGAGATATAATTTTATAAGTGATTCCCGATAAATGTTAAAATCGATAAATTTGAAACGAAAAAAAGTTATCGGTTTTCTGAAACAAACTCGTATACCGCGTGCTATACACGGACCTAACAAAATGAAGGAATGAATGAAGTCTCTAGCTCTTATAGTTGCTGTGATCGACGCATTCATACATTCGGACGGACGGACAGACGGACAGGGCTATATCAACTTTTCTCGTCACCCTGATTAAGAATATATATACTTTGTGGGGTCTGCCACGCCTCCTTCTGCCTGTTACATACTTTTAACAAAACCATTATACCCTGATTTCCCATTTTCAATGGGTTCAGGGTATAAAAAGAAGTTATATAAATTTCTTGGATCCAAAATCTTGTCATTTCACAATTTTCGTTGAGCTTTAAGTCTTAAACAAATCAACAGAGGGGCATTTCTACAAATAGTGAATCTTATAGCTCTTGATTAGCCCTATAAGATAAGATTGAATATATTAAATACATATATATATTTTTTTCATGTAAAATGAAGTTAATTTAGTAGACGATTGTCTATGTTCCGCCAGTCAATCGTATGAATTATTTAGTCTAAGTTAGTATGTAAAATTCAAATTTTTATTTTGAACTCTCCGTTGGAGAATTGGAGAAGATCTTAGAAAGTCAATCCCACTTAAGGGATCACGACAGATAGATTAATGCGAGTCTTCCATAATTATATCATACGATCAAGGCACAGCTAACAAATCCGAAATGTTTCTTTAAATCAGATGTTATTTTATACGTAATGCCATAGATCTGTACTTACTTTCCTGTTAAAATCGGCTAATGTGAATCTACTCCTTTTACTACGTTGTCCCTATTAATTATGCTACAATTATAATAATTGCTTTCGATTTCATTTGCAGACCCAGAATGCAGCGGAGATTCATGCAATAATCTCGGCATCGAAGCCGCGCATCACGTGGTCGGCGCGCGACGCCATTCAGGAGGCGCGCGAGGCGTGCGGCGGACATGGATATCTCTACGCATCCAAGCTGGGCCAGATGCGCAGCGATCACGATCCGCTGTGCACCTACGAGGGCGACAACAATGTGCTCGGCCAGCAGGCGTCCAATTGGCTGCTGCGCCAGTGGAGCGCCAAGGAGCTGGAGTCGCCCATTGGCAGTGTGACGTTCCTGCGGCGCCGTGAGGTGCTGCTGAAGCTGAAGTTCGCGCAGCTGCTGCAGCAGAGTCCATTGGACAGCTGGGAGTGTAAGCGAGTGACTGAACTAAATGTGCGAAAATGGATTAAGATTTGATTCCTCTCTCTCTCTGATTGCAGTTGCGCTTAGCTGCTACGAGTGGCTGCTGTGCCACCTGATGGCGCACACGTCGGCCCACATTGAGGCGCAGCTGGCCGCCGGAGTGCATCGCTTCGAGGCGCGCAACAACTCACAGGTGAGGGGCGCGCGGGAGCTGTCGCTGGCCTACGCGGAGTACTTTGCCCTCAGCAGCTTTGTGGCCCATGTGCGTCAGCTGAGCCTGGAGCAGCCGTATGCCCAGGTGCTGCGCGTGCTGTACGACGTCTATGCCATGTGGCTGCTGGAGAGCCATATGACCACGTTCTATGTGGGCGGCTTTGCCGTGGGCGGCGACTTTGCGGCCGCCGTGCAGCAGCGCCTGCTCCAGAGCTGTGCGCAGCTGAAGGACATGGCCGTGAGCGTGGCCGATGCCATTGCGCCGCCGGACTTTGCGCTCAACTCGGTGATTGCGCGTGCCGACGGGCTGCTCTACGAGAATCTGCAAAACGAATTTATGACCAACGAGGGCGCCTTCCAGCGGCCTGCGTGGTGGCGCGACGTGATCATACCCCAAGGCCAGGAGAAGTCCAAGCTTTAAGTGCAAACGAATGGGCAGCGAGATGTGGAGGGACAAGTGCCTGGGCAGGTCGATCGGTCGATCGATCGGTCGATCGGTCGGTCACCCAATTTAGCTAAATGAGTAGCTATTGTTATATAGTCATATCGCATCCAGGTATTAGCTCTTATTAGAGCGGAATACCATATATATATATATATATATATAGAAATTTGTATAGAGACCTTGACATGAACTGTTTTTTTTATTTTAAAACTGTACGATTTTTGTGAAATGAAAGCAATAAGTATACAAACAAGAGAATAATTTAATAAATTAGAAATTAAAAGTACAAGAATTGTAAAATTCTAAAATTCCTTAAAGTATTCCAATCCCAATTCCCACATTTATTCTGGATGTTGACGCTAAAGCTAACAACAGTTGTTCCTATCACAATCATATTTCAGTTAAACTGCAAATACTATATAGCTATATATATATGTATATATAGTATATATATTAATGTAAATCCAATGTATTAGAGTCTAAATGTTTAAGATTGTGTGAATAAAAATGCATAAAATCGTTTAAAATTTGTTGTTGACTTGATTTTGCAGCCTTTAACTGAATTATTTATAAGCCGAAGTTGATTTAGTGTAAAGTCGTCCATAGTTTGTGGCAAAACAAAAGCTGCCTTTTGTTATAATTAGTTGACTAAGCAAACATATAGACAACACTTTACATATTACGATTGCAGGTGTATGTGTGTGTGTGTGTGTGTGTGTGTGTGTGGGACTTCATTGGATAGTGTGCAAAGGTGTGCGATCGGCTCGATGCGAGCTCCGTTTATAAGAGGACCTGCGCTTACCTGTTCCAGCTCAGACGTGGCCAGCTTGCCACACAGTAAACACGAGCGGACGTACGCGATCGAAGAGTGAGTGAGAGGGGTATAGTGTGCTTCGAGTGGAAGCTCCGAGCGTGAGCAGTGATCGTGGCTAAGAATCATAGTTGCCTGAGCAATTCAAGCGAGTCGTTCGGGTTGTCTAACACATCATATCAATTACGATTCAATCCATTGACTGAGCAGAGACTGCGAGAGAGAGAGAGAGTGAGAGAGAGAGAGAGTGAGAGAGAGAGAGTGAGAGAGAGATTGTGAGAGATGTGCTAAAAATATAGACGCTTCGTTTGTTTTCATAACTTTGTTGGCTTTGCGAATCAACGGCGCAGTTCGATTTGATTTTTTGGCCAGTGTGTGAGTGAGCTGTGCTGAGCTGTGCTGGGTTTGGGAAAGGGCATCAGTGGCTGATAAGGCTGAAAAGAATATATGATTCAATACTAAAGACGACATTCGAAAAGACATTCAACTTGAAGCGCGCCTTGGCTGAGGCCAAATCGAACAAAGCAAACACATTTAGCTCAATCTAGGCCCAAAACTGTGCGAATATCCAAATCATATGTTAATTTGCTGACTGGTTTCTGTTTCTTTGTGAAGAAAGCTTGGCCATTTATTGATCCGGTATTCAGACAACAGACATCCAAATATGGTGATCTAGTCAACAAAAACCCCCGCAATGAACCATAAACAAGAGCTCTCCGACAAACTGAAGTGCATTAATAAAAATATTCTGAGATCAGACAAGTGCGAACGGAATCGCAAATAAAGAAGCGTCGAGCGTCGAGCGTCGAGCGTCGAATGGAAGTGATGTACAAAATGCGCACCAATTTGCTAAGCGCTTTCAAGAGGAACAACAAATGTGTTTTTTATTAATTGTTAAACAGAAAAAAATACAAAACAAAATAGTAAAAAGAAGAGCTACCAATTAGTGAAAACCGGTTTAGAAATCTTCTGGGCAAACAAAAATCTACAAAAATATCATATAGAAATTAATTAATTTACATTTTGGGGATTTCCGCTTTGAATTTGGTGATTTTCTCACCTGAGGGGGTGGCCCCTCATATATCGGCCTCTCTCTTACACCCTCTCCCTCTCTCTCTCTCTCTCTCTCTCTCTCTCTGGTTAGCCTTTCTATAATTTTTGCCAGTCAATAATTGAAAAGTCGTGTAATTGCAATTAAACGGATTTTTATCAAATTTAATTGTCGGTTAGAGAGAGGCTCGTGATGTGCTCAGTAAACAACTCTGGATCGAGGAAAGAGTATTTGCTAGTCGACTAGAGTTGAGCATAGAATTAATTTTTATTTCCTTTCTCAAGTTAGACTTTGCCTGCCCAAAGCTAACAAGTGAGAATTTAGCCAAACAGTGGACATGAGATTGTTTTCAATTTGCATAGATCGAGAATATTATGAATTATATAAGTGAGACTCATTAACGGCAGATGAACACAAATCATCAAAGTCAAGAGCAACAGCCAACAGCAGCAAACCGGATCGCTTACAGCCCAGCTGAGACCAGTTTCTATTCTTAAATCTAATATTTTAAATTGTTTATTTGCCGCTAACTTTTTTCTCTCTTTATATTTGTAGCTAGAATCAACCGAATTTGTATGTGCAAATAAAAATTAAGATATAATATGTGGAAGCTTTTGTTAATTTGTATCGTCATGAGCGCATTATACACCGAGGGAGATGCTGCATCGACGGGTAAGTACACTAAGTACTATTACTATATAAAACAATTATAAATTTGTTTAAGGCAATACTATTTGGGATGCCGATTTATGTAACAAATGATGTAATTCGTTAGAATATATTAGATCCGCCTCAGTCAAGTATATTTAGTCGTGATGAGGCAAACACATCTAATTTATATTGAAATGCTCGTCTCTCCGCTGTTCAAGTCATGTTCAACAAAAATACAAATATATTTACATGGAATATATGAGAAACTTTGATAATGGAAATATACATAGATGATAAAAAATATAAAAATGTATTCATTAATCAGAATAATTGTAACATGACTACAATAATATTTGTAATGAAAATATTAGTAAATATAATCATATATATATATAATAAAAATAGTAATTCAATTAAGAATAAATATAGTTAAAATAGAAATTTAAAAAATAATATATGTAAAAAATAAGGAAATAAATACAAAATTATTAATAATAAATAATAAAAAAAATATATATATAATAATAAAAAATTAAATAATAAATAAATAAGTAAAAGAATAAATAAATAAAAAATATATTAAAAAAAATGCATAAATATTTAAATAACCAAAAAATAAATAAATTAATTAATAAATAAATTGATAAATAAATAAAAAAATAAATAAATATATAAATAAGTAAAAAAATAAATATATAAATAAATAGCAAGTAATAATAGTATATAAAAAAATGCATAAATATTTAAATACCCAATTAAATAAATAAGTATACCAATAAATACAAAAATAAATAAATTAATAAATAAATTAATTAATAAATGAATAAATTAATAAATAAATAAATAAGTAAAAAAATAAATAAATATATAAATAACTAAAAAAAAAAAAAATAAATATATATATATATATATATATATATATATAACTAAATAATAAGTGTCCGCATTTGCTACTTAACGACTAAAAAGTATTTTTTTTTCGTGCTCTTTTCAAACTTGAATATGAGAGATATTTCGCTTTATACTTCAAGGCGTTGATTATTTATGTAAGCTCTGTCCTTAGTATCATTCAATCCGTGTTGCAGTAAGTCAGCCGTATTGCGTTTTCAGCCAAATTGCAGTCTCTTTGCCAAGCATTTTCGTAATTGTATATTTTCTATAAATATTGAATTTTGCTTGCTCCTACTTCTATTATAAACATTCAGACAACAAAGTAATATAAATAATATTGAAAATTAATAAAATGAAACGAATAATGAGAAACAAAAACAACATTATGCAATGTAACAAAAGTTATATTTAATTATATTATAATTCCATTATATAAATAATTAATTATATTCTATTTCTATTTCATAATTAAATGAATAATTTAATTATTTTCAAATACTTTTTTTTTTTTGTTATATTAAAAAAAATAACCTTAAATATATTGTAATTTATATTACATTAATTTATATTATAATTATTGCCATTATTTTAATTAGTTATTAAATTATTAATTAATTATTTAAGAATATATAACATAAATCGTAAAAATATATTCTATATAATTATTATTCAGATTCAAAATAAAAATCAGGGACTTTAAAATCCAACTTATTTAAGTTTTAGTTCAATTGATTGAACGTTTGCAGCTGAATCAATTCATCATCTACTAATTATTGATTTTAATGCGAAGCTAACGAAAAGTCGATTTATTTAATGATCCATTGTTAGAGTTAGAGATATACTACTATACTATAGACTACTACTTGGAAGACTTACGAATTAATTATTGCTTGAAATCGTTTATTTCTAATCCCAATTTGATTTCCCATTGCAGCTCGGAAGGTGTCTCGTCGTCGTCGGGGCTACGCCGGTGGATATGCAGGTGGCTATGCCAGCAGCGGGGGCGGAGCAGGTGGCTACACGGGCAGCTACAATGACTACGATGACTATGGCGCCGGCTACTCGCCACAGTTTGGCATCACTGATCCCTATCTGTTCCACCAGCAACTGACCAACCAGATTCTGGCCCAGAACTATGCAACCCAACAGTGAGCATTTCAGCCAGACAATTGGCCTGTACAAATGGGTGGTGTTTTCTCTTTTTTTTTTATTATCGGTTTTTGTTGGGTTTTTTACTGGGCTAGTCTAAGTGGGCATTGGTGGATGGATGCTAACAGCGCTTGCTATCTATACTTGTAGAGCTATAACGGGCCTGGCCACGTCTGGCGATGCGTTCGCATCTGCGGATGCGACCATAAGCGACGATGACACGTAATTACACTGCTTTTGCTACTACTCCATTTTGCCCTCCTCACTAATCCGCATGCCCCGATCGTGGGTGGCACAGAAGCTAACTGAGATCTTTGTGTTTGTTTTCGACAGCCGCATCCAGCAGCAGATAGCCGCCCAGCAGGCCTACCACGACAATCTAGTGCGCCAGAACAGCTACCGCGGTGGCTCCGGCGGATCCTACAACACGCACCGCTATGCGCCCAGCTATGCTCTGGCCGCTGGCAGCATCGGCGCCAATGGACACAGACAAACGGCCTACATCAGTCCCGCCAGTGCGGTAAGCTAGTGGATCTATTTTAGTTAGCTGGCCAGAAAAATATCACTCAAGCAATTCCCTTTACAGTCAACGCCCAATATCGTGAACCGTTTCGGTGGCTCCAGCAGCGGCGGTGGTGGCTACAAGGGCGTCTCAGTCTCCTCGTACAGCAGCAGTAATGGCGATGGCACCAGTCGCCGTGGCGCACAGACCACTGTCAACGATAATGGCAAGGTGACATCGTACTCTGTGCACTCTTAGGGTGGACCCAAACTCCACTCAACTCAACTCAACTCTTGGTGTTTAGCATAACATATATATATATATGATACAAATCTAACGACACCTAATAATTATCTATTTATATGTTTTGAGACAGAAATACACACATTATATATATATATATATATATATATATACTTTATATATTCCAAATTACAAGGCCTTCTCATTAAGGGGGGCTTCACTGTTTAGCATATATGCAAATGAATGCAAATTAAGCTGTATTTATATATAGATTGAAAGCAAGACGTAAATATATATAAATGACATGTAAATATGCTAAGGAGGTTTTACTATAATGCAAAATATTGTATTTCTCTAAGCAAGGGAAAAAACCCAATTCAATTAACTTGATCCTAACAACTTTATATATATATATATATATATATATATATATATATATATATATATATCAGAGTTTCTCACTTAGTTGAACTTGGTATTCTTTTTGCCTTTCTAGAAATAAATTAAATCAATTTTGCATTTAATATTCTTTAATCTTTTTGGCTTTCTCATATAAGGCTGCTTTACTGTAACAGGTTTGTTAGAAAGTTTCTGTTTCTTTTAGCTTTCTATTGATAATTCCCGTCCGTTTGCATAGGCAATCAGATGCAAATTTCTATTTTATTTTATTTTTATTTATAAATTGAATTTATTTTATTTCTGCTCGCAAAAAAAGCTCATGACCTTGATATTGTCGCGTCAGCATATAGTGAGTATATATGTAAGTGGTAAAAGTTGAGGCTGATAATAACCTGAGCAAAGTTTATCAGGCCCCACAGGAAACTGTCTGTGTGTAGGTTATGAATTTGTCTCATTATGAACATAATTTATGGCAATATATATAAGTACTATATATAGGTGTCCCCTTCCTGACTGCTCCTAGTCGAAACGAATTGAATATTCAAGTTGCTAGGAATTGAAATTGAAGACAAGAATCTTTTAAAATTCAAATTGAGATTTTAGAGTATTCAAATAGCATGTGTCCAATTGGAAGATGTTCATCAAGTAGCAATCGGTTGGAACTGTTCTGATTAGCATTTAGCATTTAGCGGAAGTAATAAAGCAAAAGCTTTTTTTGTTTGTAAACAACTTACATTATTTTTATTTACAAATCAACCGAAAACCGATTCCGGGAAGTGCCATTGAGAATTCGATTCAAAACGAATGCGCAAAAGTATCCCAAGCGGAATGAAATCCCACTCAGGCGATTCCCATCACAAAAAAACCTTCACTGACGGCAAACAAATTGAATTAAACGTAATTGTTTAATAATTTTTGAAAAAAAAAAAAAACAAATTCATAAAGTGTTTTCAATTTAATATATACAGTTTATGACATTTCACTTTTGTGCACAATCAAGTAAATTACCTAAAAATATCCGCTGACTGCATGAATATTCCAATTGTACAAACATCTTTGGGGATCTGATTTGCATTTCTCTATAAAGCAATGTTTATTGATTTATGTAGAGCGAAAACAAAATAAAAGTGTTCTCATCGAGTCATCAAATATTTCATTACATATATATAATAATCTATAAATAGACTTTAACCGCTGCCATGCTAATTCGACCCACAGTTCCAAACATTCGTGTTAATTGCTTGATCATTATTCAATTTTTTGGGGCATAGCCAAAAACTGAGAAAAAATTATTCAGAATAAACAAAGCTCTGTCAGATTAAAAATATATTTAAGTTATCTATTCTATTCTCGCATCAACTAAACAATCTTTCGTCTGTCTTTTATATATATTTTATATGTATATATGATTCCTTGTAACTTTATTATTGTATACCTAATGTTCATCTAAAATAAATATTTGTTCATTATAAAATCTTGGAAAGATGTAAATAACATGAATAAGTGAGCAATTTATCAAATCAATCAAATATCAGATCTTCTGAGGGAATTTCGTAAATTTAAGTAATAAATAAATAAATCAATTATCTATCGATTTATTAGTTGATCCTTAATAATTAACAATTGCCAAGGTTAGCTAAACGTATCCCATATTCGAAATATAACAAAAACTCTGTGCTTTTATTGCTGAAACTCTCACAAAATATTTGAACTTTTCAAAATTTTTAGTATGCGTGCTTTTCTTAAAAAACTAAAATTAAATCATCGATTTTTATCGATAAAAAAGAAAAGAATTTATGCATATGGTATATTAGAACATAATATATATTAAAATTGAATTTAAAATTGATACTGGAATATAATATTATATTAAATAATTTAAAGTCTCTGACTTTTGTGTATGGCGAAATGTTTGAATGTAGCGATGCGGACGGACAGACACACAGTCGATATATGTCGTCATTTTGCTCAAGAATTGAGGTAAATATACTTTACAGGATCTGCCACACCTCCTTTAGCCTGCTATATAAATGCCCGGATTTCATGTTTCCAATGGGTTTCGGGAATAAAAATGCCAAAGGAAAATATAACTCATATAACTCGCATCAGCTTAGATGTTTGTATATATTCCTTAACCTCGCACAGAGAGCTTAGAATACTAGAATATATAGTATGGTATATACATGGTCAATGCTCTAATGCCAAAGTGGTTTAATCAATGGCCTGTACTTGAATATAGACACAGTCTATATAGGTATAGATGTCTGTGCATGTATTATAACACAACTGTACATGGCAAGTCCGTAGTATATATGTTGATTTCAAGGTTTCGACACGAAAACAATTCCTATCAGCTGTAGATGTTTGTGTATGTGTTGTGTTCATGTCGCAATTACTTTCATCACTGATTTAAATAAATAATATTTAAAATTTCTGCACCAATTCCGAGTTTAATTTCATAGAATTCAAATACATAGCATATATGTATATAGCGCACACATTATCTCTGCTGCCCAATGGCAAGCTCTCTAGGTCAAGAAGCGATCCGCTTTGAGTCCGAGTAGAGCTCGGCGTTATCTATGAGTGTCTGGCGGGCGACTTGATTGGTTTTTAAAGCGCGTTCCCATCGCTGCTATTCATTAGTAGAAATTCAGGCGCGGGTCTCGCACGGTTTTACGCAAACAATTTCCAAAAATACGAAGAACAAAAATCAATCTCAATATGAATTCTATGTTGGTGCTGGCTCTATGCCTGGGTGTGGTCTCTGCAGGTAAAGAGCAGTTCCTTTGGCACTACAAAAGTCTAATTAAAAGTGAAAAAAAAGAAAACGAAAAAATATCCTTTCGACATATCATGCGTGAATGTTATCATCTCTCCCTCTCCCTCTCTCTCTCTCTCTGTATCTCTGTTTTGGCTGACGTGTGACACGAATACAAATTATTTTTGAATGAACTTTTAACACAACCGAGAATTGTGCAACGCCTCGTTGCAGGCAATGTGTCGAGATAAGAGACTCGAATTTCCCAATTAGAATCAGAATCAATTTAGTGGGAATGCAATGAAACTAATGCTGTCTCTTTTTCTCTTACAGGTTTTGAAGACAGGTAAGTTGATTCCAGAAGCAGAGACACGCTTTGAAATAACTTTTATTTTTGTAACAAATGCCTAGAGTCAAACGAGATGATTTCCACAGTCGGTAAGTGCCGTGCGGCGTTATTGAAGATCTCATTTTCTGCTTGACAAAAAATAGAAATTTCCAATTGGCAGCATGGTACTAAGCCACCCAAAATTTAAGAAATCTATGCAAAATACTAATTTATATAGAAACTGAACAAATTTCTTATTTATGTTGTTGCATAATAATATGTGTACGTCCAATAAGACGAGGCTTCGATCTAATTAGATTTACTCCCACAGCCATTATAGTGCCCATCAACAGGCAATCGAAACGGCGCGCAGGAAGGCCTATGGCTCGAGTGGATACGGCTCGAGCGGATCGAGCAGCTTCGGAGTTGGAGGCAGTGCGGATCTGGCAGTGGGCGGCGGTTGCGCCAGCTGCGGCGTAGGTGCCTCGTTGGGTAACCTGGAGAGCTCCTACGATTCGGTGGGTGCCATCGAGGGTGCGGAAAGCAGCAGCAGCAGCAGCAGCGGCAGCGGCAGCGGCAGCTTGGGCGTCGGATCTGCTTTCGGTGCACAGAACGCGGCTTCCTTCGGCTCGAACAGCGCCTTCTCCTCGAACTCGGCCTTCCAGACTAGCCACAGCGCCAACTTCAATGCCGCCAGCTCACACAATGTCGGCAGCAACGTGGAGTTCTCGGATGCCAACAATGCCGGCACTGAGGTCAACTTTGGCGGTGTCGGAACGACTAATTCGGAGTCGCTACTCTCCAGCAATCTGCAGGCACCTTTGGCCATTTCAGCGCCCGTATCCAGCGGAGGCAATCTTGAGTACTTGCACCACGAACGTGTCGTCTCCAGCGCACCACAGCAGGTTGTCTACACGGTGCCCGGCGGCTCCCAGAAGTATGTGCAGCATGTGGAGCGCGTGGTGCAGCAGAAGCCTGCAGTCCAGTACATTCAGGTTGCCCAGCCCGCTGGCACCTCCGAGCACTATTACCAGCGCAAGGTGACGACTACTGCCTCGGCGCCACAGATCGTTCAGCAGCCTGCGGCTAGCTTTACCTACGGCTCGAACACCGGCTCCAGCTTCGGCACCAACTCAGCCTTCAAGGTGGACCAGAACGTCGGCTTCGGCAGCAACTTCGGCCACCGCTCGGGCGCCCAGTCCCTGTTGACCGCCGGCCAGACCGGAGGCATCAGCTTTGGCGCCGGCAGCTCCCAGCTGCATCAGCTCATCAACCAGGCCCATCAGACAGCCAAGCAGCAGGCAGCCAGCGGCGCCTCGATCAGCAGCGGTGCCGGCCTGGCCAACGCCAATCAGGTGCAGTACGGCGGCTCGAATGGCTTCAATTCCAACTTCGGCTACAACTCTGCGAGCTCCCTGAACTCGGCTAGCTCTTTGAACGCGGCAAGCTCTCTGAACTCCGCCAGTTCTCTGAATGCTGGCACCAGCGGCTCTCTCCTGAGTGGCTCCCTGCTGGGCGGCAGCCAAGGATCACTGCTGAGCGGCTCTCTCCTGGGCGGCTCCTCCAGCAACAGCCAGCTGAATGCCCAAAATAACTTTGGCCTCGGCCTGTCCTCTGGCCTGACTAGCGGTCAGCAATTGTCCGGCTCTGGAAACTTCGGTGCTGGCGTTGGCGGCAACAGCGGCTACCAGACCAAGCAATGGGAGAAGCAGTCCAAATGGTCATCCCAATCCGAGGTAATCCCCAATCATATATCTGCCTTGCATACAAAGCTCACATTATTCTCCTCCTCAGTTTGACTCCGACGGACATGTCAAGAGCTACAAGGATCTGGCCACCGGCGAGAGCGAGAATTACAATGTCAATGGCAAGCAGTTCGGCTACAATGCGGCTACAGCCACCGTCGATGACAATGGCAAAGTGAGCACCTACAGTGTGCACTCGTAAGATGCAACTCGTCATTCTCGACTCATCTCTCTCTCTATCTCTCTCTCTCTCTCTCTGCCTCACCATGAATAGTAGTATCAAATTTCTTACTTCCGCGTTGTAGACGGGTCAACAAAATTGTTAAAAATAAAACGAAAAAATAAAATTCTAAAATATAAATAAAGTATTCTTTTAATTGCATTTGATTTATGAGACACATTAACTGACTGCTGTGTAGAGGATCGTATTTACATATTTACTTCTGTCAAGAGCAGTTAGCAATTGTTTTAGTAATTTATTCTTTATTACTCCTTATTATTATTCTTTTCAAAATAGGTAGAGGGTATCTTCTAGTCGCTCACTTCTGGCTTAAGGAAATTTACAAGCATTCAAATTTAAATTATATATAGATTAAATGATGGGAAAAATAGGTCGGGTATGGGGTAACTTATAGCTATATATCACTTTTGACTAGAACCATAAACATTTATTTCAGTAAATTATTATAATATTAATAAGTTTTGCACAAATTTAGAAATTTGTCTACTCCTATTAACAAATTGTTTGCATTGAAATTATTGGGTCTAATTAGATCAAGAATTTGAATTCATTTCTAATTTTTTCTCAAAGCGTAATTTGAATGCACCTGTTTCACAAGAATCTTATTAGATATATTAGAAATATATAAAATTCAAATTTTAACAGTTTTCAAGCAAAACTCCTCACATTGGGTGAACAACAGGGTGCACTTACTTCAGATGCCTTTCTAGCTCCTTTACTAAAAAGGATTCAGTGGATTCTCGGTTAACATAGGCCTTTGATAACGAACAAGATGTTGGAACGAATTGTGTTCGTTAACCGAGGGTCCACTGTATAAATATATAACAGTGTTGCCAAATCAGCTTTATTTCCCGTCAAATCTGGCTTTTTTGAAAATCCACTTTCGCTTTGTATGTATGTACAATGAAGTGTTGTTCATTGTAGTCGAATTAAACCCAAATAGTTTAGTACAAATAAAAATGACAAATGTTAGCTGCGGAAAGACATAAATGTAAGACAACAATAGATATATCAATGGATCTGGGGATTGCTGTGAAGATTCACAAAAACAAATGTTTAATCAATTTTAGAAACGTTTTTTCTATAACCTTGCTTTCGATATTGGGGATACAAAATATAGCAACATATGTATATGTATAAGTGAAGAAGAAAAGCTGCAGTGACTACGACTTGCCAACAAAAAATATTAAAATATGCTTGGCAATATGGAAGAAAGAGATACAGATAATAATTGTCACGAATAGAAAGAAACACAGGACTATTCGTAAATAAAAAACAACTTTAAAATAAGGCAAAAAACATCAGATTTTTTCACGAAAATTTCCGTGAGAGCAGGACTCATCTTTTGTAAAACGGATTACTTAGTTACAGTTACTTAGAAAAGTATTTGTTCCTTAATTACAAACTATTTCTCCGCATTTACCTTTTTTCTACACAATGTCATTGCATGATACCAATAATTATACAAACTTAGTGGTCATATAAAATATAGAAAAAAATCATTTGATTAATGATTAATCGATTATTTCTTGTCGATTAACTGCATTTAATAATCGTGTAGCCTAAATAATTCATATGAATAAATAATCGATAATTCAGTTTTGTTTGCCATCACTATAATTACAATCGAAACACATTGATGACAATTTATTTTGTTTATTTGCTTAATTGGTTAATAACTTTTGGAGCATTGTAGATTTATGAAATGTGTACGTTTCAGGAGAAGGGTTTCTCCAACTTGCCATCGATGTGCACGGGACGACTCTTGACTACTCCCCTGCTGGGGAAATCACCTTTTCTGCTGTTCTTGCCATCCCGACGGCTGCGATAGTCGTTGCCATAGGAGGACATGCAGTAGCAGGGCTTCCAGCTGGGCTGTCGTTGCAGCTGACTCTGCTCATGGGGCGAACGCTCCGTAGTCCAGACAGGGACGTAATGCGTCCAGGTCTCGCCGTGACGATAAATGCTGCCACTGCTGTCATCGCCGGTCGTGTAGACATGCTGTGGATAATACTGGGGATAGTAGCCGCCCGAGCTGGATCTGGAGCCGGCGCGATTGCTGCCGTCGTAGCCACGGTGCTCGCTGGAGTAATTGGGATTCCATTGAGCCTTGGGATCGCTGGGATTTCTGGACTTGTGCTTGGAGTCACGGCTGCTCGAACGACCCTTGTAAATGGGAACACTGGCATCCTCTGGCAAATAAGAAAGTGAGAACTGGATTTCAGCGAAAGGCGAAAGGCAAAAGGCAAAAGGTGAAAGTGATGCGAGAACCCCACTTACCCTTCTCGCCCTGCTGCTGTGCGGAGCTCGTCTCATTTGCGTCACCCTCGGCCGTAATCTCGAACGTGATGTCTGTGTGAATTCCCACACGTTTCTTATGTTTACCCAAGTCCGTTATTTCGACGCTCTCCTTGGATTCTATTTGGGTAGTCCGTTTTGGTTAAAGTCTCATTTGATTTGCCCTTTGCTTTGAGCCAATTTAATTACCTTTCGTTTGCTGCTGTCCATCGCCCGTGTCGACTGTAACACGCACTCCGTGTATCTTTGGCCGATTGCCACTGTTGCCTCCGCCGCCGGTGCGTCCCGAGCTCTGATCATAGCCACCGCTACCCTGTTGCCCCTGCCCCTGTCCCTGTCCCTGTCCCTGTCCCTGGCCCTGTCCCTGGCCGATTATAACTGGTACACCGGTTTGGTTGTTGCTATTGCTGCCGTTCTCCATGTCATCGAAATCCAGCTTGGATGACACTTTAGTCGACTGACCTGGTTACGGTGTATAGCCAATGCGCGTCGTCGTTGTTTGTTTTCGGTTTAGCATAGAAATTAGATTTAGCAGAGAAATTTCATTTAAGTTATGCAAACACATCGACTGCCAATCCCCCTCGCCCGAGTCTTTTCCACACCCAAAAAGGAACATCAGCGCAACTGGAGCGTGTCTCAAGCTGTCCGCGACGAGAGCATCTGTAAGTGGAGCAATTAGCTCACGTTGACTTATTTATACATATATATATCTTTCTCTTTCTCTATCTCTCGCTCTCGTTCACTATCTCTCGTAATCATACACAGTTGACTTCCTCCCAAGTGGACGAGGTGCACTTTGAGTACTTTTAATTGCGCTTCAATATGCAAAGTTTGCCCAGCTAACTAAGTTGATTATAAATGAGTTGATATCAAAGATGAATTTGGATTGTAGTAAATTATAAAATATATTTATATATGATGTGATATCGATACATATTTGTTAGATATTGAGTTATTTTTAAGCATTAAACTTCAGCAAACAAGTCCAGCTGAGGGGCTCGGATATCATATGAAATTGTATTGAACATTATTCAAATAGAAAGCCAAACCACCTTAAATTCGCAGTTAATTAAGCAAGCCATTAGACTACAGCACTTACTACCTTTGAGGGATTTGTCTATTTGATAATTTGAATAGAATTTCCTTTGTATTATATTCTACCGGTAAGACTATGCCTTTACGATCTTTCCACGAATATGGGCTAGCATCATCATTTTCAGTACATTAAACTTGGAGAGTTTTTCAGAAAAGCATACTTCACACCTAAGCTTATAAAAGCTTTAAAAAAGTTTAATAATTATAAATTGTGAGAGATAATGATAATCAAATGTTTTAAATACTTTAAAGTAATTCCCGAAATTGAGTTATATTTAGTTTTTATGTATATAAATTATATGACATATATATTATACGACATAAGCTTTATTAAATTTATTCTCTATAGAATTCCAAAAGTTTGCCATATTTAATTTTATTTTTTGTTATATGACATAAACTTTATTCAATTGGTTTAATTATTTTTTGTAACTTAAGATCCTCAGTATAAAACTTGAATTCATTAATCATCAATATTCTTTGAAACTAACCTGAGTTCATACTTTGTTTAAATGCGCAAAATATTAAATTATATAAGTGAAACTTATAAAAATGGCCCAGTTTAAATCAGAATTAAAATACTAAACATATACAGTTATTTCTAAAGAATTTCTAACTGAAAAATATATTCTGAATAAATTTCATTACAATTTCATGTTAGTAAATTCAATATTTTGTAATGATTTTTGAGTCATCAGAGAACTTTTTGCTATCGCAAGTCATAACAAGTTCTTTCACCTCTTTGGGTTAATTTTGGGAGAAATGTTTTGTTATTATGTTCGTGGCATTAGATCTACGAAAATTCCCAAATAACTGGAAAAGCCCGAGTCCGTGCATGAGTGGGCGTGCTGAGATTGAAGTCATGTTCAAAATAATGACATGTGACTAATTGCCAAATAGATAATTATGAATCCAAAACCAATTTGCTGAACAACCTTGGGCGCAATGATGAGTCAACAGAAAGCAGCAGAGCACTGCCAAATGGGCCACGGATCCAGGGAGCATTTTACACAACAAAAAAAAAAAAAAAAACTGTTTACAAAAATTGAACAACTTGGGAGATTTGCTTGATTTTTGCACTCAGGCACTGGCGAGACGACAACTTGACTTGGGGAAGTTTTCAGGCGAACTTGTTAAAAACTTTTGAGTTAGATTGAAGCGCGTCTTATGTGCGCACTTAAAAACCGCCGACAAACGACTAAAAAAATATCTCAAATGCAAAGCGAGATACCGACAGCAAACCGATTTCAAATATCTGCCGAGATTCATTAAAAAATTAACTAGCCAACTGTTCAGTTGTTTCAGAGTCTGTTTCTGTTTCAGTTTCAGTTTCAGTTTCTGTTCTAAAGACTGACGTTTGAGCTTTTTTAGATAACATCTTGACTGGGCTCCCAAGTGAGTCGCTGAGCTTGTTACCGGACTGCACTTGCAGTTGACTGTAGAAAGACTTTAAGTAAGGGGGGGGGAGGGGGGGTGTAGTTGTAGCTTATGAACGTAATGCGTATAAAGACGTTACCTCTCTCTCCCCCTCCTCCCTGTCGCCTTGCCACTTCATTAAATTGCCCGTAATCGTTTGGCTGGCATCTTTTGTTATTGTTTTTACTGAAGTTTCCGCTGTCGTACGAACGAGTATGTATCTTAAAGATCCCATTGTGTCTGTTGGAGTTTTTTTGTTTTTGTTTTATTCTGTTTGTTCTATCAGAAACTGAATTTTGTTTTTGGTCTTAGCCACAGCGCTCTCATCGTTAATCATGAGTCGGCGATTCGAGCAGCTACCACAATTATATTTTATGGCAATTTTGACAGCACAAACGATTATCTTCATTAGCCGCCGGACCATCAAAGTAACAGCCAAATCACATTCAAGTTCAAGTTAAGACTTCGACTCTATTGCGTTGCGATTACGCGAACGGGGAAGCTTAACTGATCCCTTGGCCACCCTCGCTGCGACCCCATCTGCATTAGGCATTAGGCAGCTAGATGAGCTCCCAGCCCCATTTGTCAAAACTTGCATCGTAGCGCACACATGTTGGAATAATAATGTCAAGCCGAACGGACAAAAGTATGGAGCGAGCATAAATTCTGTTATTCGATGGCCGGGACTCGTTGGTTTGGCTTTTGGCCGGGCTCCTGGGCAATTAATTAGCAATTGCATTTGGTGCTGTCATTACGTGTGATAATTAAAAGGGGCCCATGACTCGGCCAAGTACTCAACTAAGCGTGGGCACATACAAAAGAAATTCTGGCCAAATGTATGACCATAAATTTGATGACCCAGACCGAAACCCATAGCAGGGCCGAGTCGAGCCGGTCCTGCCCTCAGCTCAACTGCAAATGCACTTTAATCTCGAATTTATCAAGTGTAATAGTTTGGCCCTGGGCTGGGTCTTCCTACTGGGGGTTGGATGAGGCTATTGTGTAGCCCTGTGGCTATAGCTCCAACTTTGCCGCACACTTTTGTAATCTGGCGGATTAGAAGCGCACACCCAATACCCACCACAAACACCCACAATCAGCCACGTGTGTGTGTGTGTGAGTGGGTGAGAGGGTGGTGTGTGGGCTGGGCTGGGCCTTGTCTTGGCTTTGACTGCACTGTGTGCAGACCCATTAAACAGATGGATTTCGTTGTCAACATTTTTAATATACTTTTGCAGCCCGAAATTTCAGAGACTCAAATTCCAAGTCTTTCACTCTGTCAGTCTCTCAGTTTGTCAGTCTCTAAGAGTGTCTGGCTGTCCTTCGGGCATGGGTTGCATTTGCATAAAGTTTTGCAACTTAATTTTCATTGTCTCTATGCATTTATGTTGCACTTGCTGCATCGTTTGAAGTTACTCGTGTGTAGCTTCTAAGTTCAAGTGCGTCATCTTCCACTCAAGTTTATCTTCAGCTCTGCACTTGCATTACACAACTCATTTTCACTCATTCATCGTTGAACTATTGAAATCTGAGATTTCTACATATATGTTGCATACTTTTAGGATGATCAAATATAGTAAAAGCGTGAATTGATATTTCTAAAATGATTGTAAAATGTAAACTTTTAATTTTTATAAAATATATTTCATTTTCCCGCTCGTATTTATTAAATTAGGATCATTTTTATTTTCCCTTATTTTTGGTTCTCTTATATTTATTAATATTATTTTCATATTATATTATTATTATTATCATCATTTTTATACCCTGAACCCATTGAAAATGGGAATTCAGGGTATAATGTTTTTGTGAAAATGTATGTAACAGGCAGAAGGAGACGTCGCAGACCCCATAAAGTATAAATATTCTTGATCAGCACAAAAAAATAAGTTGATATAGCCCTGTCCGTCTGTTCGTCCGTCCGCCCTTCCGTCCGTCCGTATGAACGTCAAGATTTCGGAAACTACAAAAGCTAGAGAGCTGAAATTTTACATGAACACTCGTATCTTATTCATTAATTCCTTAATTATCGATAAGAAATCGATCGTGATACGCGATAGTGAAGCCTGAGCGGCCAGCGGAGCGCGTGTCTTGGCGCCGTCTGCTGCTCCCGTCGTCGCAGCTACCCATTTCCTACCAACCGTCCACCTAGGCTGATATTCCTCTCATCCCGTGATTCCGAAAATTACAAATTTCTTGTAAATGACCCTGGGCAGACTGAGAGTTGTGCCCCAGCCAAAGTAACTTCTTTACAATATATAATATATATATAATACAATATATAATATAATAATATATCTCTAAAACTCATTCAAGAATTCAATAAATATTGCTGTAAGCATAAAATATTCTTTCGACTAAACTTTGTTGTTAAAATGCTTTCTTTTTATCGGAAGCTGGCAGTGGAATATAATCAAGTTTTTGGCCATAAATGTTAATTACACAAACACTAAGCACACACACACACACACACACACACATTGATTGTTGAAAGCCTGTTCAGATACAGATACAAAGATACGACATGTTTGGCCAACAAAGACAATGTAGACAGACTGGCAGACTGGCAGACAGACGGACTGACGGTCGGATAGACAGCTTTTCAGATGGGCAGATAGAGTATGGCCAGACAGACAAAGGAGCAAGTGGCAGTGCGTGAGGCCAGTTTGCAAACAATTAAAATGGCAAAATCAAAATCGAAATATACAAATTTATGCGTCTAGCTGCCAGAGCCATTTTACAATATTTGCGCCTAGCACAATGCCGAAAATGAATTGCACAATTTTCCGAAGGGGACTGCGGCGGGCGGACAACTCTAATGAAATAATGGGCCAGCTGAATTAAATTATGGCCCAACAATTCCCTCGAGTGGCCCGGACGCCCGACTCCGATTTGGCACAATAACTAAATTTGCACCAAGGTAAAGGAAACGTAAATTTTGATTGCATTGTTACCGTTTGATTTCCACCACCACCAACAACACCCAGAACCACCCTCGACGCATCCTGTCACCCACATTGATCCCTCTCAAACACTCATTGACTATTCACACTCATGTTTTTCATACCCAACAACTATATATTTATATACATCTGTGTGTGTGTCGCATTAATATAATATTTTATTTTCTTGTTATGCCGCTTACTATATAAAATTTTTATACCCTGAAACCATTGAAAATGGGAATTCAGGTTTTAATGTTTTTGTGAAAATGTATGTAACAGGCAGAAGGAGACGTCGCAGACCCCACAAAGTATATATATTCTTGATCAGCACAAAAAAATAAGTTGATATAGCCCTGTCTGTCTGTCCGTCCATCTGTCCGTCCGTCCGTATGAACGATGAGATTTCGGAAACTACAAAAGCTAGAGAGCTGAAATTTTACATGAATACTCGTATCTTAGTTATGCAGTACAAGTTTATTTTGTTCTACACCGATAGAATATTATGGGTACGCAGATTTTGTAATTTTCAGATTTTAGATGCCACGCCCCCTTCGCACCCAATTTGAAAACGTATTTTAAATACAAGAGACTTGTGATTTGGCAAACGGACAAATTTGAATGCAATTAATATATTCTGAAAGTTTCATGAAGATATTCCATCTAGAAATGGAGTTATAAGTGTTCAAATACAGCCCATCCCACCCCCAACCATCGGCAGCAACTGCGCGGTTAGCAGAGCGCGCGCTTATACGTGCGTAAAGAAGAAGAATATGAATTATTTTGCAGGGTTCAGGGTATCTCGTAGTCGAGCCGTCTCGACTAGAGCCTTCTTACTTGTTATTATTATTTGCTCGTTTACGGCTTTGGCTCTTCTCTTTATCGTTATTGCTTAACATTTTTCCACTCTTTGTCTCTCTCTCTCTCTCTCTCTCTCTCTCTCTATCTCTCTCTCTATCTCTCTCTCGTTTCTTGTATAGTGCAAAATTATCACGCATTGAATTTGCTTTTATTGTTGTCGGCTATGTGCGTACACCCACCCTCACCATTAGCCTCTAACCCTCGCCATCGTTATCCGTACTCTGTTAGCCCTTCCCTCTCTCCGGCTCTATCTTTCTCTCTCTCTCACACACACACACTGTTCGTGTGCAATTCAAATGCCGTCTCCCGTTTCATCCTTCTTTCGTTTGCCATCTTCTTATTTCCTGTTGTGAGTGCACAACGAGAGATTGTCCAGCACACTGGTAACAGTTCGATTGCAATATATTTTTGAATTATTTGTATTGATTGAAAAGTTACAATGGACGATGAAAACTTTTATTATAATCTCTAAAAATATTGAGAATGCTTATTATGATTTTTGTAATTCATATTTATTTAATAATAATTATTATTATTATAATTATACTGCTAATTAAAGATATTCATTTAATATTAATTAATTATAATATTTATTTCTTCTATTCTATTCTCAATTCGTCTAATTTATTTTGATCAATACCATTCACCAAATTCCTTATCAAATTTGTTATTTGTTTCTTATCTCGGGCACTAATTGTAGACTTTTGACTTAAAAATATAGTAAATCTAATCTTGTCACATAATCTATATTGTTCTCGTCATAGCTCTATAAAAATTTATTAAACTTTTGCCTTTTGCTTCTATATACATTATATATGTACATATATGTCTTTTAATTCTTTCTTCTACATTTTCCATACCTTGATCTACATATTGGTACATGATCACTGTGCATGTATGTTTGCTTTTTCCTTGCCACCTTCTCATCGTGGCAAGCAGGTTGCTTGCAGGAGCAACAAATTTGGTTTAGGACCCTTAAAAATGAAAATGGGCTCAGTCGCTGCTGCTGCTGCTGCTGCTGTTGATGCTGATGCTGATGCTGCCACGGCTTGTTGCACGTCTGAAAAAAAATATTGCCTGCTCATTCCAGTGAACCAACTCCACCCATTGCCCGGCACTTAGCTGACAATGAGCAGTGACAGCTCCGGGGACAGTGACGGTTCGGGTCGGGTCGGGTCGGGTTGGTTTAGATAGCTGGGGGAGCGTACGCTGTTTGTGAGCCGCTTGCGGTTTCATCATAGACTCCGGCGGGCTGGCCGTCTGCACGTCTGCTGCATCTGTCGCATGCCGGAACTAAACAACAACTGTGGCACCCGGGAGACCGAGAGCCACCCCCACAGCTAAACGGATGCTGGACAAGCAGCCAGAGGCAGAGCTAGACCTAGGGCCCGATCCCGATAATGATGCGTACGCGTTGGCGATTATGATGGGTTTGATAGAGACGACAACTACTCGACTTGACATGCATGATTTAGTGCGTTGTTACAACCCGCCCCGACCTCACCCATCACCCGAACGAGAGCAGATACAGGCTTCCCATTCCCCTGTTACCCTCTGCTGTATTCCACTCGACTTTCGCTTCGTTTCCATTTCACAAATTGCGAATAAGTCGCCGTGTGCCCTGTGTGCAGTGTGACATTTCTCGCAAATTATGTTTTTGGCGAGGCCAGAGCCAACCTAATCCGATTATTGTCCAGCTGCACTTTGCTGCAGTTTTGTACTGCGGCCAGCATATGGCATAAACATGGACAGAACAAGCAGCCTCCGCAGCATTTGCGAGCATTGTCCTACCCAGGATACGGGGTTACACACACACGCCTCCTAATTGGATTTCGATGACTGCAAATTGGTGATAATTTCGATTTGCTTCCGTTCAGCGCACGTGATTCGAGGCAGTTCGCGAAATATGAGCATCTGCGCCGGCCTCGAATCCAGACTCTTTATGCCGGGTCGTGACTGGATAAACACGGATTCAGATTGCTAGACCAAAGCATGCCACAAAAAAAAAAAACCAAGAGAAAAAAATATGCCAGACTATGGCCCAATGCAAAGACAAACCGATGTGCAAGAACTATAAAAAAGTTTCTTAATATTTCTTAAAGCCAAGACGAAAAACTCGAAAAATTAGATGAAAATTGAATAAATGTTGAATATAATTCAGAATCTACTAGTAAATGGATCTATTAATAGAGAGAATTTTGTACATACATATATGTATATATTTTTCTGCATGGATAAGTATATAATTATATAGATAAATGGATAGATAGAAGTATATATATATATATATATATATATTGATATAGATAGATGGGTAGGTATAAAAACTGTAAGATAACTGTATGGGTATATAGTATACAATTATATAGATCTATGGATAGTTAGATACAAGTAGATAGTTAGATAGATATATAAATAAATATAAAAACAATTTAATATATTATCTATATATATTTTTTTAAATGCATTATTGCAGCTTTTTGTATGTGGACTCAACAGCACATTTAGCTCTAAATCTTAACTATATACTATTAGATCAGTTAGTTGGCTAAATTGATGATTGATTGCTTAATTGATTGATGTGATTTATTGTTGTAAGGATAGGTGGAAAGATATATAGATTTTTATAAATATATATTTATATAACTATCATATCTCCATTCATTTATGATTTCAGCTATCTGTAATTTACATTAAAATTAAATTGATATTTATACTCTGTTCCCAAAGGGAAAGAGAGTATATTGACTTTGTGCAATGCCCCTCTTGCTGTCCGTCCGTCTGTCCGTATGAGCACAATATTTTTCAGCGCTATTAGAGCTAGAGACTTGAAATTTTACCCATATACTCATGTATGCTCCCGAATTATAAAGTGTAAAAATTTTCCCAATCCGCCCTCTAGGGGCGTGGCAAGTCGGAATATGCATGCGCCCGTATGCCAGTAATCGTATTAGTTGATAAGCTAGAGAATTACAATTTGGAATGTATACTCGCGGTGACAACCCAAGTTCAACAAGTAAGAAGGCTCTAGTCGAGACGGCTCGACTACGAGATACCCTAAACCCTGCAAAAAAAAAAAATTAATATTCTTCTTCTTTACGCACGTATAAGCGCGCGCTCTGCTAACCGCGCAGTTGCTGCCGACGGTTGGGGGTAGGATGGGCTGTACTTTGAACGCTTATAACTCCATTTCTAGATGGACTATCTTCATGAAACTTTCAGAATATATTAACAGCATTCAAATTTGTCTATTTGCAAAATTACAAGTCTCTAGTATTTGAAATGCGTTTTTTTCAAATTGGGGGCGAAGGGGGCGTGGCATCCAAAATGTGAAAATTACAAAATTTGCGTATCCATAATATCTATCTAAATATATATATATATTTATTATTATTTATTATTATTATTATTATTTATTATTTCTATATTTGAAGTCTCTAGCTAAAACGGTGTAGAAGTTATGCTCAAAAAACCTAAAAAACGTAAACGAATTTTCGATTTTTTATCGATAATTAAGGAATGGGATGAGTTATCGAAAAAACAAAATAAACTTGTACTGCGTAACTAAGATACGAGTGTTCATGTAAAATTTCAGCTCTCTAGCTTTTGTAGTTTCCGAAATCTCGACGTTCATACGGACGGACGGACGGACGGACAGACTGACAGGGCTATATCAACTTATTTTTTTGTGCTGATCAAGAATATATATACTTTATGGGGTCTGCGACGTCTCCTTCTGCCTGTTACATACATTTTCACAAAAACATTATACCCTGAATTCCCATTTTCAATGGGTTCAGGGTATAAAAAGCAATGGCGGATATATCTACGCCCATTGGGGGCGTGGCAATAGGACAGCTGTTTGTTGCTTGCAATGTACGTTTGCTAATTGCCGAAATATTACGTTTATTGAATGTTTATTAAATAAATAAAATACACCTATGGGAACAGAGTATATCGCAGTTAGTTACGCTTAGCTGCAACGTTCTTACTTGTTATA
Source organism: Drosophila stalkeri (assembly GCA_035047405.1). Taxonomy (NCBI): domain Eukaryota; kingdom Metazoa; phylum Arthropoda; class Insecta; order Diptera; family Drosophilidae; genus Drosophila; species Drosophila stalkeri. The sequence goes on along the minus strand of JAWNPR010000039.1, from coordinate 29,283,510 downwards.
TCTACATATCAAATACATTTACAGATTGATAGATGGATAAAATGTAAATAAAGAGATAGTTAAATATATTTGTAATTATAGATAGTTATATTTATATATTCATAGACATTTAGATTGGTTTGTAGTATTTATAAAGATGTTGTCTACAAATCTGTGAGTATTATAAGTAAAAGAGTTTTAGTCGGTCAAACATTACTTGAGATTGCTTAATTAGCAATAAAATAATAACAGAAATACGTGGAAAATCCAACTGAATGCTATTTGAACTCTATATATTTTGATTGAGAATTCCCAATACTATAGTCGGGAATGCCCGAATACCTAAGTATGATTCTTTCCTCTGATTTAAGAGTATGCACATATTATATCGATATTGGTTTTTATTGATTTCTTGAAAAAAAAAGACGATTAAAATCGATGTTTGAATAAACTGTAGCTGCAATGAGATAGCATGAATATCGGAAGTTTTTGAAACAGCTTAAGCGTTTTACATGTATCCTACTTCAGAGGTTGGAAAAAGCTCTTCCTGAACAACTTCGCGCTAATGATGAATTGTTGCTTAAATAAACACGCGAGAAACATAGAAAAGTGAGCAGATGGGCATGCCAGTATATCGAATTCAAATACTCTGAATTGTCACTCGGGTCATTTCATGCCTGAACTATGTGGGAATTGCAACCAACAGTCGATTTGATGCCTTTACTTACGATTTATTAATTAAATTGATGAACTTCTCATATCGCATTCTGCCAGCTAGAGATCGTGGTTCGAAAAGTTGAGCTCGCTTTGCAGAGCTTAGCCCATGCTCAGCCTCAATTGAATTCAGCCCGTAAGTATGAAACACTTTCGCTTACCCCTGTCTCTGTGTGGGGCTCATTACACTGAATTGTGCCCACGGGGCGTTTCGTGTCAATTTATGCAACTCTCCTGCAATTTCCGGTATATTTAAGCAATTTCCAGCATAACAGCCACCACAGTGTGAGCTCTGGACATGGTCATGACTTAATGCATATGAATATGTGAGTGTGAGTCTGAATGTGGGTGTGGGTGTGGGTGTGGGTGTGGTTGTATGTGTGTGTGACGGAAATGTTCCCCTGGGTTTTGAATCGACCAAAGCAAGTCGTGTGAGCTTGAGCTCTGCCAGCGGCAAAGCTGCTCAGATTTAATGCCAAAAGTTAAGACTCTTGGTGTGGCCAATATCTACGCAGTGTTGGCCAACAGCTTTTCAATTTTCCACCTAAATCAGAGTTTAGCGCCCCGTGGCGAACCCTTTGCTTCCCCCCATTGATGGAAGACACATTCACGGATGAGACGCAATAAAAATGATCCACAAAAAAAAAAAAAAAAAAGAGACTGCGTAAAACTGTCAAAACGTTTTAACGGCATTGGAAGCAGCACAATAAAAATGAAAATCAAAATGAAAATGAAAATTCAGAAGCAGCCAAATGCAATTTATCTAGCGGGTGGGTCTTCAAGTGGTGCCTGTAGCTCTGCTGCTGCACCCAGGGGGACTGTTTGATTTACCGTCAACAGGAGATTAAAAAAAAAAAACTGAATCCAAAAAGTGAATTAAGAATTTGTGTGGTGGAACGAAGCAACCAATCGGAGGGTGGTTCGCCACAGGTTGGGGGCAAATTGAGTTGCAACACTTGGCAGGTTTTTATCTACGCACCACAATCGAACCAGCCACGCAGACAGCCAGCCATTCGGGTGGGTTGCCCACCGAAAACAGACTCTGCCAACGAGCTGACCAACCAGCAACAACTGTGTTTTGTGTTGCTGCGCGTTGATAACAAGATTTGTTTTTCAAAATTATGGAGGGTCGGCACTTAATTACGTTGAAAAGCGCAACATAGCCACAGTCAGAGCCACAGCCACAGCCACAGCCACAAACACAGCAAGAGCCACAGAAGCCACATCCCACATTCAGTGTCAGGCGGCAATTTAACTAAATTAATTTTAAAGCTTGCCTCGTTCTTCGATCTCTGAAAAGTGCCGGCAGTCGGTAGCAGTCAGAAGTCAAAAGTGTGTGTTTTGGCCCTTGCTTGATTTTGGCCAGATACGAGTGTGGCCAGAACAGGCAGGCAGACAAACAGCCAGCCAGCCAGACAGCCATCCCAACCAGACTAAGGGGGATCGTTTACTTGATAGAGAGGGTAGCGACACACCCTCCTTAGACAAATGTGGCTGCCAGTGAGACAGACAGACAGACAGACAGACAGACATGGATATTCCATTAAAGCAGCCAGCGAATTGAACAATTTACACTTTATGATTTATTGTAATGAGCTTTTTATTTACGGCCGCTCGTTTCATTGTTGAAAAGTGTCTGCACGTTGCTTGCTTGAAGCTTGTTTTCGAAATTAAAAATTAATTAGGCATTTATCATTCGTTGTATCCCTGCTTCGAGAATCGCTAGCAGATGGCTCGAGTTTGACTATTGGAAACGGGAGTGCATGCAATTCGGAATTGGCTTCATCACAGCGACTTTCTATAGAATTTTGCAGAGCTAAAGAAAATATTATAAATATTTAAACTTGAATTGAACTAGCTCAGTGTATAACAGCAAGTGCGCCTTTGATTAACTATGAAATACCCTAGCCCCCTATCCCATAAAATATTTTAAGTACACTTTAACAGGATTTATTTTGGATATATATTTTCTAGTTTCAGTATGATTCAAGTTGAATAAGTCAATCCTGATTGTGTAATATAAACCAATTTATTTCCCACCTTTGCTTCCAGCTTCCATCTTTTCCATCATTATGACTTTAACCATGAAATTTACGACTAACCTCAATAAATACAGAAGAAACACAATATTGCCCAGTGCTCCATGCAATCATGCAATGGTATACATAAGTTATTGGATAAGAATTTTAAATTAAAATGGAGCAGTTTCTATATTAAACTGAACTCGTTCGATTTATCTTTGTTTACGATGCCAGCTCAAAATTCAGCACAGATCGCTACAGTTCCCTTATTTGAGTGCACCATTGATCGCTGTACTTCATTCATTATGGAATATGAAAACTACAATAAATAAATGAAAAAGTATTTAGAATTTCTTATTTCTTATCTACAATTTATATTTATAAACGTATGTACTACATACTACTTATTACATCTTCCGATTCACAGAGAGATTAGTATCAAATATTTCATTATTGCATTTACATTTAGTACTTTTATACTATGTTAAGGAGTATATGCAATTCGATTTGTGCAATGTTCGTCTTGCTGTCCGCCTGTCCGTATGAACGCAATAATTTTCGGCGCTATTAGAGCTAGAAACTTGAAATTTTAACCATATACTCATGTATGCTCCCGAATTATACTCGGATTGACTACCCAAGATTAATAAGCTATGGTAGATATATCTACGCCCACAGGGGGCGTGGCAACCCGCAAAAGTTGGAATGGTTCAGTTACTAATGGCCTCCTCTATCGATGACCAAAAATAATTTTTCAGCCTCTTTGGGGGCGTGGCATATCGAAAAATACCCTGTAATTTTCGCATCTTTGGAGTGCAAGCAACCAAATTTTGCAGTTATGTTACCCTCGACTCTTTCTAAGAACTGGCCAAAAATTATGCGTCTACGCCCATCGCGTGGCAAATCGGCAAAGAAGTTTGTTGTGGCCAACTGCATAATTCATGCTTACAAATGGCTTATTAGTAATTGTTAAGATGGCAGAGAGCATTTTAACATAATTATAAAAATATTAATGAATTTAAAAAATAAAATTTTTAAGTTTTCGATTTAAAAAACAAAAAGTTCCCAGCGGGATTCGAACCCAGGTCCCTTTGATAATTACATTTAATCGTTAGCTAAACCTAAATATGTTCCCTACTACACATCAATTCTTAGAATATTATAGCATGCAGCCTTTGTATGTAGGCATAGAAAATCAATCAGCTGTGCGCGCAAAATTATTTTTATACCCTGAACCCATTGAAAATGGGAATTCAGGGTATAATGTTTTTGTGAAAATGTATGTAACAGGCAGAAGGAGACGTCGCAGACCCCATAAAGTATATATATTCTTGATCAGCACAAAAAAATAAGTTGATATAGCCCTGTCCGTCTGTCCGCCGTCCGTCCGTCCGTCTGTCCGTCCGTCCGTATGAACGTCGAGATTTCGGAAACTACAGAAGCTAGAGAGCTGAAATTTTACATGAATACTCGTATCTTAGTTACGCAGTACAAGTTTATTTTGTTTTTTCGATAACTCATCCCATTCCTTAATTATCGATAAAAAATCGAAAATTCGTTTACGTTTTTTATGTTTTTCGAGCATATCTTCTACACCGTTTTAGCTAGAGACTTCAAATTTATATATTTAGATACATATTATGGATACGCAGATTTTGTAATTTTCAGATTTTGGATGCCACGCCCCCTTCGCCCCCAATTTGAAAAAAACGTATTTCAACTACTAGAGACTTGTGATTTGGCAAACGGACAAATTTGAATGCAATTAATATATTCTGAAAGTTTCATGAAGATATTCCATCTAGAAATGGAGTTATAAGTGTTCAAATACAGCCCATCCCACCCCCAACCGTCGGCAGCAACTGCGCGGTTAGCAGAGCGCTCGCTTATATGTGCGTAAAGAAGAAGAATATTAATTTTTTTGCAGGGTTCAGGGTATCTCGTAGTCGAGCCGTCTCGACTAGAGCCTTCTTACTTGTATTTTATGGGTTTTTGGGCAAAATTCAATCGATGGAAAACTGTGTCATATATATGTATATATATATATATATATATATGTCAATCTACAATTTTTATACATTTGGCTGAATGGCGTACGTGATTAAATTTGAGAGAGAGTTACGCCGGAAATAATTATTGTGCGGGGAATAACATAGTGAGTATTGGTATCGGTATTGGTATTTAACTTTATTATTAAATTGTTACCAAAATAACTCTTCGTCAGTCAATTTTTTTATACCCTGTTTTTGTGAAAATGTATGTAACAGGCAGAAGGAGATGTCGCAGACCCCATAAAGTATAAATATTCTTGATCAGCACAAAAAAATAAGTTGATATAGCCCTGTCCGTCTGTCCGTCCGTCCGTCCGTCCGTCCGTCCGTCCGTCCGTCCGTCCGTCTGTCCGTCCGTCCGTATGAACGTCGAGATTTCGGAAACTACAAAAGCTAGAGAGCTGAAATTTTTCATGAACACTCGTATCTTAGTTACGCAGTACAAGTTTATTTTGTTTTTTCGATAACTCATCCCATTCCTTAATTATCGATAAAAAATCGAAAATTCGTTTACGTTTTTTAGGTTTTTCGAGCCCCCTTCGCCCTCAATTTGAAAAAAACGCATTTCAAATACTAGAGACTTGTAATTTGGCAAATTGACAAATTTGAATGCAAATAATATATTCTGAAAGTTTCATGAAGATAGTCCATCTAGAAATGGAGTTATAAGCGTTCAAAGTACAGCCCATGCCACCCCAAACCGTCGGCAGCAACTGCGCGGTTAGCAGAGGGCGCGTAATATATACGTGCGTAAAGAAGAAGAATACTAATTTTTTTGCAGGGTTCAGGGTATCTCGTAGTCGAGCCGTCTCGACTAGAGCCTTCTTACTTGTTATACCCTGAACCCATTGAAAATGGGAATTCAGGGTATAATGTTTTTGTGAAAATGTATGTAACAGGCAGAAGGAGACGTCGCAGACCCCATAAAGTATATATATTCTTGATCAGCACAAAAAAATAAGTTGATATAGCCCTGTTCGTCCGTCCGTCCGTCCGTCCGTCTGTCCATCCGTCCGTATGAACGTCGAGATTTCGGAAACTACAAAAGCTAGAGAGCTGAAATTTTACATGAACACTCGTATCTTAGTTACGCAGTACAAGTTTATTTTGTTTTTTCGATAACTCATCCCATTCCTTAATTATCGATAAGAAATCGAAAATTCGTTTACGTTTTTTAGGTTTTTTGAGCATAGCTTCTACACCGTTTTAGCTAGAGACTTCAAATCTAGATATTATGGATACGCAGATTTTGTAATTTTCAGATTTTGGATGCCACGCCCCCTTCGCCCTCAATTTGAAAAAAACGTATTTCAAATAATAGAGACTTGTTATTTGGCAAATAGACAAATTTGAATGCAATTAATATATTTTGAAAGTTTCATGAAGATAGTCCGTTTGGAAATGGAGGTATAAGCGTTCAAAGTACAGCCCATCCCACCCCCAACCATCGGCAGCAACTGCGCGCGGCTCGACTACGAGATACCCTGAACCCTGCAAAAACAAGTAAGAAGGCTCTAGTCGAGACGGCTCGACTACGAGATACCCTGAACCCTGCCAAAAAAAATATATTCTTCTTCTTCCCTCTGCTAACCGCGCAGTTGCTGCCGACGGTTGGGGGTGGGATGGGCTGTACTTTGAACGCTTATAACTCCATTTCTAGATGGACTATCTTCATGAAACTTTCAGAATATATTAATAGCATTCAAATTTGTCCGTTTGCAGTGATCATAAACGACTAGTCCTTTCAGGGTGCGGAGATATGCGATGGGTTAGGAGCACGCCACAGATGTCGGACAGATGGCGGACAGCTCGTCTCCATACTATCGGAAAAAAAATTGAATGAACTACAGAAGTACATTATCGATCAGGGATTTGCGAATGGAAGCAGATTCTTCACATCAGGGCACAGCTTTCTAAGCCCATCCCCGTTCCAATGGGAAGGGCTGCAAGTACCATTAACCTACGGCAAATGGTTGCCTGGTGAAGGCCCAATAGACAGCACCTTTATAAGTTTACAGCTGATCGATTCAGAGTTATTTATGGTAAACTCTATCGGCTTCGAAAAGTACTACATTTGTGAACTTGAGACACGGTATCAAAAGTTATGCAAGATCGTTAGAAACCCTGCAAATTATTTTAAGGCGCTATCTCTTATTCTTATAAGTATTATGTTATTTAATTTAGTGAATATGCATATTCGGAAAAGGAAGCTAAGCGTCATTAAATGTAAAACATGCAAAGTCTCTAGCATTTGAAATGCGTATTTTTCAAATTAGGGGCGAATAATATACAGTAGCGAGCAAAAGTGATGTATAGTTTTCGTAATATCGACGTTCATACGGACGGACGGACGGACGGACAGACGGACAGGGCTATATCAAATTATATTTTTCAGCTGATCAAGAATATATAAACTTAAGGGGTCTGCGACGTCTCCTTTTGCCTGTTGCCTGTATTTATGTATTTAAACTGGAAAACCAGACCTATTGGACCCGTCATGAAAACGCTAGAGCACAATCTTCAAGATTAAAATCAGAATTCAGATTAAATCAAAGCCCGATTCCAGCTCCACGATCAATATTACCATATCCAAACATAGTCCAAAGACAAATTTACCTGAATTCCCATTTTCAATGGGTTCAGGGTATAAAAATATAAGATAAAATAGAAATCATTAATAACTTTCAGATGATATATAATATGTGCGTAATTATGTACTTGTGTATGTAGCAAGAGATAATGAGCACTCGAAGCGAAGGCTGGTGGATTGTGGCTTGTGCTGCATTGTTTTGTAACAACAGTCTATAACACATTGTTTAACCATTCACAATGGTTTTCCGAGCGTTATTGCTATATGGTTTCGCCTTGGTTTTAACAACCCAAGTCCAGTGCAGTGTACAGACTTACGATATTGTTGGAAATACTGCTTACTACATTGGAGAGGGATACGAAGTGCGGCTCTCAGATAACTCTTTATAAGCAGTGATCATAAACGACTAGTCCTTTCAGGGTGCGGAGATATGCGATTGGTTAGGAGCACGCCACAGATGTCGGACAGATGGCGGACAGCTCGTCTCCATACTATCGGAAAAAAAATTGAATGAACTACAGAAGTACATTATCGATCAGGGATTTGCGAATGGAAGCAGATTCTTCACATCAGGGCACAGCTTTCTAAGCCCATCCCCGTTCCAATGGGAAGGGCTGCAAGTACCATTAACCTACGGCAAATGGTTGCCTGGTGAAGGCCCAATAGACAGCACCTTTATAAGTTTACAGCTGATCGATTCAGAGTTATTTATGGTAAACTCTATCGGCTTCGAAAAGTACTACATTTGTGAACTTGAGACACGGTATCAAAAGTTATGCAAGATCGTTAGAAACCCTGCAAATTATTTTAAGGCGCTATCTCTTATTCTTATAAGTATTATGTTATTTAATTTAGTGAATATGCATATTCGGAAAAGGAAGCTAAGCGTCATTAAATGTGAAACATGCAAAGTCTCTATCATTTGAAATGCGTATTTTTATACCCTGAACCCATTGAAAATGGGAATTCAGGGTATAATGTTTTTGTGAAAATGTATGTAACAGGCAGAAGGAGACGTCGCAGACCCCATAAAGTATATATATTCTTGATCAGCACAAAAAAATAAGTTGATATAGCCCTGTCCGTCTGTCCGTCCGTCCGTCCGTCCGTCCGTCCGTCCGTCCGTCCGTCCGTCCGTCCGTCCGTCCGTCCGTCCGTCCGTCCGTCCGTCCGTCTGTCCGTCCGTCCGTATGAACGTCGAGATTTCGGAAACTACAAAAGCTAGAGAGCTGAAATTTCACATGAACACTCGTATCTTAGTTACGCAGTACAAGTTTATTTTGTTTTTTCGATAACTCATCCCATTCCTTAATTATCGATAAAAAATCGAAAATTCGTTTACGTTTTTTAGGTTTTTCGAGCATAACTTCTACACCGTTTTAGCTAGAGACTTCAAGTTTGTATATTTAGATAGATATTATGAATACGCAGATTATGTAATCAGATTTGTATCAGATTTTGAATGCCACGCCCCCTTCGCCCCCATTTGAAAAAAACGTATTTCAACTACTAGAGACTTGAGATTTGGCAAACGGACAAATTTGAATACTATTAATATATTCTGAAAGTTTCATGAAGATAGTCCATCTAGAAATGGAGTTATAAGCGTTCAAAGTACAGCCCATCCCACCCCCAACCGTCGGCAGCAACTGCGCGGTTAGCAGAGCGCGCTCTTATACGTGCGTAAAGAAGAAGAATATTAATTTTTTTGCAGGGTTCAGGGTATCTCGTAGTCGAGCCGTCTCGACTAGAGCCTTCTTACTTGTTCAAATTAGGGGCGAATAATATACAGTGCGCGCACAGCTGTTTGTTGCTAGCAATGTACGTTTGCTAATTGCCGAAATATTTCGTTTATTGAATGTTTATTAAATAAATAAAATGCACCTATGGGAATAGAGTATATTGCGCCTAACTGCAACGTTCTTACTTAACTTAACTCTCTAACACGGCTCGACTACGTGATTTTGATTAATTGATTGGGTTGATAACAATAAATTTAATTGATCAAGATAAGAGCAAAACAAGTAAGAAAGCTGTAGTCGAGACTACTCGACTACGAAATCCCCTTAGCCCCTCTTCAAACGAATAATATTCCAAGAATTATTCGTTTCGTTTCTGCACGCATAACAAAGTACACATGCACACACACGCTTATCTACGCTTGTACGCATGTATGTGTGTATGCATTGCAGGCGTCTTGCTGACTCGCTGTCTCGCTGTCTCGCTTGCTCTGCCACGTTTGTTAAGCTGCGAGAACCTATTTGATTAATAATTCTGTTTCGTAATTAAACTTTCAGATCTATATGTCAAACCAAACTGCATTACTTTAAAATAAATTTTTTTTACACATTTGAGGGTGAATTGGGGACCGGGATCCAAAATCTGACAAAAATCATCACGGACTTTGAATTTTATAATGGACATAAACACTTAATATCGGCGGGAGTAGAACTTGGGATGATCTAACATTACACGCATCAATCTAGCCATCTACACCACGGCACAACTTAAATTTGGAATAGCGAAAATGAATGCAATTCACTGTTAGGCGTCATATACGGAACAGAAAAAATTAAAGCAGAGACTGAAAATACAAATACAATTCAAAGACAATGCTAAACACAATTCAAAGACAATTCTGATTCTAAGAATCTGCATGGATGGCAACATAGAAAACAGCCCAAGTTGTTTTGTGTGTATATGTGCACACGCATAGGAAAATTGCTTTGCGTTGCCAACGTTGCTTGCAAATGCAAGCTATTTTATTTGCATTGCTATTTTAATTGCTTTATTTTGTTTAATAAATATGAAAGTATATAAGTATGTACATAAATCATGTCATCAGACTCATAAGAAATTGAGAGTTGTAAACATTTCTAGTAGGATATCTGTGGCAGTTCTTCTAAAACCACTTTCTGTTGAAAGCTCGCACAATGTTTGAACGTGAACAGGTTTCAGTTGAATTTTTGTGGGTCTCGAGCTCTATAAAAGCATTTGAGCCCTACGATACGATTAGCAGTTTAGCTTTGGATGGAAAATGATGATGTTTGGCAAGTCCTGTGAACTGCTAATAATTGTGCTGCTCATATTGGCCAGCTACGCCTGCTTCTACTTGGAGTTCTGGAAACGTAAGTCATGTCTGTCTATTGATTAAGATATTGACTTTGCTTTCCTGATCGAGCAGCCCGGTGTATGACACCCTTTGTGGAAATTGGCGACAACTGCTATTTTTTCTCCACCAACAAACCTGTGCGTATACCCTATAAATTGTGAACTGCTTCTAACTAAATGTATCTTCCAGCCCACTTACGAGTATTATAAGATATCGTACAAGGGTCGAATCTTCAGTGTGCCCGCCGTGGTGAGTCGCCTGACTCCCGCAACGCTTTGCCTCTCTTTACTTTTGTTTCTCTCGCAGCTCGATTGGCTGCATGCCAGCTTCGCCTGCGAGACACTGGATCCGAACGCTCGCCTGATGACGGTTAAGTCTGCGAAAGAGATGCGATATCTCGCCAACTATTTGGGGAGCTACGCACATCCCGACACCCATCCGTACTTCTGGAGCGGCGGACATCGCGGAAGTCTGGCAGATAGCGTTGTGGAACGCAGTTCTTTGAATCATTTCTACTGGCATCACGATCCGCATCCCATGAACTTCTCCAACTTCGTCGACAGCCAAACAAACTCGACGCTCCGCTTCCCTTCTGGCTACTGCGTCTATCTGGAGCTTATTGGATCGGAGCTCATTATGGCAACGGCGAGTTGTAAACATAAAATGGCATTCGCTTGCGAGCTAATATAAATAACCAATAGATCTGATGACGGGAATGCAGACTGAAATATATTCGAAATTCATATGGACAGCATATATATATAATTATATCTTTTATCGTGAACTTTTAAATAAAATAATAGTTTTTTATTTTTTTTTTTTTTTTAATTATTGTTATTCACTTATATTTATTTGAGAACAAAATTTCAATTTATATCGACACATCAAGTCTGATAATGTCGGCGTTGAAACTTATACTGAGCTACACTGGTTCTTATGGTATTATTTATATGAATTTAATTTACTTATTGGTGGTATTGGTGGACCCTAGGAACCACAGCTTATTCGACTTTGATCGGACAATTTTCAACTCATTAGTGCTGAGTTAGCGTTCCCAGGCTTTGTGAGATTTGGGGTTCGGTGTTTATATTAATGCTTTGCGCGATTAGGGAGCTTGAGCTCAATTGTTTATGTTATTGGTTTATTTGAGTCTAATGAAAAGATGATTGTAAGAGTCACCAACTTGGGGCTTGAATATATGTAAGTGTGTATGTGTGAGGTGTAAATATGTGACTATATATATATACTCGTGCCTTAGCTTCTGCACCTGCCACAGGTGCTGCTGAAAATTTATGACATAATGAAGCGCGTGTCTAATTTAATAATTCAGCAATTTTACACCCATTCTGTAGTGTGGTTTATAATATAAATAAATGTTGACTTAATGCTTTTAAGTACTCACTTTTCACGAAGTAGAAACAACTCACGACAAACTCACGACCAACTCACGAGGACTGACTGTCAGGCAAAATAACCGAAAGTTTTAATGTTTCCACTCCCGACGGCGACGGCAATTAACTCAAATTGATAATGACGACTAAAGTTGCGGGTGGTTTAAGGCTGAGGCCGTGGCTGTGTGTGTGTGTGTGCGTGTGTGTGTGTGTGTGTGTGTGTATGCCGCCTGCTGGCTGTGACGTGATTTCATTTGCCCTACGCCAAATGGCGACACATTGCGACACGTCCCGTACCGTTCAGTTCATTTCAGTTCAGTTCAGCTGAGTTCGGTTCGGTTCCGTTTAGAGGAGTTCGAGTTGAGTTCAGCTGTTCGGTTCATTCGGTTGTTCTGGGCACGTCGGGCTCTGCCCTTTGGCATAATTAAAATGAAATCATTTTCGACAATTTGGCTGCTTTTGGCTCTTAACAGCTTTTTCGGTTACCAATTTGCATTCCTCGACGGCACGTACCGCCAGTTAGACCTTATACGCGCCATATAACAAGAAACTTCTGGGCACTCGTTCCAGCTTCAGCTCCAGCTGCTAGTCTCCTGCTTCAACTCTTGCCTGTCTATTTTGTTGTGCTGCTCTTGCTGGAATTTTTATTTAATTTGCTCAACTGTCGTCGTATACTGCTGGCTGTTGTCTTCCCTGTTTGCTGCATTGTTTGAAATTAATTTCACTTGTCGCTCCAACGTGCGCTCCTCGTCATCCTTGCCGGTGCCTGAGCGTTAAGCGTTGTGCGTGCCGTTGTCAATGGCGCTTAGCTTCGCATAGTTGAGCCGCCAGCGCCAAGGATAAAGTTGGCAGCGAGTCCTCGCCTGCCTGCCTCACTCCTCCAGGTGGGAGTCAATCGTTTGGCCAAATCAGCGCGCTAATCATTCTGTCACAGACACAGAGGCAATGCATTTCAACTCGCCGGCAGACGCACTCACTCAATGACATTCGGGGATGTCAACAGCTTGTCGCTGTGCTCCCAGCTCCAGCTCCAGGCCAGAGGCAACCAGGCATGTGAGCTGCTCTCTCTTTAACTGCTGCTTTTTTTTATTTTGCTTTTGTGTTCAGCCGGAAGTAGTAAACCCATAAATGTCATAGAGCAAGCGAGCGGCTTTGGCTGAACTGCCAACAGCAAGCATGTCGTCTAACTTATGTGGCATCCGCAGCATCCCTTCGCCAGAGTCTTGTTGCTCTGCTGTTCGTCTGTTTTGTCATTAATCACCGACAATAATGAACTTCCGCCGTTTGTAGTTGCAAAATGGCGCCGACTTTCAGATTCGGACTTGCAACGGCTGCCAGCAGCCTCCACCTCCGCCTTTCTCAGCCGCCTGATCCATTACGCGCTGTTGTCATTAGCGCAATGTTGCAAAATTTATCGTGTGACTTATGAGACGAGCAGCTGGACAGACAACATCTGCCTGTGCCAGGCCAGTCCAGTCCAGTCCAGTCCAGTCCAGTCCAAGAGCGCGGCTCTGGTCTCTGTTTTGGTCGTGTGATTTTATCGCTTCGATTTACGACTCGTAAAAATGCTAGCGACATCCAAACTGTTTATACCCCACACTAATTCTCTATATATACACTATCTATCTCTCTCTCTTTCTCTTGCTCTTTCTCTCTCTCTCCTCTTTCTCTCTCTCTTTCTCCATCTCTCTTTGTCTCTCTGTTGGCTTTTTCTGCATTTTGGCGAAAATTCTCTGCGTTATTTTTGCCGTTGCCATGCTTGATTTCCCATGCCCCGTTCCCGCCTGTAACTCTAGCCTCCTGCCCGCCTCCGGCTTAGCTGCGGGACAGTTTGTTGCATGAATGTCTCTATGAACATTTTATGGCCATTTAGTGATGCAGAAAATTTTTGGATATTTTGCTCTCCATTCAGTCGGCCCGCAGCCGCCAAATATGAGCCAAAGAAACAAATTGAAAGCGCACTAAAAATATTAAAGGCAAGTAGTTTGAACTGTCCCAGAGACAGAGCCGATCTCGGGCTTATATTTATATATATATATATATATATATATATATATATATATATATATAAAGTTATAAAGTTATTACCAATAAGGGTCTATGGACCAAATATTAAAAATTCGTTATTTTATTAATATTTTTTAAACGTGCAAAATTGAGTTTATGCGAGTTTTTTTGGGTTTTTCTTTCTAACTCTTTGAATTTATCTCATTTTTCTTTGAAGTTTTGTTTTATTTGTTAAGAATACTATAATGAATAAAAAATAAAAAAAAATTCTTGATTTGTTTGTATAGTTTTTTTTTTTATACATCGTCAAAGTCAAAATTTGCAAACATTCACTCACTTTTGCTCGCTACTGTATATATATATATATATATATATATATATATATATATATATATATATATATATATATATATATATATATATATATATATATATTATATATATGTCGTAGCGTTAATATTACTGCTCTCGCCTTCTATTGTAGGTTTGCCTATTAACGAATTCTCGCAGTCGCCGACCTCTAACAAGAAAGCTCTTTCTTATTCAACCGTCTCTGATTCAATGCCCTTTTGCAGCTCCTCTGTCAAGACTGCCTCTTTCAGGTTGCATTTTCTCATTCATCAATATCATAGCAAATCTATGCGAAGGACATAAGTACTCCTCTCGCTCTCACTCAGCGACATCCGAGACCATTTTATGGGGTCTGCGACGTCTCCTTCTGCCTGTTACATACATTTTCAAAAAAAACATTATTCCCTGAACTCGCATTTTCAATGGGTTCAGGGCATAATGAACAAATGTACAATTTTAAATAGAATAGTTTATAGTTTTGGTATATTTGGTATATTACCATAAATAAAATAGTATAATCTATTAGTATATTTCTCGAGTCGGAGCCTCATTCGACTCTTATATGCATATTTGGAATATTTCAGACTCAACAGATTAATAAGCTATATACAGTTCTATATCACTTTCTATTTGGGAGCACATCAAAGCCAGCTCTCAAGCTCAAACATCAATTTGCAGAGCAATTTAGCCGCAATACAAAAGCCATTTAAACAATATGTATCCACTGGCTGGCTGTGAGTGGAGGAGGCGCATGCTGCATTTGACAGTTATTAGATTAACACCTACACAGATAGAATGGATGTTCGGATGTTCGGATGTTCGATTACTCGATACTGCCTGAATTTTAGCAAACAATAAAGCTCTCAAAATGTGTGCGAGCATACATAAAATCTTCAGCAGACAACGTTGATGCTGAAACAAAACAATGGCTACTGATGGCAATGTCCAATCCAATGTCCGATAGCGATGGCGAAGCTGATGACGATGATGTTGGCCCAGGAGCAGCAACAAGCGATGTCAATTGCAGACAAACAACCCGGCTATA
This sequence comes from Drosophila stalkeri, assembly GCA_035047405.1. Classification (NCBI taxonomy): domain Eukaryota; kingdom Metazoa; phylum Arthropoda; class Insecta; order Diptera; family Drosophilidae; genus Drosophila; species Drosophila stalkeri. Next base: position 29,268,249 of record JAWNPR010000039.1, on the reverse strand, counting down.
TGCAAAACTGCTTTACATACAAACACATACATACAATATATATATATATATATATATTTAGATTGATGTGTGAGTGTGGGATATAGACACATAGCTTGTGTAACGCTCAAGTTGTGTGAAAGCCGCCCACCGATTTGACTACCGCCCTCAACCCACACGAATTGCTACATAAAAAGACGCTTACGATGTGGTTGAGAGAATTGAGGGTTGAGAACTGAGAGCAGGGACAGCTGGTAGCTGGTAGCTGGTAGCTAGAGCTAGAGGTCAGTTGAAAGCTGTCCGTGGCTGTTTAGATTTACGTGCCGCAGTGCAGCAATGTCCGACGACAGTCAGAGTCAGAGACGTAGGCAGAGTCGGACGTATGGCCATCAAGAGGTGTGACAGCCAACGAACCCAATGCCCGGACCCAACCCCAGTTACACTATGTAACAATGCAAAAACAACACAAACAGAGAGAGAGATAGATAGAGACAGACAGAGAGAAAGTTAGAGGGAGAGCAACACACGAGCTGATTGTCATCGCTCTGACTTTTTGTTAATGAAAGTGTCAGCTAGACAAACGCACCCAAACCAAAGGACATCATTGAACCGGCTACTCCCCCAACTGTTTTCGTTTGCGTCCCCTTTTATAATGCTTTCCACATTGGCCAATAAATTATGATCAGGCCGATTTTTGGTAAACCTTTTGTATGCATCGAGCCTAACAGCGTGTGGTCTGCCGTGTCATTAAAATGTGTCCTGGACAGAACCGTCGAGCGATTGCTTCTGTTTTACGAAAATAGTCGATTCAATGCCGTAAAATAAATTGAGAGTATTATTTTGAAATCCGCGAACAGGTGACATTGAGTTAGTCAGGCTATCCACAGATGATTTGACCACGTTAATGATAAACTGCATAATGCTGAGAATACTTTTGATAAACTAGGAACAGCTAATGTTGGCTTTAAAGTGGGGTACTGATAATGTTAATGTTAATGATAATGATAATGTTATATATATATATATATGTATATAAATAGAGCCTTCTTATTTGTTATGTTATGTATATTTTAATGCAGGTTTCATTTGCATTATGTTTTCCAGTTTAAGTTTGCACTCTGGAGTTCAGCACTATTAATTTGATATCGTAAGCTAAATTGCGGCTTGATATAGATCTGATCTTGTGCAATAGACTTGACTCCGTATGTATTATCGTATCATTGAATGATGACAGTCGCCTAACAGCGCATGAAAATGTTAGTTAACATTCAAATGTAACCGTTCATGTAAAGAATTCGCATCTTAAACTCAAATGAAAAACCAGCATCTCCCAGCATCTGTGTAACTTCTATTATAACTTTATGTGGTCCACATTCTCGTCATATTAACACTTCAATTGGAACAATTAACAAGCCAGCAAACTGTGATATCGCCAGCTTGGCATCTCGGATGCCTCTGCCTTATGGCCCATTATCCTAATCGCTTCCAGCTCGATTTCGTGCCCTGGCTGGAGAGTCGTGCCGTATTATAAAATCGGATAAATCGCGACGTGCAACGACGTTGAATAAAAGTGAAAACCTGTGCGTGGGTAATTAAAAAAGTCAACGTCGAGGTGGGGGCAGCTCGCAGATGAAACCTAATTCGCATGTTGAATTTTAATTAATTAAGAGCCAAGCAGCTGTAGACAGAGCTGTCGAGAGAGAGAGAGAGAGAGGGAGACGGAGACGGAGAGGGGGATAGATAGAAAAGACAGATAGATAGGCAAGTCACGTGTCCCTGTCGCACCCAGCAGAGAGCAAAGTAGGTTAATGCGCTTAGAGAAGCGAGCGTAAAGTGGGCGAGAGTCTGTGGAGTCTTTCCTGCTGACGACGTAATTGGTGGCGTTACAAAATATTTACAGTTACCGTAACATGGAAATGAAAAAAGATGATAAAGTGCGCAAATGTTTGCACTTTCCCTTTATGACTCTTTAGAGACATTTAGGTGTTGAGTCCCCCTCCCCTCCTGTGACCCAACATGTCGATGGGGCGGCTGTTGGCTTCTGCCTTCTGAATTGTGCCTTCTGCCTTTTGGCTGCCTGTTGACGTCTTGATAAGCAAATGCTACTATGTATATATAAATAAATAAATGTGAATATTTTTGTATATGTTTGTCAGCCGAGCAGGCTGTGAGGCAACACTATTAACAGACAGATCCTTGGCATTCGCACAGTGTAGCCCATTCAATCAACAACATTTTGGTCGCAGTCTCAAACAGTCTTGTTCTATTTAAAACAAAAATATACTTTCAGTGCGAGAGAGTTAGATTATTTATACGTTTTCACATCCAAAATGAATCCCAACAAGTGCCCGGACCTGCACGAGCGGGCCAAGCGCATTCACGAACCGGGCAGGATCTGTCGCGAGCTACTGTATTTGCGCTCCAAGCGGGTAGGTACAGGGTAGTCATACGATACACCGAGTAGCTCCACTTGAACTATTTACCTGTTCAGGCTGTACGTGAGGTGCCTGCCTTTACCTATCAGGCCCTGCAGAAGGGCACAGTTGTCAAGCCGCCCAACAGGTGAGTCTATTGATTGCATTTTGAATCGGCTTTCGGTTTATAGTAGAGCGTTTTCCGTTACAGAATTGATATATTTAAGCGTCAGCCCGTAAAGGAGACTGTCTTCAAGATCTACTTCATGCGCGGCGATATTCCCGTGGCTCTGTCCGGACGCAGCAATAAGCAGGACCCGACCAAGGATCGCCCTTTGCGCTGGCACTGCACACCCGAAGAGCTCGACTACTGCTACTATTTGCCCATCTTCCTGGACGGGTTGGCTGACATTGACAGCGACACTCGCTTGCTGGCGGTGAATGCAGCCGTCGATCTGATCATGAGGCAGCCACACAAGGTGCTCCCAGTGCTGCCCAAGCTAATACTTCCGCTCAAGCGAGCCTTCCAGACCCGTGACAAGCGCATCATCATATCGGCGCTCCAGGTGCTACAGCTGATGGTGCGATTGGGTTAGTTGTCCTGACCACTCAATTAATGCACTCAATGTAATTTCCGCTGCCTTTTAGGACCTTGCGTAGGACAAGCCTTGGTTCCCTTCTATCGCCAACTGTTGGCCGTATGCAATCTCTACAAGAATATCAACGTGAACTTGGGCGAGGGCGTCGATCCTGATCGCAGCAAGCGCATTGGCGATGTCATCGAGGACACTCTGAAGCTGCTCGAGTACTGCGGCGGACCCAATGCGTTCATCAACATCAAGTATATGGTGCCGACCTATGAGAGCAGCGTCTTCCCACGCTGCCAGGCTACCGATGGCCAGGATGCAGGCTCCAAGCATTGATGACTATTCCAAGTTTTTGACAACTCTTCACAATCTTATTTTATTCAGTTATGATTATATTAACAAAAAATTATCGTCAATCAGACTCGAAATTTCACGCAATAAAGAAAATCATTACGGTTCTAGCATGACAATGCTACAATGCCCAACGAACAATTTCCCATTCCGTTCTTCCAATGTGGAACAAGTTTTCCGAACGGTATACAGATACCAGAGGGAACTAAATACTTTAGGTTGAAAAAAGTGTATTCAGTTGACATTAGCAAAAAACAAACAAGTAAGAACGTTGCAGTTAGGCGCAACTAACTGCGATATACTCTGTTCCCATAAGTGCATTTTATTTATTTAATAAACATTCAATAAATAAAATATTTCGGCAATTAGCAAACGTACATTGCAAGCAACAAACAGCTGTGCGCGCACAGCTAACATAACTGCAAAATTTGGTTGCTATCACTGTGGCCTAGTGGGTGGATCGGGAAAATTTTTACACTTTATAATTCGGGAGCATACATGAGTATATGGTTAAAATTTCAAGTCTCTAGCTCTAATAGCGCCGAAAATATTGCGTTCATACGGACAGACGGACGGACAGCAAGACGGACATTGCACACAGTCAATATACTCTTTTTCCCTTTGGATCAGAGTATAATAATTATCATTTCTTGATTTTTTATACCCTGAACCCATTGAAAATGGGAATTCAGGGTATAATGTTTTTGTGAAAATGTATGTAACAGGCAGAAGGAGACGTCGCAGACCCCATAAAGTATATATATTCTTGATCAGCAGAAAAAAATAAGTTGATATAACCCTGTCCGTCTGTCCGTCTGTCCGCGTGTCCGTCCGTCCGTCCGTCCGTCTGTCCGTCCGTATGAACGTCGAGATTTCGGAAACTACAAAAGCTAGAGAGCTGAAATTTACATGAATACTCGTATCTTAGTTACGCAGTACAAGTTTATTTTGTTTTTTCGATAACTCATCCCATTCCTTAATTATCGATAAAAAATAGTAAATTCGTTTACCTTTTTTACGTTTTTCGATCATAACTTCTAGAGACTTCAAACTTGTATATATATATATATATATATATATATATATATATATATATATATATATATATATGATATTATGGATACACAGATTTTGTAATTTTCAGATTTTGGATGCCACGCCCCCTTCGCCCCCAATTTGAAAAAAACGTATTTCAACTACTAGAGACTAGTTATGTGGCAAATAGACAATTAATATATTTTGAAAGTTTCATGATGATAGTCCATCTACAAATGGAGTTATAATCGTTCAAAGTACAGCCCATCGCACCCCCAACCGTCGGCAGCAACTGCGCGGTTAGCAGAGCGCGCGTTTATACGTGTGTAAAGAAGAAGAATATTTATTTTTGTGCAGGGTTCAGGCTATCTCGTAGTCGAACCGTCTCGACTAGAGCCTTCTTACTTGTTTTGTGCCTGATTTTTAAAAAAATAATAACTCTTATTTGCGGTCCCTGCTTTTGTATGTACACACATACACCTTATGTGTAAAATCAATTGAGATTGCATATGGTTAGTGCATAATGGTTGGTTCATTGGTGACCAGCTGCTCGCAGATGTCGACGGCTCGAGTGTAGCAGGATTCGGTGGACATGAAGAGCTCGCCATCTTGGAGAGTGAGCAGCATGCAATTGCGCCCCATGCGAGTGGTGGGTTCACCCTCAAGCCAGTTGGTGTAGTTGATGCTGCGGGCACGTCCAAAGTAATTCCAATAGAATTGCAAATCCCCTGGCCAGCGATTTCCAGCGCTCCAGAACTGGGTTCCATTCTGATAGCCACTCGCATACAGATAGTCGGCCAGGACGCGCATCTCGGCGCTGCTGTCGAGGCACAAGCGCGACGTTCGCTTATCCTGATAGCAAAAGTTGCTGAACGAGGTGGCCTGAGCGGGCAGTAAAGTCAGTTTCATGGACGAGTAGAGTCGGGAGCGAGTGTCTTCAGCTACTCACCAACGGCTCCTCGTCTGCTATGAAATAGCAGTAGTCATTCTGCACCTTCACATAGGGCACCTTGCAGCGTATTCCATAAGCCACATGCTCCTCAAGCAGCCAGCCGATCAACAAACAGAGAACCGTCAAGCGTCCTCCCAATCTATGTAATCTAGTTGGCATTGCAATCAAAAGTGAACTGTAGGCCAACTATAAAATTCTCCTGATAACAAAGGCTGATAACACGCTTTTTGTTGCTCACTCTCTCTCTCTCTATATATATATATAATATATATAATTATACAATATACATGCGGGTTAACATGCTATACTCATGTCTATAATTCGCTATCAGTCGAATTTCTCTCGAATGAGTCTTTGTTAACTTATACCTCAAGTTGTGAGTGAAGAGAGTATATTGGGTTTGCTGTATGCATGAGTAGAGCTGCTTTGTCTGATATTCGTGTTTTAGCTTGATTGAAAATATAATGTGAATATTTGCGTATCTTAGAGATATAGCAAATCGAATAAAACTCAATTTGTTCCAGTTATATAGTTTAAATCAAATTTATTATTACAGATTTATTTTTATTTATATATATATTTTATTGATATAGAACTTATAATGAACTCTATTCATAATTTAATTGGAATTATTATTAATATAATATGATGTGTTTACTTTATATGGAAATTATATGGATTTATAGAATTTATACATTATACGGAATTTAAATATGTATATGCAACAATGATAGAGTAAATACATATATACTTATTCGAAATGAACCTAGAGTGTATTTTTAAACTACTATTTATTTATACTTTGTAATGAGTTCTACGAAATTTATATGGAATATATATTATACATTTTATTATTGGGTTGACATTGGAACAATGTATATGGAACCATTATGGTTTTAATATTGCATTTGATATGGTATGTAAAGTTTTTATAGAATTAATATGGAATTTAAATGGATTTTGTATAATATTAGTCATTAATAATTGTTATTAACTTATTTATAACTTTTACGGAATTTTAGAAGTTTAGTTAAAATATTTTCTAAATTCGAATATTAATAAAACAAGTAAGAAAGCTGTAGTCGAGACTACTCGACTACGAGATCGCCTGAAAAACGTAAAAAAGGTAAACGAATTTTCGATTTTTATCGATAATTAAGGAATGGGATGAGTTATCGAAAAAAAAAAAAACAAAACAAGTAAGAATGCTTAGTCGAGACGGCTCGACTACGAGATACCCTGAACCCTGCCAAAAAAAAAAAATAAATATTCTTCTTATTTACGCACTTATAGGTGCGCGCTCTGCTAACCGCGCAGTTGCTGCCGACGGTTGGGGGTGGGATGGGCTGTACTTTGAACGATTATAACTCCATTTGTAGATGGACTCTCTTCATGAAACATTCAAAATATATTAATTGTCTATTTGCCAAATAACTAGTCTTTAGTATTTAAAATACGTTTTTTTTTCAAATTGGGGGCGAAGGGGGCGTGGCATCTAAAATCTGAAAATTACAAAATCTGCGTATCCATAATATCTATCTAAATATACAAGTTTGAAGTCTCTAGTTATGATCGAAAAACGTAAAAAAGGTAAACGAATTTTCGATTTTGTATCGATAATTAAGGAATGGGATGAGTTATCGAAAAAACAAAATAAACTTGTACTGCGTAACTAAGATACGAGTATTCATGTAAATTTCAGCTCTCTAGCTTTTGTAGTTTCCGAAATCTCGACGTTCATACGGACGGACGGACGGACGGACAGACGGACAGACGGACAAGGCTATATCAACTTATTTTTTTTTGTGCTGATCAAGACTTTATGGGGTCTGCGATGTCTCCTTCTGCCTGTTACATACATTTTCACAAAAACATTATAACCTGAATTCCCATTTTCAATGGGTTCAAGGTATAAAAATGAAAATAAGTAACAAACTTTAAATTTTAGCTAATAACAAATGAAAATAAAAGTGAATACTTTTTTTTTCCTTAAGTTTAGTATTTAGTTGTGTTGCCTTTATTGGAAAATTCGGCTGTACAATGCCTAGGCATGGAATCAACCAAGTCCTGACATCGTTCCCAAAACATCTTCGCATCCGTTGCCTTAGATTCTGTAACCTCATTGACCCAACATCATGTCACTTGAGTCATTTACTGAAGCATATCAGTAATGGACTATACACTCCATTAATCACAGTCGCGAAGAGAAGTCTCTGTTACATACTTAAAGATTGTATTTTCCTGGAAATGCACTTATACAAAAGTTTGCTGATTATGTTCTCGTTAGCAATTGTAACTATATTGCATTTGTAAATGCTTCAGAAAAGTTCAGAACAGTTCGTTACTGATTATTCAAGCATTCACAATGATTTTCCGAGCGTTATTGAAATATGGTTTCGCATTGTTTTTAACAACCCAAGTCCAGTGCAGTATACAGACTTACGATATTGTTGGAAATACTGCTTATTACATTGGAGAGGGATACGAAGTGCGGCTCTCAGATAACTCTTTATAAGCAGTGATCATAAACAACTAGTCCTTTCAGGGTGCGGAGATATGCGATTGGTTAGGAGCACGCCACAGATGTCGGACAGATGGCGGACAGCTCGTCTCCATACTATCGGAAAAAAAATTGAATGAACTACAGAAGTACATTATCGATCAGGGATTTGCGAATGGAAGCAGATTCTTCACATCAGGGCACAGCTTTCTAAGCCCATCCCCGTTCCAATGGGAAGGGCTGCAAGTACCATTAACCTACGGCAAATGGTTGCCTGGTGAAGGCCCAATAGACAGCACCTTTATAAGTTTACAGCTGATCGATTCAGAGTTATTTATGGTAAACTCTATCGGCTTCGAAAAGTACTACATTTGTGAACTTGAGACACGGTATCAAAAGTTATGCAAGATCGTTAGAAACCCTGCAAATTATTTTAAGGCGCTATCTCTTATTCTTATAAGTATTATGATATTTAATTTAGTGAATATGCATATTCGGAAAAGGAAGCTAAGCGTCATTAAATGTGAAACATGCAAAGTCTCTATCATTTGAAATGCGTATTTTTATACCCTGAACCCATTGAAAATGGGAATTCAGGGTATAATGTTTTTGTGAAAATGTATGTAACAGGCAGAAGGAGACGTCGCAGACCCTATATATTCTTGATCAGCACAGAAAAATAAGTTGATATAGTGTCCGTCCCGTCCTGTCCGTCTGTCCGTCCGTCCGTCTGTCCGTCCGTCCGTCCGTATGAACGTCGAGATTTCGGACACGACAAAAGCTGGAGCTGAAATTTTACATGAATACTCGTATCTTAATTACGCAGTACAAGTTTATTTTGTTTTTTTTTTTCGATAACTCATCCCATTCCTTAATTATCGATAAAAAATAGTAAATTCGTTTACCTTTTTTACGTTTTTCGTTTAGATAGATATTATGGATACACAGATTTTTCAATTTTCAGATTTTATATGCCACGCCCCCTTCGCCACCAATTTGAAAAAAAACGTATTTCAACTACTAGAGACTTGGAAAATGGACAAATTTGAATGCTATCAATATATTCTGAAAGTTTCATGGAGATAATTCATCTAGAAATGGAATTATAAGCGTTCAAAGTACAGCCCGTCCCACCCCCAACTGCGCGGTTAGCAGAGCGCGCGCTTATACGTGCGTAAAGAAGAAGAATATTAATTTTTTTGCAGGGTTCAGGGTGTCTCGTAGTCGAGCCGTCTCGACTAAAGCCTTCTTACTTGTTTTTGCCTAAATTATATGCAATAAAGTATTGGAATACTCATAATCAAATAATAACATTATACAGCAACACTATTAATATAGGATTATTCTTATAAGTATATATGGTCACACTGTACATGATCTTCTTCCTTCTTGTCAAATTCGTCAAATATAAAAAAAATCGTAATAATAAATTACAATCACAATATAAAAAATATAAAACTATCATTAGTGTATTTCATTAAATATATATATCTAGTTTTCCAACATAAAGACATTCAAAACCATTAGCAAACGTCTTTCGCAGTATAAAATTGTTATTGAATATTCTGTTTAGGCAGTTTATAAAGAAATCGCTGGAAATTGTATTGTTTATATTTTGAAGCCGCGTTAACATTTAATATTTGTTTATTAAGCATTGAACTGATAAACAAGTGAAGGAATGTTATACGTTAGCAACAGCCGCTCCGATAATAAATATATTACATTTTCATATATATATATATATATATATTTAGATTTATAAACACAAAATGAGATTTATTTTATTGATAATGCACAGTTTCGTTTAGTAGAGAAATAGTCTAGACACAGTCCCCAATTACGGAAGATCGAGTCAGTTTCTGGGGTTATTTATGTTAAAGATTCTGATCTTTACTCATCTCATTTTATAAATTATAAATTATGGGTCCGCAGTTTGCCACACTTCAATTAAGAAGATTCATAAACATTTTTGAAAATATTTGTGGCATATGTTCAAGCATTACGACATATTGGGAATCAGGATCCACAAATATACTCAGTTTCCCCTACTTTAAAACACTGTACTACACTTTGTGGAGAGCGTCGCATCTGTATTTATTTTTCTAAAAACTTTTTCCACTAGATGGCGCACATAAATTTTATCTGGTATTTCTTTCTACTCGTATTCGCTTCCATGCTGTTAAAATAAGAGGGAGATAGAAGTGGTTAGTCAAGTTGCTGTTACAGTTAACAGAGCTAACAATTTTTCTTAAGTCTCGCAATTAAATGCTCATGTTAACTATAATGAAATGTTCTGATGATTAAACTATTCGTATTTCTTTATTTACAACCATCTAAATTTATAAGAATAACAATATAAATATTTGTTGTACCAATACAACAATATATCAAGTGTTAAATTCGCGTTTAAATACTAACCGCCAAGTACAAAACAGCTGTTTTAACAGTCGTCTAGCAAAGAAATAACATTTTATGTAGCTACTTCTGTTAGCTTAAAAATTTTGCGTTAACAGATCTGTTATTCATGAATTTTGTGTTGAAGCGTGTGGATGTTGCGGCCGGTTAATGCTGAAAATAAAACGAGAAAACGGAGTAAAGTTGCGTGTGAAAGTGTATTTAATAATTAGGTAATGTGCTGTGGGAAGTGTTAAAATGTTTTAACAACTCTGGCGCTGACTCTTTAGCTCTTTTCAGTTGCCTGTGCGGCATCACTGTTATTTCTCTGCGCTGTTCGCTGTTTTCTCTGCGCGTGTGCTTTGCCATCGCGTTCGCTATCTCGATTGTTTACGAATTTGTGTGCGTGGATAAATGTGCAAAAACTAGCGGAAAACTACAATATATTGAATAAAAATGCCAATCAAAGGCTTTGAAATCACATCAACCATAACAAAATCAAATAATAATAACAATAAAATGGTGCTCGCATTGCTAGCGCTAACTGCAGTGCTGCTCAACGGCGGCAGCGGTGTCGCAGCGCATTTGAACGTGTTCCTGAACCCAGAGGAAGTGATGCGATTGCTTGGTGAGTTCTCCTCCTTCGCATAGTTTACCCGTTAAGTCGCGCCCTTTGTTATTGATTTCTCCACCTCAACTATAACAATAACAACAATAGTGCAAAGCAATTGAGCAATTAGTGACGTTCCGTTTGTGTCAACCAATTATGCGGCAGCTTTAGTTTTCAACATTTTTCATTCACTGGAAACAGAAACTGAAATGCTTTTCGAAATTATGTTGATTTGTTTGCTTTGGCTTAATTTTAGACACTCGCCCACTCCCCGCTCTCTCGGTCACCCTCTTTTTCTCTCTCCGTCTCTCTTTCACTGCCTCTTTCTGTTGCGCTGGTGCGTTCTCTTGCTCTGCTACGCATGCCGCTGCAGGTGTTGTTAAACAGTTAAACAAATAAACAAACAACAAGCAAAAGTAAATGCAAAAGCAACAACAACAACAACAAAACGGTTTCTTCTATGTACAAACATAACTTTCAGTTGGTTCGTTAAGAAATTTTACGCTTCGTAAAAAGAAGCAGCAACAACAACAATAACAACAACAACAATAACATCAACAACAACAACAACAATTTACAAGCAGCATTAAATTTATTTCACTGCCAGAGAATATTTTTGAATATTTCTGGGAATTGAAATTCCAATACAAAAAAAAAAATAACAGACACACACACATACACATGCACAGACAAGAGACACGCAAACGAGATGACAACGCAAAGGAAGCAACAACAACTGCAACGACGCTGAACCAGGCGAAGGCGAAGGCAAAGGCAAAGCAAAACGTGACTTGGAGCAGCCGCAAACGCATTTGATGCGGTAGAGGAGAGAGCGAAAGAGAAAGAGAGAGGGGGACGAGCAAGAGCGTCAGCCAGAGAGCTGAGCATGTCTACGCCAGGAGAGGAAAGAAGTAGCATTAGCACAGGCATCATCGTCAGCTGTGTGTGTGTGTTTGGGATGGTCGCGCTGGTGTGCACAGTGGGCTTGAAGGAATACGTTGAAAATGAAAAATCACCGTATTCAAAACAAAATATAATTTGAGATCTCAGGATAACAATAGAGTGTTTATACATATGCCTTGAATAGTAAAATATATGTAATATATGCTTCATATAATATATACATATGTATATCAAATTAATTTATATATTTAGTACCATATAAAATTGTGTTAAATATTCTATACAATATCATATTAGTATTACTTCGTTAGTTAACATTAATCGAATTCCATCACAAGAAAAATAAACCGTATTGTCGTGTTTGGCATTATGTTTGTGTATCTGAGCCCACAGTGCGACGCCTGTCGCTTGCTTTGGCACTCGTATTTTTGGCAAGTCAACAACTGCTGCCCGCCCACTGCATGTGATTCGTCTGTTGTTGCTGCTGCTGTTGTTGCTTGGCATGCTGCCTGCTTGTTAAGTTTGCATAGTTTTTTTTTTCCACTTGCCATGTGTGGGAGCTGCATTTTTTTCTGCTGCCATCGACGCCGACGCCGACGACGACGAAGACGACAACGACAACGACGATGCGCATAATTTGCGTATGCATTTTGAATTTTGGGGCGTGAAATCAAATATGCAAAATATCGTATGTTTGGATTTGGATTGGGATTTGGATGGCGAATAGTTGGGTGTGGGGTCTTCGGCCGCAGTGGGCGCTGTAAGCGCATTCCGTTTTCGCACATTTGGCCATTTGGCTGCAAGTTAAGCAACTGGGGAACTAATTAAGACTAAGCTGCAAAGTTTGCAGACTGGACAAATGCCCCTTCTCTCTCGCTCCTTCGTTGTCTCTGCCCCTCGCTTTTGATATATGCGTGCAATAAAGAGAAGCGCTAAGCCATAAATCAATTAGGCAGCATAATTTGCATTTGATTTGTGAGGCTTTTGGCAAAAAGGCGTTGGCCAAAGCCCAGTTGAAACTCATTCCAGGCTTGTATGCATTTAACAATTTTAATTTAAATTTTGATTTTTCTTTTTTATTTTTTTGTTTTTGTATTTTTCCATTGCATTTTTATGGTTAAACAACGGGAGACTAAGCAGCAACTCATCCCCACAGGGAGCCGACTGTTGGTTCGGTTTCATTTTTTAAGCCTTTAGTCATAAAAAGCGGGCATATGAAATATAATCAGCTGGAGCTGGGCAGGGTATACACGATCCGATCGATCTGGATGCTTGTCAGTTGGTTATATTTTTTATTTCCCTGCCCACAACCTCCCAAATAAGTTTTATGTGTTTTACTTTGCTGCTGTGACACGCGCTACATTTTAAAATGTCTTTGGCTGGGGCATTTTATTTAAATTGAATTTTAATGCCATTTTATTTTGAACATTTTCGACAATTCTCGTAGTTTTTCCTATTGACAACTTTTTTCTTTTTACGACTTTAACGCTTCGGAATTTTCTTTGTCTATCTTAAATGATTTTTATGTGCCCATTGTTCGGTGTTAATTTTTTGGGTGCTTTGCTTTAATTTAATGGCCCATTTGTTGTTGTTGTGTGTGTGTGTTAATCATAGATTTTAGAGCTTACAATGCATGTTAATTATGTCGCATTGTAAAGTTCATATTATGTCAAGCTTTGGAGATTGCAAGCTTTTTTATTCAACCCTGTCTCTCACTCTTTCTCTCTCTCTCTCTCTCTTTCTGGATTACAATTTATATGCTTTTTTGTATGTGTCTTGAACTATATATATTTTGCTCTATCATTGTATGTCAAGCTTTGCAGATTACAAGCTATTTTAACTCTCTCTCTCTCTCTATCTATCTATCTATTTATCTCTCTCTCTCTCTATCACTCTCTCTCTCTCTCTCTCTCTCTTTCTCTCTCTCTCTCTCTTTATTTTTTTTACTCAATCTCTCTTTGATTTACCCATTCTCTCTCTCTCTCTCTCTCTCCCCCTCTCTCTCTCTCTCTCTCTCTCTCGCTCTCTTTCTGTAAAACTTGTATGTCATCTTTGCAGATTGCAAGCCTCTCTCATTCTCTCTTTCAACATAATTCTCTTTTCAACATTGCTCTCTTTCTCTGTTTCTCATATTTTCTCTTTCTTTTCATATTTCTATTTATTCTATTTTTATATTTCTTTATCTAAATCCTTTCATCAATATCAATATCTCTGTTTCTATCACTCTCTTGACTATCCCTCACCCATTACCTCTTTCACTCTCTCTTGGGCTTTTAAGATTTTCCGTTGCACATAGTTTAAAAGCCAAGTCCAGTTGAACGAACTAGTTCAAGCATTAATTATTTAAGACTTTTATCATTGGTTCACTTAATATTGAATATTAAATACATTGAACATGATCAAATCTGTTTCGTTCACTGAAAATTGACTGAGTTTAGTAGTTCATTTGCACGAACAGATCAGTTCCAACTGATTCCCAACGATGCGTTGCACGTTCTCTTGTTGCTAGTGCTAATAGCGACACGCCCACAATTTGACTTGGCGCAATGATCGATTGGATCAGCTGTTAAATAGGTACGACAACAACAACAACAACAAAAGTAATTAATAGTAACAATAACAACAATGATCAACAATCAACTAAAATCTTTGGCGAATCAGCAACAGAAAAGATAACAATAACACGAATGTGTTAAATTTACCACCAACTGTGTTAAATAAATTAAGCCCAGACGAACGCCCCCTTGCCCGACGTTTCCCTCTGAAACGAGACGTGGCTTGAAAAGAAAGACAAAAATGCTCAGAGCTCTGCTTTGTGTACGCTCTTTTGGCCAATTTCCAATATCCAATAAATACGATTTGCATAAGCATTATAAGTTTGAGCCGCTTATGTGGCAAGCGGACCTCGAGTATCTGAAAGATACACAAAGACGGCAGCTGTTTGCTGCTACTGTTGCTGCCACATTTAGCACCTCCTAGGTAACCGGAGTATCGGCCAGTTGGCTGCCAGGCCTTAACAAGCATGCAAGAAAGAAGCGCTATATTATCGGCTCTCGGCTCTCGTGTCTTCGGTTTATGGCTTGTTCTGCGCTTTGCTTGCCAAGATCTGAGCTGCTGATAGTGTTGGCAACAGCTTCGCCATCTGCTTGGACTTGTTGTGCTAAATGCCTTCCACGAACCGTGTTCGAGTTCTCTGGGGGCCAAAGTTGTGTTAACGGTTTGTGCTGAGCCGTTGCCTGTTCTCCTTACTCGTTGCTGCTGCCTGTTTCTCTTTCTTTTTCTGTTACTGCTTCTGCTTCTGCTGCTTCGGCATGATCTATATATTAATTGGTTTGTTCGCTGCGAAGCACAAGGCTGCTCGCATAATCAGCTTCATTAGCCATTAGCTAATGAAGCTATATATAAGTGCGATAAGCGACTCGACGCGCATTGTAATCATGCCCAGCCTTTTGCTATGATGTGAGACAATTAACGGCTCATCTCCTGGCTGACGGAGGGCAATATCTTTCAGCAGGTGCCAAAAAGCTTCCATAATATTCACCTAGTTCTCAGCCCATCGAAATAGCACTGAGGCATGTAAAACTCAAGTTGATTCAGCTCATTCAAGAAATACGACGGCATGAATAAATTTAAAGATAATAAAAAAAGAATATAATTAAATTTCGAAATCGGTTTTCAGGCGTGATTTGCTGTAGAATGAAAATATGTGTTATATAATAAAATTTGTGTAAAAATAAAAATATAAAATAGCAAATCTCTTCATTCCCTCGGCTAAAATGATTATACTTAGGGCTAACATTCTTTATACACTATTTAATCATTTTCATATTCTATACTTATCTTGAACATCATTTGACTTTTGCGTTTTTCATTTACTTCTCTATTCACATCCGCTGAATTAAATGTGAGCTATTAATTAATTTAGAATAGATAAGCATCTATCTCGCTGCTATTCACTTGACTTGCGATCAGTGAAGCGAACAGATTAATCGGCCTTGTCAAGGGTCTACATGTCATACCATTTGGGGACTTGATTCGTTTTTTTCTCGGTTTTGTGTTTTTAGTTGAGGCCCCAAATTCGTTATAGATTACAGTCTGTTGGGCAAGAGACAGGTCACAATGTCTCACAGAGTCTAAAAATACTTGCTGACATTGAAGCACTAAATTGTTCATCTTTGTCTCTCATCTCACTCTCTCTCTCTCTATCTCTCTCTCTCTGTCTCTCTCTCTCTCTGTCTCTCTTTTGCTTTCTCTCTTTGTTTTTCGTTCTCTCTCACTTTCTCTGTCATTCTCTCTCTCTATCTGTCTCTATTTGTTTTATATTCTCTACCTCTTTATCTCTGCCTCTCTTTCTTCTTAAGTATTATCTATATCTCTCTCTCTCTTCTTTCTCTTTATCTCTGCCTTTGTCACTCTTCTTACATTTGTTCTCTTTCACTCACTCATCATTTTCTCTCCCTTCGTCTCTCTCTCTCTCTCTCTCTCTCTCACACCTTATTTCTCTATGTCATTACCTATTTTGCTCAATTTTACTCTGACTATCAGTCTTTCTTTCTCTCTTTCTCTCTCTCTCTCTTTCTCTCTCTCTCTTTCTCTCTCTCTCTTTCTCTCTCTCTCTTTCTCTCTCTCTCTTTCTCTCTCTCTCTTTCTCTCTCTCTCTCTCTCTCTCTCTCTCTCTCTCTCTCTCTCTCTCTCTCTCTCTCTCTCTCTCTCTCTCTCTCTCTCTCTCTCGCTCTCTCTCACTCTCTCTCTCTCTCTCTCTCTCTTGCATCCTCACTCCCCCATTCCGTCTTTCTCTATTTGTCTTTGTAATAAACTGTCGGTCATTTATCTGTGTTCTGGCCAAAAACCAACATAAACTTGTCTAAGCCAAGCTACACAAAATAAACCTGCATTTGAATAAATGAACATCACATGAACCGATTGCGAGGGGAATCAAATAAAATCAAATCAAATAAACGCGTAACGCAGAAAACTCGATGGCAACGTTTACAAGTGAAGGGCTTAAAGCTAGTTGCGTAGCTTTTGTTCCGTTGACTCTGTCAATTGTGCAGGGGTTATCCAGCCAAGAGGAGGGTGGTGGCAGAGTAGTGGGCGGGGCTGTGGTTATCAGTGCCACTGCACAGAGGCAACAACTTACAACTGTCAACTGATAAACCCTCTGGGCGGCACGAACGCTGCATGTCAATAATAAATAACTTGCATTGTTTGCCCGGCTGCCTTGTTGCACTACAATATATATATATATGTATATATATATATCCACATATAGTAGTTTATATGTGTAGCGCAAAAAGGAATAATCATATTTACATTAAACAACAAGGAGCTACGAATGAAATTTTAACCTCGTTCGCTGTCGATTTTATGGCTTTGATGGAGGCGAGTGAATGACAATTGCGAATACGCGCGTAAGCAACAATTCCACTGACTGCAACTGCAACTGCCACTGCAACTGCCACTGCAACATGGCAGAGGTACAAGAACGAGCTGTGTGTGGCAGGCATGTATCCCCATCATGCCGCTGCAGCTGCATCCGTATCTGTTGTCATGTTTATTGAGCTCTGTGTTTATATTTGGGCCATGCACTGTGGGAATTTGGCAGCAGGCAAATGCGACGACTCTGCACGTAAACCTACTCAAAATCAGCTCGCGAATGAATATATATATATATATATATATATATAACTTTTGTATGCCTATGCATATCTCATGCGTCTCGCATTGTTTTTGCTGTCGTTCAGCTGTGGGAAATGGGCGTTAGTCTTGCTTTCCCAAGACATGTAAACTCTAAAGAGTTATATATGTATGTGTATATGGAGGTTATTACCAGGGCTGCGAAACTGATGAGAAATTGCTTATGAATACTTCTTTTATCTTATGCATATTAGTAACTTTTCAAATATTAGTTTCACTGAATACATTTTCAGCATTTATATATCCACTGATTAAACATATCTCTAACATGCTAATCGTCGCTTCATGTTGCCTTAATAACATTTATTAGCTTAAAGCTTAAAGTAAAGCAGAACAAAAATATCAGGATTATTATTATTGGGAATATTCAGTTTGATTTTGCAATCAAAATCTTTACTATAAATTACAGTATTACATTTTTTTCAGGGTTCAAAGCCCAAAAGCTTTTCATAAATAATAAAACAGCAGCGATTAAGTTTTTTCCATTCGATTTCTTTTAAATAAATGTTTGGTTGTTGTTAAAATGTGTATCTGGTAATTATTGTGAATTGATTTAACAATTTAATCTCAAGTAATAAAAAATACAAATTTAAATTGTTGCGTGCAACGGTAAAAGCATTGTTGTTAAATAATTGTGAATTTTGTTTATTTATTGCCTATTTTGTAATATAATAGATAATAAATATTATTAATTATATATTATAATTACTAAAAGAGTAATTATACTTTACTTTACTTTACTTTAATTACTTGTTTTTTTAAATAAAAATAAAAAAAAAAGTTATGCTAAGATTATTATCGCTATGAAAAATGTGAGCAAGTAATTAACATATATGTTATATATCTGTTAATTACATGTTAAGTGTCAGCAAAATTAATTTCTCGGTCGTTTCCCTAACAGTTTTATGGTATTCTGTTATGGAGTGCAGTTGGCTGAGTGAAAACTTCAAATTTGCTGAAGTTACTTCAGATTTTGTTTTTCTAGAAATAATTTACGCTTGAGGCAATCGTTTTCGTTGGCTTTTATCATGTTGCTTTTTGTTGGCAATTGTGCCGACAGTCGCTGTTGAACGCTTCAAAACTATGAACGAGTTGAGATTAATGATGGGGATCTTTCAGCATGCACTGCACCTCTAAGCCGCGTTAGACTCCTCTCCCGCATTTGGTGATGGCCAACGGTCGATGGCAGCTTCTCGGAGCAGTCAAACTGTGGCGGCGTGTAGAAGCGATTAAGGTTAATTACTATTGATTTTTGGCCAACACTGGCTGAACCATAAACTTTTGTCAGCTAGTCAAAGCGTCAGGCTAGAAATTTGAATGATTAATTTAAGCCAATTTGCGGGCCAAGAGCTAAAAGTAAAATCTGTGCCAAATGGTTGCCAGCCAACTGACTGAAGAGGCTGCTGCCATCCCCTGGCAAAAACAAAAAAAAAAAAAAAAAAAAAAAAAAAAGATACAAGAAACAAAAAACAAAAAAAAAAACATGGCTAATTTAGCCTGGCACAAATTTGTTACAATCAAAGCCGTAAACGAGTAACCAGAAACGAGAACGTTGCGCCCGCGGCTCCAAAAACGGAATAAACCCCAAAAGCAGAAGTAAAAAAAAAAAACAAAAAAAATCAAATGAAACAAAATTCAGAAAACACAGTAAAATATTAGGAAAAACAACAACAAGAAAGAACAACGTGAAGAACAAAAGGCGCATCATTTATCATAACGACGACGTGAGAGACAGCAAACGGGCACGACTTGCAGCAGCATCTACAGAGGCTACGTGGATACGGATACGGATACAGATACAGATACATTCTAGAGATAGAGCCAGAGATACGTCGCTTAGAAAAGCTCAGAAACTCATGTTAAATGTTGACATGTGGTAGGCGTTTTACTGTGGGGAGGCTGGCGAGGCGTGGCTGTTGGCTGTTGGCTGTTGGCCTGTAAGCGATATCTGGCCCAGTCACATTAGGGTGGACCAAAACCATGCCCCTGTCACCGGACAGCAGCAGATCATTTGTATTATTTATATTTCGCTTTAGCTGAACATGCAGTCGTGTGACATATTAGCCAGAAGGTTAGTTGGCCCATGGAAGGTGGCAAAGCTTAATGCGAAGCGTGCGCATCATTTATCAGCAATTGCAATTCGATCGGCTTTAAGCCACACAGATGGCGCAGATGGCGACTGGGTAGAAAGCGAACGAAGAGCAGTTGACAAATGAAACGGCTGCAGTTGGGCTCAGTCGACATTTGTGTATATCGAGTTCACGAGCTGCAACGCTAATTACAAGAAAATGGAAAACACATTTTTGAGTGTCTTGGTTGTCGTTGTCGTTGTCGTTGTCGTTGTCTAGTTTCGATTTAGTTCCTTTCTGCCCCAGCGACGAGTCCTCCAGCGCATTGACTGCACAATGGTCACGACTCACGGTTCGGTAGCAAAGCTATTAAAAAATACTGCCAAACAACAACAGCAACAACAACAGCAACAACAACAACAACAACAGCTACAGCAACAGCAATGGGTTTAGCCATAGCTATAACAATAACATCAGCGACAACGACAACAACAACGTCATGACTGCACGCTCTGAAAAATTCGACATACGATATGGATATGGTACCTATGACTCCTGCTCGCTGTTGTTCCTCCTGCTGCCGCTCCTGCTGCTGCTGCTCCTGCTGCTGCTGCTGCTACAACTGTAGCTCTAGGCACGCCCCATAAAAAAAAAAAATAAGAAGTATATATATATATATATATGCAGCTAGTTATGAACATGGCGCACACAAAGGTTAAAAAAGTTCAAGAGCCGTCGAGGCAAGCGCATGCGAGTGACATTTGCTCGTGACATGAAGGTAGACGACGCCACTTCAAGACAGCCTCAACTGGCTGGATGGCTGGCTGGAGGGCTGGAGGGCGGCCGTAAGAGGCCAGCTCTAACTTTCACATGAACCTGTGAACTGCAGCTAGTGCTGCATGCCACTCACTCGCCCCTGGAGCTGCCTCGCCACTCACACAGTCACAGTCACAGTCACAGTTGCAGTCGAAAGGGTCAATGGAAGCGTGCGGCCGATCGGCCCGCGGGGCAATGCATTTGATTAAGTCATGGGCGCTATTTTTAAAATGCTAGCGAGGAATTTGTCGCAGCTACACACTCACACACTCACACGCCACAGAGTGTGCAACATGTTGCACATTCAAGAGGAAGTCGCAGCGACGCGACATGGCTGTCTGCCTTAGACTGGCAACCTCACAGCCGCACCGAATCTGTCCCCATTGCTGCCACCTACTGTGGGCCAGCGTATCTCTGGCTCTGGCTGACACAATTTATACGAGACGCCTAGTTGAGACATTCGGCGCGTTCCGAGCCAGCCAGTTCGCTCTGCCAGCCAGTTCTATATGCTGTATGCTCTATGCTCGATGTCTATGTCTATGTCAACCTACATGCTCACTGATTTTTATTGTTATTGCCAGTTGTCAAAGGAAGTGTGCCCCGCTCTCCACTTTTCCCATTTTTCGTAAATTATTTCCTGTGCTTTTCCGCGGCTCCAGCGACAGTCGCCTGCTGGGCACAGAGTTGAATGCACCAAACTGAAGGCTTGCAGTGAAATATATTTGAATATTTCTACAGAAATGTATGTAGATTTACCCCGACATATTTTATATTTAAGCTCTATCCAAATAGTTCAGTTCTAGTTCAATTCAATGATGAGCTAGTTAAATAGATAATAGATGATATAGTAAATATATCAAACTTGGGGCAATTTATTTATTTTGAATCAATAATAATAATAATTGTATTAAATATATTCTGTATCCAGTAAAATGCCTTAATTGCTCTCTAAAATTGAACTAGTTCATTTTTATGCGCAGTCTTTTATAATTGAGTGACTAATATAGAGGTAAAGTAGCTCAATTAGAAAGAAAGAATATAAATAGAGAAAAACTTGCTAAACAATTATCTGATGGAACTCAGTGAGCTCTCGTGTGTGGTCTCTGCTTATCATTTGAACTACTTGTAATCTCTTTGGGACTACCTGAACTTCTTCCAGTTAGTCATTAACATAAACAAGCAAAAGAACGAAAATGAGTTGGCAATTGCTGGCAGGGGTCTCTAGATGGTTCATTAACTCAATTTTTTGTGTTTGGTCAAACCGCAAATAAACCCAACAAAATGTAGAATCACAACAACAACAATAATACAAATGGAAATGAACCAAAGAAAAAGAGTGTGTGTTAGAGAGAGAGACAGAAGGGGAGAGCAAGAACAATCACGAGCTAAGGAACATATCTCAGACATGGTCATGGCTTATTTCTGTTTGTCTTCTTACCTTTTTTGCCCGTTGCGGCTTCGCCTAAATAACTGAAACTGAATCAGAATCTGCGGCCTGGCGACACGAGTTGTTATTGTTAGACTCACATATAGATACAGATGCACGTGCATATACAGATACAGATACAGATACATTTACAGATACGGCTGCAGATGCAGATACTGATAAACTCGAAAATAGTTTCGAGGAATTCCCTAAACTCGGTCGCGCATGTTTATTTATACAAAATACATAGTCGGGCAACTTCCACTCACTGGCTCACTACTCACCTCTGCCTCGCACCCGTTTGCTGTCTGTCTCTCTCTCTCTTTCTCACTCTGGAAATCTGGGCGCATTGAGTGCATCTAGATAAATTTACATGTTAAGTGCATGAGTTTGTTTCGACAATATAAATTTGTCGACTGCTGCACGTGATGCGAACGGTGGTTCGCTGTTGATATGAACTAGTTCAATGTGGTTTGCGGTCTCGCGAATCACAAGAGTTTTTCCTTGTCAATTTAAGCTTGCTGGTTATAAAGCTACTTGGTTGCTAATATGGTATATAGAACTGAAAGCCATCAAATAAATTACAGTTCTTCAACTTATTTTACGCTATTTTATAAAATACCTTATCACAGACGAAAAATCGCCAGAGAAAATTATTTAATTAGTTAGTATCTTAAGTACAATCTAATTAATAGAGTATACCTTATAGGAGTTTAACGCAGGGACTTTTATTTTATATCTGCCAGTAGAGGAAAAGATTTTTAAATTTCAGATCCAAAATCGATATTTTAGAATGAGTTTTTAAGAGGTATATAACTTGGATGATTTCAATCTCTTTAATTTAATGAATGAATGAAACAATTTTCATTCATCCAAGTTATCTACTTCTTTCATTCATTACTTATTCTAATAACTAACAATTCCTATTTGGTAATATATAATTTAAAATATGTCTTAGGTAAATTGGGTAAATTTCTAGTAAATTGAGTTCACTCTCTGAAGAGATTCAAGTCATGAAATTTGTTAATCGAATCGTGAGATGTGTATGATAATAAGATTCATTCAAGAGGGGAAACTCAGAAGCAATCTCTCCTATCCCCTTGATTAGTAGCTCTCGACATGTGTTCAAGACCAATGTAGAGAGAGTGGCACTTGTGATAATCTTAATATGCACTCTCGTGAGACAATTTGAAACTGAACTTGAGTAGGGCTTCGGCATTGTCATATTCTGAACTTGTGCAATTCCTTATCGAGCCTACTCCAAAATCGAGTGATTAAAGTTGAACTTGATTAATTGAAGCTATTCAATTTAGTCTCTCTCTCTCTGTGTCTCTCTCTCTCTCTCTCTCTCTCGTGACTTGAGTTTGGGCTTATAAGCTAAGTATGATAATAAGGTTATTTTTTTTATACATTATACATTATTTTCAATTTTGTAAAAAGGAATTGTCTTCTTATATTACTAATCTGTCTGCTCATCTGTTCCACATTCCTGATAGGAAATATCCATTTAAAATCAATAGCTTTTAATTGTTTGCAAACCCTATCAACTTATCAATTGTTTATATTGCTTTTCCGTTGTAGGCGTCTCGGCTGAGGTTTACTATGTGCGCGAGGGTCACATCAACAACTATGCGCTGAATTTCATTGTGCCGGTGCCAGCGAATGTGCGGGACGTGAGCTTCACGTGGCAGTCGCTGGCGGGGCGACCGCTGCCGTACAGCCTGAACGTGGTTAGCTCCGACCAGGAGGTGCTGCCGCGGCCAGCGCTGAATGTGTCGCACATTGGCGAGATTCCGACGCACATTCAGACGTGGGCCGTGGCGCTGAAGTGCAGCGGAGTGCGGGCTGCGGAGGTGGATATCACCATCAGCATGGAGGTAATGCTGAATCGTGCTCTGAATAATGTCACCCACTTGGTATTCCGGCGCAAGAAGATCTGTTTGCTCACTGACAGCGACGAGGAGCAGCTGCAGACGGCGGGCAACGATGTGGATGATCCGCAGCTGTTGGAAACAGTTCTGCCGCCACCCACGGGCCTCATCACTCTGGTCGTGGGCGTCACGGTGGCCATGAGCGCCGTCTGCATACTTCTTGTGATTGCGTATTGTGTGCGCGGTGCGGCGGCCAAGCGGCAGCATCATCAGCACGGCGGCCAGCCGATGCGCACTTCCAGCTTCCAGCGACTCAATACGCAGCCGCCGTGCCAGTCGTCTATGGGCTCTGCCGCGTACATGACGCCCTCGCTCATTGGGCCAGTGCATGCCTCGTCCCTGCCCCGCAAGGTGGCCGTGTGCGTAGAGCAGCAGCAGCAGCCGGAGGAGCTGCATCGTCGCATCTCCGAGCTGACCGTGGAGCGTTGTCGCGTGCGGCTCTCCAGTCTGCTGCAGGAGGGGACTTTCGGGCGCGTCTATCGTGGCACCTACAACGACAGCCAGGACGTGCTCGTCAAGACGGTGGCTCAGCATGCCAGCCAGATGCAGGTGCTGCTGCTGCTGCAGGAGGGCATGCTGCTCTACGGTGCTTCCCATCCTGGCATTCTCTCCGTTCTGGGCGTCTCCATTGAGGATCACACCACGCCATTTGTCCTCTACCCCGCCGTGAACAACACACGCAATCTGAAGCTCTTCCTGCTGGATCCAGCCTGTGCGCGTACCGTCACCACCATTCAGATTGTGATGATGGCTTCGCAGCTGTCCATGGCCCTGGACCATTTGCATAGTCATGGAGTGGTGCACAAGGACATTGCTGCAAGGAACTGCGTGTAAGTAGAGACGAATCGAAGATCTCCTTTGAATATGTCATCTTTATATGTGTATTTCCCGTGCTTCCGCCTCCCCTCACAGTATTGACGATCAGCTGCGCGTGAAACTGTCGGACAGCTCGCTGTCACGAGACCTTTTCCCCTCGGACTACAATTGCTTGGGGGACAGCGAGAACCGGCCCATCAAGTGGATGTCGTTGGAGGCGCTGCAGCATAAGCAATTCTCTGAAGCGAGCGATTCGTGGGCCTTCGGCGTGCTCATGTGGGAGCTCTGCACATCGGCCAAGCAGCCCTACGCCGAGGTGGATCCCTTCGAAATGGAGCATTATTTGAAGGACGGCTATCGTCTGGCTCAGCCCTTCAATTGCCCCGATGAGCTGTAAGTAGAGAGCGCCGAGAATCTAGCTATATTCAGTTTGTCTTATCTTTCTCTTTCCCCCTTCCTTTCTCTCTCTCTCTCTATCGCTCTTTGCAGATTTACGATCATGGCTTACTGCTGGGCTCTGCTACCCGGCGAGCGTCCCACCTTTGCACAGTTGCAGTCCTGTCTATCCGACTTCTATTCACAGATAACGCGCTATGTCTAGAAGGCCTCGCAGGGAGCTCATCGTTAGGGGCGCGCACTTGTAAAGGGCGTGGCTAGTCCATTCAACTCATCCGCAAACGCAGCGCAGCAACGGTCCTCGAATTCCTCATACTCTTACCATAGTTAGCCGAAAGTCCAGTTAGTCTATGTAAACGTTGTTATATTGCCAAATCTTATGCTTAGAGTCTCATGGTCGATTTTTGTATATAGTTTATATAGTAACTCGATTTACGTTCTAAGTTCTTAATTAGTTCATTCACGAAAGACTCAAATACACAAACACACTCACACACACACACACACACACAATCATACATACTTACATAATCAGAGATATGCGACTTAGATATAGAGATTGCCAAGGCTTTTCAGCAATCTCCGAGCATTTAAGTACTTGAATAACAGTTTGCTTAAGTTAAATCTAGCAAAAGAACCTTGAACCGAAATCAAATATAGTGATATTTATCTATACAATTATATATGTACGTTAGGTCGATAAGTTTTAAAGTATACATATGACTATAATAATATATAGAGAACACATATTTATAAAAGTGCACAATAAATAAATAATCTATAGAAAATCAATATAGAAATAAATAGATTTTTGGAAAATTTAACATTTACATACGTGTGGCGAAAGTAAATCTAAATGCCGCAATATATACACATATATAAATAAAGAGCTAAAACCATAATTCCAAAAATTTAAAACAAAGCGAGTTTTACTAAATCGGCTTAGCAATAAACAGGGTATTATGCTCGATAAGCCCATTAACGCTGAGTCATCTGCTTTCCATATTCCAGCGAAAAACTGTGAAAATTTATGGCCTGACTTGGAAATTGGGCATAGGATAAGGCGGAACTTCAGCCTAAAATACCAAGAGATGCCAAAGAAAAAAATAGAAAATAATACAAAGAGGGCAAGAGAGAGAGAGAGAGGGAGAGGCAATGCTTCGGTCACACAAATTAGCCATAAATTTTAATTTTACATGACAATGTTTTTGGGATAAGAGGATAAAGGCTGGCTCCGAAAGTGTTGGGTGGCAGCGCCTACGCCAAGCAGAAAGACAAATCAATTTCGACTCGTGTCCTTGGCCGCACACACAGCCAGGATAATGGCATGTGTGGCAGGCCAAGATGAGAGCGTATTCTTATATATATCTTATGTGAAAACTGCGAAAAGTGCGCTAAGGCGGTGTGCGAGTCTGTGTGTATGTGTGTGAGTCGACAACACATGTCCGTCCGAGCATGTGTCCTCGGGTGTCCTTCTGTGTGTGTGTGTGTGTGTGTGTGTCCTTACATTTTAACAGCCATTGCCAGAGCCATATCGTAAATATTTTGACAGAATCGCTTTTGCCATTGCCTTTCGTGTTGGCTATTGTGTTGCCTGCACAGCTCAGCTCGCCTCAGCAGTCCTTCCCTCCTTTTCCTCCTCCTCCTCCTCCTCCTGCTGTTGCTGCTATTGTTGTTGTTATTTGTGGCAGGAGCGGCACCTGCTGCCGTCTCAGTTGCCTTGCGGTAATCCTTGTGTTTGTGACTTGACCTGCTTCGTTTGCCATGGCATTTGGTTATAGCCGTAAGCGGCTTTAAAGTTACGTTTACGTTTACTTTTAGCGTTGCCTGTTGCTCGGGAGTTGGCCCGTAGGCAGCCCAGTGGCAGCCATGTGATATACGAGCCATTACGGCCAGGACAACAGCCATTGTAAACAGTTTGCTTAAGCACATAGTTTGTTTATACTTATTACTTGATAATGCCCGCAGATATATGGCCAGGGCTTTTCGTCCTTATGTGGCAACAAATCCGACAGCTGCACTCATTCGCATCTAGTCCATCTATGTAGATATTTATGTGGGAATGAATGTCTCCATGTGCACACATACATACATACATGTGTCCTTTGCTTGACTTGTGGACTCGTGCTAAGTTCTCGGCATATTTGCAACATATTTCCTAAACATGCTCGCTAAACAGTTCAATACGAAATACAAGATACCAAATACAAAATACTGTCTTCCATATCCGGCCGTCTGACGACTGGCGCCCAAAGAACTTTGTGCGAGGTTTCCACGGAATGGGTTGGCGAACCGTTGGCCGGGCAGCGCAAAGCAGAGTTTGTTTAGAATGGGGCTCCATTTCCATCTCCATCTCCATCTTCATTCCATTTCCATTTCCATTTCACATTGCCATGCGATTTCCACGTACGCCGCCTACTTCTCAAGTGGCAGCCGGTTGAACGCGCCCCCAATGGGGGCGCTTTTCTTCCCCCGTGGGGCCGAGGGCACTTGCAGTGCGCCTCGGTGATAATTTGAAAAGTTTATATGCCGTCTGCCGACTGGCTGCACGAGGCCAACGGCAGCTGCAGACGGAGCTGCAGCACCATTCTAATGACAACTTAAATAAACAAGAGCACAATGGAACACTGCCTCGAAAGCGGAGCGCAGTTCAAGTTGTTTTCCCAGCATCGAGGGCGGCGGTGCATTGTGTGGAAATATTTATTTTCTATAAATTATTTTTGATTATCGCGAGTCGAGTTGCTGCTGCTGCTGCTGCTGCTGCTGCTGTTGCTGTTGCAGCTTCGATTCAAGTAAATAAATACTATGCTGCAATTAAAGCCAAACGAAATGCATAATTTCTGGTCAGCTGACCGACCCGTCGATAAGGCCCCCGCCCATTGAGTTCGAGGCTCTGAAATTTATGTACAGCACATCCGCTAATGGAATTTTAATGTTTCATTTGAAACAGTCGCGTACGATGCATAAATTTTGCTTTAGCTCAAATCAATATTTGAATTGAGTTGAGTTGAGTTTTTATTTCTTTATTTATTTTATTTTTATTTTTTTTTTTGAGCATTATAAAAGAAAATGCTCGATGACTTTTGTGGAAAAGGTCTCGCTATTTGGCTCACTTGTCCGACCTGGCGCCTCAATTCCAAAGAAGTGAAAACAATTAATTCCGACGAACACGTCAAGACAAAGCAAAAGCCAACAAGCAGGGGAAAATTTACCATGAAAACCTTAACAATTTGATAAATAAGTAGCAGGAGGTAATACTACGTATCATTCATTTCAATGGAGATGAGCGTAAACAAATTTAATTAGATTTACAACTTGAGTCTAAATTTGAAAGTAACACTAAGATTATATCGTGTTGGCCTTAAAGCTATATTTGGAGATATTTTAAGATAGAAGTGAGCAAATAATTCATCAATTGTGTATTGCTGTGAAGCGAATGAAAGCGGATTATATAAATATAATAAATACCAAATATTACATTGTCTTTTACTTTTTAGAGATTTTTAAGATTTAGAGATTTTTAAAAAAGCTAAAAACTTATAATTTCTTAGTTTACTTCCTAAACTAACCAACATATTAATATCAGCTGTGTTCACAAAAAATTGCATATTAAAAAGAATATAATTGCACCAATCTTTTATTTATGTAGGATTTATATTTATATATAACAAAATTAATACCATTTTGGGTTGATAAAAAAGTTTAAGTATTCATAAAAGTAGCAGTTTTTACTCAATGTAAGAATCTGTCGATTCTAAATTGCTTCATTGCATTAAATTCAGGTTAGTTTTGGTTCCTAGGACTTAATATTCAGCCGAACAGGCCTTATTGG
This sequence comes from Drosophila stalkeri, assembly GCA_035047405.1. Taxonomy (NCBI): domain Eukaryota; kingdom Metazoa; phylum Arthropoda; class Insecta; order Diptera; family Drosophilidae; genus Drosophila; species Drosophila stalkeri. Next base: position 29,239,541 of record JAWNPR010000039.1, on the reverse strand, counting down.
CTACAATGGCCAATGACAGCTGTGCGGCAACGAATCCACCAAGTCCTGGCAACGCCTAACTGGTAACTGTGATTAGGTAATACGACTATATTCAAATGTTTAATTTTTGATTATTCCATATGGGGTTTTTTTTTCATTTCTTTAAGTTGTTTAAAATGTGGTATTAAAATTTAAAAATAAAATATATATATTATCAGAGAGATTTCGCAAGATTCTGTATTAAAATTGTCTCGCTTAGGTCTTCAGGGTATGTTCAATCAAATACAAAATAATTTTCAGTTATCATTATCAAATTTTATTTATAAAAAAAGCTTTTTTTCAATTTTTAGCTGATAATAAATTGTGGAATTTATGATTCAAATTGCAAGAATTTTAATTTATATTTACATACAGTGCCGGTGAAAAAAATAGTTCCAGCAAGAGCAAGAGCCAGAAGCTCGCTTTATTTTACAGTAGAACTTGACTAACAGAAATTTGATTTGGCAATTTCTCTGATTTTGGAGAGAAAAAAACAAAGATCTAAAATGATAACGGTTCTTCCCAGAAGAAGCAAAATCGAAAGCGGAATGCGAAATAGCGCGGTAAAAAAAAAAATAGGAATATAATAATGATATACATACATATATTATGGTTTTGAATAAATAAATAAATTTAATCAATTAAAATAAAATAGTGCAGTACAATTTTGGATAAACATAAATAAATAACTAAACAAAATAAATTAAATATTATTTATATTTATATATATTCTGTACGAAGAAATTATTAAAGACTTTAATTTATTGAATCATTTGTAATAATTGAAAAATTAAAGGTTCACAAATTAGATGTCATAATATATATATATATATACGTATATATATGTATTATATATATATATATATATATATATATATATATATATATATATATATATATATATATATATATATATATATATATATTTTTTTTTTTTTTTTTTTTTTTTTAGATATTATTGATAACATATGTCAATTGGAGTATTTATTGACCTCGGTTACTATCTGATGGAATTTGTATGAAATATTTATTTCCAGCTATTTGCATTTTATTAAATTGGCCAACATTAAAAGATAATATTGAATAATAGTTTTAGTTTTTTAATTCACTTCATTTTTACACTTTACTGATTTATGGACACCAAGTTCGATATGCAGAGCCAGCAAGCTATTACTGAGAGCATTGTTTCCAACCCGTAATCTATGAGCAAAGCTGGCAGCTGGGCTAAAAGCTGCAACTTAACCTGCGAACTTGGCCAAGTCTCCTCTCGTTTTTGCCTTGCCTTGCCTTGCCCTGCCTTGCCCTGCCTTTTCTTGGCAAGAGCGCTGAGTTTGTTATTCACGCAAATCCTTTAATGCCATTTATCATACAAGGTGCGCACATCTGAAATGCATGCAAAATATAACGCGTCCTGGCTGATCTCTGGCAAAACAACATTAAATTGAAACAAATTGAACATAAAAAGCATTCAAAATAAAGCAAACACCTCGACGATGGCGAAGGCGAAGGCGAAGGCGAATCCAAACAACACAAGCAGGGCCAGGGGACCAGGAGAACCAGGAGGACCAGAGGCAGAAGCCCAGCAGAACCAAAATCAGAAGCGAAACTAGGACGAGGAACGAGTGCGAGTACGAGGTGCTGCCAAAGTAAATACAGGAGTCCAACGCACACACACACACACACACACACAAATACAAGTTAGTGGCAAAAGTTGTTCAATGTGAAGGAGAGGGTGTTCGGCTGGAGGAGGGCGACTTGTTGGTTGGATTACTTTGGTAGTTTGAAAATAGAACGCAAAATCAAGCAAAGGTACACAGCAGAGTCTAAATGGAAGAGAAGCAGATGAGACGGGGACGGTGGCAAGGCAGGGCGGGGTGGAAAGAGGGTTAGTCGAGAGACGAGACACTGACAGACTGGCAGGGAAGGAAACGGAAGTATTTTCTGTTGATACTGAACTCAATTTAGACGAAATCAAGTCAAACATGGCAGCAGCAGCAGCACCCGGAGTGTGGCAGGGGGGGGGGGGTGTGTGGGTCGACAACCAAAGAGTAGCGCAAAATGCTGTACTAAATCATGTGGGAGCCAAAGGTAAATGGTGGAGCTGGGTGCCAATGCTATGCATTTGGCGTGTGTCCAAAAGAATGCTCAAGACGATGTCGAAGCGCTGCCACACACCACCACCTAGCAAGTGCCTTGGCTTGACAAAATACAGAATACAAAAAAAAACAAGTAAGAAAGCTGTAGTCGAGACTGCTCGACTACGAAATCCCCTGAACCCCTCTTAGAAAGAATAATATTCTAAGAATTATTCGATTCGTTTCTGCACGCATAGCAAAGTACACATGCATACACACGCTGATCTACGCTTGTACGCATGCATGTGTGTATGCATTGCAGGCGTCTTGCTGACTCGCTGTCTCGCTTGCTCTGTCACGTTTGTTAAGCTGCGAAAACTTATTTGATTCATAATTCTGTTTCGTAATCAAACTGTCAGGTCTATATGTCAAACCAAACTGTATGACTTTAAAATAAGTGTTTTAACACATTTTGAGGTGAATTGGGGACCGGGATCCAAAATCTGACAAAAACCGATATTGTATTAAATTAGTATCTATGTATATCTATATAAAAAAAAATAAAAATTATTATGGACTTAGAACTTGTCAATGGACATAAGACTTAACATCGGTGTTGTAGAACTCGCGACGATCTAACATTACATGCAACAGTCTAGCCATCTACACCACGGCACATCTTAAACTCGCAATAGCGAAAACGAATGAAATTCAGTGCTATGCGTCATATACGAAACAAAACAAAAACTAAAGCAGAGGCTGAAAATACAAATACAATTCAAAGACAATGCTAAACACAATTCAAAGACAATTCTGATTCTAAGAATCTGCATGGATGGCAACATAGAAAACAGCCCAAGCTGTTTTGTGTGTATATGTGCACACGCATAGGAAAATTGCTTTGCGTTGCCAACGTTGCTTGCATTTGCATTGCGATTTTAATTGCTTTATTTTGTTTAATAAATATGAACGTATTTAAGGAATTGTATTAAAAGTTTCAGCATATGATCTAGATATTCTATTGAACATTTTACGATTTTTTAGAAATCTCAACGCTTACAATTAGCTTTACATACAAATGTACAAATGCGCACGCAGCCACACGCTGATCTACGCTTGCACGTACATATGTATATGTATATGTATGTATGTACGCATTGCAGGCGTCTTGCTGACGCGCTGCCTAGCTTGCTCTGCCACGTGGGTTGCGTTGCGACAACTTCTATGTTTAATAACTCTGTTTCTAGATGGACATTTGTAATCACACGTTCAGATTATGATCATGACATTCATATCTATATGCCAAACCAAACTGTATGTCTCTAGTATTTGAAATACATTTTTTACACATTTGGGGGTGTGGAGATGAATTGGGGACCGGAATCCAAAATCTGCCAAAAACCGAAATTGTATTAAATTAATATCTATATAAATGTAGAAGACTTGGAGACTCTAACTCTAAAGATGAGCGAGATATAATTTTATAACTGATTCTCGATAAATTGATATATCGATAACTCTGGAAATATAAGAGTTATCGAATTTCTGAAACAAACTCGTACTGCGCGTGCAATATACGAACCTAACACAAAAAGAATGAAGTCTCTAGCTTTTGTATCCTCGGATATCCTTGCGTTCAAACATACGGACAGACGGACAGACGGACATGGCTATATCAACTTTTCTCGTCACCCTGATCAAGAATATATATACTTTATGGGGTCTGCCACGCCTCCTTCTCCCTGTTACATACATTTAACAAAACCATTATACCCTGATTTCCCATTTTCAATGGGTTCAGGGTATAAAAAGAAGCGAAAATAGTGGAAGAGGAAGAAAAGAACTTGAGGCTTGATTGATGTTTGTGCTTCTAGTTGTTGTTTGCAGACAGGACAGAACAGGAGCAATCCGAAGCCCGAACACGGGGCATTCAATTTTCGATTAAACTCTCTCGCTGGCTGGCAAGAAATTGATTTGTCCATTTCGGTTCCATTGGCCGCACTAATCAGTCGCATGTCCAAATATTTATGTCCAACCTACGATTCCTCCTCCCTGAGCGCGGGTGTCGAGCAACAGACAATAAAACAAGGCAGCCCAGGAAAGTGAAAGTCAGCGCAAAGGATAAGCAAAGAATCGTGCAAGACTAGCAAATAGCACCTCATCAATCTGTAATAAGTCTTTAGAGAGAAGTACTTCTCTTCTACTCTAGAGTGATGAGAGAGATGTCTTTATTTAACAATAGAAGAATCAATCAGAATTTATAGGATATTGCCTTAATGATATCTGCTAGATCTAATAATAAATATAAATTATTTTAGAAAATCAATTTCAGTTTCGCATTGATTTCAACTATTCCTGATCTCCCTGTGAAATAAATGAAATAAGTGAAATCGAATATCACTCAGCTTAGGTTACTTTTTGTTACAGGGTATCACAAAGTAGTGCAACATTTTCTTGCAGCCTTTTCACAGATCTTTTCTTTGCACTTTCTTTACCTGACACGATTTTACCTAGATTACATGAATCAGCTCATTATGCTTTCATTTCTAGATCCATTCAGTTGCAGGGTATGTTTACGTTGATCAAGATTCTTTTGTGGTCTGTTCAGTGTTCTCATTTTTTCTGGCTTTGCTTGTGCGAGGCACATTTAATGGGTTTAGCAAAATCGTCTTTTTTTCGATGGTTTTTTTAGTTTGCCTCGAACAAAACGTTTTCCTTTCGTGGGGGGGGCTTCAATTTCGATGGCCAGACAATGGGATCGGTATAGCGAAGCCTCTGACACCGACACCAGGGTGCAGAGCCCAATGCAGACACAGGCTCAGCATGTGGTGCAAGGATTTGTGTCCTTTTGTTCGCATCTCCCTCTCTCTCTCTCTCGCTTTCTCTGTGTGTCTCTGTCGTGTGGGCTGTCCGCACTTTCACTGGACGCTCTATTTACAGTTTAGGCCAGCGAGCAGCGCAGGATTTGCTGGGAATTGTGTTTGGTAAACATTTTCGACTCTGTTGTTTTTAATAAGAAAATTGGCCAAAGGCCACGAGCAACAGCAGCAAAAACAAAGGGAAGCAGCAGCTGTAGGAGTAGGAAGGATTAGGAGTTCGAGTAGGAGTAGAGCCAAGTCCTGGCAGATTGCTTTTAAATTTAAGACCCGCTTGGTTTCAGTTTTTATTCCGTTCCACATATGTCTCTGTGTGTGTGTGTGTGTGTGTGTGTGTGTGTGTGTGTACTTTCTGGTGATTTATGTTTGTTTGTCTTGGGCTTGTCCATGGATTTGTGGGTCAAGCCGAGCGAGAACGAGCAAAGCGTTTACGAAAATTAGTTGGTCCGCACATTGATAGAGTTTCAAGAGGATGGCCGATGGGATGCTTGCTGAATAAATAAACTGAAAACCAAACAAGCCAAAGTACAAACAAAAACGACATTTGCATTACAGATCTAAACTCAACTAATAAACTGCGATAAAATCGGTCTCTGCTCTCTGTTTTCCCATTATTATTTTGGATAACTAATTCCCAAATCAAATGCAAATATGCATTGAATATTTCCATCTTGAAATGTAAATCTAAAATAAATAAAAATACGAGAATATGAAAATACAACGGAGAAATATGTTCACCGAGAAAGCAAACACCGTGAAACAAAAACATCAAAAGCCAGACAGCCTCAGAGACAGTCAGAGAGTCAGGCTGCCAGATAAAAATCAGAGTCGAAATAATCACTGGGGAGCTGCTCCAACAGAGGGGAAGCGGTTGCTGCATGTGCTTAGGGAGTCGGCTTATCGGCCTGGCATCGCTGCACAGAAGGGTTCCCAACAAGGAAGAAGAAGATGCTGCTGCTGATGAAGCATCAGATGATGATGATGCTGATGATGATGATAAAGCTGGAGGCTCGACTTTTGGGGCGTAATCAATTAGGCGGCTCCAAAGGTAAACACGCGGACTCCATGCTGACAGGCATGGTAGATAGAGACTCAGGGCTCAGCGCTCAGGGCTCAGGGCTCAGGGTGCAGATGCGTGGAAGGCCTGCAAAGCGTCATCGATAATCTCTCGCTGATTAATGTCGATTATTATTTCGGCTTTTGGGGAATGTTGGTTTAGAGTGAAAACTTTCATTTGTTTATGGTTGGCCATTTGATAAATGATGCAATTATAGAAATATATATGGAATATATATATGGAAAGTCATTAACCAGGGTTGTCTCTTAATGATGGTCTATCGGCATTAAAAGCGTAAGCCCCGTTTGCTCGAGTGCACTCGAACAGTAGCCCAAAATATGATAAATGGGAATTTAAAATCTCGATTCGTATTGGGAATCTTTCGCAGGACTCAAGCAGTTCTTATCCATCTAAAGCAGCCGTCACGTCACTCTGCAGTAGCTCAACAACGTAATAGCCCAAGCTTCGTCGAGGCACTGGTGGGTGAAATAGCCAACTAAGTATGTACTAACTATATATACTATATATATTATACAGCTGTCAGCCATCAACGGGCAAAGTGTTGACAAAAGCAGCCGACAACATCAGACGTCAGCAACTGCGGTTCAGCTCCAGATGCAGGAGCAGCATCCAGCCAGCATCCAGCCAACAGCCAACAGATGACTTAGACAGTTCTCTCATGCTACCTAGTGTCCGTTCATCGCGCAAGCAACAAATCCAAGGTATTTGCAACGGAAATAAACTGCGCACATTGCACAAACTTTTGAGTTTTTATGGCAGCGCGGAAAATTGTCTGTGCTCGAAGTGGGGGAGTGGGGCTTGGGGTCGAGTCTAACAAGAAGTTTACTAAGCATTTCGAAAAAAAAGGCAAAAACTAGAGAAAATGTAGTTGAAAATATATACTCTTACGCGAAGAGGAACTGTAAAAATTGGTAGCAGTGCCGCCAAGTGAAATAAAATAAATAGAAAAAACTACTATTCCAGTGAGAAAGAAAAAATAATAATAAAAATAAAAAAACGAAATGCAGTTGAAATAATCTTGGTCGCCCCCTGAGCTGGCAGCTCAGCAGTCAACTTTACGCAGTTGCTTTTATGGCCAGAAAGTTTTTTTTTCGCATCTGCGACTTCTACTGTGGGCGAGCGTTGGCTGTGTGGGCGTGGCACTTGGCTTATTTAGCATAAACTTGGTTCTGCAGCTGCAACTGCAACTGCAACGACAACGACAACTACGGCCAAAGAGAGCCAAACATAGCCAACTAATTCCGTATGCAAACTTGGCCGCCTCCTGCCGAAAAGCCATTGGAAATTGTTCAGCTAGAGAACGAGCTTTGAGCATCGAGAATCGAGACTCGAGACTCTAGTTGGAGCATCTCTCAAGAGAGCTAACTGAATTTTATGGCAAAATAATCATTGACACTTGTGTGGCCTATTGATTAGCATGTCCAGCTGCACGTACATAATATCCCCACACATACATACACATATATGTATCTATGCTGAACCATCGATATCTATAGGTCTGCTTATGCTAATGCTGCAGGTGCAACACATTTTGGCATTTGCATGCAAATTAGCTTCCACACGCGGCGGCATATACCCGCAGCCCCCCCTTAGCCCACGCCCAGCGAATAGTTGCATATGAAACTATGTTTGTCGCCCTCTCACAGAGACAGACGGGGCAGAGGCCCACACGCATACGAGTTGAGCTATTGAAATATGGTTTTAAGACATGTTGCAGATTATATAAAGTGTTATCCATTCGAGTTGCATTTTACATACAAACATTTAAATATATATTAATGATATGTGTGATATATTGTATTGAATGCATTTAATATAATATATTTCTGTCTTGGAATATTTGTAGAGAAGAATAACATTAGATCTAGTAAAAATTCACATTAAAAAATATTAATATTATAATTAAAACATGCACAGACATGGCTCATATGAACACGAATGTGAAAACTTGCAGCAATTTTTTTATATTATTTTTAAATACATATAAATTTTATATTCAATTCGTTTGCAAAACGAGTGTCAATAAAAAGTTTGTTTTATAGTTAACTTTGGCTAAGTTTGGTGGCAATTTAAACTAGTTTTACATCAACAAAAAGTTTTAAATAAAACCAATGATTTTATATAGCCTAAATACATGCACAGGATAGGTGTTTCAATAATATTGCTAAGCTGGTGGGCATATTTTATGTGCCTCCACCGACAGACAAATATAAACAGTAATATTATTTTAACCAAAATACAACTAGAGCGAAATTAAAAAAAAAAAATAAAATAAAAAAATAATAATTAATAAAAAATTGAAGTGTCGTTAAATAGTAAATAAATATATATATATATTTGTTCTAAATATATATATCTAAATTTATATAGTTGACAACTCGAAAATCTTTCAGCCATATTTTTCAATCATTCCATTTTCATATTTATGAAATTTGTATACTATTTTTATGTTTTATATTTTTTATATAATATTCATGCTATTTTAAACAAGAAGAAGACAGTTCAATGAGAAACTTATGAGTTCATACATCTTCACTTTTCGTCCCTCAGTATAAATTTCTGAATTATATAGCGAATTTGATTATTAAACAACGAACTATTTGCAATTTAATTTATATTTGAATTTCACTATTTCTAAAGTTTAGTGAGTGCAATTTATTGTAAGTCACGCTCATATCACGCGTCCATCTCGAATGAAAGTCTTCCAGGCCAGGCAACTGCCAAGCTGCCAGGCTGCCAGGCTGCCAGGCTGCCAGGCTGCCCGGCTGCCCACGTAGCTTCATTTGCATTGAAAAGGCTTTGGAGCTGGGTTGAAGCTGAAACTATGCACGTGATATTCTTTTGGGCCCATTTGTAGGCCGGCCCACTAGAGCGGCGCGTCGCCTTGCAATGGTTTTTTAATCAATTTCTGTCAGCTGGCTGTCAGAGCAAATCAGGCAACTGCAGCTAGCTCCTCGGCCCAACTGGGTCCAAATTATGCGCATAGATTTGAGAAATTTGCAAGCTGAGAGTCCCCAGTGACACTGTCCGGCATGCGAGCACAATATTTTTGAACTACACTATGCAGCATGAACTTGGCCAGCTGCTGCTGATTTTTAATTATGATAAGTCGCAAGTGTATGGCCAACATTTCATGGCCCATTGATGAACAAGCAGCCGGAGCGGGCGACAGAGCGTTTCCGCCAATGCGATACAAATCTAAAGCAAATTGTTGTCAAAGCGGAAAATGTTTTTCCGTATTTGTCTGGCTGCACATTGAAGACCATTTGATGACTCGACAGCTGAAACAGTTGCTCCGACTGCCGTCTGCCGCCTGCCGACTGATGCCACTGACCCAATGAGTTACTTTTGGGTTTGTTCAACTCGAACAGTGAAGTCTGCGAAATCTGCAAAATATGACTTTCCTCTCATTGAAATATGACAAATATTTAAAAAGAGCCACAAATGTTTATAAGAAAATATTTGTCCAATTATGTCTTCTGCATATAGAAATATTTAAATATAATAAATATATTATATTAAACACATTTGTACATGTATATGACATTCAGTTCAAGTTTTTAATTAATTTTAAACATATTTATTGCAATCCTCATATAGGATCTTGATGACAAGTGAAGCCCTTGCCTTATGAAATATTCATAGTATCAACAAGAGCTAAGAATAAATATTGAATAAATATTGCTTTACTAAAGAGTCTTTCATTTTATATAGGAAATAAATATTTTTACAAATAACAATGATATTACAAATCACCCTCAAAAGAAATGCTTTAGTCTACATATAGCTTCATAGGTAAAGGAGACAGGTGTAAACGAAAGAGACGTTCCGAATGTGCCTTGGGATTCGAGTCTGGTTTTTACCTGGTTCACCAAAGATATTGATTCAGTGTCGTCAAGACCATTTCGAAAGATTCAATAAATTCATGAAGGATTGTCGGTTGACTTTCGAAGAGTTTGAAGAATAATCTTTTCTAGGTCTCTCAAGAATTTTAAATTCAATTATTTTATGAATTTAGAATTAAACTATAAGTAATTATTGTTTCTTTGTTCCTTGAAGAAATATATGGAATGCTAAAGCAGTCTGGGTGGCCTAGTGAATAAATTTCATATTTCAATGAAAATAAATATTTCTAGATATAGATTTATAATAATAATAATGAGAATAAAAGTTACGATTTGAATTTTGCATAAAATTTTATTTGTAATAATTATTGTACATATAAATACATTAATATATATATATATATATATATATATATATTTCAGTAAAAATTGCAAATAAAAGTTTATTTTGTTTTTGAAAATGCAAAAACTTATGTTTTTTTCCACACTCTTGGGGGTTTTCATAACTCTTATTTGCGGTCCCCGATTTATAATAACAATATATTTTAATAACTTGAATATTGTTAGACGATATTCCACTAAAAATACAAACCAAGAGATCTCGATCAATGTAATGTAGAAAAACTGAACACAAGAAGAATTAAATATTAGCATTTTGTTATTGATCTTGATACTTGATTGATGACTGCAAGAGAAATCGCTCTGACTTTGCTTCGTATATGAGCTCAAATCTTTCGCTGTTTAACTTTCCGAGGCTGACGAACATAGATGGATTGAGTGGAGTCATATTGACTGACTGTTATTAATATTGATATACATATATGTACGTATATGTATTTGAAAAGTCGTCATCATTAATTATGTTGACGGAACATAAACGTTTTCTGTTAGTTAACAGCTGCGTTTCATGTTATGCTGCTGTAATTAACATAACTCATTTTGAGGTCATTTCTATTACCTCTCTGTGATTAGTTCTTAAACTAAGTTCGAGCTGAGGTGAGCTACTCACAAGTTTTTGGCCAACTCCATTTGAGTGCTGTCTCTCTGCGGATCTGTCTGGTTTGCCATTTCATTGTGTGGGCTCCGACTTGGAGCGGAAGGCTCCGCCTTCTACTAATCTGTGATGCTGCAGCTTCTCCCATCGCCTCGCCACGGCTGTCATGCGGCATGCTGTGCGTGCATGACGCATTGCCTCGTTGCCATAATGGCAATAATGGCTCAAGCGATCGTGTTTGGGAGGCATCAGCATCATCGTCTTCCAGGCGAGGCACTGAACTGCGCGGAGACTGGAGCCACATTTGTATTGCGTATCGCGTTTCTTATGCAAATAATTTCTGTGGAAATTGTGAGACGAGAAATTTGTTGCTCCCTCTTTGCTTCCTCACTCCCCCACCCTCACCCCATCTCTCTCTCTCTCTCTCTCTCTCTCTCTAACTCTCTCATACTCAAGTTTTCGAGTAATATAATTTTGTGTCTTTTTCACTTTTGTGCGACCGTTGATGTAATTTAATAACCAAGCAAGTCGTATTTTGCCTCCTGCTGCTAGCCCAGAGGCTCCATTCGAGTGGCAGGAGATGCAGCTGAAGTGGGAGTGCGAGTGCGAGTCCGAGTGCAAGAGTGGGCGTGGCAGATAGCTTGGCGTGGGCCGTTGTTGTTGTCGCTGTTGCTCTGTGGCTTTTAAAGCACTTGTGCAATAAATTAAAAAGGCGATTTCGTGTCGCCATTGTTGTTGTTGTTATTGCTGTTGTTGCTGCTGCAGCAGCTGCTGCTGTTGCTGTTGCTGTTGCTGGCGGTAAAGCAGCAAGTGGTGGCAGACATGCAGATTTTTGACATACTTGTTTGCATTTTGCTGCCGTGGCGGCTGCTGCTGCTGCTGCTGCATCAGCATCAACTTGTCGCACTCGCTGCACCAACAACAACACTGCAACAACAACAACAACAACAACAACAGAAATCAGAAGAGCAAAATTGTTGTTGTTGCTGCTGGCGTTTGAAATGTGCTACATCATATCTGTAGTGTTGCCAGTGCACAGTGAGAAAATGCCTCCACATATGTTAATATCTATCTGATTTTATTGTCTTACAAATTGCATATCTACGAGAGCAGGAGCTAATTGGCTGCGCTTAGTAAATTAAATGATTAATGATCAAATATGAAAACTTGAAGCTTTTTAACAATTTGATATGGGGACTGGCCATGGGTCGATAAATAAATATCTGAAATGAAAGTAGACCATGAAACACAATTTTTGTTGAGCAATCCAAAGTGAAAGATCGAACTGAAAAGTGCTCATATAGTCTCTTAATTCCCCCAACTTTATTTTATATAGTAAGCGAATCCCTTCGGACTAACAACATCTCTTAATTAGTTAGATAAGCTGCGCTCAGTTAATAAAATGATTAATGATTAAGTATGAAAGCTGTTTAAAAACTAATTCGATTTAGGGAAAGTAGATCAAGATATAAATTTTTATAGATAATAAATTTCATAATCATGCCATAGAATAAAAAGGAAAGATAAAACGAAAAGCTGTTATAGTTCGCATTGCTCATTTGCATCTCTCGAGTTCAAAATTTTGTTTGCAGTGTATTAAAGAAGTGCCTCGCGCAAGTCCGGTTGGCTGAGCTGTCTCTGAGGCTGGACAGAGCTGGGCTTGGACTGAGGCTGGGGCTGGGGCTGGGGCTCGCTGTGCTGCGTTGCTGTGCTTTGGCTCTTCGGTTGGGTGTCGTTGTCAGCTCATGTCCCCAAACGAGATGTTTAACATACCCGTAGAAAATTGTTTTTCAGCTGCTGCGTCAGGATTTGTGTCCAGCCACAGAGGCCGTGCTCATGCCCCATGGCAATGGCTATTTAGTGAATGTTGCTGCTGCTGCTGCTGTTGTTGCTGCCACGCTACGATGTGACCCACTTTTCAGTGGGCTATCACGGCGTTACGAGCTCACTGACGAGGCTTTAAGCTGGCCCCCTAATGGGCTCAGGCTGCAAGTGGCCAGCGGAGTGCTGCTGCTCCCCAGTGCATTGGCACCTGTGCGCTGTCCAAGCACTAAACTGGTCGCCTCTCAGCCAACAACTGGCTGCATTTGCTCGGCCCCAACAAAAGCCAAACAACTTGGCACAAGTCACAGCAGGCCGCCGCCGGCTTTACAAATTGTCTCGGCCAACAGCATCAGCAGCAGCAGCAGCAACAAGAGCTTCAGAGAAATGCAAAATTATGACAACTGCATTTGCAGTAAGCCAAACGCCAACGTAATGCAGCAAAGCCTCTTGCCTCGACTGCATCCTGCCTGGCAGGAGGTCCTGTTCGTTGGTGTTCTGCTCTGTTCTGTTCCGTCCGTCTGCCTGCCTGTTGCCTGCCCCGTTTTGCAAGTGTCAAAGTTAACTCGAAATTATTGTTGGCTAAACTTTTGTGGCGCTTAGGCTCCACCCGTGCCCAGCGTCGGCAACATCCCAGAATTTATTGTTTGCGGCTGTGTTCGCTGTGTGCGCTTGGCCAGGGCTCGAACCTCAGCTTCAGCTTCAGCTTCAGTCTCAATCTCTTCCTCCCGCTTCCCGCCTCGACTTCAGCTTAATCAACTGCAATTGGTGCAATTTTGTGGCCAGCATTTTTGCATTCTCATTCAGCTGGTCGCTCTTGCATATATATACATATTTTTTGTTCTCCAGAGTTGCTCGTTGCATTGTTTTGCCTTCAATTTCAAGCCTGACTGCAGTTGCATTAAAACTTTTGATTGCTGCTGCGGTCTGCATGGGAAAATGGCCAAGATTAGAGCAAAGGTCAACAGCAACAAGGCTTGCCCTGTTCCCCCATGCCAGATATCGTTATGTTTTCGCTTTGATTGTTTCAACGGAGGAGAAATGTAATTAAAAATATTGTCTCTGGCATTTTCGTAAATATATTTATTTAATTTACAACTGTTGGCTTGACTTTCTTAAATTTCAATTAATCAAGCAGCTATTTAAGGCTCCTACTTGAGCTGTATCAATTTCGACGCTCACTTGACCGACGCTTGACCTCAATTAGACCTTATCTAATTCATTTTCCACACGCTTTGTTTTGACCTAATCACCTTTGCGGCTGCTCGTCCGCAGCTACCTGAGCAAAGGTATCAATATTTAGAAACCGCTCGTAAATACAGCCTGTGACACTTTGCACTTGGTCATGCCCCTCGGCATTCTCGACTTGCAGCTAATTCCGAGAGCTAATCATTGACTGGGTTACGCCCATTCAAATATTGTATTTGTTATGCTTGTCGAAGGTCGTTCTCTTATGGATTCATCTGCTGGCATATTCCTGGAAAGGCATTTTGGAATCTCTGGAAAAGAATCGAGCTATGGTAATAAATTGTGGAAAGAGAAATCTTTTCCTAGCATCATATAGATCTTAAAAATGCCATTGTTTGAAGAGTGAGAGAACTTGCAGTATAACAATATAATTATATGTGCTGGCAGACGTATTTCCTTTCAAGTACTATTTAAAATCTGTTGAGTCTGATCTGAAGTTGAGTTTCATTGAAGTCAAATAAATCTCAATCCTAGCATGCCACAGCTACGGACACAGAATATGACATTAATGAAAATGCGAGAGTCGTTAAAGTCAAATGTTGAACAATAACGAAGATCGATAATTCGCACACGCATTGCGGATGCAAGCTGCAGTTGACAACCACTAAAACCGCTGCATAAAATTCAACAAAGTTGCTTGCCACAGGCTGAGGCTGAGGCAGAGGCAGAGGCTGAGGCAGAGGCTGAGGCAGAGGCACATCAGCATCAACTTCGCCTTCGACTTTGAGTTCGACATCGAGTTGCAACTCAAGCGACGACTGATAATAATGACGCTGCATAAATTGCGTTTTAATGTCAACAAAGAGACAAATATTATAATATCCCAACTCGACTGCAGCTCGACATAAAGCCTGTTCCAGCTTCAGGTTCAGCTCAGCTGCAGCCTCAGCCCCCTGGCCAGATGTCAAAGTGCGAGCGCAAATGTGGAGAATTATTTGCGGCTGCCGAAAGATATTTCCTGTGGCAGCTTTTCATGCCACATGCAACTTGTTGTCGTTGTTACCGCCGCCGCAATCTAATGGAAATTTATGTTGAAAGCATGCTCCATCTTCGTTCATGCCATCAACTAAAAATCTACCACGTATCCAACTCCCCAGCTCCCCAGATCCCCGGCCACCCGACAGACCCCAGCAACAGCTGAACCTAGTTGACCAGACAGCAACAATTTGTAGGCATTTTCATATTGAAGTGCCTCGAACGACGACCTTAGAAATGACACTGTGCAACAAACGACGACTTTTATTTGAGTCCATATTAAGAAAATTATATCATCTATTACGAAATCTTTTTTAAATTTAAAGTCTTTAATTTTCCTTGACATATTTAATAATGTTGCGTAAAATTTTAAAACAATATTGATTGATCACATACATATATGGTATGAATAGAGACTAAGAATAAAATATAATATTTTGTTTGCGAATTTTTTGAACTAATTCTTGTGATGTTTCAAACGAGTTCAAATTTTATCTGTAGTCGATCATCCTTGGCTAAACCCATACTGCAATGAATAAATGCATAGATAATATTCTTAAATACCTGAAGCATAGATATGATGTTTTATTTGAATATCATTTGAATCGATTAAATATTCAATAATTATAATTGTTTTATGTATTATATAATTATAATTATTTTGACATCTTTCAAAGATATTGACAAAATGTTTCATACCAGGCTCAGAGTTTCTTGAATCATCTTAAGTATCTCTAGATTAGTCTGAAATAACAATAATAACAATAATAACATGATTGTGACCGAATTACTTATTTTACATTTACATTAATTAATAATTTCTGTTATTGTTAGTCCAATTAGAAATGTGTAATTTGTTGACTAGTGTTATTTGGTTGCCAATCGAAGTCCGAGAGTCAGTTCGATAATTTTTGGTGACCAGAGGGCGAGTAGAGCGGCTGGGTAGAGTGAGGTGAGCCACGGACTGCTGCTGGACTGTAATTTTGCAATTATTTGCTTGCCGTGGTCATAACTCATTGGGAACGTGGGTGCCATCTCTGCCCCGACTGCAGCGCAGTTTGCCGCGCAGCTGGCTGGTTTTGCTTTCACGTTTCCTATGGCTGAACTTTGACACAGATTTTGCATTGGACTCCCAGTTGTTCGCCCATAAGGCTGATAATCGCATGCCAGACAGAAATATGCTCCATGTTTGCGCCTTCGGGGCGTCGGCCCGGCCCAGCCCAGCTCAGTTCCAGCTCAGTCCCAGCTCGGGTCGGCCGTGAAAGTTTTTGGCGGTAAGCTAAAATGGCTTTTGTCTTTAAAAGGTTTTCCGCTATTTGCAATTTGAATTGGAAATGGACCAGGGGCCATGCGGTGCTGGTGAGTAGTGGCGGGGGGAATCCAGAGGTAGGCCTCACTCTCTACCTGAGTCTTTCAACTGTTGCTCTCATGCTCTCGCTTGGCATGGCCTCTGTCCTTGTCTCCGTCCTGACAAGAGCACACACGATCTGGCTGCGCAGATAAGGATTATAAATCATTTTTATAATATTTTCCACACAAACGAAGACAATAAATCAACTACAAAATGTCACTTGGCGCCAGCCACCACCGCCACACGAGCCGAGAAGCGTTTTCCTTTTGTTTTTTAAACAGATTCTTACATATGCATGACGTTGTAGCCATCTAATAGATGATTAATGTAAGTGCTACGCGTTCCTGATAAACGCCTCAGCGTAATTTGCATAATTCGCGTCGCTTTGCTTAGGCCAATCACATAGATAGATAGCCATCGACCTTGCCAGGGCTTTCCCACGGCAAGCGGAAAACGGATGGAATAGAAAGTAAAAAGGCAGCTGCAGAGAAAATCAGAGGCAACTGTACCGCTGCCTGTCGACAAGGTGTTGAATAGTTTGTTATCGATGAGCGCATCGATAGCTGCACAATTGCTGCACTGGCCATAAATCACGGCATACGCAGTCGCCTTATCAGCTCCGGGTCTCAGCTGTTTGCACTCGTGAGCGCCCTACATGACGCGATAACACAGAACGATTTAAGAGACTACAAACTCAAGACTGCAAGCCCAAACATCAACAATGCGACGTTTGTTCGTAATCGCTGCCTTGAAATCTCCCGTAAATATTGCTTCATTACAGCTCGACTCGGATTCCAGGGAACTTTTCGCCAGACCCGACCAGGGCCTGGCCATAAAAAAAGGTGCTGAGCCCGAGTCTGGGCTGCTGCTGCGGCTGCTGCTGCTGCCTTTTTAATTGATTGCTCTCTGCTCTCGTCCAGTGTGTCTCGCATTATCAGAACAAGGCAATCGCGCACACGCATACACACATACATGCCTACTCGATAAATAACAGCACACAGCGGGTCCAGTACGTGCACCGCCTGCTTAGGGTTCGGCCATATAGGTCTGTAATGAACCCTTTCTTTAGGGCGTCTAGCCTAACCCGGTCCAGTGCGGCGATAAACATCGCTCAGAACTGTGCCCATCGTTAGTCTTGCTGCTTCATCTTCATCTTCTTGCAGTTCTCCTCCTGCTCGAGGTCGGAGTTGGAGTTGGAGTCTTGTTTTGACTGCCGTTTGGCTATGCCCTCGTTTCGTTTGGGCCTAACGAGCTACTACCTGTGCTGTTATCTGCCTCAGTTATCGATTGAGCGATTCCAATTGGACCATCGACCATTAGGTTGTTCATTGCTGTAATCTATGTGATATCTGCGGCTCGGAGGATGCATGTAATTAAGTGTTTTTGTAATTTGTTTAGCTGCCCCGACCAGGTTCATAGTTCATGGCTGTTGCAACTGTGCCACAAATTGTTTGCGGCTTTGTCTGCCACCAAACTGTCGCCGTCTGCGGCTTAGTCAGCTGTCAGCAGTTTATAGTCGAGCTCCAGATCCACGCTATAGAGCCAGGCCACACCCAGCAGCACATGTGTCGTCGTCATTCGCGTCGTCACTTGCATTATTTTGACAGTTCATTTGTCACTTCTTCTGATTTGACTGCGGTCGGGATCTGTAACTATACGAGTGCTACTACTATGTGGGTCTACACACATATGGCGACCACCATGAGGCACACTAGTGCACACTGGAGCAGATGTGTTGAAAGCCGAACCCACACACTCCTCGACTGACACTTGTGGATGAGGCGCAGCCATCGTATGGCCTGCATTGAGATCTTAATTGGATTTTGTGAGTTTAAGACAAGTTTAACTAAATGCGATCTTATGAGTGGCTCTAGATAAAAGTAAGTTTTAATGTTTGATAAAATAAATGTTATAATTCTTTTCTTGATTAATGAATTGCTCACATACTCTTGACAAGCTCCTGTTTGTTTGTTTAATAAGCACTGAATCCATAAAATAAAATTTGGATATTTCAACAATACAAATACGATTATATATAACAAACCAAATCGTTTCTTATAGAGGAATTACTTGATACGTGCAGTTCAGTGAGTTTATTTTAACAAGGATCATATGAGGATAGACTGTTTGTAATTCTTTGGCGGCGCCTGATTATTCAATTCAAGGGGAAAACTAAGGAAACATCATAAAATAATTGATTATGTGTATGACTATCAGTAATTGTGTATCGAACTGAATTACTGCGTATCGACTAACAAACCTCCTCTATCTAGGGCTGCCTCTCATTTTGGAACCAACCCCACAATAATCTTCAAGGTGGAGCACTTGTTATATGCTCAACAAGAGCTAATTTCCTGCATCCAGGTCCAAGATTCTTTTCCAGGTATCTATGCTGTTGCACAATTGCTGTACTATATTCTCTACAGTTTCTGCCAAGTCGGACCTACTGACAGGATTCAGCAGGACTCGACAATTTTACTGATATTATGTAGATACTTTCGAAAGTAAACATGCCTAGAGGAGGATCGATCGAATATACAACATAACAAATATTAAGATTAGCCAACTCAGATCGCATCCTAGTCTAGTGCATGAATTTATTGATATTCCACAGCTTCTAGATCTAATAGCTTACTTAGTTAGCTAGTTAATTTCTTAAGATTTAAACGTTTCCAAAATTTAAATAACAATGACAAACAAATAATACTAGTCGTTGATCATTAATCAAACAAAATAAATTTCAAATTAATATTAACATCTATCTTATCAATTTATCCAAGCGCTTTCATCTCGGTTCTTATGAGTCCAGGGCTATATGTATATACATACATAAAAATTTATTTTTATTTGTATATCCATACATATTAATATTAATATATGCTGTGAGTATGAGCTTATGCAGATGCTTGCATACAAATTTATTACCCCTTGGTATTTGTTTTCTCTCTGTTGTACCCTCGACAATGACCCCTTCAGATTTGTTAGCAAAATCACCTGCAGAGCGGACCAAGCCAAGCGAAGGTTTTAATAATGCAGACGGCCAACAGGTAACAGGCATCGTTCCCCATCGTTCCCCTCCTCCTGCTGGCTGCTGCCATCTTCTATCTGCCAGCTCGCAGGCTACCTGCAGCTCAATGCATCGAACTCGGTTTGAGTGATGCATTTGCTTTGTTACTTGGGGCTTTTTAACTTTGGCTTTAGCTTCAGGTTCAGGTTCAGCTTCAGCTTTAGCTTCAGCTTCAGATTTAGTTCATATGCATATGAAATATTGGACACATGTCAGAGTTAGCTTAAGTTATTGATGCTACCAGCACTCAGGCAAGGTTCAAAAGCTAAGCAATATATTCCAAATGTGAAGCACCAATAATTACAATCTGTCAAATAAATAAGAGAAATTGCAAACCTGAGCAAACCTTTAGAGCTTCAGCTACTGCATTTTCCCATTGCCTTTCCATTGCACCTCAATGAATTTAATTTGACATCGGCAACAATTTTGTGGAAATACCAAGAAAAATCATTAAAAACTCATTCATTTCAGACCCAACTTTGGTTGGATATATGTATGTATACATTTCTTTTGTAAAATAACTAATTGAACATTTTAGATTTAAGTGCTAATATTGTTGATGCAGGATACAGATATATATATATGTATATATGAAGGAGTAATTTTTAGAGTTTCATAACTTTGAATTGACATTACTCTGACAAGCTAAATTACAGTTGGGAGTAGTTTTTTACTGTGTCAATTACACAGTTCCTATCTATAATGGACTTTAACCAAACAACTCTTGCAAATAGGCGAAAATTTTCATAAAAAAATCAAAATTTGATTCTCAAAAATATATTTCTGATGACAAAATTATTTCAGGTAATGAGCTAATGGAAATTTTGTTATTCATTATGGATTATGTTGATATTTTGAAGCAATGTACCTAAAAATAAATATTCAAGAAGTTATTGGCACAACATGATTTGCTTTTGTTACCAATTAAGTCCTGCATGTGTCAGCCATGTCGACAATATCATATTTATAAGTAAAACTAGTAAAAGTTTTTATCCAATCAACTTTATTTTATTGATATTACAAATATGTTTTTATATTGTATTAAGTTTTACATTTTATATATATATTGAAAAATAAATAAATAATAAAAACACTTCATATACTTATACAAAGGTTCTTTTACAATATGAATTTATATTTCCTTTTTAAGCTACTCTGGTCAACACTATTTTCTACACTTTAGTATTAGAAAATAATCTGATTATATATGTATATATATATATATATATATATTTACGAAGGATTTTCATATTCTGCTTTTCAGTTCGGAATCAGAAAAGCATTTAGACAACTGCGCTTTTCCTCTCTCTCTTTGCCTCTCTCTCGATCTTTCTCTCTCGTTCTCTCTCTTTCGTAATAAGCTCAACGCTTATGATTTTTTTTTGGCAAGCCATTTACAGTTGACTATATTTCGTTGACTGAGTAACAATAATTTTATCATTTAAAAAATAGTATTTATTTGTTAAGCAGCTTTTACTTGATGTTACATATTCCAAATGTAGCCAAAAAATTTAAATGTACGTAAAAATTATATTCTTATTTCTCTTTTGGGTTCAGTAAATAAGAAATTTGTATAAAAACATTATATTTTTATTAAATCGAATAAGCTTCTGCAATGAATTTAGTTATTAATGTATTAATTTTAGTGCCTGTTTAATTAATTTATTTTTATGTATATATTTCAAAGTAAGAAAAACATAGATATGGAATCCAAGATAATTATTCTTTTTAACAAACTGATTATAAATTAATATTTCGTTTCTTTTCATAGAAAAAAAAAAACAAAATTCATAAGTACCACCTAGATTCGGATTCTATTTATTAAATAAATAAATGAAATAGTTATTATAAAAATATCTTCACTAGAATAATTTCTTTGCTGATAAGAAGAAGAATATTTTACCTCATAATAAAGGCGATGAACATTTTTAATAAATAATATAGAATATATGTATGTATATAGAATATATATTTTTATGTTAACTCTATGCCAAGGAGATTCAATCTAACAAGCGTTACATTATATAGTGTGGAATGCATAAAACAACGTCGAAAATGTCGTAACTGCAGACAATTAGATAACAATAGAGTTTTCAAATTGCCTTGATGAGAGCATGCAGTAGATGGACTGTCAGAGGCGAAGATCGATAAATCACTTATCGATTATCCGAAAAGTTCATTTGACTCTCAAGTTCTCGAGTATGTCATGTGAGTTGCCAGAATAGGCCATAAAGTGCACTGTTAGAGCCGAAATGAAGCAGATCGAGTTCGTTTTATGGACACAATAAACACAACATGTGATTTGAATGCAGACGACGATCGATGCTATGGAAAATTATGTAAATGTGTGGGGCTAATAATGGGAAAACTGTAAACATGTCGCATAAATTTAATTAATTACAATTTCTTTATCCAATCGACCCAGATTGGGGCCCGTTGGCAGAGACTGCGAGCTGGACGGTAATCGCTTTATGGCCGCACAGCAGCCGCCTACAGATCCAGCTGAGATTACACGACGACACATGGCCAAAGGCCGCAATCACTTGATCACAGTTCGGGATTGTCAGCCGATCGAAGAGAGCTATTCGATTTGGATTTTACAACCAGCTGGGCCATTTCTTATTCAAATTTTTGATTTAGTTTGGTTGGAGAGGGCGGGGAGGAGGCGTGCCGGAGAGGGGGTCTGACCGCCTTTGGCAGCTCATTAAGAAAGTTGTTCCGCATTCATTTTTTATTGACGTTGTCGCCCCGCCGCTGCCGCTGATTATCTAAACTTTTCTCCAGCTTGTCTCCGCTGTTTATGGCCGGGCGTTTATTTTACCTAAATGTTTTGATAAGTTTTCGTTAAGCCCGCCTGTTGTTGGTCATGTTCTGCTTTGGTAGTTGAAAATTTACGATGACGTCGTTTGTCATTTGGTTTATGGCTTGTTTAGCTGCAGCCCAACTGAACTGAACACCGCGATGTGGGTAAGAAAGAGTTTCTCTCCACTCTGGCATTGCATCTGCAGCCAAAGGCCACAGACTTGGCTAGCGAGTGATCTCTCTAAACGATCATTCTCTTGACATTTCTGCTTATCTCTGCCTTATTTAGCCAGCAGCCATAAAGGCTATCATATCATCAACTGATTCACAGCTACTTGTAGACACACTCACACACACACACACACATGCATACTTCACGCACTGCTCACATAAAGCATAATTTTTTTATAGCCGACTTCTACAACTGCCTGCTATATATTTACAATGAGCCATAATTTCAACATTAGGGCATCATAAAAACGTCATGATTATTTTAAAACTCATTTTCATTTTCATTTTCATTTTGTTTTTTCATTTGATTCAGACTTTTCATTTTGCTTTTCTTTTTCTGTTAAACTTTCATTGAAGGCAATGAAAGGGCAGCGAGAAAGAAAAATATTTTATTAACACTTCATTCCATTGAAGATCAATATTATTTTTAAACGTGGCCGGGCTGCTGGGCAGGTCGGCTCTTCTGCAGTTCTACAGTTCTACAGTTCGGGAGCGCCGGCAACTTCCTCTCTGGGGCTGAGTTGTGGGTAGTTTCGGGCCTGGGGGGCTGCTGGCATATTTCAGGCAACGAGACGGAAATTAATTTCAATTTCTTTGGGCCTCCATTTCCACATTTCCACATTTCCACATACACATACACACTGACATTCGAATCCGCATCCAGATTCACATTCACACTCACGTGCTTTAATTGTACAATAAAACCATCAGCGGCCTGTCGATGAGACGCAGGCCAGAAGACTATCTGCGGTAATTTGTTTATTTTAAATTATATTTGTTGAAGTTTTTATTCATTGCATTTACATCATAAAGTCTGTCGAGTTACGAGTAACTGTGCCGGTTTATAAACAAATAAATCGCTCGTCAAACACCAAACACCAAACTCTGAAACCCAAACCCAAATTACAATCCTCTCCGACTGCTGCTGCTGCTGTTGCTGCTGTTGCTCTCGGGGTGGGCCATTCAGTTGGACAACAAATGCAGCAGCGCCCTCTGTCGGTGATTTGCGTCACTTTCCACAGTCGCTACACTCTCTCTTTCTCTCTCTCTCTCTCCAGCTAGGTAATTACCGGTCATTAATAATATGCAGATGTGCCGTTTCTTGCCTCGAATTTCATTTTGTTGAGTTTTTTTTTTTTTTGGTGATGTGTTTATGTTTTTATGGGCAACATTTTCGAATACATAAGTATTTTCAAGTGGCAGTTAAAATTATATAAAAATGAAAGAATATTTGCCTTTGCTACCCCAAATTCTAATTCCCTTATTCCCCCCTTTGGGGACCCCAAGGGAGATTTTACGTAGCTGCCGCCGCAACATTTTTACGATGCAAAGATTCCTGCACAATGTTTCATATATATATATATATATATATATATATATATTGTGTACATCAGTATGTGCACTTATTACCTGAATAGGCATTTGGGACTCTAGGAGTGTTCGAGTGGGAGATAACAGCTGAGTTATTTTACTACATAGTCAAGCCCCTTGCAGCAAGTGGTATACATATATATATATAATATTAAAGCTTTATTGAGGCTTTGGCTTGGCTGGCAATACTCATAAAAGACCAACTTTGTTTCAGAATAAACAAAGACACACACACACACACACACACGCACACACACACAGTTCATTCGCATAACCATATCGAATGGACACTTTTGCCAGCTGTACCAGCCGAGAGTTGCAATTTTTAGTGTTCACTATCTGTTGGTTAATGAATTGTATGTCCGCATAATAAAATAAAATTTTATTACTGCTGCAGCTGTTGCATGCTGCAACTAATGAATAAGTGTAAATTCTAATGAAAAAGCGTTAAAGCAACAACAGCAACAACAACAACAAAAACAGCAACAGCAACAGCAATGACAACAGCAGCCACAACAAGAGGCAAAAGAATGCCAACTATGGCGAAAATTCAATTAAAAATGTAAAACAACTCTAAAGCGCGAGCAGCGTGGAGGCGTAGCTAGCTAGTCGCTGGGTCAGCGGGGCAGTGGTGCGGTGGTGCAATGGGCACAAGTGGCAGCTGATGGAGCGCAAGAGCAGCGACAACGGCAAACGAGCAACATGCAACACAACATGCAATTAGAGAAGGAGGAGGAGCAGGAGCAGGAGGAGGAGGAGGAGGAGGAGGAGGAGATTGCAAACCCAACACGCCGGATGAGATGCGCCTGGACACAGTTGGCTTTGATTGCTCAATATGGCCTCGGCCCCTCCAGGCCCCCAACCCTCGTTGAGGCAGCGTATTTATTGTATCGTGGCCTTAGTGCGAATAGTTGGTGTTCACATAACGCCTGTGGGCCGGCCAGCAGAATTGACAAAGAACCTGGTTAAGCTGCACAGCATCTGTGGGCAGCGGCAGTTGCATTGTGTTGTCGTGGCCCAGCACGCAAATCACCGGAGGCTGGGGCTTATGGTCTTTGGGGGATTTGCCATTGGACTGACTGACTGTGGCACGAAGGCAGCGCAGATGAAAGGCGCGTAGCGTAGGTAAATATAGTATGACTCTTCTGAATGATTAAGCTTTATAATCGCCGTAAATGTCGCGCATCGAGTTTCATTTAAGTGCGCAGAGTCTAGAGACTAGAACAATTTAAATTATGATATATTTAAACTCTTGTTTATTTTAATGCCAACAAAAACAAATACTTTTCTATTTGGATATTTTCAATGTGGTTTTTGACTACTATAAAATAAGTTTTTCTTTGATTTTTAATATAATTTAAACACATTTTCATTTTCTGAATATATATATATTTACATAGTAAAATTTAAAACTTGTGTATAAGAAATTGTAAACTTTCCAGCTTTTTATTTTCATAAAAAAAACGACCTATTCGGAAAGGAGATTTGTCGATATCTAGTGATGAACAATCTGGAATTAATATATAAATTAAATATTAAAACTAAAATTGATATATGAGTAACATAAAAATCTTTCAATCTTATTGCTTCCTAAATGTACTCTATATAAAATATATCCATCATATACTTTTTATTTCCTAAATAAAGTAGTTTTGTTGAATGATGTAACAGTAAGAAGGAGGCGTGGCAGATCCTATAAAATATATATATTCTTGATCAGGGTGACGAGTTAAGTCGATATAGCCATGTCAGTCTATCTGTACGTTTGAAGATATACAGAGATATATGAGATAGAGACTTCATTATTTTTGTGTTTGACAAATTCGATAACTTTTATCGTTATCGATAAACCGATTTTACAAAATGATATCTCGATCATCTTTGGAGCTGCAGTCCTCAAGTTATATATAGATACTAATTTAATAAAATTTAGATTTTTGTCAGATTTTGGATTTTGAAATATACTTTTTATATAATTGAGACGTATGAATAAAATAAGTAATTATTAATATCTGCTGATATTTGTTTCTGACGACAAAAAGTATTTCAAAATTCTTATTTCTTTTAATAAAATTACATTTTGTTTATTATATGTTTGCAAGAGGATTGTTATATTATACTTCATCAACTGTATTGGTAATATTTTTAATTTTAATGGCATGGATACAACTTTTAATAATGCAAATGAAAATGTACTAAACTCGACTTTTTTCAGGTAGATGAGGTTTTTAGCAGAGGCAATTGGAGGATTGTTTAAATATTGACCAAAAAATCAAATAAACAGATCTGTTAAATGAACAAATTTATAATATTTTCTTGAGTATTTTGAGTTCTTTTCTTTGGAGGTGTTTTAGAGGTATAACTAGACAAAGTTTATAAAATATATTGTTGGTAGTTTGTTTATTAAATTTCAGTTCAGCATCGCTGACAAGTCTGAGGAAGGTGGCTTGTATTACGTAGGTTTAAGTTACAGATTGCTAACACAATTATAGTTTAAAATATTCCTTCGTAATACCCCCCGTCATCCGTGCCTATATCTGCCTGGCCATATATTTACCTCTGTGTGTGGGCATAAAGAATAGTTGTTAAGCTCATCTAAGCTCGGCTTTACTACAAAGTCAATTTGCGCTTCTTCCGCTTGAACTAATTAAATTTAGTCTGATTTAGAGTAAATCCTTGCTCAGTATCCGCACTGCTTTAACAAATCGCAACACTTCTACCCGAGGCTGTAATTTATACCGAAATAAAGAACTTTTTCGTATCACACCCATTCTCTGCCCTTCTCTCTCTCTCTCTCTTTATCTATCTCTCGCTCTCTCTCTATCTCTCTTGCCTGTGTCTGGTTGGCTTTTTTAAGCAGTTTGTTACCCCCGAGTTTTAGTGGGCAAGATTTATTTGCCGAGATTTTGAAAGAGTTGTTGCCGTTCCCAGCCGCGCGATTATCCAGTGCATTGAACGCGGCCAGCCATTAATTACCAGCAGCTGTTGCTGCGGGAAGCAGAGCCGAGATTCTCAATGGTTCCCCCAGGGAACCCCACCACCCCCCACCCACCCCACTTCCATCAGTAATACATTCCCGTCGCATATTTGCCTATTTATGAAATATTATTGCAGTGCTGCAGCGCGCTCGAGGTGAGCATTTCTCTTCGTTGCGGCTAAAGGAGTTGCCGTGTCAGATTCTCCGGATTGAGATTTGGGGGATCTGGAACGTATATGCATATGTGCGTAGGTGTAGAGCGCCTCGGATTTCCCGCTCCCGCCACCCGCTTATGGGGTGCACTTTTTATGGTGCTAAAGACATTAAAACTGTCATAGCAGCGGGCACTTAATTTGATATTCGAGTGCGGCATAATTGGAACAGACCCCGACAACATGTGTAGAAATGGGTATAAAAACATCCAAACATGGGGTAAAGACCGCTCAGATTCGTGTGCCGACGGGTATTAATTCTGACGTGTCGGGCGTTGCATGGGTGGCCCCAAACGCATAATACCAACAACAACAACAACAACAACAACAACAATACCCACAGAGAGCAAGGCGTGGGAGTGATTTTCGCTGTGGGGCCCCTTCAACTGAGATTGTTCTATTTTTGTTGTGGGCGCCTGCTCCGTCTCTGGGATCCAGATACCTGAATAATTATGTGACATGCTTGTATCTAATGGCTGTGTATCGGAGAAAATGTCAAAGAAGCTTCTTAAAAATTGCTCATTATTTAGGGTTTAATGGAGACACTTTTCAAGGCAGAAATAATTGAAATGAAACGGAATTATCCGGATCAGATAACACATATATCAGTCGACTGGCGGTAAAGTTATCAAATGAGCAGTAAGATTAATCGTAATGCCATTAATAAATATATGATTTCTAGAAATTTTTAATATGAAATATATATTAAATGCTTAAGGAGCATATGCGAAGCATTGGGTTATCGTAATTTGTATAAATATCTCATTTTGTAATTATTCGGAAAATCACACAAGCTTTTTACATATTTAAATCTAATTAAACTGGATAAATTATTCAAATGACTAAGAAAATTATCAAAGTAAAAAAAAAAAAGAATTCAATGAAATGAACAAATTTCTTGATCGTTTTTATTAAACATGCAGATTTCAATAAAGGGAAACTTTTCTAGGACTATAATTTCTTTATTCAAAATTTATATAATTGACAACTTCTTTTATAACTAAAGCTGTTACTTATATTTCAGAACGTTCACTAATGCTACAGTTATAGTAAAGCAAAAGAATCTCCTTAAGGCCTACGGAAAGTAAAAGAAAATATTTGTAGCAACAATAAAGACAAGAAAGACAAGAATGTCTGCACAATAAGATATGTGACTTGCAATTTTGCATTAAATTTTCATATATTAGATAATTTTTGTTAAATTAATTGAGGAATTCAACAGTAATTTATTAGAAATATATAGAATATTTCCCAATTTGCAACGTTTCCAGTAGGCGTATGAGGAAGAGCTTTATACCTTATTGGGCGTGGCTGCCCACGAGTATATACAGCTTCCAATAGCTAAAGTGTTCAGATAAATATATTGATCTGTTTTACATCTATCTTAATTAGTATTATGCAGAGTTCACTTGATGAAGTGAACCGGAAATGTCTTTTTTTATATACCTCAAAGTGCCAAGCAGATACTTCAAAGGCAATAATTTAGTTAAAGATGCGACTAGAGTAACACAGACATAAAACTTCATTAATTATTTAGCATTAGTTACGTTCTATTTGCTGTATTTTCTCTGCTCTTTTTTTTTTGCAAATCTCTATTGCTTTCTGTGCATTTCTATCATATTGCAGAGAGTCTTCCAGCGTGGACACATTCTTATCGAAATCTCTGGCATAAATCAGAATCACGGTCCTCGCTCGACGGCCTGGCATGAGCAATTGCCATGGCATGGCTCATGACCATGGGCCACAGCGGCGGCTATTCCCACGCTTTGGCACACACGGCCATAAAGTTTCGCCACCCAAATGGTCCGCGAGTCGCCAGCAACTGGGCGTGCAGTTGTCCAATTGCCACATGGGAGCTGAGGGGCATGTGTTCGCTGCTCATAAAGCAAACGACGCCCGATGCACGATGCCCGATGCCCGATGCCCGTCGCAATGTCCTCGATGAGTGGAGCGCACATAAAAAGTTCTTCAACAATATAATAAACAATTTCCTGATAAATCGACAAAGACTGAGACTCAGACTGAGACTGAGAGCCAAGTCACACATTCGCCTATGCCTCCACCTGCTCGCCCCACAGCGCATCGGCTCATTGGCATGCCGAGTGACGAGTGCGAGTCGAAATTTATGGCTCACACAAATTTATGATTTTTAAAATGTAAGCGAAATATTTAAAAGCCAAATGCGAGGCGTACGTGTCTAATGTGCGAATGGGCCAAGTCCCTAATGAGTGCCAGCTTCCACTTGCCACACTCTCTGCACACACTCTCTCTCTCTCTCTCTCTCTCTCTCTCTCTTGTTGCCCAGCTGGCGTGATCTCAGGGGCAATTCATTGGGCGATTGGCTCGCCTCGCATGCTGCATTGTTGCACAAATAACTCAAGTTGCAACTAATTACGACGCATTTCGTACTTTACAACTGCGGCAATAAATTTCAAGTGTGTCCCCTGACACGACATTGCCCATGAAGCAACTCTCGCCAGCCACCAATTGGCGACTGGCGACTGGCGACTGGCGGCTGGCGAATGGTGACTGGGGGCCGTAGATTTCAGATTTTGCCTCCATTCGAAATTTGTTGTTTTTTTTTTTGTAACAACGTTTAACACGCCTCGTCATCATATTCGGAAGCAATGCATCATTCCGCAGAGGCATGTGTCATGGCAACCCAGGCACTTGCACCGCAAATTGGTTTTGCATTTCACAGAGCGTTGCAAGTGCAAAATGCTGCGCATGTTGCACAGCTTATCCATGCCTGCAGGGCAGGTAGCTTACTGCTTTCCAATAAGCGAGGCTGGCTCCTGCTCCTGCTGATGACGACTCTGGCGACACAAGACCAAGATGTTGCTGTCAAACTGACACTGCACATATTCACATCTAATTGGGGCTAATGCGACGTGCAACAGTAGACAGAGGGAGATAGTGAGAGGGAGATACTTGTAGAGAGTTGCAATAAACCATAATTAAAAGCACGCATTAGCCAACCAATTATATTTATATTTATCATACACATTATCTGATTTGACACTCGCGTTATCTTCAGCTCAATCGGAATGCATCGCTGCAGTTGCAACAAACCAAACAACATTTTTCGCACTTGCCATCTGCCACGCCCATCAGCATATAAAACAACATCGCGTACAAATTCGCGACAAATTCGATAATGAGTTGTATGTTGCATATAGTATCTGTATCTACATATAAAAATATCTATGTATGTATATGCATGTATACATATATGCATGTATGCAACGCTTTTAATTGTAAGTCAAACATCGCAACAACTGCCGGTCACGCACGCCACTCCCCACTCCCCACTCCCCACTCCCCAGACCCTAGTCCACAGACCCAAACTCCCCGGAATGGAGGCCCCGGCCTACTGCTGGAGCTGCATACAAATCGCAGCAACGGCAGCTCCCATGCCCACCTATCGCCTAATCAGGCAAACACATGTGCGCTCCATAATTACATTGCCGCTGAATACGTGCCCGCCACCGACACCCGAAATTAAGAGCACTGCAGCAGCAGCGGCAACAACAACAAGTGCAGCAACATTAGTTGAAAATGTCGCGCAAATACATCGCATATATAGCCTGAAATAAGCTACTCCATGGCACAGTAAAAATGTCGCTGGCAAAGGTGGCGCATAGTTGATGACACGCTTTACTCCAGGGATGTGTGACAAAATCACGAAATGATGCATTCCCAAACTTTTAATAGATCAACAGCAGTCAGAGATCAATGTATCAGCAGAACTGATCAGACATATGAATACAAGATTTACAATCCTTAAGAATAGAAATAGCTTTGTATATTATCATATAATATATTCTATAATAATATTATAATAGAAAAGTAAATGCTTTTTTTTATATTATTATAAAAATAGATAAAAATAAATAAATAATGTAGTTTGTCTATTTATAATCTGCCTTAAAACATTATAGCGTGTTTCAATAGCTACTTTTGCCTTCTATAAATATATTTTATTTTATTTACTTTTATTTTATTTTATATACTATATTTTATTTTATACCTTTGTACATCATTATGGTGCCATGCTCTTAACATATTTAAGTTTTCAGCTGCATTCACATCATTCGACTCATGAAACTGGCTTTAAGTGTGCGTAAAACAAGTTTCATCAACTGTGATTCAGACGAAAAAGAATTTTTTGGAAATGCACTTCTGCTTGATTTACTGTGTTGAATTTAATTGCATTTCGCAATTATTTTTAAATAATAAAAAAATATATATGCTGTCTATTTCATGCTTTAATAAAAATTGGTTTGCTAATTTAAGAAATAATAGTAAATTAAAAAGAATTGTTAGGATTAAAAATAAATAAAATCAACAAGAAAATAGATAATAAAGTAATTTTTATTTGTAATATAAATTAATTTATTCAATAATATAATTTTGAAAATAAATGAATAATATATAAAATGTAAAATAAATTAAAAACAAAACAAAATATATAAATTATTAAAATATTTAATATTATAATTAAACAATATTTTTAAGTACATTTTTGTAATTGATATAAATTAATTCACGCAAAAGATATTTTTTCATAAAACTAGATCAAATTCATTTATAAAAAAAAAAAATTAATAAAATTGACAATAGAATTCTTCATTATATTTCAAAAATCTTGAAACTTATTTATATAATTATTATTTATTTATTTGATTTATTAAAAGTATAATTTACAGCTTCAAATGTATTTATTGAATAATATTTATGGTGAATTTTAAGCTTTAATTGACATATTAATAAGAAAATATTGCTTAAATATTAATATTAATTTTTCAAATATATATATTTAAATTTAAAAAAATAAATATTGTAATTTTTTATATAAGCATTACATAGCATTAATATTTGTTAAAATATTCCAAAGTTTACTATTTAATTTATATTTTCTAATACAATAATGATATTTTATTCTGTAGTATAGAAAGAAGTATTGAATATATCTATGTGAGTTGGAATGATTTTTATTTTAAAATTATTTATTAAAAATCGTGTATAAACTTCTTAAAATTATATATTTTTCATTTATTTATATTTACTGTAATATCTTATAGATTTATAAAATATTAAATATTTAAGTAGGTTTTATAAATGTATTATAATTATGTCACTTGTATTTTCCCTGATAATTATCTTACGAGCTCAGTTGACTCTTCATTTTTCAGTCACAAGTCACGGAAATGACTTTGTTGGCTAAATCACAGTTGCTCGAAATTGTCTCATCGCTGTGGCGCTTTGCACTCGTCACCATCACGTGCAGCAACAAGCACGACAGCAACAACAGCAGCAACAACAGCAACAGCAGCAACAACAGCTATAACAATGACAACAATTGTAGCAACAACCGCACAATCAGTTGGCACCCGTTCTGCCCGCCCTCGCGCATCTGGGTCTGATCTCTCACTCCTGCCTCCTGCTTGCTGCCTGTTGTACTTCCTATAATTTGGCTGCATAAAAATCACTCACTGTGCAACATCGGGTCGCCGAGGCTATTGAAGTTTTATTGGGCACCGCCGGCGCTGGCTCCTCTTCTCTACCCCTGCCCATTTCGCCCATTTCGTTGCCGAGTTTCCGTTTGACATTTTGTTAACAATTTCGACCACAATGCGTTTTCATTGCAATGAAAATGGGCAGAGAGCAGGGAGCAGGGTCAGGGGCAGGGAGCTGTAGCTGGGTCGAGGCATGCGTGTGAATGCGAATGAATGCATGAATGAGCTTGTCGCTGCAACGGGACAGAGTTGGTTGCGTGGAAGGGGAATGCGGAATGGGGCAATAGCCAGAGAGGAGAGTGAGAGGGAGAGGGAGAGTGAGAGGGAGAGACTGAGGTAGGGGCACTGGGGCAAAGTTATTGCCCAAGTGAAATCAAACGACAAATGTCACGAAGCTAATGAATTGAAACGTGCCAAAGATTTGTTCACATGTGACTGCAACTGCGATTCTGCTGCTGCTGTTGATGTTGATGATGATGATGATGATGATGATGATGATGATGATTATGTTGTTACTGATGATGGTGTAGCATGATGATGTGGCAGGGCGGGAAAGTGTTGAAAGAATTGGTGTTGATTAGAAAAATGAAAAGTTGTTCAGAGCTGGGCAACAGCTCGGGAATCGGAGCGCGATTCTTTAAGCATGCCAGCTGGCCAGTTGAGCGGCTCATTGAAATTTAAAAAACTCATTAACATGTAAAATGTCGTCTTGGGTCGGGTTGGGGAATGGACATAG
This sequence comes from Drosophila stalkeri, assembly GCA_035047405.1. Taxonomy (NCBI): domain Eukaryota; kingdom Metazoa; phylum Arthropoda; class Insecta; order Diptera; family Drosophilidae; genus Drosophila; species Drosophila stalkeri. The sequence goes on along the minus strand of JAWNPR010000039.1, from coordinate 29,206,345 downwards.
CTCGGTGAAGGGTCAAAGTACAGCGCATATCTAAGCGCTCAGCCCGCAAAAGTGGCCCGGCTAAATAAATGTTAAACGCAACGAAGAAGTGCTAAAATATTCACTAACTTTGTAACTCTTTCAACGAGGAATCCGATGGGCGACCTGGGCGTGGGCGTGGCAACTAAAATAAACACATTTAAAGCGAAACTTTATGCAGAGCCAAACTCATTTGCATGTTAAATATTTTACCAGCGGCTGTTAAGAGAGGTAGCTGGCGTGAAGGGTGAGTCAACAGAGATTCTATAGGGGGTTAGTCCTGCACCCTGCCTAGCTGCTGCTGCTGCTGCTGCAAGAGTGTCTTGGAAGTTCACACTTTAAAGCCGAGCGAGAAAGCGTGGAAAAAGCGACAAAGCGCTGCGAAAATTTTAATTAAAATTTTCGTTCAAGACGAGCGCTCGGTGCGTAGAATAGGAGGCGTGAAAACAGGGTGGCCAGTGGGCGTGTTGGGAAATTTCAATTAAATGTGCACATGCCAAAAAATGAGGAACCAACAACCGGGAGCCGGCAGTCGGTAGCCGGCAGCCGGCAGCCGGCAACCGGGAGCTGGCTAAAGGCAAAACCAAAACCAGAACAACAAATTGAGTGCCGAAACTCGAAAAGGATTCGAGGGAGTCGAAGAACGAGCTTGCGGTTAGCGATATAGATAAACACTTCAAATGACTAAAGGATTTGGGAATTGGTTTCCCAGCAACTCGGGGGCGTGGCTTGCGCTGGAAATTAAACACCGCCTTAAAGCTCAGTGAAAGTCGAGTTGACTCGAGTCTAGTCATGCTGAAGACCCTAAGCTAAGCCAAGGCTGCGCCCACTTAGTGGAGCTCGGGGATCTGGAAAAGCTGTTACGAGCTGTTTGGGGCTAGGGCTAGGGCTGAAGCAGTCAAGCTCCAGTCAACTGTCTGCTTTGCGTGCGCGGGACAACTGTCGCACGGATGGTGGAGGGTGGAATGGTGGGTGGATGCGGTGGCGCGGCAACCTGGCAGATTGCAGCTGGCAGCTGGCAGCTGACAGCCACTTGACAATGCTCAAGTGTTCCGCTGGCATGTTTAAGATTAAAGCATTGCGCCTTGCAACAAAAGTTGCACTGACAATGGGTGGCTAGGCATGCGACGCTTACAAGTGGGTCCCGGCTGGGAAGGACCCCACAATGAAAGTGCTTCAAGCATTTGCAAAAGAATGGCAACGGAATTGCAATGGCATTCTGGAGTGCGATGCGGGAAGGCACAGCTACGCAACAGCGCAGCTACTACGAGGACTGCATTGTTGCCACCAATGGGTGCCCATCGGGCATGGGGGCTAGGCGGTTGGGCGGATGGGCGGCTGGCCGGATGGGCGGTTGTGGGTGCCTTGTGTCCTTGTCCTTGTTCAACCAGCTGGCAGAGCCTTCGGGGGGATGCCAAGCCAAGCCAAGCCAAATAGAGCTAACGTCAGTTACTTTGAAGATTCGCTCTGAGATAAGCTTAAAAACTGAAAGGTTTCCACGGATCAGAACTTGCGCACGCACACTAAATAGATATACTAATGCAAGGGTTGCCTAGGCTAAAAGCATTTGAATACTTCAGAATTGGAATAAGAAGCTTAGAAGGGATCATCTTAAAGAGGATAAATTTAAGGATAGACCGAGACGGATTGATCTATTACTGGCTGCTCCTTCTCTTAAAGTGTAGGAGTGAGAATGAAATCTATTCTCTTGGAGTGAAGTAGATAACTCTTACTTGAGTGCTTACGATATTATAATTAAAGCCCTCAGTTCATCAGAGCCGAGGTATGTGCTTGACTTTATAATTCAAATAATTTCTTTAAGCGCTTATAGACTTGATTAATAGATGACACTACAAAACACACATCAGGCTCTGTTGCATCCAGCCCCATGTGAAGGCGTGAACATTGCGCTCAGCTTGGTCGGAAAACTTTTTGCTTTTTGCTTTAGCAGCTGCTTGCATGGAACTTGGCCAACTCAGCAAAGTCTGGACCCAACTCCTGACGCTCTTTCACTCTGTATCCCTCCTGCTTTCTATTTGCGACTACGACACTGCATAATTGATTCACCAGCCACAGTGTGTGTGAATGTGTGTGTGTGTGTGTGTGTGGTTGCGTCCCATGGCTAGCGTTGCTAGTTGTCCAAGTTACTTTACTCGTGTGCTTTGCCACTAAACGTTTTGCTGACAGGCAGTGACTGCATCTGTCCGTGTCTCCATCCATCGACTGGGCAGCACTGCATGTCGGCAACTTTGCCTCAATGCCGTCCTGTTAGTCAATCAGTGACTTTTCTTTAACAACAAATTTTCTAAATGAAAATGCAACATCATTTATCAACATCAAGCAAAGGCAAAGGCAATGGCAAAGGCAATGGCAAGGGCAAGAGCAAACAGCAAACGGCAGCACATTGGCCACATCAAGTGGATGCCTGCTAGATGCAAGTGAAGTGGCTAAAGCTGTAGCTAAAGTTGCACTGCAGCCTGCTGCATAATGGAGCAGAAGCTGCTGTAAAAGTTATACTGACTCTTGAACACTTTGATGCCACACCTTCGGCCACAGCCCGAACGAACTCATTAGTAGCCGGCAAAGAAGTCAGCTGCAAATCAGAGCTAAGCAAGCTCTTCTCACCCAACCAGCGTATTTGCATGCACTTCATTAGCCACAGCATTCAACACGCCCACAAGGCGAATCGAGTCCGACTGGAAGTGTCCGTTGCAGGAGTCGCTCTGGCAGTCGCCACATCAATGCCAAAATTGGAAGATATCTTGACTGCGTCTGTTTGCTCTTGTCTCGCCGGGGTAAGTCAACAGGCCAACAGTCAACAGGAAATAAATTACAGACGACTTTGTCAAGCTGCTGCTCAGCTCAGCTGCTGGCTTACACTTGGCCAAGGAAAGACGCCTACTTCATCGCATCTCGCACATTTTGGCTAAATAATTGCAATTTTTATCAGACAAGATGAGAGAGAGAGAGAGAGAGAGAGAGAGAGAGAGACGAAGGGAGGAAGAGGAAGTACAATTAAGGCCTGGCCAGCAGTCACTTGGGAGTGTCTCTCCATCTCATCAACTAATTTCCCGAAGCAACTGGCTTCAGTTCATACTTCAGCAGCTGGTTATTATCCTCATAGACATCGATGATGTGTTGTCGGCGAAAGTTGTCGTTGTGGTTTAGTGTTTGTTTTTTTTTTTTTTTTTATTTGTTGGCCTTGGCTGTGTCCAGGAAAGTGCTTTAGTGCTGTGGTGAATGCTCTCATCTGGCATCAGGCATTTAATTGGATTTCTGCCCAAATTGCGTTTATTATTGCGGTCTTTATGAGGTGTGAAGGGGCCAATCATGAACAAATTTCACCCAGTTGAACCACTCAAGCCCCGCCAACCAGAGAGGGTAATTAAGTTTTTGTTCGTCGTCCAAGCATGTAGTGTGGTTTGAATGCCTCTGTGGTCTGGCGTTGCGCATAATGCGCTTAACATTCAACGCCTTAAAGCCAATTGCCGCTCCTCGACCTCCTTGCAAACTTCCTTAAAGCATCTCGCGCCTGTCTCTTAGGTAAACTGTCAGTACATCCATTTGACAAGCGAAAAATGTCGTGTCAATTGCAGGACATAAATCAGCAGAAGCAGCTAGCTAAGAAATGTAAATGTGAACGCTTTGAAAGCCACCCATGCATGGCCTTCGTCTACCCCACATGTGTGCCAGTCTATCCAAGGCAGCGGAGTGGGGCATCAAGGCAGGGGGCCTCAAGCGCAGCAAATGGCGACAATTTGTGAAGTGAACAAGTGGGGGGAAAACTGAAGGGAATTCAATGGAATCTGCGTTGGATTGCAAATACTTTCATGTTCGTGCCACATGTGAAAGAAGACGCATCAGCCTCCCCGCCTACCCGCCTGCCCGCCTACCCACCAGTCAGCCAGTTAGCCCCTCTCCATGCGTCTATTTGCCTGACCCACTTTGCGACGACTTGATTACAGTTTTCAATGCATGCGACTTGAATGGCGTTTTGATAGCCTCTAATGCAGCTATCTGGCATCGCGATGCAGTCCACTTAGTGCCAGTTAAGCTGGTAACCTCTTTGCTTAGACCAGCTCAGCTCAGCCCAGACCCCTCCCGCACCTGCACTGAAAATACCCCGCCGGCACTTTCACTGCCAGTCTGAATTACATTTCACTTATCTTTGGCAAACGAAACGAATTCTCTGGTCTAACATGCAAATCCGTACAGGCCGCTTAGTCCTTGGGCCGAGAGCAGCTGTGGACTCAACTAGACCCCCTCCGGCTTGCCATTCCCGTTGCCCCTTTTGACGTCGCACTCAGCTGCCATAATGTACTTGAAATATATTTTTGCATCTTCTCGACGCTGTTTCATTTGTGACAAAGTGTCCAGATCCGGATCCGTACAGCTGTCATTCTAGCATATCTCAGAGCTATATATATTAAAAACTGCCGTCTCTTGTTTGAGATTTGGGTAGTTGTTGTTTAGGGTAGAGCGAAGCACTTTGAATTTATGACGCTGTGATTATTGCTTCACTTGTCTGCAGCTATCTGCCAGACTGGCTGCACATAAATCCCCAGCTCTGTCACACTCAAGCAGAGCTGGGCTGCTTATGGCAGAGGAGGCATTAGAGTTGTTTAAATTTAAGCCGACAACTTCCGTTCGCTCTTCGTCATCTTCATCATCTTACCACGTGGTCGTGCACTCATCCAATTAGACGCTTAATTGTCTGACAAGCAAATTGCTTTGTCAATATTTTCACCAAGTCATCTCTCTCTCCTCTCTCACTCTATGTTTCGCTATCTAGTACTCCCCCAGTTCTAATATCCCAAGCTAGCTGAAATACCTACCACACGCACTTACTTCTGACAGTTTCAAGCAGCGGACTTTATTACCCAACCCTCTGGCTGGCAGTAGGGGAAGCGGGTCTATCGCTCCCTTAGTCATAAGGTAACCATCAAACAGGCTTTCAAGTTTGACCACAAGTGTTGCTGTTTTTGTTGTAGCTGTCGTGTTGTTGCTCCTGTTATTATTGATGTTGTTTCGCCCTGAAGGCTGCCCTTATTCGGGTCGGGCGTCTGGGAAGCGTCGTGGAAGCCAGACTCGTGTCACTTATAGACATCACTTTAAGTTGTCAATATTTATAAATGCTTACATACCCAAGAGGCAGAGCTTTGCTATATTCGACAAGATCTCTATTACTTCCAGCATTTCGTGCTACTCTATCTCGTCAGGGGCTACTCCTTCCAGATCCTTGTGGGAAGCTAAAAAGGGTCAATTTGCATACCTGCTGGGCCATCATTAGACATAATAAATTGTTCATGACATCTATGCTAAACCGTTGTATGCTCGTTTCTGTATGTTTGGCAACGCATTTGGAATTACAACGGAAACCATAAACAGAAACATTTCACTTCCTTTAAACCCGGTTCAATAGCCGTAAAACCCGAACATAATTTTCAGTCCTCAACGATGATTTTATGCAAATGGTAATCAAGAGAGAGCAAAGGGCGCACATATGCCTTGGCAATTCAGTTCAATAAAAGCCAACAAATGCCTCTTGATAAGTGTAAAATTTACAATTCCAATTTTTTACAACAGTTGTGCGGGGTCTTTAAACTGCCCCGCAGAACACACCCAAAAAAAAAAAAAAAAGGACTTAACAATGATATGAAAAAATTTCTTAAGCTTACAAAATGCCACGTTAAATACTGCGTATTCGAACTCGCAATTGAGGCCTAACAAAGGGCCCGCAACTCAATTGAAAAATCTCTCGGAAAGGGGTTGGGCTCTACTGGAAATTGTGAAAGTCACCTAATGGTACAGCTGTTATCCGAGAGCACAGCATTCAAACATAATTCTCAATTGTCGAAGCTGTTGCCTTTGACGCTTGGCAATCAAATTAAAAATTGAGATAATTTTTTTTGGTTCTCTCTCTCCTTTTGCACCCCGCATAGACAGGGCGGATCAGCGGATCTTAAGATAGTCGACTTGATTGCTGGCATTGTGCGAAGGGGTTGCTCCCTGCCTTTAATGAAGTCATTAAGGGTAGCTGCCATTCGACAGCCGTAAGTTTTCTATTGCATATCTACATCTGAACATGTGTTAGGTGTGTGTCAATGTATGTATGTGTGTGGTTAACTTTGAGCTCCTGGGTCCTGGGGTTCCTTAAATGTTGTTCCTGCTTGCTGTTGTTGTTGCTGTTGCTGTTGTCGTTGTCGTCGTCGGCAAATGAATAAATTATCAACTATGTGAAGGTACTTAGGAGTGGTATGAGCAGTCTTGTAGTTGCTGCTGTTGGCTTTTTGGGGGGCTGGTAATTGCAGCGCCTTGTCGTCTAGGCCATTAGAACCTGGCACTAATGGGCCTCTCGCCTACTACGACTACGACTGAGGCTGGCAGTGGGACTGGGACACAGGCACAGGGACAGGGACTGACTGACGGGCTGGCCAACTTAAAGTTGGCAACCAAAAGCCACAGCGACATTAGCGCATAAAAAAGGCATTTGTAAGACATGAAAGGCACTCAGTCAATGGTGGGGCAGGTGGCTTTTAAAGGAGCTCTGGCAACCCTGAATAGGGATGCTCAGGCGGGCGCAAGAAGGAAGACAAATCAATGCAGGTGTCACAAATGTCAGACGACAGCTTTGGCCCGCCCGTGAGGATATTAATGTCGCTGACTGAATTGATGATGACGATTGTTGTTTGCTTGTCTGTCGGCCTGGCCGAGGGATGGGAGCAGGCGGAGCTGTGCTTAAGCCGATTTGCCATCTTATCACGGGGCACAAGGCGTAAGGCGCACAGCGCAAGGCGATTCCGATACCAATCTCCGCCTCAGGCGCCTCATACAGCTTTCATAATGTGCTTTTCCTGCCTGCCTGCCTTGCCTGCCTGCCTTGCCTTGCCTTGCCTCACTGCTTCACTTCCTTGGCTGCCTGCTCGCCTGACTGCCTGTCAATTGACAAGCATAATAAATCATGTGTTATGGTATTAATCAAGTTGAAGCCTTCTTCTTGCCACTACTGACTTTGTAGATGTTGTATGTAGCTGTTGCTGCGGTAATCGCATGACATTTATTGCAGTTACCGTTCTGCCTGCCACTCAAAGAGCCTTCAATTTAAACGGCCTTAAAGTCAACTAAGACTTACAGCCAACTCAGCTGTGACTTCAAGTGGCCTTTAATTGCGCCTTTTGCTTCTAGTCGCCCATTGTCCTACCGGTGCTTGGCTTGAATTGTTTCTCTAATTGCCATTCGTCGCTCCGTCTTGTTGGGGCTGCCCCCTTCCTCGCCGCACTGCACCGCTCAACTGTCTGGCCGGCACATTAAGAACTTGTAAAGTTAAATTTAGTGTTGCGTCTACTATGCAAAAAATTAAAAGGAAACTGAATCGTGTGTGGCCAGAAAAGTTGTCTAAAACTTTTACTTGCCGAGCAGTTTGAGACTAGGTCAGACTCTTGTGAGCTTAGCTGAAGATTCCTTCAGTTCTTGCTTGTGTCTCCACAATGGATCAGCCAACCCACGCAGAGCTCTGGAGAGATTGCGTTGTTGTTTCACAACTTTTCAGACAACCCACGCTAATTGTGCTTCCCCAACTACAAATTGAATGCTTATTATTTAATTTGCAGACTGTAAATGTGATGCAATTAAGGGATTAAATGGGAATCCCATTAGGCTTTATTGTCAGCCGACATACTTAGCGCCAGCGACAGGTTGGACAACTAGCGAGAGATTCACACGGATTGCCACTATCTATATACATAGATATATAGCTTGCAATGGGGAAATACCAAATATTGTGAAAGAATTGTTGTCCCATTCTCTGCAAGGGATGCACTTCATTTGCGCTTCAGCATTGCTGGCAATTGATATATTTTCAATTATTTAAATGACAAGCTACAAATCTTAAGTGCTTACGACAATTTGCCCAAATGCGATGGCCCGAACAAAAAAAGGGACGATGCCAAAACTATCTCAGCCTTAATGTAATTGCTGTCCCCACCTCGACCACAACCCTAACCCAACCAAGGCAAACGCAAACGCAGAAGCAAAAGGAATCGTTGCCCGGGCGGAATTTGTGGGCGGTCAACTGTTGGCATTTAAATAAACCAAAGTTGATTTTTCCAACTACACTCAGATATCAAATTCGATATGTATGTGTATGTAGATTTTTCTAGGCGAAAAACACATTTCTGTGCATTTTATTTCTGCTTGAAGGAAACTCGATTTTATTTTTAGACTAGAGCTCCTGCTGCCGTCGTCGCCGGCTGATATCGGCAAAAGTCGCAAATCAAATAAAGTAAATTGAATAAAGACAAACGACACGCCCCGCCTGACAGCCCCGCTCCAATGCAGTTGAAACTTCTTGGAACTGGGCGTGGCACTGGCGGCACGAAATTAGTTGCTAGTTCTCTTACGCCCGCCCCGCACTCACTCACTCGCTCGTTCGCTCGAGTTGTAAATGCGGGGACAGCAATCGAAATCAAAATGTTCGCATAAAAGAATTATCTCTGCTTAAGTTGGATTATCTTTGGCCATAGAATCCAATTGGCAATTGAATGGAAAGATGCAAGAGATTCGATTTGTCGACTTGCTGCCGAACGTAAAATTTATTTCCAAGCACTGCCTCTGTCTCTGTCTCTGTATGTCACTTCCCTATTTGAAGTGCTTTTCCCTATTCGACAGCCACTTGAGAAGTTGTCCAAATTCTGTCTATGTGACTGCGCCGGAGTTATTTTTTTTTTATTATTAAATTTGATTTGATTTGCTTGGGCAACAAATTTGTAAGACAGAAGCATATGCTTTGGGAATTGTTGTGTTAGTTAAGGGTTAGTCGAATGCGCCATAAATTCCCAACTCACATAGGCCCGTTTTGGAAATGCCTTTAAGCTTTATTCAAAGAACTTAGCTTAGTATTAAACTGTACCTTATCATCCGCATAGAGCGCCATCCTGAACAGCAGACTTGCTGCCTTTAGTGGGGCTCTTCTCCAGCTCACGCAAAACAAGTGTCAGCAGCTCTATTTCCCGCTTGATAAAATCTACGGTCTTCTCGACATCGCGTCGATTGAAATGGGCGTCGAGATCTACATACACGAAAATACGTCCAGCTGGCGACAGTCCATACTAAATGATGGAAATCAAAAGAAACTCACCACGACGCTTGCACAACATTCGATACAATATTTGGAGGCCATCCAGGGCACGATCCTTGTCCAAGTCGTTGTTGCTAATCGTGTCCTTGCAAAGACTCAACGTCGTCTCCCACCTAAGACCCAAGGCACGTGATTGGTTATAGGAACGCTCAAGCTTGGCCAGATCGTTCTTCAGGCCCAGCACGGTCAAAGCTGCTTCATTTGTAATCTTGACCATGCGCAGGCGCATTTCCTCGATCTCCTGTAGCTTTGTGTTCTCGAGTTCATTGATTTCGACCTGGGCGAGCACTAAGCAGAGAGTTCAACATGGGCTCATGAATGGGCAACTGAGTTCGTAACTCACTTAATGCATCGCAACGATCCAAACAATCCTTTGGAGAAACGAAAATGTCCGATTTCTCTACCACTTCATCGAGAACCCTCTCGTACGGCTCGAATTCCCGCACGGTCTCTTTGAGGTCAGATCGAAAGGCATTCAGAACGCTAATCGATCGCTTGAACTCATCAATGCCCTTGGTCAGCTCGTCATGAAGTGCCTCCTGCTGGCGTATGATCGTCTCGGCGGTGCGCTTCTTATCGGCGCAGTCCTTGATAAATCCATTTACCTCAATGAAACGCTTCCTCAGGCGCTCCTGCATGCGATACATCTGTGCGATGCGCTGATGGTTGAGCTCGCTCTGGTGCTGGGCTTCCTCCAGCAGCTGGCGCTGCAGCACCAGCATAGCATCATGCTCTCGAGCATTGGCTATGTAGAGCATCTCAATAGAGTCGCCCGCCGAATCCCAATTTGGCGGTTTTCTGACATTGTTTAATGATTTTCAGATGATTTGAAGTCAGCAGAGATCAGGTTGACCAATCAAGCTTCATACTTACACAAAAAAGCGTTCCTGCTGGCGAGAGAGCAGGTATTCGCCTACCGCCTCCTCGGGATTCAAGTCCAAGCTGCCGATGACATCGGTCTTCAAGGTGGGCTTATGGCGCGGCATTTTGTCTGTATTTTCTTGAGCTCTTTTTCAAAATATAAAATATGAACTTTCGTTCTCAATGTTTTGTTATTGACGAGGCTTGAAGTGTGATCAGTATAAGTTAGTCTTAGAGATTTGACAATGAATGCAGGGACTTTTATCGAAAAAAAGAGCCTACAATATATTGATCCAAATTGAGCTAAACATGATAAAGTATAGCTCCATAGTGTTTGATAAAAAGTCGATGAATTTTCCAATAAGAGTTCAGTGATCTGTTATTAAACAGATACATCAGTGTCTTATTATACCCTGAGCCAATTGAAAATGGGAAATCGGGGTATAATGGTTTTGTTAAAAGTATGTAACAGGCACAAAGAATATATATTCTTTATCAGGGGGACGAGAAAAGTCGATATAGCCCTGTCCGTCTGTCCGCCCGCCTGTCCATCCGTACGTATGTATGAACGCGTCGATGTCAGCAACTATAAGTGCTAAGGACTTCATTCTATTTTTGGTAGGTCCGTGTATACGAGTTTGTTTCAGAAAATCGATAATTTTTTTCGTTTCAGAGTGTCGATATTAACATTTAGCGGGAATCAGTTATAAAATTATTTCTCGTTCGTCTTAGGAGCTAGAGACTCCAAGTCTTCTGCATATATATAGATATTAATTTAACACAATTTCGATTTTTGTTAGTTTTTGGATACCGGTCCCAAATTCGCCCCCATCCCCCAAAATTTGGAAAAAACTAAAGACTTGCTATTCTGCAAATAGGCCCATTTTAGTGCTATTATTATATTCTGAAAGTTTCATGACGATAGTCCATCTAGAAATGGAGTTATAAGCGTCCAAAGTTTAGCCCATCCCACCCCAAGCCACATCAGCAACTGCGCAGTTAGCAAAGCGCGCGTTTATACATGCGTAATGAAGAAGAGTATCATATTTTTTGCAGGGCTCAGGGTATCTCGTAGTCGAGCAGTCTCGACTAGAGCTTTCTTACTTGTATTATTCTAATTTTGTAGCTTGCATAACAGACACTTAACATTTTAACAGATGTTAAAGCTCGCAGTCTATCGCAAATAGTGAGCATGCGGCTTTCACTGTTTCCTGCCAATGTTGCCATGTTGCCCAGAGTTGTCTGGGCAACGTGGTTTATTTATTTAACATAGTTGGCGTCGTTCAATAGTTTGTTACTCATTCACACTTAAACATTCAGATAACTTAAACACTTACAGGGTTATTGTTTCTGCTTTAATTGATTCATGTTTGATTTGAACTGGTAATTAAAACCGTGTATTAATTAACGTTTGGAATGCCACGCACTAAGCCGACGAAAAGAATCGATGTCCTGGGCAGCCTGGACTTGCGGCCCGAGGAGGCAGTGGGCGACTACTTGCAGTCGAAGGCCCAGATGAAGTATTTCATGTAAGTTGGATCACAAATAGCAAAGAGTGCAGACAAAGTTTAGTTTAGCTGAAGGCTCTTCGTAGAAAGCCGCCCAATTCAGACTCTGCCGGAGACTCTATCGAACTGCTCTACATACACAATACAAAGGAGCATGAAGAAATGCTCAAAGTGCAAGAGAAGATGCTGCTCAACTCGAAGCGGCAGTCGGAGATTAATGAAGCGCGAGTGAAGCATATGTACAGTACACAGGCGAAGCTGAGGCAGCGCTTTATTGATGTGAACAGTTTCATCAAGGACTGCGCGGACAAGAAGCGACTTGCCGAGAAGGCCATCAGCGCTGAGAGCAAGCTGCACGAGGAGCTCAGCGAGGACATCAAAAACTTCAAGACCTCCATTAGCGAGCTAACGACCTTTCGCGAGGCACTCAAAGCCACAGTCGAGGAGCTCCAGCCCTATGAGAAAGTACTCGAAGAGGTTGTGAGTGTGTCCGATATCTTTGTCTCGCCCAAGGACTGCATGGGTCGGTGCGACGCACTTAGTAAGTTTCGATAATGCTACGCTCTGTTAGGCTCATTTCATCTAAAGCCTGCTTTTCTAGTGTTGGCCCAAGTGGAGATACGCGAATTGGAGAATAAGAAGCTGCAGGAGATCGAGCAGATGCGTCAGCACATGGTTAAGATCACCAACGAGGCGGCCCTCACTGTGCTGGGTCTCAAGAACGATCTCGCCAAACTAGAACGAACCTACAACGAGTCACGGGCCCAGTGCGCAAAGTGGGAAAAGATACTTACCAACACCAAAGATGTTATATCCAATAATTTTTTGGAAAAGGAGCGAAATATTGGTGCTATCAATTCGCTCTATAGTATCCTTTGTAGACGACGTGGTAGGTAGCCCAAGGATACAATCTTTCTCTTAGATATACTCGGAGAACTCACATTATCTAAAATACAGATATACCTGAAGACATTCCGTATAACCGTATGGATAGCCAACTAGATTTTATCAAGGACGAGCTGATGATATTGAATGAATTGCTGAAAGAGTTCGAAAAGGAAAACAAATCGAATGGCTAATCGCATTAAATGGCAAACATCGAAGCTTACTGCTAGCAAGGCTTTCAAATGTTAAATACTCGGTTTTATATACAATAAACAGACACGAAAAATATAAATCACTCAATATAGTTTCTTTCCAAGGGATACTCTGTACTTAGCCTATTTTTTTAGCCTGAACGCTTTACAAATAGGAAATCAGAGTATAATGGTTTTGTTAAAAGTATGTAACAGGCAGAAGGAGGCGTGGCAGACTTGATCAGGACAACAAACTGAGTTGATATAGTCATGTCTGTCTGTCTGTGTGTCCGTATGTTTGAACATTAAGTTATATATTGCACGCAGTACGAGTTTGATTCAGAAATTCGATAATTTTTATATTTCCAGAGTTATCGATATAACATTGATAAAATTATATCTCGTTCATCTTTAGAGTTAGAGTCTCTAAGTCTTCTGCATATATATAGACACTAATTTAATGCAATTTCGGTTTTTGTCAGATTTTGGATTCCGGTCCCCAATTCACCACCAAATGTTTAAAAAAACTAGAGACATACAGTTTGGTTTAGCATATAGATGTGAATGTTCTGATCATAATCTGATAATTTGATTACGATTGTTCGTCTAGAAACAGAATTATTCAAATTAGTTCTCACAATATAATATAATAATTCTTGGTTTTTCGGTGGGATCAGGGGATCTCGTAGTCGAGCAGTCTCGTTTAGAGCTTTCCTACTTGTTCTTTAATGGCAATGGATTAGCTTATTCACGTTTTAGTGTATTCTTAGAATTAAAGACTATCAAATTGTTTATGAATGTTCTGTTTTACTTAAATATATGTATATGTAAATTCATCTTGTGTTTTCTCTGCTCTCTTCTTTGGGGTGCGCTTTCGCCTGCCTCAGCTTTTAAACGTTATTAATATCGCTTGTTGATGCCACTTTCTAATTGCTTTTACCTCATAAATCTTGCCCCACTCGGACGATAGCTTTTCTTTCCCAAACTCCGATGCCAAGTCCGAGTCCGACTTTTGCTGCGCTCTCTGCATCTGCAGTCACCATAAGTCACAAAATTGTCGGACACTCAAGACAAATGTGACGCTGCATTGGCCGTTAGCTCATTTAATTAGAAAACTGGAGACAAGGGCAACTGGATCTGAACACAGAAGCTGGCTAAGGCCAGAGCACTTCCATCTATCCGCAGTGAGCCGGGAGTGCAGTTAACGGCCTGTCGCATCAATTGCACATTACGGACTGCACAAAAGTTCACTTGACGGCTTTTTAATTACGTCAGTCGAGTCGAGTCGAGTCGAGTCGAGGAATGTCCCCAGCTCAGTCCAGTTCGAGCCCCTCTGCTGCTCGTACCTTGCTGGCTGGCTCACAATTAGCGGAACGGCTGACAATAGCTAACACAAAAAAAGTATTGTCAATTGCACGACTTGACACTCGGCGGAAGCATATTGAAAAACTTTTTTAATTACCACCGAAAAAAGGCCGTTTTCAATTATTCATCGACAGGCCTTCGCTCCGACGTTTAACCTGTCGACCACTTGACATTGTGGCACAAGTCCTGGCGACAAAAAAAGAAAAGAGGGGGAGTCAATTCGTTACGAAGAAGTCGAAATACTCTTGTAGGCCTGAAGGTTCAACATTTCTTTTATACAAAGTTCCCGAGTTCCCGGAAATTCACGAACATGCTACGGAGCAACAAAACTTTTCTTTATTTAAATGATAATAATTGTACAGGAAAACGACTGTTAGTAATCCAATATACGAAAATTATGTTTTTGAATCTGAAATTAGAATAGCATTACAAAAGAAAAGAAACGAGGAGAAAACATTCTGTTTCAGAATAGTTTTAATTTATTTCTCCAGAATGTAGTCTAAAAGTCATTTTCTCTAAGTAAATAAAAGCCAAATAGCATTTGATGAAATTTACTTGTTATAAATAAATATATCATAAGTTGGGCGTCAACAGTGAGAATGAATATTCATTACAGTAAATTCAATTAATTTCTAAATCCATTGCATGTGTACACAAATTTATTATAAATACCTTATTTATAAATCTTTGTTTTATATAGTAAATAAAACAACAACATTCCAAATGTTTTTTCGTCTGATTATACCTACTGAGTATCTTCTTTGACGTGTTACATTTGCAGACAGAATAGTTCAGTATCTCATGGAAGAGTATTGCTGCAGGAGCTTTAAGCTCTAAAATGATTCAAACAAAGAGTTGAATGGACTTTTCGACTAGAATAATTAACAGTTTTTGTTGCTGTGCTCAATCAATTGAATAGAAATGCTTTATAAGTTTATAAATAATTTAATTGGCTAAATTAAAATGCAAATATCGAATATCTAATTCAAATGATTTGCAGGCAAGCGAACAGAAATTGAAAAATTGGCCCAATGCAGCGGACTGACAAATTAAATGCCCCAAAATAAATTTGGAGATTTCCAACTCTTTCGTCTGTGGCTGTCAGGCTGTGGAAAGGGGAAGGGGAACGAGAACTTTGACATTTTTATGCCGTGTCGGAGTTCTGTTCGTGTTTTGATTCCCATTTCTGAAGACATTTCCGCCCATTGGAGCTGGAAAGGTGTTAGAACTCAGCCGCTGCTGTTGATATATAGACGAGTCTGGAGTATATGAAAACATTTTAATTAATGCTGACAGTTGAAAAGTCGCGGTCGCTTTTGTTGTGTAAATTTCTCGTCGCGTCGTCTTGAATGCCCTCTCGTCGAGGCATTGGGCTCAATAATTATTATTGGATTTCCTTTGGCATTAACTACTGGTTTTTTCTTTTGCTTTTCATTTTCATATCGCTTCGACTTGTGTTTTTCTTCTTCGCCTCTTTTGCGTTTTCTATTGAATAACACGTCAACAAATTAATCCGCTTAACCCCGCATTTTTACCTCATCGAGTGGGTGCTCCCGCTGGGGCTGGCTGGCTAGACAACAGCCAGACGGTGAACCCAGAGCCCAGAACTCAGAACCCAGAACACAGAACCCAGTCGCATAGCCAGACAGTTAAGCTTTAATCCTTAATAGTTACTTCTGGCTTATTCAATTCTGGGGGTAGCTCTGCACAGTATTTGCCTGAAGCTTCTATGGTTTCCCCTTTCGCTGTGCCCCTGTGTCAAGGTAAATGATTGAGCCACTGGGGAATGTCCCAGAGAGAAATTCAACTTAATTAATGGCTTTCGATTGTTAAAACATCGCGCATTGCTTGGGCGCGATAAGCTGAAGATATTCGCTTTAATTATTTATGATAAATCAAGAAGGTTAAATATGATTTGATACTCAATCTTCTTGCCTCTATGCAGATTAAAATATTCCGTATCCATAAAAGACACATGATCTCTGTTTCAACTCCACATTTTGGGAAACAAGATTAAGTGAAGAAAACTTTTTTCCTGATCTCAATACTTTGCGAGCTATATTGAAATTGAAAACAACAAATTTACAAACCATTTGATAAAATTATGCAATAATAATAATATATATACTTTTTCTGTTTCGAGTAGAAGTACAGATGACATTCTATTTGAATTATTATATTTATTATTTATGTTATTTTCCAATTTTAATGCTTTATTATTCATATTTATTTATTTTATTCATTTTTTTTATTATATATTATTCATATATTATTATTCATATTCAAAGATAAAAATATTGTTAAACTATTTTTTTTTAAATTATTTTTTACTAACCTTAATACTAACAATAAATTCAAATTTAATAGGCTTCGCTCTTTTATTATATTAAAGCTGATTATATTTGTAGGCTGTTTGAAATATGTGTACATATAAGTTAAGGATGCGTAGTAGGCTGGATTCTCCTATCAGACATTCGACATTTTTTTTATTTTATTTTATTTTTTTTTGTGGATTCTACTTTTCTTTTCGAAGATATCTCTTATAATATTTACCACAATTCTCTTTTTAATCGCACCATTAATAAGAGGCAATTCTAGAATAAAAATACAAATCTTTTTCTTTTATGCTAGACATTCCTCAGTATTATTTGATTCGAAAAAAATATATAAATAATATCTTCAATTTTCTCATACAAATTTATACACAGCCTACGGAGCTACGGATTCTGTTCAGTTTATATCCGAACGAAATGGAGTTTAGACCTATTGTTCCTAAATTATACAAAATTATATAAAATATGTTATTTCAATCAAGTGTATTTGTCTACGAGAGAATATAACTCAGCGCACCTACTCTCGTAGTGTGGGAGCGCTTAACTGGCGCCCGAGTATTAAAGTATTAAAGAAAACTGATTATTGATCCGCACGTAGAAGACATCCACATCATTATTCCCTTGAACCATTTGGCCTAACTCATACTCAAGGGTAAGTACGTCTCTTTTATCCACATAATACAAATTTAAAACGCGCTTTATTTCAGGCCAGTCATCATCCGATATATTGGCGTTAATAATTTCTCGATATAGTGGCCTTTCATTGATAATAGAGTAGTCTTCGAGCTCTATTTACCCATGAAACATATTCTGGGAGGTTTCTTTCAAACGAACGCAATTCTTTTACACAAACTGGTAAAGTTGAAATTTCATTCAACTCGTACTCATTGCTTGGCGAGCTAGTGGAATTTTTTTTGGGACCTCTCCTTCCATATTGATCACTTTGTTATTTAATTATTTTAGATCATCCTTTATTCCTGAAACTTGACTGGTTAGCACAGCTAACGCCGTGTTTATCCCTAGCAAAGTATCCTGTATATTCTCCATAGTACCTACATGTCTAATTTGTTATATTAAAATACGAGCTGAGGAAACAACAAATATTAAAATTATTATTTAACATCATTGTTATTTTAAGTAACACGTTTTTTTTTTTTTTTGGGACCCAAGAATTGAATAAGACCTTCACTTACCCGTTAGAGTAGGGTGTGCTTTGTGTAAAAATAAAATATTATAAAATATTATTTGTTTTGAATGCTTTTTTATTCGTCGTAAAAATTTAATTTGGAAGGGAAAAAAAATTGTTTTTTTTTTTTGTGCTTTAGTTGGTGCAAAAGTGAACTGAAGAAACCAAATTTTTAAAACCTAAATCTCGTGCGATTTGATGTCAAGGCCTACTTGATTTCTTCCGTATAATTCCAAATTTAAATATGAACGAAGCTGCAATGTGGCTTGTTAGCAACTGAGATTCTATGTCATATTTGGTTATTTCTCATATATAAATTAAAGTTTGATTAAATGTAATTGATATCAAAGAAATATCTTTTTTAGTTGTGAGCATCCATGGAGCAACAAATTGTAATTTAATAAGCTCAAATTAAATTTGCATTAAATATTCAATAATTTTCTGTTCAATTAGCATCGGTTGCTTTTATAATTATAAATGTAAGAGATTTTTACTTTGATTACAATTATTGTGTGACAAACAAAATAAAATACTTTCAGCTGTGGAGCTTAAGATACGCTAATATAATTTGAAACTTATTTAAGTGAGAAATGAAGGAATTAGGCATTATATTTCTTAGCATTAAATAAGATAATAAAATAAACATAAAACAATTGAAAACAAACACTCATTTTGTGGAAAATATATATTTATTCAATTACGGAAATATTAATTATATTTGCTTATGCTGGCGATAATATATTATTATCGTTTCACATCATTTAAAGAGCTGAAAGATAAAACTGCCTGGACAGACACTCGAGCGTTTGCAATATGTCTGATTTCAAAGGCAGCCAAGGAAATGGCCTCGTCATGTCATTCTGCAGCAACTACAACGTTTTGCCTGTCGGCCAATGCACTCCCTTGGTGCAGGAATAGCAACAACAATTTTCACTGTAATAACAATATATAACACACAAATTTGAATAACAAATTAACTCACACACACACACACACACACACACTGTGACAACTCGAGCTGTGTGTGTGTGTCGAAATTGGCATTCAGCTTGTCGGGGCTGCGACTTGCTGGCACAACATAATTGAATGGCTGCAGGACACACACGACAAAGCAGCGCAGGAGCAGCAGCCGCAAAATATTTGCTTATGCCGCTGACTGGCCCGGCATAAGGCAACGGCAACGGCAACAGGAGCAGCCACAGGCCAACCACGAGCCACCTCACCCAGCCCAACCAACCGATCAACCTACAACGTCCAACGTCCAATGTCCAATGTCCATCAAGCATCGAGCGAGCCATCGACCAATGCAACTTGCAGCAACGTCAACGTCAACGTTGCATAAATCAACACAACGACACAGCGACTACTGCGATGGCAATGGCATTGGCAATGCCAACGACAACGTCAACTGCCACGGCAACTGCAGTTGCAACTGCTGTAAATTTCAAAGCCAGCCAGTTTCTGGCCCACAGTTGATTGAATATTTCAAACTATGCATCTTTAATAATGCGCAACAACAACGCCTGCGGTTATTTGTGGGCGCAAATGCAAATGCACAACAGTAACAGCAAGAGCAGCAGCAGCAGGAGCAGCAGCAGGAGCAGGAGCAGGAGCAGCAGCAGGAGGAGCAGCAGCAGAATAAACTTATTTAGAGTTACCTTCTCAGCCAAGTCAAATCGTCTGGCTACTTGCATGTGAGACGCCTTCTAATCAAGTGCTCGACTTTGAGACTTGTTACGTTTTTGGCTGGTGCCCGGCCCCGGGCCCTGCGGGCACTGAGCTGCATCTAATTGAATCTGACCGCATCAAGCCGAAGTTAGTCGTCTTTTGCGACATTTTTGCTTGGGTTTTCGGGCTTAGCAGGCATTTCGCTCGAACTTTGTGTTTGTTTAGTTGACCGCAGTCAAAAATAGCTTTGACAAAGTTTCGACTATGGTTGACACTGGCTGACATGTCCGTCCATCCGTTCTTACGTCCATTCGTCCTTCCGTCTTCCAGTCTGGCCAAAAAGATTCCTTGGCATCTTTGTCAAAGTCGAAAGTTTGCCATAGTTCAACTTAATGTTGTGTGACTTTTGTACTTTTGGTCACCGCTGTCAGGCAATGAACCATGTTTGATGGCATCAATGATGCTCCGACAAAGTATTGGCAAAAAGTTTTAATAACTTGGCCAATTGCTTGCATGAATTTTGTGTCGGCTAATGTAAACTTTTGAGTAGCTGCTGCTCTACCCACTGAGAAGGGGTATGTATATACAGTAGCTGGCATGTGGAGATGCTCATATTGAGATTGGAGAGGAGCTGCCATTGTCTGGCTCTGCAACACATTTTATGACCCAGCTCAAAGACAGCATCCGCTTAATTAAAATTCTGTATTAAAATTAACTACTGCGGCGGCTAATGCTAAATAATTCCGAGTGTACATTGCACGCCTCGTATACGCAACGTGGCAAATGTCTAGCCAAAAGTTGCACTGCGCCAGCTGAACCTCGGATACTCTGAGCAGAGCGAGGCAAATCAGCTTAATGCGGCTAAGCTCTGCCTGCCAACCTGGCTGGCAGTTCGTCTCGGGCCATTTTGCGTGAATGAAAGAAAGAAGAAGAAGTAGGGGCAAAAAAAAGACAAGAGCTAGCCCTGTTCACAATGCGAAAATTTAATTTAGCTTTTGCTTTTTTCACTGTTAACCCCATGAATGGCTGTCTGCAATAGCAACAATTCGCTGGCAACCTGAGAAGCATTACACATACGCAGTGTTATCTGGGTAAGTCTTTCGCCTCGCCTCGCCTCGGCCCGCCTCTCAGGTGTGTGTTTGTTAGCGCCAAGCCACAGGAGATTAATTTCGTGTCTGTTCGTTCTGTTCTTTTCATAACACAACAGCAGCAGACAACAATAGGGCAATAGCGTCACAGCACACGCCCTAATCCCAAACCGAGGCAGGGTCAAAGGCGACGCATTTAAGTCAATAGTTGTCTACGAATGCCACGCCCATTTGCACACACTTTGAATAGCTGCTCTAAAATATGCAATTTAACTCGAACTGCGGCTGGTAGAGCACTTGCTTGAGCAAGCCTGACAGATCTCACATTCCGACTCAGCAGGAGTCCATTAAATGGCAATTAGTCGCACGGCTGTTTAGTGACTGCTTTGATTACAGCTGGCAAGTGGACGTGTGAGAGAGACAGAGAGAGAGAGAGGGGGGGGGATTGTGAGGGAGAGAGACTGTGGATGGGCTCAATCAAATTCACACGCTTTGCAATATTATAAACACATATAAGCCCCACTCGAAGCCAGGCAGAGCTCCTGCTGCGGCTGCTGCTGATGTTAATATTGATGACATCCTGCTGACACCTCAGCCACTCGGCCGACTTTGATGTGGGCAGCTGCTGGTAGGTGTGTCCACTGGCCTGTGCCTGGCCTGGCCTGGCCTGGCAGCTGTGCATAATTGCCAAATAGCTGACCGAAATCTCAGACGGAGCGTTAAGTGGCTTATTGCCCAGCAGCCACTACTAAGCCTTGTGGCTTGTGGACACATAATTAGAATGTTACCAATTGGGTGCATGCTACAAACAGGCTGCATGCCAAACAAGAGAGCCGGCTCGACTACAAGATACCTTAATTCCTGCAAAGCGCTTATATGCTTACATAAATGTAGATGAATGACCGCAATTAAATTTTCCAAACGTGATTATGACATTCAGATTTAGCCAAAAACTCAAATCTCTTCATTTTTTTTTAAATTAAAGTAAGTTAACGTGTTCCCCCACATACAAAAACTACAAAATATTTATATTCAATGCACGGAGCCACGGAGGAAATCAGAGATTTAAGTATTTAAGTGACAGTTGAAAATGGGAGTCACATTACCGATTTGTATTCATAATAATGACATCGATAGAGTTATCAAATTACTGTTATCGAGTTATACAGTTATCGAGTTAACGAACTACTGCCTATGGTATAATCGCGTAAGCATTGAAAATATATCTATAGAGCCCGTCGGACAGACAGACAACTCAGTTTGTCATCCCAGTCAAGAATAACTGTACCTGTACCTGTTACATATGTACATTCTGTACCTATACGTGTTACATACATGTTCACATAATCATAATACCCTGAAATCCCATTTACAATGGAATGAGGGTATCAAAACTCATTGATTAAAGTTCTTTTTTTTTTATCATTTTATGTGTACGACCTGAAGATGGTTTCTTTTCCAAAAATAACTCTCTTAGATTAATTCAAACTTTTCAATTGCCGATTTTTGCTGCCTTCCCGCCTTCCCGTCTCCTGGCTCTAATTGCAGCTCAGCCACCTTTCAGCTAATTGCCGTCTAGCAGCGCATCAAGCATTATTCTTGGCAAACTTTGTCCGCTCCGCTTGCCGCAGCCCTCCCGCCGCATTGAGCCAAAAAAGTTTGTGGTGTTGGCTCATAAATTTCAGATATTCGGCATTGCCATAAGTTTCCATTTTGCAAGTGGGGCGCATCACTTAAAGTCCGCCCACAGAGCGCAAATCCAAAAACTCATTACTGTAATTAAGCATTATAACAATGAGGGGCGGGCAGGCGGCAGAATTGTAGCTGTAAATTTGAAACAAGCCATATTTGAATTGGTTTTCAACCAAAAATCTACCAAAACTTGGCTAATGAGCTACGTTCGCATTTGGGCCAATTGGCTGGATCACTAAAGAGATGCGGTTTGCGGTCAATCGGGCCCGCGGACCAGAGTCGAGTGGGTCACGTTGCGACCACATATATGCGCAAAGCACTTTATCAATTGTTGTTGGCTATTACAATTGGATTATAATTATGAGTTAACATCGATAAAAAAAATACATATATGTATATGTGCATGTGTATACATATGTATTTCTGTATTTCTGTATGTACAAATGTGCATTTAAATGCGCTCGCTCACTTTTATCATGTTAATAAAAATGTCCCATTATTGTTCATTATCGGAGTTGGAGTTATTGTTGGAGTTGTTGCTTTAATTTATTTGAAAACTAAAGTGACATTTACAGGCAATTATTTAACGGTTTAATTGCATGACAGGCCATTGAACTGTGAATGAGAGAATTCGACACCATGGATAAGTGCCAATCGCCCACACACACACACACACACACACACACACACACACACACACACACACACACACACACACACGAGCATACTTCTTCACATGTATAAGTACATATTTATATGTGTATTTGTATATAGTTGAGCTTTTCTCACTCGCGCCGAGTTGCACTTGAAGCTGCACTTATTTCTCATAGCTGGCTGCTATGACACGCTCAGCTTTTGTTTGCCAGCGCCTCTCAATGGCTGCCATTATGCTGTTAATATGGGAGGCGAACAGGCAGCCTCAGCCACAGCCACAGCCACGCCTCCAACTCCGACTGCCATCGTTTTATAGAGTTGGCTTTTGTTCGCAGTGGCGCTCTGGCAACCGCATTGAAATTAACTTTAGTGCCATTTAAAGTTATGCGCTTCATAAATTGCAAAAACAGTTTCAATTAAAATGCGGCCATCATAAAAAGGAAATGCCGTCGACTGCTACAGCTCCTGCAAATGCGTTCTGCTCATTGTGTTCAGATAGAAACAAAAGGCAACAGCATCCATCGGCTGCCGCTCAATGCCCTGGCCAATAATGCAGCCCACGCAGAGGCGTTGTCGAAGGGGGTCCACTGCGAGACGATTGCAACTGACTAGAGTATATTAAATAAGAGTTCTTAATCTTTATTCGATCTCTTCAGTAACTAGAGCTGCTCTTTAATTATTATTAGTGTCATATTAATGCCATTACAACTTTGCTATCCCCCTTGTGAACTGCCCATGGCAACAGTCGTGCAGCCAGCGCAGCGCAGAGTTGGTTCATTTTATGCGTCATGTTCCGTCATCATAATTTGAATGCAACGCATTTAATTGCAAACTCGCTTTAATTATTATTGAACTATATTTAAAATGCAAATGCTTTTGTTGTCTGTTCGAGTGTGTTAACTTTTTGCCGCAACTGTTATCTAAAGGCAACGTACACACACACACACACACACCGTTGAGCCTTTTCATTGTCTATTTATCGGCGTTCGTTAAGAAATTCAAAGCGCCTGCGGCGACACGTGCGATTTCAGATTTCCGCTTTGTGGCTTTTTCGGCCACATTTCTCGCTTATCGGCCATGAAATTGTGTGTAGGTTTTCCCTATCCTAGCTGATCTCTTCTTCTTCTTCTTCTTCGGCATCCTGTTGTGTGCGGCTTGTGCTCGTGGCGCTTCTTGCGATAAAATGCGAGCGAGTTCAGTGGGTGAACTCGTTTAACTTAACTCTAGCCAAGAGTAGCGCTAAATTTATTGAATTTTATAATGTGGCAGCAGTTTGTGAGTGAGTGAGGTAAGACATCCGCCAATGTTGGATAGGCGAAAGGTAACATGATATTAGGAAATTGCAAAGTATTTGAAGAAACTTTAAACTACCTAAACTTGCAATTTCATATGAGCACATTAACAATTGTTTGTTTTGTATTATTACATACATACATATATCTAGACTATGGTAATTAATGGCGAAATTAATTTATTTCCGTTTTGCTTGGAGAGAAAAGTGTTCAACTGGTTTTCTATCCGGATTCGACAAGATTTTAATATTTCTGAAAGCTCTAAACGTTAAAGTTCTGTGTTCAATCAACAAATGTATTCTGACTAAACTAAATGCCAAATTCCAAGGTGAACTTAAATAATGATATATATATATATATAAATATTGTTTTTACCATCCAGTATCAACATGGACTTGCGTGTTTACGTATAGGTGAATACTTTGAACATGAAATTGTTTGTTTATTTATTATTTAACAATACACCATAGCTATATGTATTTCGCAATGATTACTATTTATGGAATTCGTGTATATTTACGTATAATGCGTAGAAATGTTTTCCCTTTGAAAACAAAACTCTCGTACAAATTATTTTCTTTCACAAAATGCGCATATTTTCAATTTATTTATAATAAAACATTTATATGTGAAAAAAAAAAAATGTGAATGAATCCGAAATGTATAAATTTGAGTAAATAATGTTGCAGAAAAATATATAAGAAATAATAAATATATTGGATAAGAACGAATTATCTTTTCCCCGCCTTTAAAATGTATCTTAACATTCGTCCGTCTGATTATCTGTCCGCTTCAATGAACATCTTCTTCTCGGTAACTATGTATGTAATCGATTAGAGACGTTGATGAATTTCTATTGTTAATTGCTAATTGTATTGTTTATACTCTACACCTATTGAAAATGGGAAATCACAGTTAGGGTCTCTAAATTTTGCATTTTCGGCATATTTTATATTGTTTGGATTTTTGTTAAATTAAATTAAAATTGTAAATATAACTAAATATGTGACAGAGTTCGTATTTTTACAAAAATATAAATCATATGCATGACCATTGGCACGGTTCAGGGTATATGCTAGTCAGGCATACCCGTCATGAGCTGTTTTACTTGTCATATTTGGTTCATATAGCAGTTGCGATAGATGGCTGGGTTTATTTATTTATTATTATTATTATTATACCCTGAACCCATTGAAAATGGGAATTCAGGGTATAATGTTTTTGTGAAAATGTATGTTACAGGCAGAAGGAGACGTCGCAGACCCCATAAAGTATATATATTCTTGATCAGCACAAAAAAATAAGTTGATATAGCCCTGTCCGTCTGTCCGTCCGTCCGTCCGTCCGTCCGTCCGTCCGTCCGTATGAACGTCGAGATTTCGGAAACTACAAAAGCTAGAGAGCTGAAATTTTACATGAACACTCGTATCTTAGTTACGCAGTACAAGTTTATTTTGTTTCGATAACTCATCCCATTCCTTAATTATCGATAAAAAATCGAAAATTCGTTTACCTTTTTTACCTTCTACACCGTTATAGCTAGAGACTTCAAATTTGTATATTTAGATAGATATTATGGATACGCAGATTTTGTAATTTTCAGATTTTAGATGCCACGCCCCCTTCGCCCTCAATTTGAAAAAAACGTATTTTAAATACTAGAGACTAGTTATTTGGCAAATAGACAATTAATATATTTTGAATGTTTCATGAAGAGTCCATCTACAAATGGAATTATAATCGTTCAAAGTACAGCACATCCCACCCCCAACCGCCGGCAGCAACTGCGCGGTTAGCAGAGCGCGCGCCTATAAGTGCGTAAAGAAGAGGAATATTCTTTTTTTTTTTGCAGGGTTCAGGGTATCTCGTAGTCGAGCCGTCTCGACTAGAGCCTTCTTATTAGTTTTTTTTTATTTTTTTTTGTTAGCTATCTATTCCAACAATTCCAAAATGAAAGTAATATTTACAGTAATTTACATACTGTCAGGAAAATAAAAAAGGAAATAGAAAATAATAATAATTTCTGCAGAGTCGATACTGAGTGATGATACTGATAATACTGTGTGTATTCCCTTTGTTTGTATCTAGTCCTTATTCCATTAGCCACGAAGTATATGTAGGTCATTTGTCTGAAGCTGAAGCTAAAATGCTTGCCAAAATATCGGCAATCTCTTTGATTATAATTTAATTGTATTTTCACAATCAGCGCTTCAGATAATAACTGTCTATATTAATACTATTCTGTTATATGTCGAGTCTGTTAATACATCATGTTCAATATTCTGTCTTTGGTTTAATATTCTAACTGAGTAAACACAAAAGAATTCCATTCCCATTGAATTCAGTTTTAGTTTGTTAACTTCTCTTCATTGATTGAGTTGCCCGTAGCAGAGCCAGCCATGAAGTAATTGACTGAAATTCTTTTAATGCACTAATGTAAAAGGACTGCATTTGCTGTGCCGAGCTGTCGTTCGTTAGGTTGGGCTTGAAGGGTAGTTTGGCATTCAATTGGAGCTTATGGAATATAATATTCACTTGCCACTTTTGGAGGCATCCATGCCCGCATCGTGGACGTCTGTTGTTTTATACAACAGAGGCAAGCAGCTGAAACTGTTGCGAGTCCGATTTGCCCACACATCGCGCACATAGACCTCATGCTTGCCCAACAGCAGCTGAAAATTGCTTGGAAAAAGTGGTAAAAAATTAAATTTACAGTTAATCAGACATGGCCACAAATGCGCTATAAGCAAACAGCAAAAAAGGGATAAAAAGAAATCTGGCTAACGATGTGGACAGTCAGTCGACCGATGGATGGACCAGGATCCCCCGCTCGGGATGAGGGCCATGGGGCTGTCGGCTATCGATAGGAGCAATGCGTTCTCCCTCTCCCTCTCTCTCTCTCTCTGTCTCTGTCTCTGTCTCTCTTTTGTGCGGCACGCAGTTGCAGGCATCAGTATCCGTTACGGCACGCCCCCTGCCTCCGCCGGGCGCCCTCTGCGCTCTGCACACATTGAAAGTCATAATTGTTGAATTTGCCATGGAGGCTGCCTATAAAATAAATCAAGGATAATGCTGCACGGAATTAAAAATTAAACGAAGTACGCCATTTACTTTTGCACACGGCATCGATCCTGCAGCTCCTTTTTCGAGAATGCGGGCTCACTCATATTGCATACATACATCCATATCCTGCCACTGTGTGTGTGTGCTGATTTTTATAGACGATTTTTATTGCGCATTTCCATTGATGCTGAAATTTTCGCCAATTCTTTTATTTCTGTCAGGGCCCTTCGCCCTTCGCCCATCGCCCCGTCCCATCCCGTTTCGCATGAACATTTTTTCCATTCCGCGCTGATTTTATTTGAATGAAAATTGGCGAATTGTATGATAGACGTCGATGTGGGCGTGCCGCTCTGGGCGTGGCACAGCGTATGCGTAATATTTCACAGACCGAGCGCCAAAATGCTGGCAGCGGAGTGCACTGAGTGTGGAGCCTTTTGCTCTGCTGCGCATCTGTTCAAGTGGCTGATTATATTTAAACTCGTGGATTGAAGAGCTTAAGCAAGGATGGCTGCCATGACGAATGCCAGCATACGGGCAGTGCCTGCAAAACTAAGTTGTTGATATAGTCGAAAGGAACTCGCATTCCATTGCAAAGCGGAATCGATGACAAATCGAAGAAGGTTTCTCGCTGACGCAGCTTCCCATCTCCTAGCTTCAGCTCTGGCTCACACGATACTCAAAAGTTGTGAATTGGCCATTTGCAACGCGTTGCCCGCATCTCAATTTATAACGCAGCAAATTCTGTGGCAAAGACAAACAAATAACTTAAAGGACACACAGGATACAGGACAACATGCGCTCACTGGGCGGCTCACTCCTGTATCATTTATGCCAAATGACCCACATTACTTTCCCTTATTACCAAAATAAATTGAGTTGGGCTTAAAAACTGTGTTGCCCGGTCGAAGGAGCAGAAGAGATAGTCTGTCTTGGCCTGGGTCTCACATGTGTGGCGGCATTAAAGAGACTTGGCCAAAATTAAATATAAAACTGAAATTGAAATGAAATTGAATTTACCTGAGGTGGGAGCGCCATCTCAACACATCTCCATTGTAAATCCATCATCAGCAACTGTCAAAACGGCGCTCCCGCACCAGCTCCTTGGCCACGCCCCCACTTTAATTGCTGTTGCCAGCGCCTTTGTGAAGTGGCAGAAATGCTAAATCAAATATTGACAAAAGTAAGTAATATTTCCACCACTCTCGCGGCTCGAGCTGTAGCTGTAGCTGCTTGTAAGTAAATTCGATTAAGCGCCACGCCCCGAGGCATGGTGCGAAATTGAATTAAAAATGCATCATGAAAAGGCCGAAGATTTGATTAATGGCGCCTACCAGCGGACAGCAGGAATGAAATGAAAAGTGTCCTGCCGGAAAAGGTCCTCGAAATAAATGGCTCGCAATGGGAGCAAGCAAGTCGTCCCGGACGAGCCAACTAATCATAAAATGGATGCCAACCTCTCATCGGACAGCCTCCCAAGTGTTGCCTAATGAAGTCATTCTACGGCCACTCTAAACTTTCGGAAACTTGAGCACAACTCGTCCAGAGAGAGCGCCTTGCAGAGTGGGCGAGGCAAAGGCAGCGAAGGTTCCTCGTAAAAAGCAACGGCCATATGGTAAGGTAACAAAATATAACAAGCCCTCGTAACGGGTTCTCTGAATTGCTACCCCTAGCGACACATTACCGTTGCTATTACTATTACTCGTCGAGTCCTCTGGCAGGAGGCGTGCTTCTACGCCGTAAAAAATGTATCTCAAAATATATTTCAATTAGTTGCGTTTATTTGTCTCTGCTCTCTGAATGCGGCCATAAAATGCCTCTGGAGTGGTTTCCAGTTGCCTCGTAAATTATATCAAGGCGATCGTAAATAATTTCGACTTGTAATAGGTTTTCCTGCCCTGACAAGCAGATGTTCCCGTTAAAAAATGAATGTCGCAATGAAAATGAAAAAAAAAAAGAAAGCAGAACGAGCAATAGAAACGAGAGGCGCTTAGCATATCTATCTGCAGAGTACATGACAAATAAAACAAACTATTCAAATCGGATTCTATATCGAATTTGCCAGCACATTAGACGCATTATAAGTCCATCCATTATGCTGGCATCCTCTGGCGCACCGCTTAAGTCCGTCAAAGCAATGCAAAATAAAATCGAATCGAATTATATTTCGGGCATCTGGCGGACAAACTAATGCAGATGCCCATCCCACACACACACACACACACACACATAAATATATATATAAACGTGTGTGCACGGACAACCTGTGCCAGTTGGCAACAAACTTCATTTTGTGTGCATCGAAAATTCACAGCAAATAAATTCAATTTGTGCGTTTAGAGAAAAAGTCCCCAGTTCAAACCCAATCAATCGAGCGGCTGACAACATTTTGATATGCCCAAAACAAATTGAATTTGCCGCAAGCCGAAAAGCGACATGGTCCTCCCTAGCTACCCAAACATCAACCCTCCTCCCTCCTACCCATTCCGCCTGTACTGCAGGTTCTCCTCAGGTTGGAAATCACGGCGGTTCCATGTCTGGACAGGGTCTAGGCCACAAAAGTTCCATTGGCTAAGCCAATCGTATGCAAAATTGCCTGAGAAATTGAAAATCAAAATATTGTCAGACTCTTTTTTTTTTATTTTTGTGTTTATTCTGTTGTTTTTATTATTATTGTGTCCTGTTTTGTTTTCGGCTTTTACGCCACTTATATCATTATTTTCGTGATGTTGACTGCGCCTCGGCGATGAAAGTAAATAGAAAACACGGCAATAGACATCATAAAAGAAATAACCCAGAGCCACATCAACTGGGGCGTGTGCTGCTCTTCGTGCCTGGAGCGGAGGCACAATTGGGGATGTTATTGTATTCGCCATTCTATAGAACTTGAACCCCAGTGGTGAATTGGCTGGCATTGGATAATGTGATATGAAAAAAACGAGAGCATATATATTAGTAATTAAATCCAAAATAAATTAATAATAATATTATCAATAACGCAATAAATAAATAAAATAAATAAAATAAATAATATAAATAAAATAAATAAAGTAAATAAAATAAATACAATAAATAAAATAAATTAATACAGTAATAATAATAATAATAATTTTTTTTTTTTTCGATTCTCGCCTTTGCGACTTCTTCCTGGACTTCTTCTATCATGGAAGTAAAGATATAAGTAACAAAAGTAAGAAACCTTAAATTAGTTTCGTAAATTGCTATTACTGATTT
Source organism: Drosophila stalkeri (assembly GCA_035047405.1). NCBI lineage: Eukaryota > Metazoa > Arthropoda > Insecta > Diptera > Drosophilidae > Drosophila > Drosophila stalkeri. Next base: position 29,176,174 of record JAWNPR010000039.1, on the reverse strand, counting down.
TGTACCTTTTGTTAGAGTGCTTCATTGATGATATAGAACGGATAATATTGGCTATTAAATTTTAGATGAGTTCAGATTTCACTTTGGTAAATATGATGAGTAAATTTTCTTATTCATTTTGCGTCTGCTTCCGTGGCGAAATTTTCTTTCAAGTCTGTAAGTGTGGGATTCAAGTTTGATGTAGCTCGTTTGTTTATTATATCTCTAAACAAGACTGCGTTAAAATATTTTGCTAGTTCCATATTGTCATAAATATGCATTGTCAAATTAATGTAATAAAAGATTATATAAATACAATAAAACTATTTATTTTTTATATTTCTTAAATCATTTAAATAATTTTAGAATATATATGTATTACTATGCATTTGCAAGAGTTGCATTTTATGAAATGTCGGTCTCCTAGTGCTCAATCTCCCTATGCTCGCTCTTTCTATGTTTGATTAACGCTTATATACATTGTTAATTTGAAACAATGTGTGCTCTAACACTAACTATTGCAATAAATGTGAATTTACATATCAGAAGACGCAACACGCAATTTGCCTTTGTATGCATGCAAAGTTGTTTAAATAGTATTAATATTAATTATTTAAGTTTCTTCTTATTTTTAAGCTTTTTCTGTACAATGCAAATTATACTAATAAAAGTATATATATCATGCTTAAAATAAACATTCACAAATGTTTTGAAGATGATTATTTTTAAGCTTTTCAGTATTATTATAATAAATTATTATATTCAAAATATTATAATAATTTATAATAAAAATAAGTAAGTAAAAATTTTATAAATATAAATTAAAAAGTTGTATAGACAACCAAAGCAATCAAATGATATCCAGCTTACCAGCTTAGATGAAATGCTTAACTTATCGGCTTGTTTATTGAAAATTATTTAGTAGATTTTTATTTAAATATATGTATTCATAACTTTAATGATTTGCTTCCATTCACATGCACATTCATATACCAACAGCTCATCAGACTTTTACATCCTTAGTAGCAAATTTTCCACTGGGTGCTTACGTTTCTTCTGCTGCTTTTACTACTGCAGTAGGCAGTTGGCAGTCGGCAGTAGGCAATTTTAGTAACGACAGTCAGCAGAATAAAATGATTTCTCTAGGAGGCTGTGCCGGTCGCGTTTGCTAAAGAAGAAATATCATAAAATACGTAACGACGATTTGCCTGCCAACTACACGGCCTTTTTTTTTTTTTTTTTTTTTTTTTGCTGTCTATCTATCCATCTATGTATGTGCCTATTCGCCTATCTGTCCATCAGTGGCAGCACATGCGTGTCCTGTGGCTGCTCGTAGTCCTAGTTCCTAGTTCCTGGTTTCTGGGTTTTTGGTTGCGTTACATTTTTGTATTCTCTATTTTCTATTTTTGCATGCTCAGACAGTCGTCAGATAGAATTTTAGCTTTGTGTAAAAGTTTTTTTTCCTACTACTCATGCCCAGCGAAGCGCATAAATGCCGCTGACAATGGACGTGGCGGACGTGGGACGTGCGAGCAGCTGCCGAGCTGGAGATGCGGTGGAGCAGCAGCACCCCCAGCAGCAGCAGCAGCAGCAGCAGCAGCAGCAACAGTAGCAAAATTCCATCTATCAACAAATCAGCTGCCAAATTCTTGTTGACGCGTGTAGCCGTTGACAATGGCGTTTGCCTCGTCCCTCGTCTTCTCTCTTCTCTCCTGCTCGCTTCTCCTTCTACATTGCCTATTCCCCAGTTCGCTGACTTCCGATTCCTGCTGGTTATGCAATATCATCGCAACGGCTATCCCTCTCGCATGTCCCATCTCGCATCTCGCACAAACTGCTGACGCATGCGGCTGGCAAAAAAAAAAGCGCTAAAAACAAAGGCAAAATGGCGATTGGCGAAATCAAATAAAATTGTTAAATTGAATAAAAATCGTGAGTTGAAAAACAGAAAATATTTGCGCATTTAATGCAATTGTCGGCCCCCGGCCAATGGCCAGCGACCATTGGGTAATCAGTTTGTCGAGCTTCCGGGCCACAGCTGGAGACCAGCTGCTACTTTTTTTGCTAAAACAAAATAAAAAAAAATCATTATGTAATTAACGACGTCCCGCAGTCCCGTTGCCCAACTAACATACACTAAGCCCGCCACAATACAGCCAAATGGCCAAATGTGCCCATTAAAGGTCGGAAAATAAATATATAGCAACAATTAAAGTTTCGTTGCAACTGGGCAATATATCTAATAATAAATAGCAATGAAAACTTTAATACGTAAAATAATAGCAAAGGAAATATTCTAATTGTAGTAGTAAATTATTTAAATTTAATTTAATATATTTCATTTAAAGATTTAATAGAAATTGATGTTTATATTTCCATAAATGTACAATAAAAATTTTGTTTTCTTTCATTAAAATATTTTATAATATAAGATACACCCACACACACATACATATGAATCATGACAGCCATTTGTATAGCAGCCTAACTAACTAATAACTGATAATTAATTATCAAAGGGCTGAGCATGCATAGAAACATCGACTGTGTTTATTTAACAATCAGTAATTTATAAGCTTTGATGTTTCTAGTTGGCAAAGCATGATTCCAAATTAGAGTAAATTGGAGTCAAAAGACAGAGCTGAGGAGTCTAAAATTATTTAGAGATAACAATCATATTGTTTGTTGTAAATTCTTGATTATATTGATGGTTTGATAAAATGAGTTTAGATGCAAGCTTTCAGTATATATCCAGATGCCCAAATTAAGCATTTCATTTTAAGCTTTGGAAATTGCACAAATATTCAAGTCTTACTTGAGCATGAGTCCCAAGTGCAGTAAATGAAACCCAAGATTATAAAATGAAAAGAAATGTTAACTATAAATACGTAAACTAAGCAGAGATCACTAAATGCGTTAAGAATAAATTTCAAATTAAATATATTGTAATTTATATTCCTATTGCTCATCTCAAAATCAAATGAATATATTAAAATATAATTAGTAATCATATTATTTTATTTTTTGTTGTCTATGGCTATGCCTATATTGGCACTTAAATATTATTGTAATCCTTTCACAAAAGTATTCTATTGAATATGAAAATCTGCATAACTTTTTCAAATGTATTGCCATTATACGGTGAATAAAAATAATTTTTTCCAGTTTCGCACTGCAAGAATTTGCTCCAACTACAAAAATTTCTTACAAATTTGTGAATCAAACAATTTGCTTAATATTTTACTTTTGCTTTGACTAATCAAACTTAAGCAGGAGGCATCAAGGCCTCATGGTGCTCAAACCCATTCAATGTAATACTTTTTATATATTTCTTTTATATATATATATATATATATATATATATATATATATATATATATATATATATATATATATATATATATATATATATATATTTTCAAATTAAAATATATATATATATATATATATATATATTTCTGCTGCTGTGCAAATTATACTGGCAGTGGCACTTGCTGGACTTTGAATTGACTTTCAGACACTCGAGAAGTGCTTGACTCTCGGAGAGTTGCAGTTGTGCAATCGGATCAGTGAAGCAAGTCTCAAGCGGGTTTGTTCATACTCTTTTTTGGTGTTCTTAAGCCGCTACACATTAAATGCCACAAAAAGGCAATGCGTCGTTGAAGACATATTCTAAAGCAGAGTGAAGTGAAGTTTCTTCCATCTCCGGCCATCATCAGCGCAGCCAAATCGTCAAAAATCGCACTTATTGCCGCCCAGCGAAAGGGTCCTGGGCTAGGGGCGATGAGGCGATGGGGCGCATGAAAAGGGAGAGTTGAGAAACTTAATTTCCGCACTGGCTGTGGGGCCCCAGTAAAGTTGATGCTGCAGTCGAGTCCTTGGAACAACAAAATGAAACTTAAAATAACAACAACTATTTGCTCGTAAACAAGAAATTTCGCTCAGCGCCAGACACTCGAAGATGAAAGAAGTCTGCAGTCTTGGGTCTAGATTGCTGCGAGTTTTATAGACGAAAACTTTGGGAGGAAAAAAATATAAGAGCAGAAAAACAACACACAAACCAGACCAACAGAAGCATCAAAACCAAACTTTGAATTTGTTTGCCGGAAATCCGCAGGAAATCGCTGGATTTTGTCTCTTGTCTCCCGAGAGAAAGAGATACGATGCATAGGAGGGAAGCTGCCGAAGGGTTGTCCAGGACTGACAAATCGAGTGCACTTTCCCCAAGCCCTGGCAAATTGTTTGGTATTTAGTCGAATTTCTTGGCCTTTCCTCACGTTCGCCTCGCAATTATGTGCCCAACAATTGACGATTGTTGCTTGGATTGCGGCCAATCTAGTTAATGTGCCAAACATCAGCATTAGCATCCACTCCACCAGTCAAACATAGAGCCGGACAAGCGGACAAAGGACGAACCTCTCTAATCGTTTGACGTACAAATAATTTCCAATGAGTTTGCGGCTCATTGAGTTCGGAACGTGGACGTCGATGTGGAGTGAATGCCGCTGGGATCTCTCTTGTCCAGCATTAAGAGAAAACGAATTGGCATTTCTGTCTAAATGTATATACAATGCGAGCACAAAAGGGTAATGGCCTCAAATTCAATTCTCTGCCAAAGAGAAGCACAGTTGAAGGGGAGAAAGAGAATGGCGTAGACAGGAAGAATTTCGAATAGAGCTATGTTAATGAATACTTTATTCATTGAAGGTAATCTGAACTGAACTGACGCGCAGCCTCTATGCCTTTTCCTAATTGAATAACAAAAGTCTGTCTGATCGATTTCAAATGTTCAACATAGTATAAAAGGCTTTTAGAATATTGAATAGTAATGAGCGAGGACTTCATAATGAAATATATATTTTACTCTATATTTGTATAATTAATTAATCTTAGTTCCCATATAAAATTCGATATTGAAAACATATTAATAAATATACTGAATTGTCGTAAGTTATTTATTTAAATAAGTTGAATATTCGGCTGAATGAAACGGTTTAATAATGCTAATTGAACCATGCACAATTATTATGCCTGTACAGCCAACAAAATCATTTGCAGATTGAAAAGCCAATCGAGAAATTCAAAGAGTCTCTCATAGAGTGAAGCAAATACCCTGTGAAGATTTGATGGTAGAATGGGGTGAGCACGTACTATCGGAATCGTACTAGGAAAAATTCTTGCTTAAATATAATGGCAGATTTATTGAATACGCTTTTAGAGACATCAGATCCACTCATATTATTATTTCAAAAAAGTACTTCATTGCACACTAAAAAAATTTTTTAAATTAGATTAAGAAATTATTTATCTTTTAAAAATTTTCTCGACTATTGATTTCACCTGAATGATTTTGTATTAAATTATTGTTTTTAAATTTTTTTATAAATTATAAATTAATGAATAAATAGAAGTACGAATAATATAGGAGTTGTTATAAAGAAGAATTAAATTAAAATGAGTTTTATGTAAATCACACAAATTATTTTTACTATGAATTTTAAAAACATTAAAAATGAATGAAAATTAAAAAATTAGTGGATGTGAATACTTTAAATTAAAAATAAAATAATATATTTATTTTTTTCAATACAATATTTTTATTTTATTTTATTTTATTTTGTTAATTTTATGCGTTGACAAATAAATCTAGAGTCAAATTTAACTAATCCCAGATAGAAGTGTCTTTTTCCCCAATTCACAGCCAAATATGGTTAATGATACTAGTATATAAAGTTATTAATAATTAATTGTGTGCCAAATTATTAAAATCTCCAATGTGCGAATCATTTTGAGACTACAAAATATATAAAGTAAAATAATAATAATAATTTATATATTAAGTGGATGAAATATGAATTATTTTCATTCACTGTGTACCATAAGCAATAGCAATAACATGTTGCTAATTTCATGTTTGACTAGAGTTAAAATAGTTCCAGTTCTTAGTTATGCTTACCATTCTGCTTATGGGTCTGCTTATTATAATGCCTCATATTCATAATATGAATGTGTAAAAGTCTCATAAGAGAGTTTACGCCATTCAGGAACTTGGCAGACTTACATATTTATTTAATGGAGTTTCATAGCACTCAGCTGGCTGTCAGGCGTTTGGTTATGTCGCAATAAAAGTTGACAACTTAAATGATATACATTTAACTTGCCGCATTCAGCACTTGCACTCATTATTCGACAATGGCTTAGTTACTTCACTTCACACTTACCCAATGCAATGCAATTGCCCCTCGATCCTCCCCATCCCCCCCCCCCACCCCATCAGCTTCGCCGTGGCTTGCTGCTGCTGCAGCAGTTGCTCTACGAGTTTTGCATTTTCATAAATGCCATTACATAAAGTAAAGTTGCTCAAGCTCTTTTTAAGTACATAATTTTTGCAGGCATGCCACGCCCACCTGTTCACACACACACGCACGCATACACATTTTTTGCATGCATTTTTGTTGTTTCTATTTAATTTTTATGAAATTTGCAACGCGACCAAAGGCTGCCAAAAGATGGTGAAACTTTTGCCATGGAGGTCGTTAACACACACGGGCGTATACACAACTCAACTACAACCCCTCAGCACTCTCTGCCATTTCTGCAGCAGCTACAGCTCTTGCTCCACACTTGCCACGCTTGCCACGCTTGCCACACTTGCCACACTTGCCATGCCCGCCACGAAGGAGCAACAGTTAACGTGGCGTATGCGCAACGTATGCATTTAATTTAATTTCATTATATTTATGCGCATCTATAGAATTGCAGGAGGCGTGTACTGCCGTTGGTCGTCGGCCGTTGGCAGTAGGCGTGGCATGGAAATTGCAAAACTTTGCGCACTTTGTTAAATAATTGATGCGTCAGTTTACGGGCAACGTTTATGAATTTAAGATTAAAGTGTCATTTAATTGCAATTTCGATATTAATATTTATTGCCTTCGCATTTTTATGCGAACTGTGCAAAAGCGGGCAGCGGGATTTCCACCATAATTCAATTAATTATCAACAAGTATTCGCTTTAAAGAGCAACAACAACTTTTTTACTAATTGTGTTCCATAATTCTATCAACTTTATTCGGACAGTATTTTGGGGAATTCAAAATTTTATTTTCAATTCAATTAACAAAATACAAAATCAGCTCGCAGTCCGAGGCAGCTGCTATTAAAACAGTTTTGTTAATTTGCATTCAGTTTTAACACTTGCCCAATTTGAATATGCATTAGTGAGGCAACCCCTCACCCTCCTTCCCGCTGCTCCAACCACCCCCTTGGCAGACCGCCATCAAGCGTTAATAGCCAAAATGGCGCGATTTGGATATCAAAGTAGGGGCACAATTTTTTTTTTTTTTTTTGGTTGGTTGGGGAGGGAGGAGTGGGTCAGGCGGCACTTTCATAAATAAACATTCAACGCGGCAAATTATGCAATGCATTTGGCTTTGCGCTAAGCACACTTAACGTTCCATGCATTAATGTTATTCCAATTTAAATTTTGAATTATGCCTTTGCAATGCTAAAATGGCATCGACCAAAGAGCTGCACTCGCTGCAAATCCCACTAAATGGATGGGGAGTACGGCTTTTGGTACTACTACTATTCTTTTGCTGCATTTGATTAAAGATTAATGGGCTTATAGAGAGAGAGACAGAGAGAGAGAGAGAGAGAGAGAGAGAGAGATAGGGAGAGACAGAAAGAAAGAGAGGGAGAGAGACTTAATATCATTTATGTTTCAGCTATATTTGCTGGCATACAGAAACAGAGAGAGAGAGAGAGAGAGAGAGAGATTACTTTAATTCTAGCTTTTTCTTTTTCGTTTCATTTTGCCTGTATTTATTTATTCAACTCATTGCTGGTATAGAAGTAATCCTATTTCTTTCTAATCCCTCTCCCTCTAGCTCGTTTCGTTCGTTCTCTGTCTGTCTCTTTTTGCCATTGCATTTATGACTCCCTCATTTCACTCACTTCTTCATTGTTTATTCCACTGAGTTGAGCTTAACGATTAAGTGACTTGGGTCCTGTAGATTTTGACTTTTATTCTAGATGCTCTGTTCTATTCCAGCGATGTTTGTCTTCTTCTGTTCTCTTCATTTCTTTCTGTTTCAATTCATATCTATCTCTTTTCCTTTATATATGTGTCCCTGTCTCTAAATACTCTTGCATACAGTTAAAGATCAGGTATAACAGAGCACATAAATCTATCCCTGCAATGAATCAGATAACACAAGATTGCTTCTGTTTCATCTTTATCAAGTTGATTGGGAGCCTTTGAATAATTGTGTTTGATAAACGGCAATAATAGAATGATTTTAGCTTTCGACTTTCATTTCTCTCTCTCTCTCTCTCTCTCTCTTTGTCTCTCTCTCTCTCTCTCTCTGAGTCTGACCCACCGTATTTATCTTCCCTTCAATTTCTCTATATTATATATTTTATTGCATATATCATCTGTAAGGAGTCTCAAGTTCTATATAATTCAAATTAAGTAAGACGCCTTAATAATTCTTCCTTTATCTCTGTATATATCAAACTCTAAATCTTTGCCTCGCTTCGTATTTATCTCTCTCAGCTAAAAAGCCAACAATAGTTTTGATTTATGTGATTCGTAAAGATTGGCTTTAAGGGAACTCTTTCAGGCTTTCACACACTGTCCATCTCAGTCTTTCTCCATCTCTTTGACTCCCCCATTACCCATTTCCCATTTCCCTCTGTTGCTCTTTCTGCTCTGTTCGCCATGTCGCTTTCACTATCGCCCTGTTTGACCAACTTATTTACAAGCGAATTAACTTATTATCCATAAAGTAAACCTCATTTGGGAGCTCTTAATGCAACAAGCAACAAAAAAAAAGGAAAAAAAAAAATACCAGCTTTCGGCTCCGGCTTTGCCTCACTTTTCTTTACTCCATTGTTGTTTGAGTTGCTTGCAACTGCAGTTTCGTGCCACAATGAAACAAGCCAGCCAGGCAGCCATCCCGTCATCCTCACGTTTGCAGGTCGCAGGACTCGTGGAAGTCAATCCAAGCGGAAATGCAGCTTTTAGCTAGTTTTTAGCTCGTTTTCCAGCATTGTTTTTGCCAAGAGAGATTTCTCCACGACTAACACAGTTTCTCCTCTTTTCAAATGCGATAGTTATAGCTCTACTTTTTCTTTTCTTTTATAGCTCTATATACATATTCGTTCATGACATGAAAGGAGTATATTAGTTCTGTGCCATGTCCCTATTGTTGTGTTGTGGCCATAAATGCAATATGATATTGTAGATATATATGTAAACTCCTTCATCGCCTGACAAATGTTAAAGCTATATCTTTCACAGTTTTCGAAATCCCCTACAGATCAACCAAAGTATATGTTATTGGGGTGTTTACAATTAGAACTGATTATATAGGTTTTTTTTTATTTAATTCTCTCTAATCGCTTGAGACTCAACTTAACATCTTAGCAACTCAGTATAAATATATCTACACCACAAAAAAAACATGGGAAACTTAAAATGTTCGTAAATGTTACAATTCAATTACCATAGATCGTCTTTTACTTTAAGTCTTGTAGCTAGGAACCCACAAATTCCTTATCTAACATAAATGCAAATTAAATTATTCAACAAGGCTTTGATGGGAGAATTTAAAATCTTAAAGCTCAATTGCACTTGAGATTGCAGATTTCCTTTAAAGATTATCCAAAATGATATATCCTAACTACATATAACTATGGTGAATGCCAAATTCGAATTGAATATAATAATTCAGTGAAATTCAATTTCAAAAATACTCGTTCAGATTCTTATAACGAGTATTTTGCAGTTGGTTATTGCTGACTGAAACTTTCTTATTTGTTTCTATGGATATTAAATACCCATTAAAACTTGGCAAGCAGGGTATGCCTTTCCATATGAAAATTCAACAAGCTAAATGAATCCAATCGAAATACTCGCAATATAGACAATCTACACATGTGTATGTGCCCGCTTTTAGATACATATTCACGTTGAGCACAGGGTATCATCTAGTCGCGTTGAACTCACTCTGACTTCAGTTGCTTTCTATTGCTGTTGTATAGATTCGTTAGCCGGCAACAAAGGAGCCCCAACCTCTTCCGCATTTGGGAGGCAGCGAGTCATGGCAGGCGCTGCTAATGCAAATGCAAATGTGAATGATTTAATGTAAAGGTGGAAACGCCAAGCGTGCGCTTTTAGCGAAATTAACCATACGCCACGCTCGCCACAGATACGTCAGCTAATTAAACTTGCCAGCTAAAGGCGACTCGCTCCTTCTGTGCGTCTCTATCTCTCCCTCTCACACTCTGTGTCTTTGTTTCTCTTTCTTGTTATATTTCCTTTTGGGCTGCTTGTCTAATTGGCGATCATAGAAGAACTATGAATGGTAAAACAATCTGATTTTCTTTGAAATTAAAGCAAAAACTTAAATATCCCAGGCATGAATATTAAATGAGATACTCCTTAGGGTTCATATTTGATTTGTGCTAAACAACACGAGCTCCCATCGAAGCTGTAATAAAAGTAAATAAAACCTCATCTTCAATAAACGTGTTACCTGATATATAAAAGAATAAACTAAACAAGTTAAAGATATTTAATTAACTTAACTGAACAAGTTGAAACCCGAATCCAATTGCCAATTTGTCAATTTGTTTTATCGATCATCCATCCTTCTATCCTACTGTATGCCTATTAAAAGTTAACATTCATTTAACATTTCACTCATTTCATTCAGAGTACTTTTTGTATATTCATTTCGAAACCTATATTGCTGTATTATATTTATAGACTTTCAACAAGAATACATTTAAATTCAATTCAAACAGGGTATCACCCAGTCGTTCAGTCTGAGTCAATGCTCTCTTAATTGCGTAAATGTGCCGGATTAAATTCTCTCATTTAGTCTGTGAGCTATGTTAGCTAATCAGTCAGTCGATGATTCACTCAATCATTCGGGCTTTGCAATTAGTATTATGAATAGAAGGAACAACATTAAAGCAATCAAACAAATGCAAAACATTTCTTCTATTAAATTCCAAAAACACAAATGTACTCGAAGACCTAACCCTAGCAGCATGCAGTGAGTCCTATAATTCAATTTCGACTGGCTTGGCTTCTCACTTGTATTTTCTCTGTTTTTTTTTTTTTTTTGGCCCAAAACAAAAGCCATAAATGCGAGGCAAACTTTTTAATTACTTTATATGCGAACAATTTTTTTGTTGATTTAAATAAATTTTCAATTGTATTTGTTCTCGGATGTTGCTGCTGCTGTTGACTTTGTTGTTGTTTACTGTTGCTGCTGTTGTTGTTGTTGTTGTTGTTGTTGTTGTTGTTGCCTGCTGTTGAATTATTATCATAAATTTGTATGGCCCGAATGCTCTCTGCGTTGACACCCTGTTTTATTTTTGTTTATATGTATATATATATTTTTTGTTTTTTCTCCTACTAATTAGAAGTGTTCTTTCAGTTCTGCGTGGGCGTGGCAGCCAGCTGCCGCCCTACCGCCCAGTACGTGTCGGGAAGTTTTTCTCGAAACTTTTCCCACATTTCTCTCTTGATTGCTTTGACACTTTGGAGTAAGTTGTTTTTTTTTTTTCGTCTCTGTTTTGTTTTATTTGTTTGTGGTGTTTCAGAAACTCAATTGAATTGTTTAATAATATGAAACATGGATACGATTGAAAAGGCGTTGTCCTTGGAGGAAAAGCAGCAAAAACTTTGAAATTGAGATAAACATAAAATAAGAATCTAATAAAAAAGGAAGCATTTGTGTGATTTTAATTACAATATCTATTAAATTTATACTTCAAAGAGATAATTAGATAATTTTGGGGATATGGGATCATCTTGTAAGTCTAAGTTGACTCTAAAATGGTATAATCCATATATCTAGACTCTTTCTCATGATTCTCTGCTTTCAATATTCGTTTCATTTAAAGACGTGTCAATGGATTTCCGTGGAAATCCATTTATCAGAGCAACGCGTTTTCACATTTAGATTTCGAAGCAACAGCTGGCGCCTTGTAAGAAGTTAGCATATCCAGCTCATTAACTGGGACAAACTGCAAACATTCCATGCCAAAGGGGAATTCCTCGACTTAAACGCACCCCAACCGCACATGGTTGACCTTTCTCGAACAACAAGTAGGATATCCCTCAATAGCAACTAACTGCGCAGCTAAACACATATTTCAGGAGCTCGCCTCAGGTCTCAGATAGTCTAAACTGCACAGGGCGAAAGAATGCGAACTTTAGCAACTTTCTAAGCTCCGCAAAGTTGCTCAGAAATTGATAAAATATCTTAAAGTTCGTCCAGGGATCAGGGATTCGTATCGCACGCACTGTGCTTAAAGACTTGCGCAGGCGAAGCGCATATAATCATTTGCAATTCTCATTTGCGTTAAGTAGGGGAAATGAGGGCAATGAGACGGGTTAGGGTTGGGGCTGGTTCAGAGATTGCAACCGCACGCAGTTGCAGCAGCTGAAAATTTGCATTTAAAACTGTTGACGGCATTTTATTAAGTTGAAGATAAAACCAGGAAAGCCACAAACTAAAAGTAAAACACGAAACTTTGCCAAAACCTCCCGAGCGAAGCTGTGAAACAACAACTACAACAACAACAACAACAACAACAACAGCAGCAACGACAGCCAGAGAAACTCAAAGAGAAAGTGGGAAAGCTGAGGGAGACTTGTAGCTGGAGAGCCGCAGTGGCAGGCGGCGTCGCGGCACACTGGTCCTTCAACGCCCGGCTCAGCGGTCGGCTGTGTGTGTAAAAGGATATGTAACTTGTGGGCTGCCTTTACACAACCGACCCCGACTCGGCCAAACCCGCTCCCTGACATTGCTTTGGTTGCTGTTTTTGGGAGAGTTTTCTTCTCATTTTTTTTTTTTGCGAGCTGGCAAAAAAAAAGTTGCATGTAAACGAAAGTGTTTACAAAATGAAGTTGCCACTTGAGCGAGTAAACAAATGAATGAATTCATTGCTTCCTGTAGCAGGCACCCGCCTCTCCCCCTCCACCCTCACCCTACGGACTCGTAGGTGTCAAAAGTTAAAGCATCGGAGCGCAAAAGTTGGGCAAATTTAAATGCCTTCGAATTTGTACATTTGGCAACGTCCAACTTTTGGGTCGACATCGAGCGGAACCAGGACTAAGCACCGCAGGATGTACAGATAGAGAGTGCCCGACGGGGGGGAGGGGGCGAGGACTTAAGTGTGCGTGTGTGCCAAAGCAATTATTTTAGCTGGCAGCAATTTGCATTTGGCTTGGAGATAGATGCGAATAGATGAAATGAGAATCCATTTTCTGCCATATGTTAAGAGCTGTTAGTTAATATGGGGAATTGGTTAAGGAGGCCAAATGGGGATTTGGCTAGAGTTCTTACAACTGCAGCGAGCTGGATTTATGTATGGATATATTATAAAGCTACTTAGCTAATATAGGTCAACCATGAAAGCTGTCCTTTATAATGAGTGTATTGTAAAGATACTCAAATAATATAGGTCAGTCATAGAAAAATAGAATGATTAGTTTAGAAAATACCTACAAAATATATATACGAGTCGGCATATTATTCAACTATACTAAGCAATATGCCAAACTTGGCGCTATATTGACATGTGGCATACTCGATAACAATAAATTATTAATCGATAGGTATTGGTACTATTGATACAAAGTTATAAGCATTTGACTAGATGTTGTGGGGTTTTTGTTAAGCTAACCTCGAAGTCTTTGATTTTAACCGATAAGGTAAGAAGACGAACTATTTTTCTCAAGCAGACACCAAATTAATTAACCTACATATGTCTCCTAGCTATTTATTCAGTAGTATTCATTGATAAATTATATACGTTTGCTGCAGATCGTATATTTGGAGGGAACTTAATAAATTTATGTTGGATTAAACTCGTGATAAGTCGGAGAGATATTTCTCGCAATCAACTCTCTATATCTATTACATTATAATACTCTTCTCATTTGTTACAATTGTAAGACTTTTGTTTCTTATTAAATCTGAAGCTGCCAATATTTATTTATTTATTTATTTATTTTATATTTTTGCATATCTGACTCTACTCATTTACTATGCTTAATTAAAGGCCTTTGCGTATTTAGTTTAATTCGATAATTATTTATTGATTTAAATGCCGTAAACGGGTTAATTTGTAGCGAGAAAGCTTTGTATTAGGTTTGCTTATGTGTGAGTATATTAAGAGTAAATGACCTTTAAAGAGACGATGAACTTAAGAGAGCTTAGTAAAATAGTAATTTTTAGCTACTGTACTTTTTATAAAAATCATAGATTATATAGTAATCTGATTATTGCACATAACTTTAGGCAAATCAATTTGTGTTGGGCAGATTTATGATAGCTTGGAAAATCTGAATAACTCTCTGGACAAAACACATTTATCGTAATCAATACTTTATAGTATAGCTATATCTGCCTAACAGAGTTTTGTTGTTCTTCCCATTTTTCAACTTCTTCATTTATATTCTTACATCTAATATATTTATATCCAGGATTATTGTAATTCATATAATATTCCAGTATATACAATTGAGATTATTCTAGAGTTGGCTCGTAGGATTTGCTATCGCATTAAATTATTTAATATTTTTAGGTCCAGCATTTTTTTTTTTTTTTGTTACTTGTCAGCCTATAATACCCTCTTCACATCATCTACATCATCTGAGAAGAAGCAGAAAAATTCATACAATCGTAAGCTGATGTCATCAAAGAGATAAAAAACAAAAACATTTTCATATTTTCCACTTTCGCACTTCATGACCATAAAGCATTTGCTGCATGGCAGGCGAACGAATTAGACCAAAAACCCAACCAGCTAACAACTAGTACAAGACCAACAAAAACCCTGAACAGAGCTGAGCTGGGCAGAGAGGTAGAGGCAGAGAGGCAGAGGCAGGCATGAGGAGCTGATGCTGAGCTGAATGCGGAACCAACTTGAACTTTCGCCCCGAAATTGCGCAACAAAATGCAAAAGTCAAAATTCTGCGGTGCCTCTGGAGGAAGTGGGTGGGTTGGTTAGGGCGTACGACGAGGTGAAGGGGTCTTGGGTGGGCGGTGTGGATCTTAAGTGGCAAGAGGCGTGGCTATAAAATGAGCGCTGCCAAAAATTCTGTGCTGCTGAAACCGAATGCATGCATAATCAACTTTGTTTAAACTTGGGCGCCATTTTCATAGATGTTGTTGTTGTTGCTCTTTATGCTCCAATTGCCGATTGTTACATTGTTGTTGTTGCTGTTGCTGTTGCTGGCGGCGCCTTATCTCTCGCAAAAGGCGCCAAGTTAAACTCAAGTTAAAGGTTCATTTCATTAATTTGCAAGTCGCATTTAGTGCGCCGATGTCGACAGAAATTTGCATTTAAATCCCGTAGCAAAATGGGCAGAAAAAACGACAACGACAACAACAACAACAACGACGACGATGACGAGAAGAAGACGTTGCTTGGCTGCTTGGCTGATTGTTCGCAATGGATGATTGCCCACTTGGCCCCCACTCGACGCTGGATTGTGGTGAGGATTCTTTGTAATCATATGATGAACTGAACGCTGCTTAGCAGCTGTAGGAACTGAGGCAGGTTGAACTCACGAATATCCTTGTAACATTAAGATAACAGTAAAAACTAAGATATATAAGATAATTATCACTCAATGGAAATCATTAACTGATGATCATTGATCATTGAGAGAGTTATTTCGAAAAAGCCCAACCAACTAAATGAGAATAAAAGGAAATTAACTAAGACCTAATTTAGAAGGGTATTTATAAAGAAATATGCATATCATACAATACATTAAACATTCTTGTTTAATAGATTTACATATGTAATATTCGTTGCTCTCTGCTTTTAATTTATATTTATCTTTTTAAAAATTGTTGTCTAGCATGAAATCTTTATCGGAACAAAGTAACTTTCTTTTACATTGGCGCCACGCTCAATGAATTTAAATCAATAAATAATTGGCTAATTAAACTAAATAAACAAATGATTTTAATTAGCCTTGCTAAATATTTTGAATCAGAGTTGCCGAAAAAGCTGCAAACAAAATTTTATCAATATTTATTTTGATTTACATATTGTATTACAGGTAATTAAAGCCATTTTCTATTACATTTTTTCTATTATTTATTTATTATTCTTAAAAATATGTTATATGTCAAATTTATAATTAAATTTATATATTCACAGCCTTTGGCAAAAATCTGAAATCTCCTCACCCGAAAAACATTTTTTGCAATTCAAATCCATAATCAACACAGTTGGGATTACTTTTATTTCGCGTTAAACTAACTCATCCTTCAAATGTCATTTTTCTATAGCTAAAATGAATTTTGAATAAACGAATTCAAATGTTGACCTGATTTCCTCCTCAATACATCATATAGATATTTTTTTTATTTCACTCAATTTGTTACATCTTAAACTCAATGTTGCATTTCACTCTAAACCTAAACGTAAATAAAAGGAAATTTATTCAATTTTCTATTCTATTTTATTTTCTATATTTTATTATACTTTACCATAACTGAATTAGAAATAATTCAAGTTCAGCAGATGCCGCTGCGGTCCACAGAAAATCATCATTTCGCATTACATTTTCGCATTTCGATACAAAGACATACCATAAAGACACCTGGAGAAATACGTAATTATTCATGCAACAAACTAACTACAAACAAGCGTACAATGTGATTCCTTTTCGTATATTGAGCTATAACTAATCTAAAACTATAAAACAACTTATATATATGTATAAGAAATATGTATATGTGTGTATAATTTTCATGACAGCTCATCTGATATTTATAATTTTCGTCCTCAGTTAAACAATGTTACTTATAAATTCTTAGATTTTCTGACATAGAATGAGTCTATTATGACTCTTAACTCAAACTCATTTACAGAATTCACTTTCCATTATAGCAAATTCAATTAAAATTTCCTTCTAAGCATTTTGCGGATTATAAACATTCATGAAATAAACATTTCTCCATCAACGACCGTAAAAAAGTTATTAAGTAGTTTTTAGAATTAAATCCAAGTTAAGAAATGAATTGTGAAATACAAAAAAAAAAAAAAGGTGATAAATAAATTTATAAATTAATAAATAAATAACTGTCAAATATTTATCAATATTTAGAAACTAAATATTTATTTAACTAGCATCAACTTAAGGCTACAAATCTAATTTTATCTAATTAGGATCCATGTGAATTTCACAGGGTATTCACATAGCGATTGCGGTATAAATAGTTTGACCTCGACTCTGCTTGCTTATGTAAGGGCAAATTGTTTACCGAATTGAGTTGCCACTTGAGCGGCTTTGGATGCTAACTTTTGCAGTTGCTCTACTCTGTCGCCCCTCTGCCCCCTTTCATTATTGGCCATTAATAACTTGATATCGATGAGCGTGTGGATTTGGGAGCACGTGGTGGTCACTCCGGGTCCGGCAACCGCAGTAACCAGAAAGGTGGAAGGGATGGGCGAGCGTTGCTCGGACAGCGGCTGCCTGCGGTTGGACGCAAAATAATGTTTGCTGCTCGAGCGGACAAGCGGGAGGACTTGGGCGCTCCTAATTGGCAGCCATTTAAGGCTTTAAGCTCGCCAATACGCATACGCTGCGTACCACGTACTACGGGAGGAGGCAGCTCGTGGCACTTGCTGCTTGATCCGCGCGACGTTTCTTTGCATAATCAGTGGAAGTCCGAGGCTGGCGAACGAGTGCTGCAGCGCCGGAATCTTTTAGCCGGAGGCCATTAAGTGCCGCGTGGGAACTGTCACAGCTGGCGTTGCCTTGGGACATTAAGCGTCGCAGTAGCTGTTAAAATAAACACAAATTATTTGTGTAAACTTTGCTCAAATCTGCCCATCCCCATTCCCATTCCCACTCCCACTCCTAGTGGCATGAATAAGGGCTTATGATGGTGCCTGAGTGCCCCGTCCGGCTTCACGCTTCTATTAGACGGAGCGTGACTTTGATATGGGGCTAGCTAGGCAGCCATCTAGCAGTTGATTGATTGAAATTGATCGTCTAGCAGGAGACGAGGGCCCAAAACCCTTTTGGCACTTGCTTCAGTTGTCTTGCGCCGGAATGTCTTGGACTCCTTTCATTGTTTTGCTTTCTCCGACTATACGAAATATGCAAATCGATACGTCAATTTGTCACGCTATTACCAACTATGTCAGCTGCAACGGAACAGAGCCAGCTCAGCAGAGTTTGACTGGTTCTTGTTCCCGTTCCATCTAATTGACTTTGTCCCGTACTCTGCCTTGTTGTTGGTTTTGAATTTCAAGCGCCCACGCAATGTGAATGGAAATGTAAATGTAACTGAAAATTAAAATGAAAATGAAAATGAAAATTCATCCGTAACTCATTCGCATTATAAACGCTGACAGCGACGCCGAGGCCCTTAAGCCATTTTCACACAAATCTCCGGCGATTGTCAAATTCTACACCAATTTTCCGATGCCCCCACTTCGCAGGCCCTAACCAAATGTCGGCTCGCTTCGTGTTCTTTAAACAACGCCGCATATTGTTGTCATTAATTAAAACGTTTTATGGATTACATGACCAGGCGAGCGTACAGCAGCGGAACGTGTATTTGTATATGTATATGTATATGCTTGTGTGTGTTTCTGGTTCTCTGATTCTGATGTGATGCGTTTTCCAGCGAGCCAGCGATTTTTCACAATTTTTCAACTTGGCGCACGGCAAACACTAAATCACTTTAATATTCCAAAATTTCAGCAGTCGGAATTCAACAAAAAAAAAAAAAAAGCGAGACAAAACTCCAACAATAAAACATAAAAATGTCAGACAAGCGCCCGGGACAGGAAATCACCAAATGCACCCCGAAACTTTGCTCCAACAATGTTCGATGTGTGTTCAATGCAGGAGAGGAGGCGGGGTCAGAGGCAGAGCCAGTGGCAGTGGCAGTGGCAGTGGCAGGGGCAAATAGGGGCAGCTATGAAGGCCCCCTGTCAGAGTGCGCGCATTGCTATTGCTGCCGCTGCTTGCTATAAAAATGTCACAATAAATACCCAAATGCCAAGACGAACGCTCGTCCTGGGTGCGTATTGGATGTGACCCACTTTTTTCTGGTAGGAGTTCGGGGTGTGGCTAGGGCACAGGAATTTCAATTTGGCCCGGCGGGATGTCTGCGTGCCTCAGCTGCCTCGTTGCCTCGTTGCCTCGATGCCATTACCAGCGGCAGCGGAAATTAAACCCAATGACAGGCAGACCACGTGGTGAGCCAGAGGAAGCCCGTGTCGATGTGAGCATTGTAACCCTTTGTTGACTTTGGACTCTAAGCGAGCTGGCGCTGTCAGTGGCTGCCACAAAACTGCTTCGCCTGTCACCTGTCCCGTGTTTATGCTTATGAAAAATGCCAAGCTCGCAAAACTCTGCACTACTTGCTGCCTACTCCATTAAGCGCACATCAAAGGCGCCTGCCTCACGAAGCCGACAACAAAGGCCACCACTTCGATACAGCTTGCGAGAGGAACGGGTCAGAGGCCAAGTCTGGAGCTGCTTTTCGGCGGCCCACTCATTTGACTCGAGCCAAGCTGACGCGACAAAAGCAAAATGTAAATGCAAAGTGTTTTCCATAAAGCAGTTTTTAATTTATTTCATGCAACTCGTGAAAATGTCAAAGGCGACTTCACCCAACGCCGAGCCCCCAATGCTCAGCCCCATTACGCGTACTCCCAGCGACTACAATTTTCAGATTCAGAAATTGCAAAGCTTCCAAAGTTTGAAGTTGCAAAGGCACTTGACACACGTCGCTTATCAGCGCTCGCAAGCGAGCACAAACAATGAGTGGAGGATTAAAGAAACAGCTCAAAAGAGCTTTGCTGGGTTAAAGATCATAAATTGAATTCAAAACTGTTTGCTATAAAGTGGAGGAACCAGTCAGGACTAGAAAGATCAACTTGAACACGCTCATCTGAGATTTTACAAGACTTGAAGCAAATGGAAAGGAGGACACTCGTGCGTATTTCATATTTGAAAACTCAGAGCTCTGCTAATGGCAAAGAGCTTTGAAGAGTTATCGTTATCGTTATCGGCATTTGCAGTTACTGTACTTTTGATACAAGCACTAGCTGAAGGAAGCAACCATATAAGTTTCCGACTCTAACTGCAAGTGTCAAAAACTTAATTAAAAACGCGTTGCCTGAGCGAGCTGCTTCGACTGTCAGTTGCTGCTGCTGCCTCTGCCTCTGCCGCTGCCTCTGTTGCTGCTGCTGCTGCTGCTTCTAGCTGCTTCTACCAGCACTTGGCGCACTCGAAAGTGGTGGGAAAACAAACTTGTAGATACTTCTACGCCAGGCACTTAATTAGACGTTAAACACTTGTAAAACGCTCAAGGATAATGGATGCGAGTGGGAGCAGGAGGCGGGCAGTAGTAATGCGAATGCAATTGAGTCGAGTCGAGTGAATCGGCATGGAATTCTATCCGATCTCGCCTAGGCCCAGTCTTAAGCTGAACACCAATTAGCCCAAACTTAGCTTACAATAATTTTTAAGCATCTAACCTACATAGAAATTAAGGAAATTAATTGCGTGTATGCATGGGTCGTGTTGTAGTCGCTCGAGTGATTAGCATACGAGGACAGGCTGCCCCTTCCCTTCCAATCCCACTCCCTCTCCCACACCATCACCCTCTCATTCTCTGCAACTCCCATTTTATGTGTGCAAAGTTGGTCATTAGTTAATTCAGTGCACAGACAACTAGCTAACCAGCAAACCATAAATGCGAACAGCCTGTGTGAGAATGGAAAATGGGAGTCGGGCTGGGGATATTAGAAGCAACTATCAGCTACTAGTTAGCAGTGCAGTAGTTGCTGCTACAAGCGATGCTGCCAAAGTGAAATCGTGTAAATTGGACCACACAGACACCAAAACATGCCAACATGACGACCAGACAGAGCGCATACCAGACCAAACCAAGTAGGCAGGTGGGCAGGTGGGAAGGTGGGCAGGTGGGCAGGTGGGCAGGTGGGCAAGTGATGGCGGTGCCACCTTCAAAACTGAGCTGGGAAAGTTCTGCATACATTCAAGTTGCATGAGAGCCATAGCCACAGCCACAGCTACAGCCACAGACTGAGACTGAGACTGAGAGTCGTTCATATGCAACACAATTTGCTGGGAGTCGGGCATATATATTTTGCATAAATTATCATCAGAGACCTGGCCGCAGAGGAGAGCAGCCCGGCAAACAAGATAATGCCACAGCGGCGCAACATCATTAAGGAAATTACTTGTAATACACCAGGCAGCAGCAGCAACAGCAGCAACGACTGTGCACCTGGACATGGATGACGACTACTTACTGGCCATCAAACAGCTCGTAGAGAGCTCTGTGAGCTCCGAGCTCCAGCTGGGCCGGGGCAAGAGAAAATTATCATAACTGCCGCCCGGGCGAACGCCGTACTCAATATTTTAGATGCGAAAATAATTAATGTGAGAAGCTTTGGCTGAGCTCTTAAATTCGCTGCTTGGTTGCTCTGCCAACCGGAGCGCCGACTTTTCAGCCTCTGCCTCGACTTGGCCGTGTTACCATATCGTCTTAACGCGGCTAGCCTAATTAGTTGACTGCACGTACTCGCTGCCTAGCGAAGGCAATGTGGCAAAAGGCTTACAAATTAAGCTATTTGCCATAGTTGTTACTTTGATTAGCACAAGCAGATAACAGCGGCAAGAGCAGCAGCAGCAGCAGCAGCAGCAGCAGCAGCAACAGCAGCAGCCAGAGGGGCAGAAAAAGAAGGCTGTTGAGCGAACATGCTTAGCAAGCTAACTAGGGAGGATAGAATATAGAAGACTGGGAATAAATGAGAATATATGTCTACAGATACATGTGCATATATTGTGTATAATAAAGTCTTATTTCGGTATGGGAATTATGTCATCATATGACTTTGCTATAGGTTCACTTCTGAAACAATTTATAGTTAAATAAATATTTAATGAATGCTTTATTAATTGTCAATCAGTTGAATTAGAAAAACTGTAAAGATCCTTAAATTCAATGTAAATATTATCATGAATATAATAATATAATCGATTCATATTATTTCAATCTGAATATACTATTGCACATATCTAGAATGTATAAGGGAATTATAAACTTTGCAAATTGTTGATTAAGATTAAAGCACAAAGATAAAGAAAGAATTATTATCTGCACACTTTGTAAAAGATAACTTAGGATATTCATATCCTATCTCAAGTTCACCTACTTTGACTATTTGCCATAGGTACCTACCTGAATGGCTTACACTTACTGGCTTAAAGCTCCCATTGAAAATGTCTTCGATAAGAAAATCTCAATGTTTCAATTTGAAGTTAATAGAATAAATAGAATTCGTAATCAATAGTCAAATGCCTGGCCGCAAGGACAAAAGACTTGAACTGCTGAACGCTGCAAATAAAATTGATTCAATCGAAAGCCGAAACCCAAAAACCTCTGTCAATATTAGAGACCTTTTTGTGTTGCACTCTGACCACACACACATAAACACACACAGACACAGAGAGACATCAATTGCAGGTTGCACTTTCGCTTGCCCACAAAACCACGACACAGATTCACAATCACTTGCCCATCCAAAAAGATGCTGCAACAACAGCAACAACAACAATAACAATAAGAGGAATTGAGCAAATGATTCTAAAGGAGCGTCAAACATTTGGTTTGTTGCTCGGTTGGCTTCGAGTTGGCTCGGCACATGAAATTTGTGCTGCAAATTACACGAAAATTAAATGCATGAATAATTCGAATGGTTGCTGTGGTCCCAGCAGTCCGAAATGCTCCATAGCAGCAAGCTAATCAGTGGGCAGAGCGGGTGAGCGAGGGGAATGAGCAGCAGCAGGAGCAGCAGGAGCAGCAGCAGCAGCAGGAGCAGGAGGAGCAGAGCAATGGATGCTGCTGTTTTGTATTTACACTGCATTTTATCGCTTTAACACTCTGACACAATGAATATAAATATTTAGACAGCAAAAACAGCAGCAGCAACAACAACAGCAGGAGCAGTGGATGTAGCAGGAGTCTCTCCTGAACACAACCAGCAGATATGCTGTGTGTGTGTATCTGAGCTGCGCATAAATTTCAATATAAATGAAAGGTTGTCTGCCCTTTGAAAATGTTGTGCATTTCTCGCCAATTTCTATTTGATATATTTTTTATTTTAAATGTCATGTTCATTTACCAAATATTTCATGCGTTACGTAACGTAACGTAACGTAGCGCTACGTAGCGTTATGTTATTGAAGATGCCGATCGATGCGGCATGCGACCGGATGCCTGCAACCGGCTGCCACTACAAATTTATTGTTTGCCATTAAAATTGACGCAAAAAGTCTTGTTTATGTGCACTTTTAGTTAACAAACCCATAGACCCATAAATTGAGTGCCAAACATGAAGTCAAAGTTCGCTTAAAAGGCACGAGCATGGCCATCGGCATGGGCATGGGCATGGGCATGGGTAAAGCCACGGACTGCCAACTGTTTGTCCACTTGTCGCAGCTCGCCCCTCGATTGGCAAATTTGTCGCAGGAAATGTGCGTATATTGTTGGCATTGCGCAGGATGCGCAGGATGCGGAGTCTGCGGAGCCCTCGCTAGGTGCCAGCACCTTGGCTCTGGCGCACCCTTCCCTGCAGCGGCGTCTTAAAGCGAAATCAATTTCCGTTATAGAACTGGTCTGGCCCTCTTCCTTGGGCACAAGTTTCTTCCTGTTGCACAAATAAATATTTTGCACCGGATGTTTGGGTCACAATCGCGTGCAGATGTGCGCCAGCCAGTCCCTGGCTTGCGCAGCTCCAGTTTAAAGTCCTGCTCCTTCACATGAACAACAATTGCAGTTCGAGGAAATCGAATTGAATTTGTATTCCGTTTTCTCATTTTCAATGCTGCTACATGAAGATGTTTTCTGTATATATAGTTAATTTCATTTGCCTGACTATTGATTGGTCCCTAAATCAAGCTTTGATTATATTTACGACATCAAAACTGAAAATGAAATTTCCTACAAATTCTTGGAGTTGGTTTTGCCAGAGTCTTCAAGGCATTCAATTCCTTTAGCTAAGATTTTGGAAATGTTGAAATTATACTCGTAAGACTTAAAATTTAAGACCAACTTGAATAAAAATGAATACTCAGAAGACTTTTGTTTCACATTCAGCTTCATCTAAGCAAATTGAACTTTTACGCGAAGCTATTTAAAGACATTCAATATAACATTTTACGTTTATATTATTTGTAGAAAAGTTGGTCTAGGTAAGGTAATTAACAAGAATCCCTCGTGATATATTCAGTATAAACATATATTTTTTAAAATATTATATATTCATATATTCATTTGAATCTCAGAATTTCTCGCTCAATAAAATCAGACTTTAGCAAGAATTAAATTAACAATTATGAATGAATATTTTATTTAATTTTAAACATAAATTTAAATACTCGTATTTTTTGTTGCCTTAGCTATGCATCGCAATTTTATATCATTTTTAATCAAATAATTCACAAAGCCAATTATTTACACGTGGAAAAACTGACGTTCATGTCATGTCACGTGATATTTATATTAAGCGCTTTTTTTTTCGAATTAGTCAACCATTTATCCACAAATATTTGTATTTATTTATTTGTGCAACATTTTTAATTAAGGCATTGAATCACATTTAAAGAACACATATCGAGATTCGAAGGACAGCTGGGAGTATGGCAAAGTGCTGGAGGGAAACAGCTTCATTAGTTGCTCAGCACGCAGCTTAAGAGCTCGAGAAAGAGAAAGATAAAGAGACAGAGAGAGAGAGAGAGAGAGAGAGAAAAACCACTAAACTTTAAGGCACGCGCTGCCCACACCATGTCCGAAATTCTTGACGAATCCTGATCCTGGACAGCGCCAAGACATTCGCAGTCTCAGCTTTCGGTACTTAGCTCTCAGTTTTCACCGCCTTAAGTCACAAAAAGTGGAAAACTTTTTTGCTCAACAACAATTTTTTCCGACTGCTCGCCGTTGTTGTTGTTGTTTGTCGTAGTCCTTGCCTTGTTGCTAAAAGTTTTATTATGATTTTGCGCTGTTGCTATACTTTTATTTTTATTTTTATACATACATATATATGTATATGTATGTATGTATGTATGTTTTTTGTTGCCCCGTTGCCGCTTTTTGTGACTTTGTGTTGACAATTGAAATTGATTTTGTGGTTCCTGCTGCTGTTGCTCTGTTGATTTTTTCAAATACTCTGTGCGATATAATCACAGATTTCAGTTGGGCTTGATTGCCGTATCGCGAGCAGCATTTATAAAAAATTTAAATGAGTTTCAAACTCTGACAATAACTAGATAAATACAAGCCAACCTGACACACACACACACACACACACACACACACACACACGTGCGAGTATTTGATGAATTTAATAAAATTTGTTGTTTGCTCGTTATAAACAATGCAATCGCAAATGCATGAAAAATAAATCACAATATACTATGCATTAATTCCACATCATTTAAAGAGCTTCAAAGAGTTCAAGGGTTGTCCGGGTATGTGTGTGTGTGTGTGTGTGTGTGTGTGCGTTGGGGCTGGGCTGGTGGAGCGGAAAGATTATGTCCAACATAATTGACATTTTAATGCGCTGATAGTTGGCAAACGATAAAAACAGATTTAATATTCTGATAATTTGCACAACAATTATGGAACTTAATCGAATTGTCAACGCGCTGTATTATGCATGTGCCACTAGATACATTCCAGTATCAAAATCCACCTGCAGCGAGGCGTATACGCATTGCGAAACCTAAAACTATGTGACAAGTATTCAGAACTGAAAATCCAAACAATAAGTTAGCATATTTAGATGACAATCTATTGGAATACATTCGATTAGTTATTAAATGATCTGAAATCATTTATCACATAATTCAATGGCATAGGTAAATTATGAGCTTAATAATCAATGTTGAACTAACAACAAATAAGTATAATATTATTGGGAGTGCCTGACTAGAGAATACCCTGAACAATGGGAAGATATACGGATTTCCATTTACATATCTGAGGGTCATCAATATGATATTAAAACGAAAGTTCAGATTTTTTTATGATATGTGAGATATGAAATATGAAATATGAAGTATGAAATATTAGATGTGAGATGTGAAATGTGAGATATGAGATCTATGGGATCTATGAGATATGAGATATGAGATATGAGATATGAGATATGATATATGAGATATGAGATCTATGAGATATGAATAGCAAAATTTTCTATTATCTGATAATTGGGAATTATTTGTATTCCCAATGATTTATAAGTAAAATTAAATTTCCATGGCCCCAAATTGTTATACAAGTGCTATGAGGAGGATCTACATATAAGTATCAAATTTCTTTACGCTTACATATATATTCAAGTTATATATAGATACGTTGGGTAACTGTAAATCGGCAGTTTATGCTGAGCAAATATACGAATGCTTCATAAAGTCACTTCAATATGTAAATTCGACTTAAGTCTGTTTACACATTTGCAATTAATTGGAATAACAACAAGAAATTGATATTTGTCTCTAACATATTATGAATTACTCGACATTTTAATCACTGAACCATTAAGATTAAGATTATTACAAATTATCTACAAATTTAAGCCCCCTACAGCTAATGGCTCTGTGCTGTAGCGTATCATTTAACTAGACGTGTTCGATAACAATTTGTTTCTCCCTCGAACAGCATGGGATCGTTGCTAGGTTTGCTAGCATTGCCGGAGGCCCCCTGAGGCTGTTCAGTTCATCGGTTCAGTTCGCTGGGCGGGCCCTCAAAATATATTGCGACATTTATCTTAAAGTGGAGACAGTCAATTGGCTAACGAAAATGGCTTTCTATGGCACACCTGCAAGTGACCCGGACAGTTCGTTAGCTGGAGTAAATATTGTCTTGATTCTGTGCCCATATTCATATATGTATGACGCGTTCATGCATTTTATTTGTTTATTTTTGTCGCTTGCATTAAATTGAAATTGAAATGCCGCAAACCGCACGACCGACATGACACTCAAACAGACGGACGGACTGACAGGCAGCTGGACGGGCCGGACAGCCGGACAGCCGGACGGAACGGATGCAGACAGATGTCTGCTGTAGCTGCTCTGATGATGACAGTCGTCGTCGGTTGCTGAAAAACAACTACAGTGAGCACATACAAACACACATACACACGATGCGTGTGTAGCGCAAGCTGCATGTTCGCTTCTCATCAGGACTCACTGTGCTCCACAAAATTGCTCATACGCCACCGCAACAATCTATACGCGATGTGGTGGGCATGACTGAGCGATGGGGCATGGCTGGGCGATGGGAGATGGGGTATAGGGGAGGCGTAAAGCAAACGAAATAAGAGCGCATAGTTTCATTATCCTTCAGCTGGTGGACGGAGCAAGGACGTGTGCCAGAGACCTGTCGCTACATGTGGCGCATTACAAAATTTTCGAAATGAAACTGAAATCAAATAAAGGACAATTCCCACACACACACGCACACTCACACTCACATACACACACACATACACACATACAGAGATTGGGCAGAACAAAAGCAACAACAATACAATGCAATTAAAATTGGCTGTGTACAGAGAAATGGAGAACAATGAAAACGAGAAAAGACACGAGACAAAAAAGAAAAAGAAAAAAAGAAAGGTAAAGAAAATCTCGAAATTTGGAATGACAAACATGATGCGAATTTGTAATTCGTAATTCGTAATATGAATTCGAATTTTAAAGATACATATTTATGGATGTAGCTGTAGCAGTGGCAGTAGCAGTAGCAGCAGCAGCAGCAGGTGGAAAATGTGGAAAATGCAGCTCGACTTAATTGAGTTGCTGGAATATTTGTTGGCCAGCTATGCGGCATCAGCATCAATCAGATGCGGCAACAATCCAATCAGCGATCCAATTGGCAAAATGTGAAATTGCAAATGAACGAATAATCGAATGTATGAATACTTTTTACGGCCATTGATTGAAACCGGAAATTGGCAAAAATAATGCACTCAAATATAATTCTGTATATATATTTACGTATGTATGTATATCTGTGGCTTAGTCGCATACACAGCTGTAAATGCATGAGAAAAGAGGCAAATCGAGCGACCTTTCCATACAAACCGAGCGGAACGCGAGTTACGAAAGTATGAAATACATACTATTTTAATTTAATTAATGCTTTTTTTTCACTTTAGCTTTGTAATTAATATCATTGAAGCTAAAAATGTGTATCAATTGCCTGTGCATCGAACCATAAAAGTGTCAATAAAACCTAATATATTTTGGACATATTCAAATGAAAAATATATATATGAGAATATTCCCTATGCTTACATGGAATATTAAATCATAGTTTTTTCGATTGGCTTGATTAAGATCAGTTCCCTTTAATCGCAGATTATCAGGATCCTCTAGCTAGATCTTGATCTCTCACGAATATCAAGTTGCATATTAATTAATTCAATTTAATTATTAATATTTCTCTTGACTCAAAAGATATCTATCTATTTCTGAAGCATTTCCCTTTATTTCTTTGTACATCCACATATACCTACGAATTACTTACTTAACCGCTTAACTTACTTAACAATACTTTTTACATATTTCAGATGCATATGTCTCGCTTATCTGCAATAATTATGAGGGTAAACTAATTTTAAATCCTCTATAATTACAAAATAAAGAAAATTAAGTAAATAATATCCTTAGGTGCTCCTAATCTTTTTCATATACTGTTATATTTAATTATTATATATTTCATTATTTATATTATATATTATTATTTATTAATATGATTATTATAATTATTATTTGTTTTTCCTTTCTTGTCTGTTATTGATACAAATATATATATATATATCATATGTTTTTATTTTATAATTATTATTATTATTATTATTATTATTATTATTATTATTATTATTATTATTATTATTACTTTTTTTTATACATTTCTTGTGAATTAATTACCATATACTGCATAAGCATCTATTCTAGAACAATTTGTGGTATTGATTATAATATAATACTATATATATATATAATCATTATATATTTAATTGTTAATTAACTTTTTCTCTCACATCCAATCAACTTCATCTCGTGTTTTTATTTGATTACGAAATTCTGATTCTTTGCTTATGTATCTCAATTGAGATTACTTCGCAGAATAAAGAGATTTATGGGATTATCCAAAAATACGACTATCATCAATTCAGGTTGCATTTAATCGAATCGATCTTGCTTAGCATACAGCTGGCTCCAACTGGCAATTATCAGAGCCAATGAATGCTGGCAAACATTTTGGCTTTTGCCTGTTGCCTGTTGCCAGTTGCCATTAGTTGGTTGACTGACTGATTGCTTTGTCTTATCATGTGGCTCGGCCCCATTCCGAATGTCAAATACAATTCAATTTGCTCTGTTGCCACGCCTACCAAGCATCAAGCTACAGCCCAAAGCTTTGAATTTTTACTTCTGGCTGATTGTTCCTGTTGTTGTTGCATGTTGATGCTTCTAATCAGAATTTGTAACCAATTTTGGGTGCTGCGTGCATTTGTTGCCATTTCCTTTGACGCTCTCGCAATCAGCCAGAGCGGCTGCCAGCCAGCCAGCCAGCCAGCAAAGGACATCAATCCAAATGTGGCAAAGAGCCCGAACAGGGCTGAGAGCAGCATTTGATTTTACGATTGAATCAAACAATCAATTATCTTGTCTTCTCCGTTTGACTTCTTGTTTGCCAGTCGGCTGCAATTTTTATTGGCCACATTTTTGTTAAAATGACAAAAAAGCCAGAATGAAAGCCAAAAAGGTAAATCACTTCAGCCGGAACAAGCAAAAAATGCTACAGAAACCAGTAAGAAGGAAGAGAGACATTCAAATTTCAGTTAAGTAAAGTAAAGTTACAACGATTTTGAGGAAAATCTATACAACAAAAATTTGAGGTAAAGTAATTGTAAAAGCAGCAACAGAAATGGGGAATTATTTTAATGTATACTTAGAGTGTACAAAATAAATAATATTTTTACAGTTGTTTGATGAGATAAAGGGTTTATTCACAGCGAGTTTTTAAAGGTCACAAACAAACGCCGATTGTGATTATCCTATGATATTTATGATGTAATCAATGTATTACATTTTAATTTCATCAGTTCGTTTTTACTAAGATCATATTCTGCACTTGTCAGCAATTCTTACTACTATCAATCTAAATATATAATATAACTTTGAAGTTTGTGCCTAAGCCTAGCCCTAATCTATAGATCATATCATTTTAATGAGTCCTCGCTGTATGAGCTTTAAACAAAGATCCAGTTATAAGTCTTGGTAAGACTAGTTCTGAAACTTTGAATGACTTGCCTATATTCCCATTTAGCTTACTCAATCAGGACAGAGAAATAAGAGAACGAAATAAAAATATTAGGAAATAATCGAGGGAAGCAAGAGAGTAACTTGTATTAAATATATGATAATATTTAAATCACTTATTGATAATATCAAATATGTTTATGGCTCTAAAGATAATAGACATGAGCTGTACTCTGAAAATAAATATTAGCAATAAAAGGATATATGTATTATTACCTGGTGTATCGCGCTTAGACATGGCATATAATAAAAACAATTGCTTAAATTGCTTTTATTCTTTACTATTTTTCCGCTCGTGGCTCAAATTGCACTTGTCAGGTTTACTTTTCAATCGCTTGGCTTCGCGAGCGGTTTTCTTTTTTTCTTTTTCAGTACACACACTTAACTGTGTCAACAGGAAGTCAAATGGCAAATGCGCGCACACATAGCCACCCACACACACACACACACACACACACACACACACAGAAATTCCAGCATGGCGATGGCAAAATGGCGCGCATAAATTTCCGGTCCGCAAAACGAGAGCGTTTTATGAGCGTGCGACTGAGCCAAAGATTGTTTATGATGGCCAGCAGTTGATTCATCGTATTTAATGGATAATGCTCGCATATTCAGCACAAAACGGAAGGAATATGTCACAAAGAAAACGAATAGCTGAGCGAGTGCCAGAGCGAGAAGAGTTGCTTGCTCAAAGCACATATGAGCAGCTTTTGTTGGAATTTATGCATGCATTTCTTTGTCCTTTTCAAAAATGTTTTGAAATATGACTTTGTTATAGCTTAAACAATTTACTCCTCCGCTGTGAGCTCAACAACTTTCATTCGTTTACAACAGAACTTTGTCTGTTGTTTTTTCTTCTATTTCTTTTTTTTTTTTTTCGTTTTATTGTTAAGAGGCGCAAATTGGGTTTGCTGCCAATCCCCAATTGTCGAGCAATGCCGATGGCTTATCATTTAATGAACTGCTCAACAACAACAACAAGAAGAAGAACAACAACAGCAAAAGCAACTTAAAGACCCCAACAATATAGAACATATAGATATAATGCGTTCGTTTAGCAATAGTTCCTATAGCATAAGGTCTTATTTAGGTCAACTTTATTATATGCACATAATTACAAAAGCCAACAAACTGGGAGCCAAAGATAAAGCATTTATGAAGACAGACATGTGGGAATTGCCGAGCGGACAGGCAAACAAACTGAAGCTCGGCTCACTCCGAATTCTTAGAATTTTCTCGGCCTGTTTACTTCACACATTTCCGTCTTCGTAGGACAGAGAGAAAGAGAGAGAGAGAGATAGAGAGAGAGAGGAGACTGAGTCTCATTTATTTGCTTTGCTCTAATAATAAGAAATAATGTCATTTTCTGTGCAGCCGTATTCCTTTTGCCTCTTGCTTTTTGCCTATTGTCTATGTCCTCGAGGACGGGAGATGGCAGTGGAAGAGAGAGAGGTAGAGGGAGAGGGAGAGGGTGACGTGGTCGGCCTTCAGCTCGCTTTACTTTTCAGCCACAGGCTAAAATATTTATGCGACAAACGACAATTTTGGATTTATGTTTGTGTTTTTTTTTTCGCCCCGGCCCCAGTCGGCACAGGTCCCACAAAAGTAGCTGAGTTTCAGTTTTTTTCCCACACACATACATATACATACGTATGTATATACATATGTGTATGTGTGCTTTTTCTCTGTGAGTAGAACAGGAACTGGTCCATAAATAGCAGCGCTCTGGCAGCAGCTCTTGTGTGCGAATTTATATGGCAGCGGGCAGGAAATTGTGTGGGCCGAGTCCGAGGCAGGGGAATTGGACGGGCTTTCATGGTCGGTTTGCAACTGGCACAGCAAATTGAAGTGGTTCTTATTAATTGAAGCACATTTTGATTCATGCAATTGTACAAGTGTCGAGCAATTTCTTAACTTCATTCCCAGCTCGAGCACATTTTCAGTTGAGCAAGTCCCCTCTCCGTTCTCTCCCACTCTACAAAATCGCCTAATGCCCGCAATGTAGCCAAGCTCTCTAAATGTTTTCTTATACTTTGGCAAGCTTCTTGTTTGCGCTTTTCGCCCAAATCGCCTGCCTGCACCGACCACAGCTCTGAAAGTGCTTCTATACAAACATTCCTTATGTCGCATTATGCCACTCTGCAAACAACTCTCACAAACAGTGAGAGAGAGAGAGATAGAGAGAGTAGATGATTGGAGCCACTTCATTTTCAATATCAAATTTCCCAACAATTTACCAAACAGCAGCCGCAAACACTTGAAAATGTTCCCAGAGCTCAATTAAAGGCCATTAGCTGGATATCGAAAAATGTTTCCCGCCCCTGTCCCACTTTGGCAGTTCGGCTGTGTATGGCCAAAGGATATACACGCATTGAATTACGCAGACAAAAGGCCAAAGCATTCGAAATTTCCATATGCAGGAATTCACATACATGCAAACGCCTCAGCTGCTCCTCACACACATTGTGGAAGTTTGGCTCGGGGCGTATTACTAGACGAAAAACGCTCGCCCTGTCGAGTAATTAAAGTTTTGCGCAAGTGTCGATAAATTATGCGGAAAATAGAAGATGCTCAAAGACAGAGAAGGAAATAGTGTCAGAGAGAGAGAGAGAGAGAGAGGGGGCAACGTTGCTATGCAAATGGCTTACAACTTACAAGTTATACAACATACAGCTGGAAACTGAAGCTCGAAGGTCGAGGAGAGAGGCGAGACGTAGAGCTGAGCGACAGATGGACATTCTTTTGGCTTTCGAATGACAGGCACTTCATCATCGTGTCCTTCGGCGAGTGTGTAATTCATCACGCGAACAACCGCAGCCTCCTCCCGCCTCCTGCTCTGAGTGACATGACATGTTGAGCCTGCAGTTGAGTTGGCCAGCTCACTGAAATCATGAGGAGCATGAGCAGGAGTAGAAGCAGGAGTCGGGGCCAGGAAATTACTGCGGCTGTCGTTCGTCTTGGCAGGCGCGTTGAGTGCGCTTTAAGTTTTGGAAACGAAACCTGGAATGCTATTAACCAAGTTGACATTAATCGCTTTGGCTTGGAGCAGCAGCAGCATCAGCAATAAGAGGACTAACGACACGTGTGTGTTATATTACAACATGGCCTTGTAATGTGAAAACAATTAAGTATGTAAAATGTAAATGTGCTTGGGCCTGAAAGCCAGTCAGCGGAGCAGTCATCAGCCGTAAAAGGTGTAAACTGTTTCTACCCGGAAATCTCTGACACATGCCTCTCGCATAGGCATTTTTCAGAATGACATGTCAAACTCGCATTGAGCTGACAGAGAGTATACTAGAGTATACAGATAGATAATATATATATACTATATATAATTATATACACTTTTAAGATAAGCTTAGGATATACCTCAAGTAGAGTTGAGCTAGGATATTCAGCATTTCACTTTGCATTAATTATGTTTATCTTATGGAATTACTTTAAATAGATTTACAACTTTATAGAAATGTTGACAGCTTCTACTCTGCCCCAGACCAGTCAGTTCATAAATTCAGCTCATAAATTCAATTTAATGTTCACTCACACACACATATACGTAAGTAAGCACATAAATATGCATATTATTTAGCTGCTGTCGGCTTTGTAAAGTGGATTTGTATGCTTGGCCAACTGACCAATCGCCCCACACATCACACACCCAGTACCACAAAATCGCCAACTCCAACTCCCAGTTAAGTCCTATTAATTTATGTTGTGGATACGACAATAGAGACTAAAGCCACCAGGCAATGAATACTGTTGATCCATTCAACAAGATTACGCATACGCCACGTACTCGCTCCCAGTTTGAGTCTTAATTATTATTACTATCTCTGTGGGCATGTTGCAGTTGTTGTTGCCTTCATCATGGGGCAACAAATTTCGATAGTTCACAGCGCAATTAATACTCAAGTATGAATCAATGACCGCCTGCCCCGCCTGCCCCGCCTCCAATATATGGATATCCTTATTTCCTGTTGCAATCTCCTTCCTGCTGTGATTCGGCCCGGCCCGGGGGCAATGCGAGCTAACCTGCTGTTGCATTGATCCTAATAGGAATACAATGCATACGGAGCTAATGAACATGCATAGATTTATCATTTATTGTACTTAAGCTCGTGTTCACTAATGTTACCCCGCCGTCGGCTCACCTGCCCGCCCATAGCCGCCCTCTGGGCTGTTAATGTTGCAGTAATTATGAAATTCGCATCTGTCTGATTGCCTACAAGCTAATGAATGCGAGACATGCTAATATTATTGCTGCCAGATAGATATTTATAACATAAATACCAAATGTGAGAAATCTAAGCTTAAATATTTTCTGTATTGTGGCTTGTTATTCGGCTTGTGATTCCATCACAAGATAATTATGAAAAGTAACAACTGCAGGCGAAAAGGCGACTTCAGACTATCGATACTCAAGTCAATGTTATTGAAGTCGCTGCTACGCTCTCCAATTTCCATTGGCTATCAAATTTGATGGGATGTAGCCGGCAGCCAGGCAACTCCCTGTCCTCCCTGGTTATCGTCTCAATATTTTATGTGCACCTCATCCGCAAAGCATTATCAAAAATCGCTTACAACCAATTTGATTTTATTAAAACGAGCTCCCGCTCTGGCTGGCTCTGTTGCTGATGCTAATCATGAGAGCCTTAAGGCGAGTTATGTTCCCTATACGCGCCTGACGATGGCCATGACGATTAGCATTAAAGTTGGCTGCGAGCGTGGGTGGAGCCCACATAAAACCGTTTTATGTACGCCCATAAACAGGTGAGAGGCGGATGCCCATCTGGCTTCCGAATTTGCCACGAATGCTCAGCCAGGTGCCATTGATGGAAGTCGACCGAGTGTCTCAAAATGGCCGCACATAAAAATTATATTAAGTCATAAAACAGAGACGGAACACACACCCACACACACCCACACACACACACACCCAGGAGCTGAATGGTGTAAAAAACACTTTTTTGCGGTCAAGACAATTCAATTCGCATTTCGCAACAGTGTGACAGAGTACACAAAATGCTTTATTGCGTTTCTTACACCGGAAAACATTAAGCCAATAGTAAACTAATTTTGGCAGAGCGTAACAACCTGTTATGAGGCACTGTAAAGTTAAGTGCGGTTATTCTATATATTATTTCAATCAATAAGTAGATATATAAAACTCTTAACGTAGAGAGCACTTGATAAGCATTCGAGAGCATTTCATTGTCTGAGCACTTGTAATACAATTCCGACTGCATAATAAACGTTTATGGTTGCAAAACAGTTCAGTAATTTCTTTAGTCAACTTCATAAGAATAACTTAATAAAGTGAACTGTGAAATCTAGGAGCTCGATAAATCGATATACATAAATCGATATTGAAGATCAACAGTAAACTTGTATGAAAAGAATATTCAATTTTTGTTTTTATTTCAATAAGCAAATTTAACATAATTTGAGTATGATTTTAATTTCCTACAGCACGAATCTGATCATTATTTGAACAAATTTCAGAGAATCTCCTGACCATTTATGTCATTTAATACCAATCTATCGTTTGGTATTCACCATTTAGCATGGAATTATCATGATCTTCTTCAGGTGTTGAGAACTCTATATTAAGATTGCTTGCCTTTGCATCGCCTGTATATCCAAAATAGTTTCCCAATGTTTGAAGATCTCTCCAATCAGAAAGTGACTATATCGAGCATATCGAACTCCATCGATATAATACTTCATGTAAATGTACAGCTCGTGTTTTTTGGAGTTTGTCAAGGCGTATAACTTATCTTTTCGATAATCCTTCATTGTCCGATTGAAGTTCTCAGAGACACCTTGACGACGCTGAATCACTGCCCAACCAGAGTCAACCAGGCTTGAATCACACGACTCATTAAAGGGACTTGATATAGGAAATTTTATTTTTATACCCTGAACCCATTGAAAATGGGAATTCAGGGTATAATGTTTTTGTGAAAATGTATGTATCAGGCAGAAGGAGACGTCAGACCCCATAAACTATATATATTCTTGATCAGCACAAAAAAATAAGTTGATATAGCCCTGTCCGTCTGTCCGTCCGTCTGTCCGTCCGTCCGTCCGTATGAACGTCGCGATTTCGGAAACTACAAAAGCTAGAGAGCTGAACTTTTACATGAACACTCGTATCTTAGTTACGCAGTACAAGTTTATTTTGTTTTTTCGATAACTCATCCCATTCCTTAATTATCGATAAAAAATCGAAAATTCATTTACGTTTTTTAGGTTTTTCGAGCATAACTTCTACACGGGTTTAGCTATATTATATTTATATTTGGATAGATATTATGGATACACAGATTATGTAATTTTCAGATTTTGGATGCCACGCCCCCTTCGCCCCCAATTTGAAAAAAAACGTATTTCAACTACTAGAGACTTGAGATTTGGCAAACGGACAAATTTGAATACTATTCATATATTTTGAAAGTTTCATGAAGATAGTCCATCTAGAAATGGAATTATAAGCGTTCAAAGTACAGTCCATCCCACCCCCAACCGTTGGCAACAACTGCGCGGTTAGCAGAGCGCGCTCTTATACGTGCGTAAAGAAGAAGAGTATTAATTTTTTTGGAGGGTTCAGGGTATCTCGTAGTCGAGCCGACCCGACTAGAGCCTTCTTACTTGTTATATATCTGTATCCTAGCCAATGCAACTGGAGGGAAAGTATTTTGTGAATTACCATTTCATTTCAGCTAATTTAGTCTTATATAATTTGATTTTCTCGAAATCTCAGTTGCATTATTTTTTGCATCTTTCCCCTTTTACATTTTTATTTCCTCATCGTTTTTAGTAAGCATTTCCTCCAGTTCTCTAATTTTGTCTAAATTAGTCACATTTTCAGATTTCAGCTCTAATATTTCCGAAGTCCAATTATCTTTCATTTTATCAACGAGAGCCGTATTGGTTGCCAATAAATCGTCTTTCGTCAAGC
Organism: Drosophila stalkeri; assembly: GCA_035047405.1. NCBI lineage: Eukaryota > Metazoa > Arthropoda > Insecta > Diptera > Drosophilidae > Drosophila > Drosophila stalkeri. The sequence goes on along the minus strand of JAWNPR010000039.1, from coordinate 29,138,798 downwards.
AATCATTTTTTTTGCGACTTCCGCGATTCCAATTGATCCTCTAGCAACATGATAACCACTTCGAGGCCCAATATTTTAATATTTAATGCCGTTAACTGATCTTCCTTGGATCTCAACGACGAAACATATTGCAGTAGAGGTTTTACAATAAGTATACTAAATCACACAAATTCTTCATATTGAGTCAACATACCAAATTGATCTTTCACTTATGATCCCTGACAGGGATATCAAGAAGATTAATATTAGCTTTCGAAACACATACATTTGATATGTAGAGATCGAAACATGTAAGCCGCACTTAATTGAAATTACTTTTTAAACTGAATTATATTTAGACGCGAACTGCACAATGAAACCTAAAAATCACCAGTCTAATTGATCTAGAGGTGAATGTTTTCACTCATTTTTTTGCACCTAAAAGGGATGAAAAATAGTATTGTGCAATCGGTTGCTTATTCCGTAAGCGTCTTGAAAATAATGATTCAGGGTACATAATTTTTGTGAAACTATTCGATCAGAAAGAGACGTGGCAAACCCCATAAAGTATTTATATACTCCTGATCCAGGCAAAGAAAACACAGTAACCGAAATTTCACCAGAATAAGTAATTCAATTCACTGTGATAATCACTCTGCTTCCCCTTCCCCACAAATTCAACTATTTCAAGTGCTAGACTTTTCTATGATAATTCAATTTGATTAAGAAAGATTATCTAGAAGAAATGTTAATCAAAAATGTATATAATATTATTATATTATATTTATATTATCACTAGACAAGAGTGCGATGATGACTGGCCAAAAGTCTCATTAGTGAAAACGATGAGAAGGGATGCAATACGAATTAGAATTTACCAATACAATACACTCTTTCTACTCACTTACATATATTCATGTATATGACTTGGCTAGCAAAAGAAACAACAGAATATATATATATACATATATATATGAATACTTGAGAGGCAGCGGATTCCACACACTTGCTCCAAATAAGATTTCAATTCTTTTTGCAAACGCATTTCAATTTATGTTCATTCGCTGGCCTGTTCAATATGCCAGTTACATGCAGATGTCACGCCTTCACGTGCCGCCCACTATCCGGTCGTGGCACGCCCCCAGCTGCACCGACCCCTCTGCTGGCGCCCGCTCACTTTCGGCAGCATAAATCGCAGAGCATATTACACAATGCGCTGCGTGCCTGGCTCAATGGAGAAGCCAGCCGCAAAGGAGCTAGCGACGTATTTCGGTTCGTAGTTGTGTTTGCATTCAAACTCTTGCTCCGTCTCCTGCTCACAGTCAGCGCTCCTGCTCCATTGCGGAGCAACAATGCAGGGGCACAAACTTTTTATGCTGCATTTGTCCTGTTGCTGCATACACACTCAGACAGAGAGCGATAGAGAGGCAGGGAGGGAGTGAGGTAGAGAGATAGTTAGCGGAAAGCAGCGGGAGGATGAATGACGACGAGCTGGATAGAGTGCATCCTGGTGAATCCTTGGTCGTCTCCCTGCCGGCTGCTGCTACGTGTCCTGCCTGCAAAAGCATTCAAATTGTTTACCGTATGAGCGGGGCGCGCACGTGAAAGCCAAAGAAAATTGTAGTAAATTTTAAATGGAACACAGCAGCAAAAATGTGCATCGCCTGCCCGCACCAAGACCTCACCTAGCGCCTGGCTCCGAGCACCGAGCGCCGAGCTCCTAGGAGCTGCCGTTCGCCTTGACGCAGTGTAATTTATTGGCAGCACGTTTATCATGCCGTCTACTCCGTCTCCATCTCCGAGTCAGAGGCAGGCGCAGTCATCCATGCCCCTCTTGCTGGTAAGCCCAAAAAATGCAACCATGCGGCGCATGCAGAAATGCCTATGCCAGGCGCAGGATGCTAGACAGGAGTGGCTCCGGATCCCTGGCTGGATCCCTGCTAGCCTGGCTTGCCCGGCTGCCACAACATTTGCACAAATTGCATCCAGCCTCTTCACATCCACATCCACATCCACATCCGCATCCTCATCCACTTTTACTTACATTTATTCTAGCCAATGTTTGCCGAGCGTTTTGCCAGTTTTCGAGCAGCTAGTTGAGGCCATTTCATTGTTTGCTTTGCAAAGCTGCGCCTGATGCAACATTCATTAAAATGTTGCCAATGTGTTTTTGTGGCAAATTGAAGCTGCCGAGCCGGGGACCCTTAAATGCCGTAGGCTGTGGCCCTCCCAAACATTTGGATATGCATTTTCCAAGCAGTTGCATATGCGGGCAACTCAGCAAAGAGCATACGATGTGGCGCACCTTGTGGCATCTGTAAATAATAAAAGAAAAAGATAGTGAGAGAGAGAGAGAGAGAGAGAGAAGGGGAATAATGGAATTGGCACAGTTTTATGAATGGGAAATAACTTTACTTTTAAGATCTGAACTATGTTGCAGGTTTAAGTGAAATCTTTTGTGAAATACAGAAAATAATCTGATGACAAATTGAATTTCATTTTCAAATAAAGAAAACAAGTAGTTAGGTATCACAATAATACAATTTCAGGTTTTATTTTCTATATACAATGAAATATAGAAATAAAACTCACTTAAATCATATACACTGATGCACTGATTATCAATTGTTAGGGAAGTAATCTACCATCCAGTCAATAGTCAATTGAATTTCTTGTTGATAAAGAAATAATATATTATAATAATATATTAATATATATATTAATTATCCAATAACAAAATTCTGGACTAGGAGATACGAATTGTGTTGCCGAAGCACAAGTTTCTAGAAAGCGTTTTTTGCAAATTACAAAGTAAATTAAAAATCCGAATATTATAAAATCTTTATATTTAGTATACGAACCTGCAGATGCGAAAAATGCGAAAATGCACCACTTTGAAATTCAAAATTAAAGAAGTTCTCATAAATACATTTATCAGTGGATTGAACTGCAGATTACTTTTATAAAAGCAGAAAACAAAATATTATTGCAAAAAAAAAAAAAAAATGATCACCAAATTATTCAACGTTTTTATGTAATGTCAAAAAAGTCGAAAAAGTGACGAAAAAAAAGGGCACCAGTTTTTCATTTTGCACTAAAAATGATTTAAAAAAAAATAAAAATAAGTAACAAACTCTAACTTTTAGTTAATTATAAATGAAAATAAAAATATTCCTTAAGTTTAATATTTAGTTGTGCTGCCTTTATTGGATAATACGGCTGTACAACGCCTATGCATGGAATCAACCAAGTCCTGGCATCGTTTATGGGAAATTTGAGCCCAGGACTCAAGAACGACTTTCCAAAACATTTTGCATTAGTTGACTTAGATTCAGTACGTATACCTCCTTGCGGTATTTATGTTCGAAAACTATCGAAATTGATCGACTATAAGGAAATTAGATGAATTATCGATAAATCAGTCAAAAATTCATCCTGCGAATAATACACGAATATATATACATACGTAGAGAAAACATATGTCCATATTCTAGCGGATAGACAGAAATAGCTGTATCATAAATATATATAAATATCCATACAACCTCCTTCTGATTTTTACATACAACATCAGAAAACCATTATATCCCGATTTCCCATTTTTAATCAGTTCAGAGTGAATTATACTTTATCAGCTGCCAAGCCCAATTTTTGAGGCCACACGCTTTGTCTCTATCCCATCCCTATTTTCTACTGCTACTAAGCAAATCAGAGACTAGTATAGCAGCTGATAATTCAAACACAATTCAGTCGCAATTGCGATTCTCTGAATAGAAAATAATGCGCTCATTTCAATGAAAGAGAGAAAATGCAAGCGCTGATTGCCACGTGCAATTGCCATTTGACCACACGTTTTATTTAACAACTTTGCTATTACTTAATTTCAATTAATTTCATGTATCAAATGATCAACATTCTATTGAATATGTAGTAATTCACATATTGGCCTCATTTGCCGTTGAATTCCCCTTTCAAACATTTTTCGGCTGTATTTAAAATATATTTTTAAAAAAAATTAACTATGAAACTAAATGCAAAATCTTAAGACTGCTGCGATTACCAGTAGACAATTAAAAGTCCTGAAAATGAGATTTTGAGAGTCAGTTAAAGTAGAAAATTAGAATGGAATTAACCAAAATGCAGCATAGCACATATGTATAGACGAATATATCCATATATGTGTGTGGATTATAATTAAATCAATCTTCAGCTTCAGCAATTGTTGAAGATCGAATAATTCATATCTTAATTTGATTACACTTGTGATAAAAAATAAAACATATTGTTTCCTTTGCAGCTACAGCAACTCTTCATCTAATTGTTGTTTAACTTAATCGGAATTGTTTCCAATTTACTCGCTTTCAGCCAAAGAGCATCAGAAGCTCTGTTAACACCTGGTTGGCAATTAGCTTTGCCCAGTGTGTGGGAAAGGGGCAATGCCTGCCTGTAAATATAGAGGAAAAAGACAAAATTTCTTTTCAACTAATTGGCCAACCACAAAGGACACAGAGAAAGAAAGAGACAGCAACAGAGAGAGAGATAGCGAGAGATAGCTGGTAAATTTTGGTGAATATTAATTAAAATGTTGCTTTCCTTGCTATTTACTTAACAAATTGCTTCAAATGCGCATAAATCAAATTGTTCACACCGTTCGACAGGCGCCCAGTTTGCAGCTCCAATTCCCAGTTTCCGGCACCCAGTTGCTCTCTCTATATATATATGTGTGTGTGTATGTGTGTGTGTGTTGTTTTTTCTGCAGCGTAAATTCAATTTTCTATGCATATTTCATTTACTTTGTGTGTGCGAGTGTTTAAAGCCACACTCGAGTGTGGCCACTTGAGCGGGTGCCAGGACTCAGAATGGGACTGGGTCCGCAATGGAAAACAAAAATAAGAACGAAATGAATAAACACAAAAGTTGTGTATGAGTGTGTGTGTGTGTGTGTGTGGGTGGATGGGTGGATGGGTGCGTTTGATGCCATTCCCTGTGCTTGGCAGCCTGACAATCGGCCGGAACGTCGGACGGCCAGCCAAGCCGACAGGCCAGGCCTGTTTTTGATTCATGCGTTAAATGAAAATTAATCCAATTTAATCTGTCGCTAATTAGGTTTACTCTGGGATTTGTTTCGCACCTCTCCAGCTGGCCACATGTTCGGCCTGTCGATCTCTGTTTGCGCAATATGCACGCGCTCTGGCCCTGGCACTGAGCCATCAATTAGGCGAACCAATTAAATTCAATGCTATCCATTAATGGTGCACCGGCATGTGTACGATTTCTCTATGGGGAAAACACGGCTTTAAAAACAAACAGCAAACAATAAACAATCCGACCCGAATCAATGCTGCTGCTGCTGCTGCTGCTGCTGATGACACTCATACGCACTGTTGCCTTTCAATCTCCACTGCAACTGCCTGCCTTAGCCCATCCTGAACCCTGAGCAGCCCCGCCCAGACCAGCTCGTTGAGCACCTGCTTTTATAGTTGCTGCTGTTGACAACATTGTTTCACTGGCTGACTGGTTGCCTGGTCTAGTCCTTGTCACTGCCTCATTTCCATAACACACACACACACACACACACACACACACACACACACACACACAGAACAATCCAAACAAAGCCAAAAATCTGAAGTTTCATTACGAAAGGATGCGCTGCTCCTGCTCCAGCTTCAGCTCCTGCTGCTCCTCCTGCTGCTTTCGTGTGTGCCTTCGTTTTTTGGTCATGTCAAAAATCCGGCAAAGCCAAAACAGATTCTGCTCATCGTTGTCGTCTGACTGCCGTCCGCCGTCCGCCGTCCGTCGTCTACCGACTGCTCTGCCTGTGCGCAGATAATATGCTTAATACGGTTTTTATGCGCCCGACAGGCGGCCTTTTGGGCTCCACCCTTTTTCTGCATTGTTATTGCCAACTGGTATTGACTGTTGCTCGCGTGAAATCAAATTTCCACTGAAATGACTTTTGGGCCCAGCAGCAGAAGTCTTTGTTGCTGTTGCTGTTGCTGTTGCTGTTGCTTTCCCATGAATTATGCAAAGGACTCTTGCCAGGCGTCGCAACTGCTGTTGGCTTGGTTGGCTGGTTGGTTATCAAAAGCTATTGACCCATTAACGGGTTTTTGCTGTTTGGCAAAAGGCACTTGTTCGCTTGCTAAGAGCGCTGCCTGCTAACTGCAAACTAATTAACATAACGCAAACACTTTGGAATTATGTCAAGTGTCGGCAGCACTAAAGCATCAAAGGATTACGCTCCACTGGCGCCCTGCCTCGCTGCCTCACTGCTGCAGCACATACGTAGTGGCTGTCTGATAACTTCTTGCAACTGACAACCCATTTTTTCCTCGACTCGACTTGGACGCGCTTTGACACGCGCTCCCAACACTTAACGCAGCTAAAGACTGCGCTGCAGCGACTCCGTTGTTGCGGCATCTGATGGCAAACAGCTCGCCGGCATTGATGTGGCAGCTGACACTGACTCGGAGGCGACTCGCCTCTCTGCATATTAAGCACCATGACTCGAGCGGCGCCCGTTGAAGCACTGCGTCAAAGGCAACTGCATCAAGTTGCATTAGGTTCGTTGCAGCAACTGCAAGAGCACTCCTCGCTGCCTCTGCTGCAGCAAATGAAATCTTTCAAGGAGTTTGCACCTATTAGAAAGCTGAGCTGACATTAGACATGATATCAGAATGAATTGCCTTTGTGTGTGCTCATTGACGTCTATTCAAAGCATGACTCGAAACGACATGCTGCTCTATCCAAAGAAATTTGTAATTAAATTTTATTAATATTAGCTTAAAGTTACTTTTTTAATCAAATCAATTTATATATAATTTGTGAATGATTTATCCTATAACTAAACGAGCATTATTTATAATAAAACTCAAAATTTTATTGTATTTTAATTTGTATTTGCTTGGATTCAAGAAAGATTTAGGGAATTCGAGTATAATGGAAAATATATTTATTTTATTTATATATTTAAAATTACAAAATATAATTGTAAAGCCTATGCAGCCTAAGAAAATTTAATTACAAAAGTATTATCAACCCCATGGGGTGATTTATTTGCTATGAAAAATAAGAAATCTTAATTGAAAACTTAAAAATAAATATTAAAGGATTTTAAGTATGATTACAGCTTAATGATTCCTAAAGTAAAGATTAGCGAGAAAAAAATGAAATATTAAAAATTGCAGAATGAGAAAAAAAAATAAAAAATTGAGAAATAATGAGAGAACAGGAAAAGATATGATGAAAGAAAAAATATATAAAAAAAGATAAGATTACAATATATATATTAATATTTAAAAATTAGCAGACGTACATCTGTATTTCCGTGCCTCGGCTGAAAGCAAGGATTTTATTAGCGGAAGAGAGAGCTCTGAGGGAAATACGTAATAAAATTTATATTTTATGTTAACGCATAAAACATGAATAGCACTATGTCAAGAATAATCCGTTATGCAAACTGGTAAATGTAATGGACGATAGTTTCTTGTTGTTCGGGAAGGAACAGATAAATGGAGCCGCATTAACAGATGTTACCATAACAATGTTATCGATGATTATAGTACATATAGTACAGTTCTTCGGGATACAGTAACATTGACATTTACTTACAAGTATGTATCCAAGTTATGTATGTACGAAATATATTAAGAAGAAATATATTAAGTAAGAAAAATATTAAATACATGTTAATAAATATAAGTGAGATATCCACAATAAAAAATAGGCATTATTTGATAACATAATATTGGACTATAATATATACTTTGAATACGACCGTATATTCAACCAAATTGTTTCTGTAATCTCAGATAGTCTAAGCTAAAATAAAACCAACCATAAAGCCCATTGCCTGTATCAGAATATAATATTGCTCTGCTCCAAAACAGATTTTAAATTTTGTTAAGAAATTATTTTGATGGGAAGATGTCAGTTGTAAAAATATATTTGCTAAAATAAATATATAAATTCGAGTATCTTAAAAATCTGATCAGATTATAGAATATTAATTATGCTCCTTTGCAAACTGTAATTTCATTATTGGCTATTAAATAATCATAGGTATATTAAACGATTTTAAAATTGTTCCTGAGAAATCATCAATTAATTAAGAGAAAGAATAACTACTTTATATGCTTGTAAACTCCTTTGCATGAATTTAAAGATTTTATTTTATTGAAATTTTACAAATTTCAATTGATAATATTTTGTTTCTATAACCTACTTTAAAAGAGGGCAAACTTCATTACGCAGAAGAGTAAATTTCATAAAATAACAATTAATATTTTAAAACGTAAGCGTATTCTGATCAGGTATAGTCGACTAAGATATATGCCTTTTCACGCCTCAGATCTAAGTGAAACCAATCAGAAAATGAATTATAAAATATATTCAATTTTTTTCTGCATCAGCTATGACTCTCCTTTTATATATCTATAGTAACTTCAAGAGAATATATTTGATCCCGGGCACATCTGTCATGAATGTAATATCTTTTGCTGCCAACTGTAGAGTTGGGAACTGATTTAAAAATTGTGAAAAATGTTGCCCAGTTTTGGCCATGTAATTTATTGGACACAAAGCTGGCCATAATAAGCAATTACATAAAAGTTGATGTAATTATTAATTATTTACACAAATACACATGTACATTAATAAAACTGAAGCACGTTGCGCTACTCTGGCTGGCTGGCTGACTGGCTGGGTCGAGCCGCATGTGTGATGCGCAATAAATGTATTTAAATTTATTGCATAATAAAGATTAAATATTTATTTACACAACGTTTCAATTAACTTTCGGCTTTGCAGCGCCCTCATGCAGCCACGCCCATTCGCGCAGTCATTGTTTTTGTTTCACACCAATTTAATTATAATATTTATTGTTGAGGCTCGCGCCAGCTACAAAATGGCGAGCCCGAAAACCGGAAGTAAACAAGTTGAACGACCTTACCCGAGTCCTGCATGGCCTATCCCCACGGCTGGGAATGTGCCACATATTATGCGGCCGAGCGTATCGAGTATGCGTTGTCCGTGAGTCCATGTGCATGTGCAGCTGTGGCGGCACCCAGAAACCCAGAAACTTGCCATAAATTTTAGGGCTGCACGCGCAGAGCCAAAATGGCAAATGGCAAATGGCAAATGGGTTAAGGATTCCCAGAGGCGAGTGGAGAGTGGCGAACGCTGAACGGCGGGAAGTAGAGCATTTGCTGAATTTTTGTGTAAATTTCACTCAATTGACATTGACTATGAGTCGCGTCGAGTCGAGTCGAGTCGAGTCGAGTAGCGAACGTAGTCTAGGGAGTCTGCCCCCCTTTGGGGCACTTCAAAGTCAACGCAGCTGCTGCTGCCCGGAAAAAATGCGGAAACTGCACGGAAACGGAAGTCGCAGTGGCTGCAGCACCGTCCCCCCATAACGATGACATCAGCTGGCGCTGGCCAGCGCCACACTTTCCTATCCTTTCCTATCCGCTGCCCCGATCGCTGCCCAACTCCACCGGCAACACGGAGCAACCGGAGCCGGACAGCTGCCCGTGGAGACGGCCAGCGGCGCAAAAGGCAACGTGTAGCATGAGAGGAGTGCAGCAGGCGCGGCTGCTCCTGCTGCTGCTCCTGCTGCTGCTCCTGCTGTCGCTTTCAAAAATTCATATTCGTAATTGTTGACTGTATTGTCTCTGGCTTTGCTGCCAACCAGGCAGACGAGACTACGGCCACAGAGTGCACTCGCTAAATGCGCACGGCAATTTGCTAACTCAACTTTAAATTGAATTCTTAAATTATTGAATTTAGCTTTTAGATATGCTATGGGAGTGACTGGGATGGTTGTACAAGAGCCAAATATGAGAGATCTATTATGCTACGTCGGAGTAGTGAATCGATGTCTATATTTGAATTTAGTCTTCATATTAAATAGAGTAATATGATTTTATAAATTATATATTATTTAGAATACTACAATCCCCAAGCATGCGAGGCCCAGAGTATGATATAAAGAAAACTAAGCATTAACTGAAATGAGAGAGGAGGATTCAACCCGGATTATTCAGTGCATAATTTTTACAAGAAACTATTTTGGATTGAAATGATTAGTAAGTCAATGTCGAGATCACTCTTTAAGCAAGCAACAACTTTTGATTATGCATAAATTTCAAAAGACTGAATTGATTTTATGCATTACATTTTAATGAATGACTGATAATGATTTCAAATATCATTAATTATAAAGTTATTATATATCAAATATTATTTTTAGTAAAAATCCGCTTCAAAATATTTTCCTTCATTGTGAAAATTTTCAACAAAATACAAAATTATTTCTATATTTCCACATATTCACATGTTGAAAATTTTGTTGTTATGTGTTCCGTTATGCTTGAGTTTCCACTGTGGCGCTTAATATTTAAAGCCGTCTGTGCATTTTACACTTTATCTCTCGACATTTTGGAGCATGCGAAACATAAAATATTTTTGTGCTAATCTTTTGCGGCGGAACTTGCTAGTTCCGGCTCAGCTTTGCAAACACTTTCCGTTCATCCGAACGGCTTTACGCATATGTCTTGCTCAGCACACTCCGCATCTGAATGCAGCCGGAAGGGATTTGATTTAGAGCCATTAGATGCATATGGACGACCAGAAGCTCCAAAATATGTGATCTATAAAGAGTTCGTAAAGAAAGCAAACTGTGCTTTGGTTTGATCTTCTAAACTAACTCTAACTATCTCACATATTTCATGCCAGCTGTCTGCCCCGCTCTCTATTCAGATCTCTATTTAGATCCAACCCCCATAGAGAGTATAATATATGTATTTTTAGCTTTCCGACGATAAGCGAGAATGTCTAAGCATCGATGCACTTAGAAGACTGCCGAGTGCCAAGCGCTGCCTGCATTATTAGTATGAGATATAACGACCACACATCATATTTATGATTATAAAAAGCCTCGACACGCCCGCACTCGACGACGGAGGGAGTAAGTGTGCGTGAAAAAGAGGGAAAGAGAAAGTGTGAGAGAGAGAGAGAGAGAGAAGGCAACCTCTGGTCGGAGCTGGAGTCAAGTGCGGCTCTCTTAATTGCAGCGGAGGCCCTCGTTGATGAGTTTAATTGAAATAATGCGCTTGGCTCTCCGCGGGGGCAAAGCCGTAAAGTGTTTTTTGTATGCTTAGCATTAATAATATTTATTATTTCTTCTTTTTTTGTTTTTTTTTTTGTGTTGCATTTTGTTTTTTCTTTCCCTTTTTGTCTCTCTAATGAAGTTTGTGTCGAGAAAGCGAAATGTTTAATTGCCATCAACGGGGAGCGGAAAAGTGGGGAGGGAGAGAGAGAGAGAGAGAGAGTCGGGAATAAGAGCGAAGGGCGGGTCGAGCCATTAGCCAAATGAAGCGAATGATTTGTCACAATTCTGGATTGCAGTTCCGCCTTTTCAATTGGACCATTTCACATGCTTTCAGGCGGAGTCGTTCACTCCGCAGCTGATGCACTTCCAAGTGACTGTTGAATATGAAGAATTAGACATTAATGTCTTTGAGCTCATTTGACAAATAACTAGATGCGAAATACAGCTCTGCTTAAGTGCAACTGAGCTAGCTGCAAATGCGCTCGAGCTGAAAACAATTTCACCTCGTTTCATCTCAAGTTTTTGCCAACTTTGCGCATATTTTTACAGCAGTCGAATGATCTATTGTGCTTCAAGGCGTGGCTCAGGGGGCGTGGCATCAGAGCTGCTGGCGAGGTGAATGCGCAATAAATGCGTTTTGCCCCCAAACCCAATGCAACGGCCGTGTCGTCGTCGACTCCATGAGCCAAAACTTGCGGCTGCCCGAAAAGTTAAGTGAATTGTGCAAAAGTTTTTCGCTTTTCGGTTCGAGCGAAAAGTTTTAACCTTTATCTGTCTGTCTCTGTCTCACTTTGTCTATCACACACACACATACACACAGTCTCTCTCTCTCTCTCTCTCTCTGTCTGCGTGTGCGATAAAAAGTGTGCCCACACCCGTGACCAGCTTAAAGGTAAATATGTCCCAGCACCAGCAGCAACAACAACAATGAGTGGCAACAATGGCATTGGCAATGACCAAACAATGGAACCCCATAAAATGTGCTACAAAATGCAAAATGCCTTCTGTGGCTTCAATACCAACAGCAACGGCGACGGCAACGGCGACGGCGACGCGACTGCTGTGAAACTTTTATGGTAGCCGAGCTCCCCATGGCTGCCACCAGGTAGGTGGCACGTTTGGCTGCTGCCACCTGGCCACCAGTTGCATTTGCAAAAACACAGCTGCCTCAGACTCCTCCTGGCTGGATGAAGTAATAAATGTTGCATTTCATTTATTAACAGACGCCCCATAAACGTATGACGTGAAATGAGCTGTGCCTGTGCCACACACTCAAGCTGATTTGATCGAGCCGAGCTAATTGGAAAAGTTCACATTTCAACTTGCTACAAATAAGAGTGAAGTAAACAAAATTTGATTCTAATTTTCTAATATTAATTTCTATATTACTTTGAGAGTGCTAGATATGGAATCAGATTTTGTAAAATCTGTTATATTTATAATAGTGTGAAATATTCCTAGCTATAAATATATAAAATTAAGCTTATCTAAAGAGCACAAGAAACATAATGCTCCACTGAGTGTGTTTGTATTAGTGACTATTATTTAATAAAATAAATTGTATACTAAATTATATTTATGCATTGTAAATTTCAATATATATTAGATAAAATATATATCACATTATATTTAACTATATCAGTCTATATTAAATATTAGTTCAAACTTAGTTAAAAACGTTTTCAATTTTAAGATATTTCTGGTTAACAAACGTAAACTACAGTTTATAAAAAAATAAACTAAATATTTATAATCTTCGGAATACATAGCATGGACTAAAAATAAATTATTTAAAAAATTAATCTGAGGATTTAATGTAAATTATTATATCTAATATTTATATATCTTGCAAACTATTTGTAATGTCGTCAATTTAGTTTGAGTTTTATTTATTTTAAAGTAGAGAATATATATGTAAATAGCCCCACATCAAATTTTAACACTTTTAGTTGGAGGTGGTAAAAAATCTAATAGCAGCAACCGAAGCTGAGATGCGAGCTTTCTAACAAAAAGCGTTAGGTTGACTTATATTAGTTTGGACCTTTCTGAGCAAAATACTTTAGAAAAAAAGCTCATATATTAAAAAAAACAGAGAAGATTAAGCATAAATATTATGTATAGATAACTGCCAAACAACAGCTGCAATAACTACCCAAAATATGTTAAACATCAAGTGCTCAGCTAGAGTATAAAATTATGCTGAAAATACCTAAATTCTCTTTTCAAACTTTCCTATAGACGTTTATATTTATTTTCAATTTATTTGTAAACCTTCACAAAAATATTCATATAAAATTCCATTATATTTATATGAGTATCTTAAAGAACTTGATAAATTATCCGATATACGCTTAACTGCACTTAATTATTTCGCTTAATCTTCCTGCTCAATACTCTTAAACTATACTAATTAATTATTATACTCCTATTTAGCCTCACTCTTCTTCGCATAATGAATCGGTACAGCTCAATGTTTTTGTTTTATTTGAAACTTTTATATATTTCGATTTAAGCTCATTTCGTCTCACACTCCAGCCGCATAATCTGCATCAGGGGCCGTCGCAGTGTAACCGAATCCAGTTAGCATTGAATATTTCGATTGTCAAAAACTGAGAGCTGAAGCTCTATATGTGCCTAAGAGTAAATCCCTTGTATGGCAAACACTATAATCGCATAATGAAATTGGGACTTGGGTCGTGGGTCGTCGGTCGTGGAAGTTGTCTGCCGGCAGCTTTAGGGCTTCCAGGAGATGGAGTATTACAGAATATTACGAGATGATGCCTGGGTAACAGGTACATGCCTGCTGAGCTATTTCAAATATGTGCAAACGTAACTTAATACCATAAATCAAACTGAACACTTCAGCTAAGCTGCCCCTACCCATTTCTCACCCTGCCCAATCAACCCCCCCCCCTCCTCACTCACCTCTTGTAAGCTGTAAGCTAGCTTGGCAGTCGATTAATTGATTGTCTAAATGCACTTGTAAGCAACTCGACAAATCAATGAAGTGTAGTGGAAAACATGTCAGAGCTGCAAACAATGTTCAAGAGTTTCATCCGTGCACTGCCACGCCCACACACGAGTGTGGCGTCCACTGACGAGTGCAGAACGTAATGGAGAAGGTAACTGGCAACTGCCAACTGGTAACTGGTAACTGCCAACTGGCAACAAAAAAGAAAGAAAGGAAAAAAAAAAGCTGCTGTCTGGGAATTGGATTTTGCGGTTTCACGTTTCGAATTACCATCGACAGCAGCTGACAGCAGATCCACGACGAAGGCACGGGCACAAGCAAAGGCAAAGGCAAAGGCGAATGTGAAGGCAGCTCCGCATCAGAGTTAGCCATGGTTAATTGTCACTATCGTTGCTCCACGCTCTCCTCCTGCTCCTGCTCGCTCGGTATGCAATTATGTCATGTTGCAATGCAATGGGCGACGCTCTCTCTCTCCCCCTCTCTCTCTCTCTCTCTTCCGTCTCTATGTCTCCTTTATCTGTGTCTATGTGGCAGGAATACTAAAGAATAATGCTCTTGACGTAACTCAATCGCAGCCATTGCTGACAATTTGCCAGAATTCACAAGCGAATGACTTTGGCTGGAATTCGAGTGAGCCACGCTTCGTTGACTGCTCGGCCTCGCAGCGTTTCGTTTGTTGGCAAGTTCATCAAGTTGTTAAATATTTAACATTTTTCACATCTTTCTCAATCTCACTCACTCACTGCGCCACCGCGCGCACTGCAGCACGTTTAATCGCGTTAAACATTTTATGAACGCTGTCCGAGCTCTAGCTTCAGCTTCAGCTTCAGCTCCAGTTCGCCTTTTTGTTGGTGCGCCAGAAAACCTTTTTGCGGTTGTCATAATTGTAATTTTGGTCACTGCAGGCTGCAGAGAATATGCATGAATTTATGATGAACGGCTCTGCCTGCACCAGCAGCGCTCCATCCCGCACCACCGCACAGCTGACACAATTTCGGCAACGTCGTCTCTGCCATAAATGTCACAGAGTGGTATTTAAATATATATATATATTTATATACATATATATATATATTCTCTATATGCCATGCCGTGTAGTATAAAGTAAAATGTAGAATATATTTGAATTTATGTAAATTTTAATTTCCACTGGTCAAAGACCGAATGCGAGTAGCGAAATAGCCCAAAGGATGTGCCTAAGTGCCTGCTGAGTACAATTTTTGATTTTATATATATATATATATATATATATATATATATATATATATATATATATATATATATATATAATTTTTTATATATTCAATTTTTTGACAAGTCAAAGTTTTGATATACCATTAGAGTAAAGTGCTGGCTGGAACTATGCAAATTCATAGACTAGAAGTACTCTATAAAGTTTTAAGACTCAAATATTCCATACGATTCGATATGAGTGAAATAAATACATAATAAATAAAATCAGAATGAGCATTGGAATCTATACGATTCTTAAACGGAACAAATAATGTTTAAATAAAGCAAGAGTGTAGTAAATGGAAATGCCCGACTAGAAGATACCCAGAATCCTGCTCATTAAATAAAGGTGAATAAATGGATATGAATAAATCGACTCTGCTCATCACTCGCCATAGGAGAACAAAATTTGCCTCCAACTGCATATCATATATCATATAACGACTTTAAATTTGTATAAATGATGTCATCTACAGCCTATTATTAACATGTCAATGGGACTAGATTAAAGATTACTTGAATCTATGATGTACTTAATATAGGTGAATCTTTAAATTCTTTACCTAGAATAAGTTCTCTATTAATTATCTGCCAAGCTCTAAAGTAACATATTTAATGGGTTCAGGAAATACAAAAATGGAACCTCTTATCCTTGCTATATCTATCTAAATATACAAATTGGAAGTCTCTAGCTAAAACGGTGTAGAAGGTAAAAAAGGTAACCGAATTTTCGATTTTTTATCGATAATTAAGGAATGGGATGAGTTATCGAAACAAAATAAACTTGTACTGCGTAACTAAGATACGAGTATTCATGTAAAATTTCAGCTCTCTAGCTTTTGTAGTTTCCGAAATCTCGACGTTCAAACGGAAGGACGGACAGACGGACAGGGCTATATCAACTTATTTTTTTGTGCTGATCAAGAATATATATACTTTATGGGGTCTACGATGTCTCCTTCCGCCTGTTACATACATTTTCACAAAAACATTATACCCTGAATTCCCATTTTCAATGGGTTCAAGAAGTACAAAAATGGAACCTCTTACTCTTGCTATCAGCGACTTTCTGGGCATATTCAATAATGATTACAGTAAGACGAGTATTTGGCTAAGATCTCCATTGGAATGTATCTTTGGCTACTACAGCGGCAATCACAATTGAGCCCAGCTATTATTGTTGTTCTGGCCATCTCGAGTGCGAGCTTCAATTTGGCCAGCAAACTTTTCAGCCTGCGCAGCCATGCAATTATTTTTGCTACACATTGTCAAATTGGAGTGGCCCTCCCATCCACTTTTATTGTTGGCTGAATATTTGCACAATTTATACGTCAACGTTTGTTTTATTTAATACGGAAAACAATTTCCCATGGCTTAGAGCTGTGCCCAAAAAGACAGCAATCATATACCAGGCCAGAGTAGTTAGCGATATGCAAAAATAGCAGAAATTGCATCAACTAAAATTGTTATCCTCGTTTATATGGCAGCCGAGCTGCCAGTCTGGCTAGTCCGGATGTCCAACTGTCCGGATGCCCAACTGTCCGGCAGTCCGGCAGTTCGGTTGTCCCCCGTCCAGTTGTCCGGCTAGATGGTTGTTATCAATATCTAAACATGGCTGAATTGCTCTTAAATAACCAAACAATAACTTCAGAGCAGAGTGTGGGTGAAGATGCCACAACTGAACTGGCCTTGCGCTCTGTTTGGTTGTTGTTTATATTGCGCTACAGTGAAACCAATAAAACTGTATAAAAGTCCACAGGAATAAATGTGGCCAACTCTCTCGAGTGCCAGGAAATGAAAATGGCATAAGCAGAGTACATGAACCGGCTTATTTAATTGCTATAAGGATTCTTCAGCATGGATACCTATCAAAGTGTTCTAATTCAATGATAAACCTACAAGTTATCCAATCTAATAATTTGTATATTAATGAAGATGTTGCGTTGTCTTAATTAACACTGATAATTAAGTAGATACTCAGTGTTTTATTATTAATAATTACTTGGATATTTGTTATTGCTGATGCTCATCTTAGAGCTCTAATACGCTCCTTACTCTCATTTGCGTTGCTCTTATTTGATTATTATTATTATTCATTATCATATTTATTATTATTTTGATAAATACTATAATAATTATATTTATTATTATTCAAAAATAATTATATTGCTGATCATGATCATCAGCATTCCAAATATAATTTAGTTCTACTTTGGAAATATTCACAATATGAGTTTCGAAATATCAATTAGTATTACTATTATTATCAATTATTAAAATAGCATATACCAGTATCATTATTATCATAATCAAAAGCATTTTCATTATCATTGGCTTTACCATTTTTCTTTCATTAGTATAACCATTCAAATTACCAATATCATTGGGTTTACCATAATAATTCATATTTGCATAAACATCTTCATTATAATTGGCATTACTATTAGAATTATTTTTATCATAAATATCAATATTATTAATATGATTTTTGCATTTATTATCATTATGAAAAAATATTTCAACTGTTCCTTTCAATGATCCTCAGTTTTCAGTTCCAAGATTATATCTTACATTACTCAGAGAGCTCCCCTCTCGATAGCTGACTAATGAATGCATTTTGCTTAGATTACCTATAACACGAAAGACTACTCTACAAATTTTCCACATTACAGATGGAAATTCAAATATGCCATACAATCGTAGCGCACTCAAAGGACGCCCATTAATTGGACCGCCTAACTGGGCTGGACGTAGAGCCTCAATTTGTTTTAGCGCTAAAAATACAAATACCAAATACGCTCATGCTCATCTGGAGAGTGGACGAGTGGACGAGTGTCGGCCGTAACCCCCGTCGAAACCCGCACCAATTTGCAGCAGCCACGAACAGTTTACGTTAGATATTGTAAATTTTCGTAGGCAGCGACCACGAGCTAAAAAACAACAACAGGCAATGAAAACCACAGCAAAAAAAAAAAAAAAAAAAAAGGGCGAGCGAGGAGCAGAGCTGGCAGGAGGATGGGATGGCCAGGGACGAAAAAATATGTCTATTTAAATTTGTTCTGTGGCCTCGTTGTGTTCGTCTGCGGTTCTTTTAGGTAATTTGCACATTTTACACGCCGACGGGACCAACACACAAATGGATATCGAATCGGGCGGGTGAGCGGTGCTGGTGCTAGTGGTGCTGGTGGTGCTGGTGCTGGCTATAACGTAAATATTGAAATGTATTTGGCAGCTGTGCTCAAATTTCGGCCAAAAGTAAATAAGAGCGATGGCTGCTGTTCCGGCGGCGCCACCAAGCGGAGAACAGACTGAACATACATATGTGGCATGTTAGGCTGAAGCGTGATTTGAATTTTAAAGCGATCCCCAGCCCCAGCACAGACCCCCTGGCTATAATGGGTAATATGTAATCATAATGCAGCACGAATTAAAGACGCCAAAATATTAATCATACGCCGCGTGGCGCTCATTATGCGCCACTCGAGAGACCATAATGAAAAGTGAAAGGAACCAAAAGATGCCAGCAACAAGGCAGAGGCGCAAGCTCAGGCACAGGCGCAGGCACAGGCATTGGCGGAAGTAAGAAATATTTAATTAAAGCCAGCGTCGCTGCAGGCTCCTCTTCGAAATGTGCGCAGCGGAACTTCTAGCCAAGAAAGAATGAAAGAGAGCAAGGAAAGTGGCCAAGCCAAGTGGCGCTAGCTAAAGCTGATTTCATTTTAAGCGTTGCGATGCCAAGCCAAGTGGGAGTTGGAGTTGGTGTTGCAGCTGAGAAGCCTTTGGGGTGCCCCTCAGCGAAAAAATAATAAGCTACAAGCTGAGAGGAAGAATAAAGAGAAGGAGATGACTGTAGAAGAAAGAGAAAGAGGAGTTTAAATGAAATACATGCTGCATCGATAGCCAAATTATAGCAGGCAAAGCACTTAGAGTTAGCTTTGCCTGCAGTCGGACACTTGCATACCTAATGGCTGTCGCAGCTGTCGGAGCACTGCCTGGTCATGTGTGGGGCGTGGGAGTGGGTGTGGGAGTGGGTGTTGTGCATGTGGGTTAATAACGTCATTTATTATGCACTTCTTTCCGGCATTTCCGGTATTTACCGCGCACGCGACACGACACATAAATGTTGCCATAAATTTAGCACTGCTCCGACACACACAGGACTGCAGGCTGCCGCAGATAGGGGCGGAGGGGGCGAATGGGAGGGCGGCGAGTCGGCATGCAGCACACGTAGCAACTGCAGCGATGTGGACGATGTCTTCAGTGCGGTCTTAGGTACACGCTCTGAGCGGTGAGCCCTCGGCAACTGCTGCAACTTTTGCTCAAATAACTTGCAATTTATTTGGTGTGTTGCGAAAAGCAACTTCCGTTGACGCCTCCGCCATTTTGTTGGCGCGCCGCAAACGCCATTTTGTAAAGGCAACATGGCGGCAGCGTCGCTAAAAGAAATGCAAATGTGTATGCGAATGGGACTCGGCATGGGAATGAGACACGGCTGCCAAGGGGAATGGTAATGCGAATAGCAAACGCGTGCTTGCCACCTGTCTGCTACTTGCCACCTGCCACCTGCCACTTGGCCGCCGCTGCACTTATTTATATGTATATATTTTTGCGGTTTATAAAGTTTTACATTTCACTTGGTTTCTTTTTTTTTTTTTTTTTATTCTCGTTTTTGGATTTTACGGCGTAAACTTTACGACGTTTTATGCGGTGAAAGTGGCTTTAAATCGAACGCGAAACGTTGAGGCAAGCAGAGAAACACTTGAGCTCCTCCCGCTGAGTGCCGTTAGCCTCGGCTTATATGGCGCACATAAATTTCCATTTCGTTGCAGAACATTGGTTTCACATAGAAATTGAGTAGATACTCTCATAAATCTTGGCGAGTTCAATAACATAAATACCAAATTGAAGGTTGAACTTTTCCTCCATGTCTTCTTCCACTTCCCTTCCTCGTACTCCTCTCTTACTCTGCTGCATTTGCATTTATTTTATGCAGATTTCTCAGCTGAAAATAACAGCACAGAAACGGAAGTGCATTAGCTGCGAGAGCTATATATGTGTATATGTTTTTTTAAGCAATATATTTTTGCATATGAAGTGACCAAATCTATCATTTTATAAAGCTAGCCTAAAGGCAGTTCGCAAGTTAAGAGAGCCAAAGATCTGAATTTTATAATTTTGTTATCATTTCGCATGGATCTCGCCTGAGTAGCTTCATAACGACCATTGACATAGAAAAGCTGCGTGTGGGGATGTCTCTGATGTCGATTAGCAAAACATATAAATATATATTTTGCGTATACATAATGGATTTTAAATGAATGATCAAGGTTACGTAAGTGAGTTTCTGCTGCATTTATATGTATTACATTATTGCTTTCGTTTCATAGCCTAATAAATATACCCATGTAGTATAGGAAAAAAAAACTCGAAATTTTGTCATAAACTAGAAAAACAAAGCAACAAAATTAATTTTGCATACACTCAATGTAGACTAAATTAGAATTTAGAATTTAGTTAATTTGTTTATAATTTAAAATTTTTAAACATTTGACAATTTATTTAATAATAAATAATTTAATAATAACTAACAAAAAAAAAGAATTAATGTCAAAATTTATTTATTTTTTTTTCCTATAGTGCCTTTACTCAAGTTCTGTGATCAGCTTACAGCTGTAAAAACTTGGCGATCGCATCTCAAATTAAAGATCTGACTTCCAACAGCGAAAGTCAGAGCTACCAGAGTACTATAAGCACCATTTGTTATGGTTATATAAATCAAATAAAATAGGTATATATATTTAAATATGGCAACAAGTGAAATCTACAAAAATATAAGCTGAGGCGTCGTTGTCAAAGTTGCCTTTCTGTCAGTCAGGACTGCCCGACCTAGTGATACCCTGAGCCTTGCCGAATTTGTCATATTCTTGTCTTCAACAGTTTATCACGCTCCCGTCTTAGGCAGATGTCATGGATGCTTCACAGCAAAAGCAAGCTACCTTTGAAGAAAAAGCTCAAGATATTGTCGCACATTATCACTCCAATCGTACCTCCAGATGTGCAAATATGGGGAGTCGCCGCCAAGACAAATCGAAATAAGATCCAGATATAAGATCCGGATACTGTGGAAGATCAAATCTCCTTCCACTCGAGTCGATACAATGAACGCCTGAAGGTCCACGCCAACCGGCTCGTAACCGGCTTCTAGATCCATCAGAAGGCTAAGAAGACGCCAGTTCGCAAGCCTTTTCACTTCGAAGGTAAAGTAGTATTAATTTACACTGTAAAGATGTTTAAATTGTTAATGTAATTGTAAAGCTGTGATGCTAAGTGTGATTCAAGGGAGATAATCAAAACTGAGCAATATCGACTAAAGTAAATTAGACATACATTATACATAGTGAATAGAATAGGCAAGAGAATCAATATTAATTCAAGATTCAAACCATCTCATAGTGAGATTTGAGCTAAATGTTAATACTCTATTATCTTTTGAGCGTAGATCTCATCATACCCTTCTCGAAAATTCGCAGAGGGTATGCAAACAGGAGACCACACACATTGTCGTCTGCGTGGTGTCTAATTAACTTTGTTTTGAAGACGCCAACAGCAGCATTGCTCAATTGAAAAGCATCCCCCCCCCCCTCAGCCCTACGTCGGGGAAGTAACATAAATTACTATCGCAAGAGAAGAAGAGGAGAGAACTGTTTCCTCTTGTCCGCCTGCTGTCTATTTGTTGTCCCGCTGTCGCGCTATCCCTATTGCCCATGCACTTTGCTTTTGCATTTATTATTTATTGCCACAATTCTAACTACATTTTTATCATTTGCCACTCGCAATCGGCCTGCTGCCTGCTGAATTATGCAAAAATAATTATGCGCAAAGTGTAGCAAAACAAAATACGCTTCAGTATTCTTCTAGTTTGCCCAACGAATTGGCGCTCCTCCTGGACACCTCCCGATCTCATCCGCCACTCCATGATGACATTCCATTCCATTCCCTCCTATTCCCTGCCATGCCATTCCCATTGAGGCAAATGCAGTTGTAAATATGTCCGTTTATTTGTCTGGCTATCTGGCCGGTCCTGCCGTTTGTTAGCCTGTTTATTTGTTTGCCCGCTTTGCATACTTTATTCTCTTTGTTGTTGTTGTTGTTGTTGTTGTTTTTGTTGTTGGTTTTGGTTTGCACATTGTAAAATTTAAAACTCATTTGATTTACATGAAATTTCATAGCATCGCTTTGATATGCGTCGCGAATATCATTTGATTTTCCATACAATTCACCAAATGTCCAAAAACTGAATACAGCAACCAAAACAAGAGTATATACGACTAAGAGATACTCTTCGATGGTGATATATTCCCTTCCTAATCATACTAAAATCTGAAACAAATACTAAATCAGCATTTGAATAGACTCTCTCTAATTTTTTCACTCTCACTCAATATTCCTCTCTCTCTCTCTCTCTCTCTTCTATATTCTCTTTGAATTACTCTCTCTCTCTTTTCTATTTTCTATTTTCTTTATCTTAACTTGACTTAACTTACTCACTCTCTCTCTCTCACTCTATCTCTGTCTGCCTTTTTTTTCTCTCTCTCTCTCCGTCACCCTACCATACCCTATGTGAATCAGCTCATCGATTACAGAGTATAGCAGCAATGCATACAACAACTGTTTAAATGGGATGCGCATTTATAATTGTTTCACATTGTGCATTCCACACACACAGAGAGAGAGAGAGAGAGAGAGAGAGAGAGAGGGAGAGAGAGATGTGTGCATGGGAGCAAAAGAGAGGCAGGGAAAAACCCATTTTATCTGCAATTCAAGCTGAAGCTGAGCTAAAAATAATGAAAATGTAATTTCATTCGCGAACAGATATGCCAATTCACTCAATCATTCCAACTAGCCAGCCAAATGGCCACCCCAGAGCATTTGTTTGCTTTTTCGGGGGTCTCTGTTGTTTTTGCTTATGAAATTAATTTTCATTGATTTGGCAAATGTTGAATTCATAATTTTGACGCATTATTTTTGCGTGAATTTCGAATTGTATTTATCGCAAACGATGGCGCATTAAAAGATAATGAACTGTTTGCAAATTTTCATTTGAATGGGACTACCTAAATAAGTAGCATAATGCCCAGAGGAGTCTAATGAAAGCGCAAGACAGAAGCGTTGCAAATCAAATTACAGATTTATTGCAATTCATTTCAGTTTCTTATTATTTATTTATATCTTAATTGCCTGTCAAATTATGAATGAGTCAATGCTCTGTCTAACGCCCTCCTGCTATGATCGACACAGTGTATCAGCAAATGACATTTGTCATTATAGTGAGGATTTCATTTGGGATCGAAAGTGTAAGTCTAAGATATGGAAATCAGTAGTAAAGATACATATAATATATATAACATATATATAATGTACAAGTAAATAAGTGTTTGAGCATATTAAACAATCTGTAGTCAATGATCTATATGAATATGAATAATGCTTATGAATGATCTATAAGGTGCGCAAATAAGGAAATGGTCATATATGGTAAAGTAAGAAGGCTCTAGTCGAGACGGCTCGACTACGAAATACCCTGAATATTATTAGCATTCAAATGTGTCTATTTGAAGGGGGCATGGCATCCAAAATCTGAAAATTACAGAATCTGCGTATCCATAATATCTATCTAAATATACAACTTGGAAGTCTCTAGCTAAAACGGTTTAGAACTTATGCTCGGAAAGCGTAAACAAAGAAAACGAATTTTCAATTTTTTATCGATAATTAAGGAATGGTCTGAGTTATCGAAAAAACAAAACTCGGACTACGTAATTAAGATATGAGTATTCATGTAAAATTTCAGCTCTCTAGCTTTTGTAGTTTCCGAAATCTCGTAGTTCATACGGACGGACAGACGGACAAGGCTATATCAACTTATTTTTTGTGCTGATCAAGAATATATATACTTTACGACGTTACCTTCTGACTGTTACATACATTTTCACAAAACCACTATACCATGAATTCCCATTTTCAATGGGTTCAGGGTATAAAAATATTACATTTTCCACAAAGTACAATCGTTCGTTTCTTTCCTATCGTAAGGTTTCCAGTTATTTTATTGAATTGTTCTAGTTTTTATACACTGAGCATATTGAAAATGGTAAACCAGGGTATAATAGTTTTGTTAAAAGTGTGTAACAGGCAGAAGGAGGCGTGGCAGACCCCACAAAGTATATATATTCTTGATCAGGGTGACGAAAAAAGTTGATATAGCCCTGTCCGTCTGTCCGTCCGTCCGTCCGTATGTATGAAAGCGTCGATCTCAGCAACTATAAGAGCTAGAGACTTCATTCTTTTCATTTTCAGTAATTTTTTGGTAGGTCCGTGTATTGCACGCAGTATACGAGTTTATTTCAGAAAATCGATAACTTATTTCGTTTCAGAGTTATCGATTTTAGCATTTATCGGGAATCTGTTATAAAATTTTATTTCGTTCATCTTTAAATGTTCTGCATATATATATATATATATATATATATATATATATATATATATATATATATATTAATTTAATACAATTTCGGCTTTCGTTAGATTTTGGATACCGCCCCTCAAATTCGCCCCCATCCCCCAAATTTGAAAAAAGCGTAATTCAAATACTAGAAACTTGCAACTTGGCAAATTGACACATTTCAAGTCATATGTTTTTCAGGGCTCAGGGTATCTCGTAGTCGAGCGGTCTCGACTAGAGCTTTCTTACTTGTCATACATATATATATTCGTTTGTTATTATATTCTTTAAATTTATTGTAAGACTTTCGAAAATTTGGTTTTTATTTGATTATATTCATTCATTTGATTAAGTTTAAACGACAATATATATATTTTTTTTCAATAGATCAAATCAGTTTATATTTTGTTCATTGCTCATTTATTAATTTCACGCACCTAATATTGAGACATATAAAAAGTCTAAACATATATAAGAAATAATTATGTAAAATATATAAATTTAATTTTAAGTTTAAGCTACTAATACTTATATTTGATAAGCTGATTTGACTAGAAATCTTCTCGTAGTATGCATTGAGATTAAAAAATAATCTTCTCTTTTAAATTTTTTTTTTTTTTAATTTCATTGAGCCAAGGATTATAATATTGTGATGAAGAGACCTCAAAGAGTAAAGACCTTTGATCGCCTTGTCTGAAAAATTGAACATATAACCTGAAAACCTATTTGGTATCTTATCTTATTTAGTTGAAAAGTTAAAAATCAATGAATATAATTTAAGTTTTATTTTATACGAAACACTTTACTTTTATATTTTATTTGTGAAATTGATTTACTATATTTAAGTATAGACCTTTGACCAATATATAAATCAAAATCAAACTAATATACAAATTATTAACAATACTAAGAAAAGCCTGAATAATATTTGGAGTCAATTATCAATTATTTCGATTTGATATATGTTCGCTTATAAACAATGGTATATTTATTAATATATTTAAAGACTAGAGTGAGTATATTTCCTTTTCAATTGCCATCACTTGCGTATACTCACATTCAACACTAAAATGCCTCCATCTTACCGCAAAGTAAAAAAAATGATCAAGTCTTATACAAAGCATCTGTAACCAGCGGCTTGAAAAAATGTGGCTGCTGTCGATTGGTATCATTTCATTTTGAAAAGAAGCCGTGAATAATTGTAAGACTCAAAACAGTAAAAGCAATTGCAAACGATAAGACTTGCCTCACTAAATATTTCCCCATTTGCGCCCCTTATTCCACTGGGTGTCAGCCCCCAAAACAACGAACCGCAACCTTGACATCTTAATTAACCAACTTTGGCAGCTGCTTGATGCCACTCGAGTGGGCAAGCAGCTGAAATTTCAAGAACATTTAACACATTGCCAAATCTAGCGTAGCCCAAGTCGCAGCAAACTACAGAATGCCCTGGCGCAAGGAGGAGTTCATGAAAATTTTATTTACACCCTGCCAAACGGTCCGAATTAATCTCTTGGCAAATTTATTTGAAAATGTGCCATAAAAATGCATGCAAAAAAATTCAAACAGCATTTCTACCCCAAGTCAGCGAGGGTGAAAGGCCGGACAAACAAGCAGCATTGAGTTACGCCAGCGATTTTCCTTACTTCCTTGCTCCGTGCTTGATTTTCGATTTGTTTCTTAATTTTCACGAATTTGTTCTATGCTCTTGGTTTTGGGCAAACACAGGCGACAAAGAGCCACCCAGCAATGTGGGTGAGGAAGAGGTAAGGGTAAGGGTGAACAGTGGCAACCCAATGGGTAAGAGCCTCAGGCCACACTGATCCATAAATACTTCCCCTGTCAGCAGCTGATTTGCTTCTGATTTATTTGCAAATGCGAATTTGCTTTTTATGTTTTCGTATTTTTATTTACTTTATATTCGCACCACGAATTTCAGCCAGCAGCTCGACCTACGGCCTGCCTCCTTGGTAGGTGTGAACGTGTTTTCTTTCTTTCTCAACCACCCAACCACCCAACCACCCCCTCACAGTTGGACGATTTTCCCTCATTTTTCGGCAGCTCTTTCATTCGATTGCCTCTTGGCTTGGCGCTATTCACTGCTGCCCGACCAAAACACACAATAATCATTTCAATTTTAATGCTCCAATAATTTGGAAATAGCTACGAAGGGTTATTTAGTTTTTCTCAATCTCTCTCTCTCTCTCTCTCTCTCTTTCCCACTCTCGCTCCAAAGAACTAGCTGTAAGTAAGTTGGGGCAAGTATATAAAGTAAAGCAGAGTGAACCTTGAGTTCATTAGGTAACTTGACTGCATTTTTTCATTGGCCTGACCCCTCTTTGATTTCAGTTTGCTCAAGCTGCGAAATGTAGGTCAAATTTTGTGTTGCGCATTTGCAAATAAGATGAGCTCGAAGAGCGAAATTGCAATTGAACTAAGTTTTAAGTTATTTTGAGATGTATATCTATAGAATATATTTCTTTTATCAAATGTTTCAAAAGAGACTGAAATATGCAATGCAGATAAAAGCAGATATCAAATAATTATAATTGAGTTTGCTAAAAGCGCAAAGTTTATAAATTCACTCTCTCAGATTAAATTGATGTTCAAGACCATTTGAACTTCTAATGTAGATATTTACTGTTGAAATTTAGCTTGAGTATTAATTAATTTGTTACAGAGTTAAGATCATAAAGTTTACATACCTGATGGATCACTTTTAGCTTGCTCTACAGATAGAACCATATACCAAACCTGCTCTCGGCAGGCAGACAACTCAGCCAAGCAGAACTGCTCTCTAATGAAGTAAAGTAAATTTCAACCCTGTTCAAACAAAAAATGAGTCATATGTTGTATGGATCAGCCCACTAGGAAATCACAGTTTACGACTCTATCATAGGGCTGGAAGTTCTATTCCCAATGCACGCGGCGCAATGAATAAATGCGACAAATGTCAGTTAACGCCTAACGCCTTTTAGGAATGCCAGAAAAAAATGAAGTCAGAATATCTAAATAAATTTGCATTAGCGGCAGCGGCGCTGGCAGCAGCCAGGAAGCGTCAGGGATGGGGGGAGAGCGACTTGACTGGGGTTAGGGGCACGTCACATCGTTCATATGCATAAATTATCTAGCAAAGGATGTACGCAACATTTTCATTTGGGAAGCCGAAAGCAGAACTTGTTTATATTCAAATTAGTAGGCAACACAAACACAAACACAAACACAAACAGAAACCGAAACAGAATGCCAAAGGACCAAAGCTGGCGCCCATGACTCTTTGACTGTTTTTATTGTCAGCAAGGACGAAAGGGTGACAACGACCAGAGCGCTCAGGACCTTGAGCTCTGCCATTTACCATTTGCCATTTGCCATTTGATTTGCTTTGCTTCGCTCTGGTTTGGTTTTGGTTCGTAATGAGCATTTTATGAGGATGCTCCTCCTTCCTGCTCCACCTTCCAACTGACAACTTAATTAAGTTTTCATTGTGTGTAGCGGAGTGAAAGTGGCATTGGAGGTGACGATGGAGCTGGGGTTGGGCGGGCTGAGACGGCGTTGGTTAGTTTCTGGGCAATCAGCGCATATTGTGGAGAACTCAAATGTGTGCCACGCCCACTCATTCGCGTCTGAGTGGCACTTCAACACCACCAGCAGCAGCAGCAGCAGCAGCAGCTGGACCAACCCACCAGCGCCGCAACCCACCAATGCGTGGTTCGCTATGATCGATCGCCATAGCCTGGCCAAGCCATAGCGTTGCAGGCCGCTCTGACTGTGCAACAAATGGTTGCAATTAATCTGAGCGTTCGTTAATTAATTAATAACTGTGTCTACTCTGACTGCCACTGCTGCTGTTTCAGCTGATGCTGCCAGCTCTGCTGCTCCCCTGCCCCAATGCCTCTTTGCATAACGACTGCAACACGGACAACAGGTCGACAAGTCGACAAGTCGACAAGTGGACAAGTGGACCTTGGACTGAAAAGTTGTCCCTGGCTGCGGGTCTCAGCGGTGTCTTTACTGCTGCTGCTGCTGCTGCTGCTGCAACTCATTAGAGTCCAATTGAAATATGATTGTTGCCATGTAAATGCGACAGCTGATCAATCAAACCGGTTCGAAGTAACTGTCACAAGGTGTCGCCGTGGCTGACAGCCTAGACGCAGGACAACATCAATTAGATATAATAATAATAATAAAATAAATAATAAAAAGAATACTAATAATAATAATAATAATAATAATAATAAAAAGAATACTAATAATAATAATAATAATAATAATAATAATAATAATAAAAATAATAATAATAATAATAATAATAATAAATAATAAAGTTAACAAAAAAACGAACTATTAAAGTTTTAAATATATTTGCCAAAACCTTTCAAATGAAACTAATTGTAAATTAAAACTATGTATTTTTAATGATACTGCAGATCGGTTTCAGCTGAATGAAGTCGGATTTGAGATTTTTATTAAGATATCGCAATGTGGATGACAATTTTTATTTGTGATCTTTGGTGACATTTAAGCAGATTTATTCAAAAATCTTGTAATTACGATTCCGGCAGTTAGTATTTCCCGTTTAAGTCGCTATAAAGCAAATAATATATGTATATTTATATTGTTCCCTTACCGTTTATATGAAACTTGATAATACGCAATGCTCTGCCGAGGAATCGTGATCCACATCAGGGATTGAGAACTGCATCCTGAGATGTTTAGTCACTGCGTCACTTGCGTTTTCAATAGGATAGGAGCTTGAAATTGCTTTATCTTCTGTCAATGATGAAGTGACTGTATCACTTGAACTGAACTTCATAATCGAAATGCTTTAGATGAATGTACATCTTTCAGTTATCGGCAACTTGTCCATAAGTATAACTTATCAAGGCCAAGCCATAACTCGCCTTCCCGATTACTGGTAGACCTGGTAGATCTCCTAATTGCGACTGAAGCTCACGGAGCGATCTAGACGACATTAAATTACCAGACTCGACTCACAGGACACGAAAAATGAGTCCGATCCAGGGAGTCTTATTTCATATACAATTGATCTTCGCAGCTGGCGGTAAAATTCCATCTCACTTCTAAATTACTGCAAGTTGATATAGCTCGCTCTAAGAAGCTCCTGGCCAATGTGAACCTATAAGACTCTTCGAGCTGTTCCATACATTCAGTCAGCTTCTGAATCTCAATAATATCCGAATGGAGCGAAACTGTATGTTGCAGAGGCCGAACAATGCCGTCAATGTAATTTCCACATTGCAAGTCAACGTTTTTTGCTAATATTATACTGAAATACATATGTAATATTTAGATCATATTGAATATCACACATTTCAACATTTTTGTATACCTTAAGTCATATCAAAGATAATAATCAAGATGAACTAAGGTGTCTATCTGACCGTACGATCACGTAATCTATATAATTTGAAATATATATTATATTTAACTATATACATATAGTTATATAGTTATATAAAGATATAGTGAAAGAGCAAAACCTCACCAATTGTACAAACTATATATGCATATTTAATTTTATACCCTGAACCCATCGAAAATAGGAATTCAGGGTATATGGATTTGTAAAATATATAATTTGGCCCTGTCCGTCTGATCAATGTTTACTGTTAACATCCATTATATTTTGGTCAAAAATTATATGGATATAAGTATGCACATAGCAATTAACATTGTAAAAACAAAATCCAAATAATTAATTATATTCCATTATTAATAATTATATTCAGATTATCAAATAATTATATTCAGAATTTATGCAGACAATTAACTAATCTACTCGATAAATACTTTAACTATTTTTTTAAATATATATTTTAACATACATATATAATATAATATACAAACTAATAAAAAGAGATAGAGGCAAATTAATTGGGGTGCACGTTATCTTTGAGTATAATAAATAAATAAGTAAGAAATATTCCATTCCATATGGATTAGAATAGACCACAGATAAATCTTCGTTCATTTATTTCAATTCTATATAATCGTATAATAAGGCTTAAGGGCTTTGCTTAGCTACCAGAGACTTCAGGCTGTGGGCGCATATCAGGCGACATTTAACACAATCATTATGCTGCTCTCAGCTCCAGCAATATCTTTAATAAAGTGCCCAAAACTGTCAGAGACAAAAACACAAATTGCTTTCCCCTCCAGCCGCACGCTCGCTCGGCTGAAATGAAATGTAAAATGCAAAGACTCAAAGGCATTGTCCAATGCACGCCCCAAAACCAGACTCATATTTATTTAAGCAATCAACAGACCGCTGTGGGCCGCCCTAGCTCTAGCCCTAGCCCTCGCCCTGGCTCTGGCCATGGAGAGTCATCTGTGCTCCTTGTGCAAATCAAAAACACAAAACTAATTCCTTTGACAATGCCACACGCCGGCACCAGTCGACGGACCAGAGACAAAAGACAGCATTGGAGCGGGAATGGGAGTGGGACACAGAGAACTGGAAACTGGGAACTAGGAGCAGTGAATGGGAGCTGAATCTTTCAGTCTTAACGAGCTGTTGGCCTGAGCTGAGCCAAGTTCAGTTCAATTGAAACGAGCTGGCTCGAGTCGAGACGAACCGAGCCAAGACGAGTCGAGTTGAACTGTTGAGCTGTTGCTCCTGTCAAAGATGCATTCAAGGATTAAATTAATGTCACAGCAAGTGGACAATAGCAGCGCGCTCCCACAGGGGACTGTCAGCCCTGCAATATTAACGCTTAATTGTTTAACGCTAAGGCCAGGGGCCGAGGCAGGCGGGCGGCTGCTGTATTGAGCTACCTGCTAAGGTCTGATGATGAAGCCATAAACAACTGACAGCTTGGTAACCTTTAAATATGGAAATGTATGCCCAGGCTCGTAGATTGCCCCGGGGATCTGTTGTCCTCCTTCCTCCACTGCTGCCACTGCTGCCACAGCCACTGCCACTGCTGCTGCTTCATCTTGCCTTTTCATACTTTAAATCAAATCGCATTAACATTTCTTTACAATTTTTGCTGCTCAGCATCGTGACAAAAAATAAAAAATAAAAAGAGAGAAGAGAGAAAATATAAAGTGTTTGTTGGTCGGGGGCCAAAGCGCATAAAAAGGATATTTGACACTTTTAAATGTGCGCTTATTGTGAATGCCACGCCCTCCCGCTCGCCGCCCCTCGCTCTGCAGCTCTGGCCGTTTCTTTTGTCTGTTGAACTATTTGCTGCCTGGCTTCTTGAATTTTTGTTATATTTCTTTCAAACGATTTTTTATTTTCTTTTTTTTTCTTTTTATTGTTTGCTTTTGTGTCTTGGCCTTTGCTGCCTGCCAATCCCAGTCCCAGTCCCAGTCTCAGTCCCTCTCCCTCTCCCTTTCTCTTTCTGTTTCCCATTCCCATTCGGCTTCCTGCGTTGGAAAATCAAATCTATTGTCATTTTGCCAACTACGTCTAGGTTCGTCCTGTGTTTGGTACTGTGCCTCAGCACTTTGTCGGCTTTTCGTTCCCGTCAACCTCGTCGTCCTTGCAGCGTTTAAAAGCCATAAGCGTTTGCCTTTATTGAGCTTTTATTGTTTTTTATACCCTGCTTTCCTCCCTTCGAGTCTGACTGCGCACTGCTTCAAGTTTTTGCCTTTCTCGTTCTTGCTTTGCTTCTTGTGCGACTTCACTGCTGATAGTTTTATTATCAGAAATCAATGATCTATGAGTACAGTAAACTCTGTCACCAACTGACATTTCAGACATGGAATTGCAGCTGCTTGCTGTTTTTTAAATGTTTAACACAAATTTACTTTTAATTGTTGTTTGCGATCAAATCAAGTCAACTCACTTTACTGAAAACTAAGTTTACTAAATTTGTATTCTGTAAGTCTGCATATATATATTATAGATAATAATTTTCAGTTACTTAACTCACTCACCTTTAAGCGATACTTAGCCCAAGAGCTGTTTATGATAGGCTTTGATTTTGATGGCAATCCCCTTCGACTCGAGAAGACGTCTGTCACATTCAGCAGTTGCAGATGTCTTGAAGGCCTTCACAGCCGTCGTCGCACTTCATTGCCAGACAAAGCACACACTGTGCTCAACACATCAAATCTATGTCAATAACACTGTCCAACACGGCATTGGGATGCTGTCGACATGGCATTCTTCCTCTCTCCCTCTATCTCTCTCTCTCTCTAGCTCTCTCTGCCTTTCACGCCCCTGGCTATTGGTTGAATGCAATGCCACAGCATCAAATCGCATCTCAAGAAATTCATTTCATTTCATTTCATTTCCAGTATAAATACAAAAAAAAAAAAACGAAGCAAGGAACAAGCAGGTCCACAAAATTGAGAATTGAGAATTGAGAATTGAGAATTGAGAAATGAGAAATATTTTGCAATCATTCGTTGAAATTATGACAAACGCATTTCTAAGCTGTCGCATTGATTGAATTTTCTTTGGCTCTTTCTTTGGCCAACTCGCGCAAAACATTCCCCTGATCCTCCCCTGGCATATACTTCAGTCTCTTCAGTCTAGCTGGCTCTATTGTGCTCGGATTTTTGCACCTTTCAGCAGCGCGTTGCACGAAGCCGGATTAAAAATCTATGTCAGTTGTTCGGCTTGTTTGAATTCCATTTTCGGGTTTGCTATTCCTATTGCTATTGCTATTGCTATTGCTATTGCTATTGCCATTGCCATTGGCATTGCCATTGCATTTACATTCTCATTCGCCATTCCATTTTCATTTCCATTTCAATTTCTATTCCTCTTTGTCGCCCCTCAATGCCAATCGACACCTCGTCCATTGTGCTCATAATGAGGTATTCCGATTCGGGAACTGCATATTATGAAACGCTTAAAAATAAATTAAAGAGATTTTAGGTGCAAACTGTTTACAGCTGGTCTTTGTGGCTTCCCATTGTATTCAGTTCGGTTCAGTTCAGTGTTCACCTTTGTGCATGTGTCATTCGACAAATGGGATTTCCGAGCATTAGTTTGAAGGTTTCTCTCTCTCTCTCTCCCATTCCTGATGACAGTTATTTGCTTTCTTTTCGGAATTGTTTCGAAATACGTTGATTTCTTCTTTGGGTTCTGCTGGTTGCTTAATCCAAGCCCTCCGTCCAATCATAGCAGGCGTCACTGCCCCTAATTGACATTGACATCCGAGTGTTTCGAAGTGCCGTCGGAATCAATTTTCATAAATATTAAGACAGGCGCATAATTGATGTCCGCTCCACTGTCCCTGACCCCCTCTCCAGGATCGACCAAAACTATTTACATTCTCTGGGATAGTTGTGAGTTGATTGATGGATGGAACCAGCGCCAGTCCGCAGTTGACTTGCCGTTCGCTGGGTCAGCCTAAGCCTCCCTCTCCCAATCACTCTCCCCGCCTTCGACCCAGTCTCTGGGTCAGCCTCTGTAGTTGCCTCCAAGTAGGCCGTCCCACAATTTATTATCTATTTACACAGTATTTGTAGCGTAAATTTCGTTGCTGTCTTATCAAGCTGCCCCCACACCACAAACCAGTCAGACCCGACTCGATTCTGTGGCCATATCAAAATGACTACTAATTGACTGGTTTTCCCAATTCCTTCTTTCCCCTACTCTTAGCCCGCTTTCCTCGCAAGACTTTTTGTTTTATTAATGCGCCTCTGGCAGATTAAAATCTGCCAGCCCGCTCTCCCCCTCCTGCCAGGCAGACAGCCAGATAGACAGACAGCAGGACGGACCAGACGGAGGGACAGACAGCAACTGCCTGCTGCGGCAATTTCTGTGCATTCGAGTGATCAATCATTTGATTGACGCCGCGTTGCTCAGCATGAATGATGTGCTATTTGTGTGGGTGCCTGTTTGCACGGGCTTATAATGGAATTGGCGCCAGCTCCTTGAAGAATTAAAATGCTGTTGCCTGGCACCTGTTTGAGCAAACACTTAAGCAGAAACTTGTTTGACCAACTAATGATGCCTCTTTTGTGTGTATAAATGTTGAATAGCATTGAATTTATATAATAAAATTTCTATTTGTAAATATAACTTTTGCCAAGGCAAATAGCCAAAATAACTAAGGCTAAATATAAAGTTGAATAAAGAGTAATTTTGAAGTTTAAAGTTTATAAACTATTTTTATTATTTTTCATAAGTAATACATTTATTTTATTATTTTTCGTGCATTATATAACAGCATTTTCACTCAGACTTCAAAGAACTCTGATTGCTCCGACACACGCTCCTATTATATGTACATAAGTGCAGTGCGGTGCTGTAGCTGACAGCTTTTGACACAGACGGCAGCACAAAGCAGATGTAATTGAATTGCTGCAACTAATTGAGACAAAAGCCAGCGCAAACTAATCGCGAAACAAAATTCATTGACATGTAAATAACGCACCAGTTCATTCTATGTACACTCACTCACTCACACACACACGTGCACACATATGCTCACATGTCTGTCTCTCTTTTGTTTTCCCGTTAGCCTTTGTCTCTCTCTGGCTTGCGTTCTCTATTCACTTGTCTCTCTGCATTACTATTGCTTTTTGTTTTGCATAACTTACTATAACACAAACGAGATGCGACGAGCCGCCACAATGGAACGGGACTTTTTCTATATTATTTGATGTGCTTCGCTAACAACAACAACAACTACAAGACAAAGCAGATGAGTAAATGACAAAGAGAGAGAGGGAGAGAGCGAAAGAGCAAGCAGAGCAGGGGTATTGGCTGGGCGCATAAGGATCAGGGGGCGTTGTTCGTCACGTGACCGCGCCATTTTGTTGTTAGCTTTGGCAGTACATTTTTTTGCCCGACTACACACACACACACACACACACACACATACATACACATGCACACAATAGCTACAACAAAGCAGCAAACAGGCCGCAAACGTACAACTTTTGCTTTCTTTTATTATTGAAAATCGCCAGCGCAAAACAAGAAATAAAAGAAAAGAAAAAACAACATGACCAAAAAATGGGCTGCTAATTGCTTTTAAAATGCAAAAGCCAGTGGAAGAGAGCGAGAGAAAGATAGAGAGAGGGAGGTAGCGTATAGACCAACATTGACTCTGGCAGGACATGCGAAAAAGCCGCAGCTGCCTGGCTGGCTGTAATTGTTTATGGCAAAGCCCAGCGCGAACAGGACGCACAGGAGAGCACAGGATGGACCAGCGCCAGTACCAGCAGCAGCAGCAGCAGCAGGATACACATAAATCAAGGATAATGGCCAGCGTCGTCGAGTCGCCGTCGCCGACGTCGCCGTCGCTGTCGCTGATGTGCGGTTAAAATTCGTAATTCGATGCTTTTGCATTTGCTCAGCTTTTTTATAATTTTCGTTTTATTTTGGTTTTTTTTTTTTTTTTGTTTGCTTTATTAAAAATTGAAAACGCATTCAATTTATTCAGTCGCCGGCAACAAGGTCGTCCTCAGCCATCCAAATCGATTGAATGACTCCGCAGCGGGAGGGCGGCCAGCCCCTCACTCTCCTCCGTTTGCAATCGAGTTTGGAATTGGGATTGGAACTGGGACTGGGATAGGCATTGAGATTGCGATTGGGATTAGGGCGTCGTCTGAGTGACGTTTCGTGGCAGTTGTGTGAAATGCCGGCCTCTCGGCGTCGCGTTTTTGTCTTTAAATCAATGTTAAAGCAATTTGTCACGGCCGCCGCATGGTGACAATCAGCAAGAGGGTAGTCGGGGCCAAGGGGTTGCCACTCGCGACTCGTAGCACCAGAAGCAACAACAGCAGCAGCAGCAGCAGCACCATAAGCAGAAGCAGGACAAAAGCTGTCATTGTCTGGCTGCAGAGTACACGGCATAGCCATTACCATTACCTGTCAAGTGGGCTGCAAAACAAATCGCAGTGGGAATGTCAATAGGCCAACCGCCCAATTGCGAATGCAAAGTGGCGGCAAAAGGCCGTCAGCGATAGGGGCCAGCAGCTCAATTGATTTAGGACTTCAACTGAGCAAAGCCATAGATAATAATAGACCAGGGCAACAGAAAGAGAACGACAATGGGCGAGGCGATAAAATCTGTCAACGCGCGACAAGCGACCAATTCAAACCACTTGAAGAGCATCAAAAGATCCCTTTACACTGAGCGAAAATATTCAATGTAAATAATAATGAAGAAAAATGTGTTTTTTAGTTTACATAATAAACTAGAAATGAAATGCGAAAAGTTTTAGGGGGCAGGTCTAAATACAAATAATGAATAATATAACTGAAATCAGGAATTTATTTTATTTTTCATACTTTATTCCTAGTATAATATTTACTATATGTATACTATATAGAAATAAATATATTTGACATGTTACGTAAACTATAAATAACCTAACCACATCTATATGAAAGCTCTTCTGTCATTCTACACACACACTGAACTTACAGCGGCGAGTTTGAGAGCCAAACTCGATATTTTATTATATTTCCATAAACTTATAAAATAACACTCAACCTCAAAAGTCTGGGCAAGAGAGAAATACAATTGCCATTTATTCGTTGAATTTAAGTTTCTCCCTTTCTGACTCCACACTCTCGCAATCTCTAAAATTACTTTTATAGAGAGTGCATCACAGAGGGAGAGAGAGAGATACATATCTCGATAATCAATTTGGAAAGGCGACAAATCAAAATTGGGATTCCAATAAGCCCAGCAGACATTGCGAGTGCAACAATTAAATTGTATGCAACATTTGCTGCAACTGCAGCAGCAATAATGGCTGCTGGCACAGGTTAAAGTGTTTGAAGTGTGGCGTCGATGTCATTGATAGCCAGCGGGGCGTCGGCATGCCAAAGGCATTTGTGGCATTCAAAAAGCCGCAGACGCAGCCGCAGCAGCATCGGGGCAGAGCATTGGAGTCATAAACAACACAACGGATTTCCCGCAAGGAAGGCGACGTCGAAAAGGCAGCAAAGTCCACGTCAAGTGGAGCTGGGGAAACTGCGCGTGCAGCGCGTGCAGTTCGCATCGATAGCGATAATTACGTGGGCGTGGCTGGCAAAGCCGGCGACAACCTGCTGCTGCTGCTGGTGCTGATGCTGGTGCTGGTGCTGGTGCTGAGACTGCTGCTGCTGCTGATTTTAGCTCTCTTCTTCTCTCTCCAGCAGCGCATCAAAAGCGAGTGCCGCACGTGGCTAAGGCGACAACGGTGAACCATGGTGATTCCGATTCCTCAGGCCATTCCTTCTACGCAGCGTGGGTGCAGCCAACCAGCCGCAACAACCACTGTCGATAATCGCGGCTGATCGGCGGCATTTTTGCAACAGCGACAACTTTAGTTCATTCTCTGCCTCTGCCTCCGCCTCGGCCCCCGCCTACGCCTCCGCCCAGCTGCCACGTCGGCTTGCACTTCACTTAATTAAATTGCAACCCAGCGCCGCTTTGCGGATGCGCCGCACTAGAGGCAGTTCCTACGGCTGTGGCACGACGTCACTTGAAAGTTGCCGCGCCATAATCGAATTATGCGGCAAGTGCCGGCAACAAGAATTACGATGGCAAAGCGAAAATATTATTAAAACCTCATCAGCAATTGGCATGCAACGTGGGTCGCCAGTCCATCCACCAGCGTCTATACGTGTGTGTGCGTATGTGTGCTCGTGGGAGGCACTCTTAGGAATAGAAACTGCGAAAAACAACGACTCTCAATTAAGCGGAAGCCAACGACTTGAAAATGAGTTCATTAACTAACTTAGTATAAGTATAAGTATAAGTATAAGTATAAGTATAAGTATAAGTATAAGTATAAGTATAAGTATAAGTATAAGTATAAGTATAAGTATAAGTATAAGTATAAGTATAAGTATAAGTATAAGTATAAGTATAAGTATAAGTATAAGTATAAGTATAAGTATAAGTATAAGTATAAGTATAAGTATAAGTATAAGTATAAGTATAAGTATAAGTATAAGTATAAGTATAAGTATAAGTATAAGTATAAGTATAAGTATAAGTATAAGTATAAGTATAAGTATAAGTATAAGTATAAGTATAAGTATAAGTATAAGTATAAGTATAAGTATAAGTATAAGTATAAGTATAAGTATAAGTATAAGTATAAGTATAAGTATAAGTATAAGTATAAGTATAAGTATAAGTATAAGTATAAGTATAAGTATAAGTATAAGTATAAGTATAAGTATAAGTATAAGTATAAGTATAAGTATAAGTATAAGTATAAGTATAAGTATAAGTATAAGTATAAGTATAAGTATAAGTATAAGTATAAGTATAAGTATAAGTATAAGTATAAGTATAAGTATAAGTATAAGTATAAGTATAAGTATAAGTATAAGTATAAGTATAAGTATAAGTATAAGTATAAGTATAAGTATAAGTATAAGTATAAGTATAAGTATAAGTATAAGTATAAGTATAAGTATAAGTATAAGTATAAGTATAAGTATAAGTATAAGTATAAGTATAAGTATAAGTATAAGTATAAGTATAAGTATAAGTATAAGTATAAGTATAAGTATAAGTATAAGTATAAGTATAAGTATAAGTATAAGTATAAGTATAAGTATAAGTATAAGTATAAGTATAAGTATAAGTATAAGTATAAGTATAAGTATAAGTATAAGTATAAGTATAAGTATAAGTATAAGTATAAGTATAAGTATAAGTATAAGTATAAGTATAAGTATAAGTATAAGTATAAGTATAAGTATAAGTATAAGTATAAGTATAAGTATAAGTATAAGTATAAGTATAAGTATAAGTATAAGTATAAGTATAAGTATAAGTATAAGTATAAGTGTAAGTATAAGTATAAATGAATAAATGTAAATATAAGTATTAATAGTAAGATACACGTTTATCTTTTAGTGTACGAGTATAAGCAAGTATTATAATAAATGTAATAACTTTTTGTACAAGCATAGCTCAATTAATTATATACATTTAATTATGCTGAGGTCCACTTATTGGGAAACATTTTAGCATACATTTCCTGTTGGAATTCGTAACCTTAATGACTCACTCAAGGAAACCATCGGACAAAGGAAGTCATTGGCGATACTTTTATATTTATATGTTTATAAATAACAACGGAAAAGAGACTAGAATTCCGTTAAAGGTCCATTCTGGAGCCACCTTAACGCGCAAACACTTTGCAATTCAATTGAAACGAAGCCAAATCAAATACTCGCATTCCCCTATCCATATAAGTACTCACAAATGTGCATATAACGTGTGCACATTGCCATGGCCATTATCGGCGACATCAGCCTCATCAGCTCCATCAGCTCCATCAGCTCCGTCAGCCCCAACAGCCACTGCAGCGAAACGAAACGACACTGTCGAGGAGCCAGAGCAGGAGCATCCACATCAGCTGCAGCATCTGTGATGCAATTCACGTGCAAGTGTTTTTATGTTTGTTGTTTTAGAGTCGTCGTCGGTTGGCTCGTCATGAATTGAATGCGACAGGAAAATTATGTCCACACATTAAACAGACGTTGGTCGAAGGGGAGCCCGAGAGAGGATGAGACGGGGACTCAGTGCGTTGCTCGTTTGCTTTGGGGCCGGTGCAGCGGAACTACACAAAACACGTTTGTACTACCGCATCTCGGAGCTTGTCAACTTAATTTATGCTCGATTCCGATTCCCCCTCTCGAGTGGTCCGTGGCCCGTTGCCCTTAGCCGGTCCTGCTGCATTTGGCAAGACTGCTCAACTATGGCCATGGCTATTCATCCATTGGGTCCGATCGCGTTCGCAACCCGCGACTCGTCATCATCGCTCAGGCGTCTTGTGGCGACATTTTTCATGTCTTCATGTGATCGAAGGCATAAATTATGCACACGTCGAGATCGCAGATCACAGCGAACTCGAACCACAGCCAGACCCAGACCCGGCCAGGGCAGCACAGGGCAGGACCAGAGAGTCAGCCCGGGGCCTTCAATCTTTGTGTCAACAGAAATTATTTTTAACAGCAACTACAACGACAGCAGCCAAGCAGCACCGATCCGAGCCGTGGACCCGAGTACGTAGCTGGCATGAGATTAATTGGCTCTGATTACAAATGTATTTTGTATGGCAAATGGAATGAAACTTGCGACTCCATTCGTAAAATATGCATTTGGATCTATTAGCTCTAAAAAGTGATAATGCCTCCCATAAACACATTGTATTGCCTGCTGCCTACAAAAGCAGCGTGCTACATCAATTTAAATCAAAGAATGTGTTGAATATTTAGTTTCTATTTCGAGATGATACATATCTTATAAAGATTTTCTTATACACAATTATACTTCTTTTCGATTTAGATTATAAATAAACGAATATTAAAAGACAGATAGATATTAAAGGCCATATCCGATAAAACAGAAAATGATCTAACCGTATTTCATTACATATCTTATATAAATAATTATATACATTATGAAACTAACTAACCTTAAATAGAATAATTTTATTAGTTTTATATCTCTAATCTGGTTTACTCTATTTATTATAGTTATTCATATTATTATTATACGTATTATAATTATGCATTTTTACCAGTTTAATTTTCTGTAATCTGATGTTAACCAATTCTCTATATAAATTAATATGATTTGTAAACGAAAATATATTTGTTCATATTAAATAAAACACGAGGAAACACATATAAAATAATGATTTAGAGAGAGTAGAACATTTAGGAAGTGTGATCAGAGTGACGTATATGAAAAAATTGAAACTTTAATTATACAAATTTTAAAATCATATAGTATAACAAGTAAAAACGTTGTAGTTAGGCGCAACTAACGGCGATATACTCTGTTCCCAAAAGTGCACTTTATTTAATAAACATTCAATAAACGAAATATTAGCAAACGTACATTGCAAGCAACAAACAGCTGTGCGCGCACAGCTGATTGATTTTCTATGCCTACATACAAAGGCTGCATGCTATAATATTCTAAGAATTGCTATTGAATTGTGTGATGTGTAGCAGTGAACATATTTAGGATTAGCTAACGATTACATGTAATTATCAAAGGGACTTGGGTTAGAATCCCGCTGGGAACTTTTTGTTTTTTAAATCGAAAACTTATAAATTATATTTTTTAAATTCAATAATATTTTTATAATTATGTTAAAATGCTTTCTGCCATCTTAGCAATTACTACTAAGACATTTATAAGCATGAATTATGCAGTTGGCCACAAGAAACTTCTTTGCCGATTCACCACGCCCCTAGTTTTTAGTAAGAGCCGAGGGTAACATAACTGCGAAATTTGGTTGCTTACACTCCAAAAATGCGAAAATTACAGGGTATCTTTCGATATGCCACGCCCCCAAAGAGGCTGAAAAATTATTTTTGGTCATCTATAGAGGAGGCCATTAGTAACTGAACCATCCAATTTTGAAGCTTCTAGCTCTAAAAATGTAGTTGATATAAGCTTTCGGGGGTTGCCACGCCCCCCTGTAGGCGTATATATCTACCATAGCTTATTAATCTTGGGTAGTCAACCCGAGTATACATGCCAAATTTCAAGTCTCAAGTGTCAATAGTGTTCAAAATATAGCACAATTTCAAAAATGACTATATATTCAGGTCCGATTTACCACGCCCCCCCAATGGGTGTAGACATATAACTTTTTAATTGATAGAATCATAAAATCATTACCTTACCTCACATGCGAAATTTCAGCCTTCTAGCTTTAAAGCTGTAGAAGTTACGTTTTTTGCCGATTTGCCACGCCCCCGATGGGCGTAGATATATCCGCCATAGCTTTTTGTATTTGGGTTGTTACCGCGAATATACATTCCAAATTGCAACTCTCTAGCTCATCAATTAGTACGATTACTGGCATACGGGCGCGTGCATATTCCGATTTGCCACGCTCCTAGTGGGCGGATCGGGAAAATTTTTACACTTTATAATTCGGGAGCATACATGAGTATATGTTGAAAATTTCAAGTCTCTAGCTCTAATAGCGACGGACAGCAAGACGGACATTGCACAAAGTCAATATACTTTTCTCCCTTTGGGAACAGAGTATAAAAAAAAATAAAAAGATCGCAGCATTAAAAAAAACAAGTAAGAAGGCTCTAGTCGAGACGGCTCGACTACGAGATACCCTGAACCCTGCCAAAAAAAATATTCTTCTTCTTACCGCACGTATATATTACGCGCCCTCTGCTAACCGCGCAGTTGCTGCCGACGGTTGGGGGTGGGATGGGCTGTACTTTGAACGCTTATAACTCCATTTCTAGATGGACTATCTTCATGAAACTTTCAGAATATATTAATAGTATTCAAATTTGTCCGTTTGCCAAATCTCAAGTCTCTAGTAGTTGAAATACGTTTTTTTCAAATTATGGGCGAAGGGGGCGTGGCATCCAAAATCTGAAAATTACATAATCTGCGTATCCATAATATCTATCTAAATATATAAATTTGAAGTCTCTAGCTAGAACGGTGTAGAAGTTATGCTCGAAAAACATAAAAAACGTAAACGAATTTTCGATTTTTTATCGATAATTAAGGAATGGGATGAGTTATCGAAAAAACAAAATAAACTCGTACTGCGTAACTAAGATACGAGTGTTCATGTAAAATTTCAGCTCTCTAGCTTTTGTAGTTTCCGAAATCTCGACGTTCATACGGACGGACGGACAGACGGACGGACGGACGGACGGACGGACGGGCTATATCAACTTATTTTTTTGTGCTGATCAAGAATATATATACTTTATGGGGTCTGCGACGTCTCCTTCTGCCTGTTACATACATTTTCACAAAAACATTATACCCTGAATTCCCATTTTCAATGGGTTCAGGGTATAAAAACAATTATACTGTAAAATGAAAAACGAAATAATTTAAAAAAATAAATAAATAAATATATAACTAATATGTTTATGAATTTTTTGCTTTACCATTTAAATTAGAGGATTATTTATTACTTCCGAATCCTGGTTATCATTGATCTGAGAGATTTTAGTGCCGGTCATAACTTTTCCTTTCCAAAACAATGTTTAACTTTCTGATTCTATTTTTGTAGAAGTCGAGGATCGCTTTACAGCATTGTCATAAATTATGTCAGCTTGAATAGACTGACTAACATATGTTAATCTAATATAGAAGCGAGCAATCTTTTGGAAAATTCTAATTGTGGAAAAATAAATATTTATGAGCAAGTTCTATGATTATTAGCTGAATGGAATAGTTTTATAGTATTGTTAAAAACTTCATAATAATAAGAAATTAATGTACTTTTATTAGTTTCGTTTACTTCGATTATAGAAACTATTTCATTTCAGTCAGTAAGTGGGCTATGCGTATGCGAACCTATTTTTCCACAGTCGCAGACTTAATCTGCAATATCGTCCATTATCCCGTTTGCGTAAGCAGCTTAACGTGGTTTTCAAGCTATCAAGGAAGTTTTGCGGCTTGCCCTGATCGAGTTGCATTGTCTGCCAAAGTTTGTGAGTTACGCCCTCGTTTAAACAAAGCCCTGGCACGAGACAAGCACTTTGAAGAAATACCTTAATAGTTTATTAATGATTTTGCTGCTGCGCCTGCCTCTTGTACCAGTAAGTTTATTAAAAGCGTGCGAGGGTGGAACGTGAGGGGGCGTGGAGAGCCCGAAGAGCGTCAAGAGCTGCTGACGGCCGAGCAAACTATCTGCAACTATAAAACCAGGCAAACACTTTGCTTTCACGTTTCCTTCACGTTTTTTAAACCAATTATAAGAGTGTGCTATGCAAGAGCATAGGGAACAGCACAGGAACGGAAGCTGTCTGCCCACAGAGGCTGCCTGGCAACACTTCTCCCGTCACTCTGACCCCATTTGCGTACTGCTTCTGCTTCTGCTCCTGCTCCTGCTCCTGCTCCGACCATTACTTTCTACCTCTGCCCGTTGGCGTCTATGAAGCCATCATGTGGAAAAACACTTAATTACTTTAGAAGAGCTGGCGCACAAAAGTGTAAAGTGCCCGGCCACGCCCCTTCCATGATGCCATAGCTAACCGAGCGGTCGGGGGTACGGTTCATAAACAGTTAACTAACTAAAGTAACTGCCAGTCGGAATAGTAGCTCTCAGGCCGGGATAGAAGCCCATCAAAGGTTGCCAACGAGCCAGCCCGCCAGTCCTCCTGCCCGTCCCCTCGACTGATGTGTAGTCGTATTTAAATTAGATTTGCCTGAAATCGTG
Source organism: Drosophila stalkeri (assembly GCA_035047405.1). Taxonomy (NCBI): domain Eukaryota; kingdom Metazoa; phylum Arthropoda; class Insecta; order Diptera; family Drosophilidae; genus Drosophila; species Drosophila stalkeri. The sequence continues at coordinate 29,093,879 of JAWNPR010000039.1, read as the reverse complement.
CGTGATTGTCAACGGTGCTGGGATCTGCAATCGGATCGGGAAACGGGAAACGGGAACGGGTATGGGAAGCAGGAACTAAAACTGGTCTGGTGCTTTGGGTAAACATCAAGCCGAAGAAATTTTGCGTGTGTGCACTCGAAAAACTTGCAAATTGGATTTCGGTTTTTGAGTTTTGCTTCAGCTTCAGCTTCAGCTTCAGCTCAAGACAAGAACTTTGCACTCACATAGCTAGAGTGTTAAAGTTTTTTATTTTCCCGTTACGTGGGCGCCCCATCTTAGAAGGAAAGACCCAATCCCAAGCCGGAGAGCCCGCTACACCAATTTGCGAGTGTCTTTAATTTGAATCTTTCAAATTTTGGGTCAATTAAACTGAAGCTGCTCTCAATCAATTAAATGCGGCTGCAATTGTCTGGAGAGGCCCTCGAAGCGAACGCGACATAGTTAAACATAGTTTACGAAAATTTGTGTTCTTTTAAATTTCGTTGAGAGTTGAGAGAGAGGAAATGAATAATTTGATCGCCTGGTCCGACATGTGGTCCGTAAAATTTGTCTTCATCAGCGTTTGACTTGTGGTCCAGACGGGGCAACTCAATATTTCGTTTTAAAAAAGTGCTGGGAATTAATTTCCGAGCATTAAATGGACAGAGTCTCGAGTTCTGAATTCCCAGGCACTAACTCAACGAATTCCAATTTCACGATCCATTATCATATCAAAAAACAATTGCATTCAAACTCGAAGTCAAACTCGAACTCGAACTTGAAGTGAAACGGAAGCATAAATAAGAAACAATTAAAGGCATTTTAGCGCGCATTTCATGCCAGGCCGGGCCACCGCAGGACATCGTTTCGAGACGCTGTTCCTCGTGTAGCACAGATAATAAATGAGGTTTAGGGCATGGCAGGAACGGGAGATGAGCTAAACTGTTTTGACTTTGTTAATAAATTGAAAAATGATGATAATGCCTCGAGAGGCAAGTCGACTGTAGAACGAAGGGAGGACGCCGCACAGTAAATTAAAGGCGAAAGGACTCGAAGGACGTGCAGTGCGCAACGCAACATTAAACAGGCGACTGGCAACCGCCAACTGGCAACTAGCAACTGGCAAGGACATTAAGGCCACGGACGAGCGATGATGCAACATATTCTCATCGTCTCGTGTCTCAGTCCTATTCCTACTCCTGCTCCTCCTTCTGCTGCTATTGCTGCTTCTGCTCAATGTCTCTTACTGTAACCAAGACGCCGCAAGTGCGCAATTACATTCGAGCGTGTCCTGCGTGCATATCCTGCAGCCGGCGCCGGCGGCTGCTGCGCTGCAATAAAGTGTCACTATAAATAAATAATAACGCCCACGAATACGCACCGAGTGCTCAGAGCTCAGTCGCCCGCTGCGCAAAAATATTGAAAAATTGTAATTGTATCTCATAGATAGAATTAACGCACGGCCCGCGACACGTGACCGTCGCAACGCCTCGCATCGCATCGCCTCGAAGCGGGTCGAGTGCGAAAAGTCACCAACGGCATTCGGACGCCGGCGGCTACAGCAACTCCGTCACTTAATGGACCACAGTTCCGAAAAGCAAACAACAGTAACGCTTGATTGCGGGCCGTGGATCAACGGGGGAATATTTAGTTCATGCCGCTCGCAAAAGGGCAACTGGCCAACAGGGAAAGCCGAGTAACTGGACACAAGCGAGCTAAAGCAAACAAACACACACACACACACACACACCGACAGGCGGACAGACAGACGGACGGACGGACAGACAGAAAGAGAACCGGAAGCGACTAACGTGCGTTGTGAGTGCCTCGAGGGCAGAGCGAACCGGAGGATGTGTTAAATGAGAAATTCTGAGAGCGGGCAAAAGTGTGAAATGAAAACCAAATGTGGGCGACAGCAAAATATTTTGAAGGCAAAGAGACAAAGGCATCCCCTTTCAGGTAGAGCACTGAGAAGTATGGGTGAAAATATTTGCCTAAGCGAAGTTTCAATTTTAGTCCTTTGCTGGAAATAATATTAAGCTATTTAGCTGCACAGTACTAATATGACTTTATTTAGTTTCGATAAAGGACAATAGAATAGTGAATTATATCATATATACATGTATATATTTATTTAAAAATATATAGAAGAAGACTGATAAAATGAGTAACTATTTATTCCCCGTTTCGAAATTAGAATACATTACTGTTTATCGATTCAATATATCTAGCTATTAATTATACTTTCATTATAACTTCAAATGTCATTCGTAATATAATATTTACTATACTCATTTAGGAATTGAACTGATTTTAGATTCTGAGCCCTAACATTTCTTAAAAAGATCTAAAACATTAAATAATTGCTCGTTATAAAAAGCTAATATATTGGTCAGATAAATCTATGTCCCTTAGTGTCGTGACATACTGAAAATATAAATACTTCATCCTAACTCATTTGCACAAAAAAGATTCAACTGTTTGTGAAAGAGTATTATGCAGTCAGTAGCAGCCGACTAAAAGATTCGTAACTTTTTAAGAAACAAGTATATCTAGATCCTGCATCAATAAAATTACAAAATCAAAAGTTTTGTTTTGAAATTTATCTAATATATGCAGAATTTGACTAACAATCGCAACATTTATATTTTCTTATATTCATATATCAGTCTATTCAATTAAATAATAAAGAATCAGTCCTCTAAAAAATAAAAATATGTCAATGAACTCAAAAAAATAACATTTACTTGCTTAAATTAATTCGCCAATAAAATGAAACATTCATTTTATTTACATCTTATTAGTTTTGGTCAATCAAGAATAAGTTCATAATTGTATCATATTTACCACAATGATCTCCGATTAGATGCACCCTATTTCCACATATTCCATTCCATTCACAAAGAGAGTAAAAGAGAAGGAGAGAGAGAGAGAGGGGACAGAGAGAGGCTTATCGCAGCAGTTCCAAATAAAGCGCAAAGCCATTCAAACATACATGAAACTAAAGGCGGCAACGGGGAGACGCACTTGGAAACCCAAAAGCCGCAAGTAAAACCCGGCAGCCGTTCGCAGTGGTAGATGGGTTCGAAGGATGGATGGTTGGAAGGGGAGGTGAAGGTGGTGGGGGAGAGAGTTGGGCACTTGGGCCACAGCCTTAGATTTGAATGCGGGAAGGCGGAGGCCAGAACAAATCAATTCTGGCTGGTGGACTCTGACATTAATATGACATTTATTTGTCATAAGGCCTTTGCCTTGTTGCGGCAAATGTTGAGGATGTTTCCATGGCCCGCCCCAGTCGCTCCCACTTCAGGCCCTAAGATGCTGCTGCCTGCCTGCCAGACGCATAAATTCAGTTGCCGTTAAGCACTTGGCCGGTTATCAATGGGTTAATAAACGTTATAAAATATGAGTTCATTATGGTTGAGTTATAAATTTTTGTGCTTGTTGCACTGCAGGGGCTATAAATTCGTGGTGCCAGCAGCAGCAGCAGCAGGAGCAGCAGGAGCAGCAGGAGTCGCCGGAGTCGCATATGCCACAGACTGAGCTCAGTTCGCCTTTGTTGTAGTTGTAATGAGAGATTATATTGCTTTATGCGTCTTGGCATTGGGCAAACGCGTGTCCTTGTCTCTGCCTTGTGTTGGGCTTAACTCGGACACAGAGTGCTTCAGCAAGGGGTTGTTGCGCTCCTCGTATGCGAGTATGTCTGATAAATTAATCGAGTATTGAAGTTTTATATGATATCTCTGTTATATAGTGAATAGAGTTCACTACCTGTAGCAGACTTGGCTTGACTGAGCCAGCCACAATAGATGCTGTGCATATTATGCTGTTCAGCTGCCCAATGGGACTAACTCAAATTACCCATTATGGTCAAAGGTATCGTCCTGTGTGGCTGATGGCAGACAATGGAAACTGATGCCATAATTGGAACTAAAGTCTGGCAACAATGCCGAGCGATTTGCCCAGATAATGAGCAGGGATAATACGCGTAAAATGAGCCAATCCACAGATGAAGCTCTTCGCTGAGTTAACGCTAATCTGGCTCTACCTTCTCGGCACCTGCCCTACAATGCCAAGTCGTGACTGCATCACAAACAGTGACTGTGTACTTTCGTGTGGTCTCTCGCAACGGGGGTCCGCACGGATTGTTAGACAAAAGAAATGGAACCGAATTGAAAAGAAAAGCAAACAAGTAACAGACAATAAATAAACAATTGATTGCTTCCACGTACACACATACATGTATATGCCAAGGGCTGTTGCAGGACATGTGTTTTGAATTTGTCGCCTGCATAAATTTGCTCAGTCCTGATCCTTTTCTTTCCTTCGCCTCCGTTTCGCTTCTTGAGTGCGTGTTGTGCCTTACAAATTTCATGCTAATGCCCATTTCCTTTGCATCTAGCCTATCCAATATCCAATATTGTGTAAACAAATGATGCCAGTAGGTGTCATCTTACAATGCTCTTCCTCTGCCTGCCCTGTGGCAGAGTCAGGCTCAAGTGTGTGTGCGTTGCCTAGATCAATTGTGCCTGTTCGATTCGTTGCCCCCCCTGCACCCATATGCCTTTGTCTGGCATTAGTTTTGAGTCATTCGAGTCATTGACAGTTGCCGGCAGCTGTTCCCCTGCTGCCCCCCTCACACAATCCATTATCGTCTGTGTTTATCTCCTGGTCCTCTCGACTGAAATGCGGGTGAACTATTGACACAATTGTTTTTGCCACAGCCGACCAGCCGGCTAGACCTCTCTCACTCTCTCTCACTCTCTCTCTCTCTCTCTCTCTCTCTTACTCTTACTCTGTCTCCATGACATTGTCTCTCGCTCGAAACTCGGGCTATTTTTAATTATTTGTATTATGTTTCAGTTGCCTTTGTCGCGGTCGCCGAGTCGTTAATTATTGCTACAACGTTGCTCAGATAATGCCAGCCGTAGTAGGCGGGGGAGGCAAACATTCGACGCTTTTCCAATATTTGTCAATGGTCGAGGTTATGGTTACGCAGTTGGCCACTTAACCCACATGGTGGTCCGCACGATCAACGGTTTCTAAATCGCCAACATTACTTTGTTTGTAATGGAATATTTGGATGGAGCTGCAGCAGTTGGTTGGGGCATAATGCGGTTCCCATGTTAGGTCAACATCAGGTTCGCATCGCTTAGGCTGGGCACATTACAAAGTCCATTCGAATGACTTGCTACCCCTAATAATACTGTGAGCATAGAGAAAATCCTCTTATTGCCTCATCCATCATTATCATTTAGGCAAGCTGAAAAATCACGCTTCTACCTTTCCATGAGTATATATATAACGCTTTATTGCCAGATAATTTCATTATTTAGCCAAAACATAATCAAATGTGCCATATCCATCACATCTAAATGCACACACACACACACACACACGTTCACATACACATTAATGCACAATTAATTTCATAAGCTCATAAAAACGTGTGAAGATGAAAAAAAAAGGAACTGCTGAAAAAAACCGCACACAGAGTTACAAAAATCAGATAAAGGTGGATAAATAGGTAGCCGAGAGGGCTGGGGCGGGTCTGGTATAGAGTGTTGATGGCGATTGCATGAGAGAGCCAGCTAAAGAGAGAAAGAGAGAGAGGGAGGGAGACAGGGAGAGGGAAATTATATATAATCCCGACGCGCAATCAGCGTGTAAATTATAAGCGGGCCTTGCCTCAAGGGGCGTGGCTGGGGCGAGACCAAGCTAAAGTACCGCAAAACTTGCAAGCGGTTGTGAAAATAAAGTAATGCGAAATAATCCTTGGGTTGTTATCACACACACACATACATAAACACACGCGCATACATAGTGTATGTGCACAGCACGACATTCGCTGAGCTCGCGTGGCACACAAAAGCCTAAAGAGCGCCCGTATTTGGGCAAGACGTAGGGGAAAGGGAGTTGGCGAGGAGGGGAGCTGAAAATGGAAAATGCAAAATGGAAGCGAAGCCATGACAGGGACAGCGACAAGGACAGCAACAGCGCCTGGGCACTGTGACAGGATATTTACACAACGAGAATATTTGCTTAGACGTCTGTGTAAGCGCTGTGTGTGTGCGTGTGTGTGTGTGTGTGTGTGTGTGTGTGTATAGCGGTAATTTGAGCAGAGCAAAAGATATAATATACGTGGTGAATACATTGTATTGGGCATGTGTGGAATATATATCAGATTGTCGCTGCGCTACATTCAGCAAAGTTGTTCCAATTGCGGGCAAGACATACATCGCATCAAACATAATTTATGATCGAATATGAATTTCGAAAATGTATCAAATGTCTTTATCGATCAACACATAACCATAAATTAGCAATAGGGCATAACTATTGAGAGCATTGCCCGATAAATGAACTATGCTCAAGGGGCTTAGCTATAGAGAGGCAATGGAAATTATGAATATCTCCACTTATTCGAGAGGATTGGACGTGGTATTATTTTTCTTAGCTAAGCCAAAGATCATATTTTACGGGGTATCTAAATAAATATAATATGAAAAATACAATATAAAAAAATATATAAATATAACAAACTTTTACAATTAAAAAATAATAATAATAATAATAATAATGACAACAAATTATGCTTTTAATTAAGTTCAGAAAAATAAATTATATATCAAAAAAATTTTTCTATATATTTATATATTTTTCTAACAAATAATATTTATTGGATTCAAGACTTGTGTATAACAAATATAAATATATTTAATATATACAATATATTTTTAAATTAAATAAATAAGATGAAAAAGAATAAAAAGCAAATAAATAAAATGAAAAAAAAGAAAGCTTTATTAGTTTTAACTATAATAATTTTACATATATTTTATCAGTTTTTGCATTTTGATGCCAAACTTTGTTAATCAAATGATCAAATTTATTTCGGCTTAACCAAACTAAATATTTTTACCAAAAATAATAAGATTGAAAACTTGCTCACAACTATACTAAACATATTTAATATATATCATTAATATATATTTTTAGAAGAATCAAAAAAATTTTAAATTATAAAATTGGACGTGATCTGCTATAGAATTAAAAACTTGTTGGTCATTTCATACATTTTAATATATTTTAAATTCATTTAGTTTTTTTTTTTGTTTTTAACCAAGTTAAACCTTTTAACACTCATTGTGCAATTTAATAAGACACAGAATATTTCAAAAAAACAATCATAGTCACGCAAGATTACCCAGCCAGCGAATATATAAATCTATTGTAAATAAAGAATCATAGGGGCTAATGTTTATTCTTAGCTTAAATTAAGTTGCTTCAGTTGCAAATACAAAGAATTCCAAATTTATGTAAAATCTTTCACTCCAAAACACATAAATCCATAATATAGGCCGTTGTTATTGTTTTCCCCAAGAAATACCTTAATAAAAAACTTTTCCCCGCGATTATAGTAAAAGGTAGCATCTTCTCTAAACAAAGTAAACTCTTAAAATATATACATATATTGTACCGCCTTCCGTATGCGAATATTGCCAACATATTTTTAAATGCGAGCTCGCCTGGCCTAGCATGCTCTATCCATATACATATTCTTCTTTTTCCCATCTACCTCGGCTGTTATAATGGTTTTAATGAAATTTTTTATCTTTTGTTGCAGGAAGCCCAACAACAGCAGCGACAGCGACAGCGACAGCGACGGCAGCAGCAGCAGCAGCAACAGCCACTGAAGCCGACGAGGCGTTGACAAGCCGCATTGTCATCAATTTTGCCTTTGAGAAAATCCACATATAGCCAGCCAATGGGCGGGACGGGAGTGGACGGGGATGTGGGAGGAAAGATTGTTCGAATGATGGATAGAAGGCAAGGTGTTCGGTCAACCATTTGATGGGCTTATAGTTTAGATTATGGAACATTTTTTAATTTATGCACAATTTCGCTTAGGCCCAAATAACAAGCATAAACTGGGAAAATGGGTCATTGTCACTAAATATGGAAGCAGCACAAGCAATTGGCCACAGCCAAGGCAATGGGAGTGAGCGAATAGGGAATAGGGCATGAGTACTGCTGCATGAAACTGGCCTCGAAATCCGATTATGAGCGTGCAATCATTTGTGACCCTCGGGCCAAGCGGGCAGAGAAGAATGGGCCCAAAATGGATTAACGCTTCAATTGAGAATTCATTTAAAAAAAAACCGAACTGAACCGAAGCAGCACAACAAACGCCGTCCCAGCCTCAGTTGAATCCTTTTTTCCAATCAATTGTTCACACAGCCCTCGCATCGAATTACACGTGCTCTGAAATATGAGTATGAGTAATTCTTCAGCATGTTCGCAGATACAAGAGACAAGATACAAGATACAAGATACCAGATGCAAGATATGCTCCGTTCGAGCGCAAAATCTATAATTCGTGGAAGTAACATGTTAATTGAGTTATCAATGAGTACAAGACGCCTACACAAGGGCTTACTCGAGCGTCGTTACCAGGTATTGTCCGGAGACAAGAGAGATCTTTGAATTGTTATTTCATTAAAGCAATCTAGATTTCGAGTATCGTTTTCCGGCTGCCAAGGATTGTATTTCACGTTAGCATTGACAGCTGAAGGATCGATGGAGCGATTTGTGTTATAAACTATATATTGCTCTGCACTTTAAACCTTCGTTTAACTTGCGAATGCCATTTGAACCGAACGGAGCCACATAAATATTTCTTCTCAATATGGCACAAAAAGTTTCGGTGGCCATGTCCTGATAGCCCGGCCCCAATGCAGCCATGCAAAGAAGAAATAACTCGTGTATTTTTGTATGCCACAGCATTTTATTGATAAACTTGTGCCATAGTCACAGACCACAGCAAGTCCAAGGACCACAGCTCAGTCCACTGAGCAGTGAGCGAGCAACACAAAAAGCCAACTCTGCTCCATGCACGACTTCAGCAATAGACGCTTCAATTTACCCTCCCATCCCTCCCACCTCATCCACCTCTTCCCTTCAACCTCGCCCACACTGCATCCTGGCGCAATCAAATCCCAGTTGTCGCAGACCACAGAAGCCTTGAGAAACACTTTTTTTCTATGAACGCACAGAGAGCTGAAAACTTTATGTGCACTTGGTCTCTTGTTAGAAACTGAGCTAGGTTCGGGTTGAGCGAACACCCATTGGCAAATGGAGACAACGTTCACAGAGTCTTCATGCTCGGAATGATTAACCAGCACGCACATGCAAACCAGCTGAGCTCCAGGAATGTTGCCTGCTGCCTCCGAGCTGGCTCAGAGCTGCTCAAGAATAATTGAATTGAAATCAATAAAAATATAAAATAAACTAGTTAGACTGCTCGGATTCAATAGACTGCGCAATACTCGCTCACGGATGGTAAAGCAATCCTTAAGAAAACAAAAATTCCTTTCTTTCTTTTGAGTTCCTTGAACTATCTTTAAAATTTAATAGATCTCAGATTGCGAAAATAGTATAATTAAAATTGTATAGCTCTTAGACAGGGAACACACATTATTGCCCTGTTTTCAATATGTGGACTGTCATAATAAATATGAAACGATTACCTCAACACTTTATCAAACGAAGTTAAACGCGCTTAACTAGGTCAAATTACGTTTGGCTTTCATTCATGCACACAGACGGACAATCGGCGAATGGACGAATTCCGACAGCAAGCGAATATACTCCTCTCACTCCATTAGCGAGTAGAGAAAGTAACGCCAGACATTTGTCTTGAGGAGCGACCGCTCCTCTAGCGGTAAAACTAATGAGCATTTGCCTTTGCCCAAGTTTATGGCGAAAAGTGAGCCAGAGGCACCTGCCGATGCTCCTAAATGTACGTGAGGACATGTGGAGATGTAGGCCGCCTCAATGGAGTGTTTAATTTATGCGTCGCATATGTCACCAGCGAATAGGTTAAAAAATGACAGAGACAAAGGCAGAGATAGAGACAGAGACAGACACAGAGACAGAGACAGGTATTTCAGTTGTGGCCACAGCTGCGCCCAGCTCGGGGCTCTCACGTAGGACGACGGGCCAAAAATTTAATTAAATTGCACGCTGCACGAGTGCTCCCATTATTATTATTATTATCATTATTATTATTATTAGTATTATTATTAGCAAACTTCATATGTGTTTCTTGTCGAGCTGCCTATTTCGGTTGCGGTTCAGGTTCTGGTTCGGTTCACCATGCGAATCGAGTTACCAAATAATAAATTGGATTTTCAGCTGACCTAGAACTGTGAGATACATCAGAATAATATACATATATGAATGATATATTACCATTGGTATAAGCTAGCTATAAAATTGAGCTAGATTTGTGTTTTTATGTATATAAAAATACTTTCAAATCATGATTCAAATGGCTTTCTTTTATATGAAATGAAATATCAAATAAAGAGTTTAAGCTTGACCAATTCAGATTCTCTTCCTGATTACAAATATCTAACAAGATTTAAACAAAAATATAAATAACTGAATAAATATAAATAATTATTTTAAAATTTGTACTTCGCTCTAGTGCATATTCTGACATAAAATATAATATCTAATAAATATAAGCAAAGACACACTGAACATGATGCTTTGATGCTTGCCTTACATGCAGCTTAATTTGTGATGGACTTATTTTAATTATTATCTAATTAAATTCTCAGCTTGAATTCAATAATATGCTTTACAGTTCTCCAACTAGTCCTACTTATGGCTAATCAGCTTTACGTTAACATCTTGAATACATATGGTCGAGGAGTTGCAGTCGGCCCACAGCTGGGGCAAAGGATTACCCTTGCCAGCTAGACAATATTAGAAAATGCGATAGACAAACGCAGAGCTCGAGCTGAGAACACAGACACAACAGGGAGAGACCGGGACCAAGGCAAATACAGAGGCATCATTAATCTTCGACCACATTCAATAATCATACATAGAGAACAGCAGATAGCCCAGCTGCCAGACGAGAGCTAAATTCCTGGTTGCCTGGCTGCCTGGTTGCCTGGCATGCTAGCATGCCCCATGTCCCATGCCTCATGCCTCATGCCTCATGCTGTGCGCACTTAACCCCATAATGCCCCCAAAAACTGCAGCAGCAATAATAATGCAAGAGTCGAGAGACAAGAGAAAAGAGCACGAGAACTGAGCAAAAGCTTTAAATTATGCCAATGATTTGTTGCATAAAAGCAAGTGGCAAGTGGCAAGTGGCAATACGGCAATGTGGCAATGTGGCAGCTCGGCGATACGAGCAACTATGCTTGCTGACTGGCTGACTGGCTGGCTGGCTGGCTGGCTGGCTGGCTGGCTGGCTGCCTGGCTGGTTGCTGACTTTCAAGCGGATAGCCAAAAATGAAAGCCGACAAATTTGTACAGCTGCAGTCGAAGCCGGCACAAAGCCAAGCCAACTTGGCTAACACATGCATAAATACACACACACACACGCACACATACAAATATCCATGTGTGTCTGTGTCTGTGTATATTTGCTGATTTTGGCAGCAAGTGGCATAGCCACATTTGTCGCTTCAATGGTCCGTCCTCCCCTGCCACTGCTGCAGAGCGCCCGCTCCGGCATCGACAGCAGTCTGCATAATTTTTATTCTATGAATGCCTTGGCAACGCTTCTGTTGCATTGTATAGCCCTCCACAGACGCCTACTCCAATAACAATAACAACAACAACAAAAACAACAACAACAACAATGGCAACCCCCATTGACAATGGCAAATGATTAAGTTGCTTATTCGACAAATTGATGTTGAAATTCGTAGGCGTTCGCATTACAGTGCCTTTGAAAACTAATCGTACACTGTTCTTTGAAGATGAGATCAATTTTGAAAAAAAAAAGTTTAAAAATATATAAATATTTAAGAAATTCAATTTATTCTCATTAAGGTTCATTAATGTATTTTATAAGAAATATTACATGTATGTATGTATGCATGTGTATATATCAGAGATTTGAATTAACTTTATTGAGAACAAATTAAATATTTTTAAATATTTATATATTTATTTAAGTATTTTTTAACTATTTAAAAGCCATAATTGGTAGCTTGAAACACTTGTTGCTTACTATAATAATAACGAATGATATGAAGAATATGAGTTCCTTAAGTATGGAGTCTATATTATTATTAAATTATTATATTACTATTATATTATTTACATACTGTTCATTAAGTCTTATTTGCTATTAGCTATAGGTTACCTTGCTAAGCAAAACAAGCCGACATACTTATGGGATCATATCAGTTTTCTAATACTCTCTTTCTCTCTCTCGATCTTGACATTTGAATGAAATCTATGAAGAAAATACTTCATTTTTTATTGATCAAGTTTTACTCTCTCTCTCTCTCTTTCTCTATTTCTTTCTCTCTCTCTCTCTCTCTCTCTCTCTCTCTCTCTCTCTCTCTCTCTCTCTCTCTCTCTCTCTCTCTCTATTTCGTTTTAGATCGCTCTCTATACATTTATCTATTTATCTTAATACATAATATTCTTATTATTTTATTATATTTTATTTTTTCTATTTATAAATTTTATAAAGTATCTCAACTTTTTTGATTACATAGTGCCCATAAATATTTTATATAGAAATCCTGGCAAATTGCACTGATATTGGATTCTATAACTTATAAAAATATTATAATATCTAAGCAATAGTTAATCTTGGTATTTTTTTTTCGATACTTTATTAAACATTATAAATTGTAAGTTGACAAATAATTGATTGGATATTGGCAAGGTTACAAGATAATATACTCATTCGCCAAAAATGCCATGTCGCACCATAAAACATCCAAAGCGGACTTCTAATCGTAGAGTCGACTGTGACAGTGGCCTAAAGTTTTGTGTCGAAGCCAATAACTCAGGCCATTCCCCAAACGGGTTCGGCATGCCTCGGTTTTGGGTGGCAGCAGCACTTGCAACAATTAATCACACGTGGGCCTTGGTCCAGTTCGCAGTCCTTAGCTGGCGACATATGTGGGAAATTTTGGTGAGCTGGACTGGCAACGGGCAACTGGCAACTGGCAACTTGCTCGCCAGCTAAGCGAAAACATTTTCGGATGAATAATGACAGCTGGCAAAAAGTCAAAGGCGAGTCAAAGGCGCAAAACGGCAACACGACAAACTGTTGGGCTGGATGAAAAATGAATGCAGGTGCCACGCTCTGGCATGTGGGGATAAGTGTGCGGGTGGGGATGGGGGTTGTTTGGGGAAGGGCGCACAATCGATTGGCAATGCCAACAAAAAATAAAAATAATAAAAGAAAATGAACAAAAAAGTTTTAATGAATTTTCAGAGGCGTGATAATCTAGACGGAAGCCAGCTCCCATTATCAGCAACGATGTCTCTACGGCATGTCGCTCACATCAAACGCTGTTCACGGCGAAGCCGCGGCACGACCGAGTAATTCAATAAAACTTTGCGACAAATGAAGCACCCAACGTGGAGTTGCAGCTAACTTCAATCGACATCCCAATGATGGGCTGGGACTGAGGCTGATTCTGATGCTGATGCTGATGCTGAGGATGAGCTCTGAGCTCTCTCGGCTCGCGGATAGCAATGAGGCGTTGGCTTGCAAATGAAAATGATTTCCTTCCATGTCATTATTATGTATTCTGGCGCGACGAACGCGAATGTTTTCACTTTTGTCTGGTCTGGTCTGATTTCGACTTCGACATCGACATCGACATCGACATCGACTCCAATCCACCAATTGCAAGTGGCTTTTCTCCTTTTCTCCTTTCATCCTGCTTCTCCTCCTTCGCTGGCTCATCGAAGGTCCCGCTGAGATAAAAAGGGCAATGGCAGTGGGGCGATAGCTCTTAGCCAGCATCGAATTTGTTGGCGTTTGTCTGCGTTGTATGCTTTCCGTTTCCGCTTCCTTAGCTTTGCAGTTTGTTGCTTCAACCCCCCCGGTTCTCTTACCTACATCACCCTTGGCGGGTTTTTCGAAAATTTTTCGCATAAAAAATAATAAGAAAAGTTGTATGCTAATGCTGCTGGTGCTTTAGCATTTGCCTCTTTCCTTTCTTTTCGGCTGCTGCTACTGCTGCGTGTTTTATGTATTGCCGAATAGAAAAGAAATTGAAAAACAATTTTTGCATTTGGCATTTCTCAGCTCACTTAGGGGGAGGGCAGGTCGAAAACTTTCAAGGCAAACGAATTAAAGAAAAAAAAAAAGAGAGAAGAAATAAAGAAAGAGAGCGAGAGAATCCAAGTCAAATACTTGGACATTGATTATGTGAGCTCTTAAAGTTCAAAAGTTACCAATAGTCCAGCTGTGATTAGCCACTGGTGAAAGCAACCCCTGACAACCATAAGAGAAGAGAAGGGAAAAAACAACAACCCTTAAAACAACAACAACAACAAGAACAACGACAACGACGACCGCAATCTTTAAAGCAATTCCAAATGAGTTTCATCAACTTTTTAATTAGTTTTGCAATCAGAAAAACATCAAACTTTGCTGCAATTTAGAACAATCAGTGAAGCCTGAGCGGGTGCACAGTTAGCCAGCGATATCAGAAAACTTGGCCATAATAATTTCAAAGGTAAATATTTATATTTGCGCTAATGCCTTGTGGCCATAATCAACAGCTTCGAGAAATGGCCACCAAAATAAAAAAGAATGCTAACTAAAACTGAAAATGCGTCGCGCACTCTTTCAAAGTAATCAATTTTTGAGGCTATGCCGACCCACATTGGCGCAAAAAGTTGCTGCAGTCGTCGCTGACCCCATCCTCCACAACCGAACCTGGTCGAGCTCATCCGTTGAAAGTTCAAACATCACCTGGCATAGCCGCAGGGCTGGCAATGGCTCCGTGGGGGACCGAGCTCTAGACTGACGACTACCTGTCGTCATTTTGTTGCTGTTGGCTTTTGAAGTGTTGTGGGCGTGGTCGTTATGGGCCATAAGAGAAAGACAGAGAGAGAGAGAGAGAGAGAGAGAGAGAGAGAGAGGGCGGGACTGTCAAAGTTTTTTTGCGCGCACACAGAGCTACTGAAAAATTGAAATGCTGCCTCACGTGCTATGAAATTTTTTATATTTGTTGATTTTTGGCTTAGAGTGTTGACCAACAACAAAGTTCCCAGTTTGCCAGTTGCCAGTTGCCTTTTGTTTTTGTTGTTTTGTTTTTTTTTGTTTTTTTTTTTTTTTCAATTTTGCCCCTTTTTGTTCAACATTCCATATTCCATTTCGTTTTTCCTGTGGCTCAAGTTTCAATGAGCTCCTCCCCCCCACACTCACCCACACCCAGCAGCCGTGCCGCACGTATTCCTGTTTTAGTTGTGTGTGACTTTTATGGCAATATTGGCTGGCGCACGCAAAAAAATGAAAATGAAAATAAAAATTGAAGTTCGACTCGCGTTGTTTTTAATAACTTAATATCTTTTGTCAATTTGCCGGAGCGCTTTAATTTGATTGAAACGAAACTGTTCAAAGTTTGCCTTTCGGCTTTTCCATTACTCCATTCCTTTTTAATCGCAGCAGCAGCAGCAGCAGCAGCAGCAGCAGCAGCAAAGCAGCGACAGTAAAATGGGAAATGCATCATCTAATTGGTCCTTTGATTTGTATGGGCCAATGGATATAAAATAGTTAACTGTGGTAAGCATAATCCAACTATCTTGATAATGTAAAAATTATGTGTAAGCTGCATTTTGCTTGATCAGAATAATAAATATATAGATGAAATATACATAGTACATACGTAAATTTATTTTTGATACTCATTCAATTTTCTTTTTTATCGTCAAGTATTACTTAAGTAAAAATATTGAAATATGATTTCAAATTTAAGAAGTCATAGTCGGTAAATCCTAACTAGAAAATTACCCTTTACCTTGCGGTCAAAAGCACATTTCTAATGAAATGTTCTAGGGATAGTGTCATAAGTCTATTAAGTATAATTATGTCTACAAGCCTATGAAGTAAGTATATTATGAAAAAGGCTTTAAAGAATTTGTAGGAAGTGCCAAGGTGATCATAGTCCGAAATATACAAAATTAAGGTTTACGATATAATAATATATTTATATTTCACAATAGAAGTACGAATAGACGGATGTGGCATACTTAATGGGATCTGTATGTCACAATTTACATACATATATATTCACATAGTCTGTATACCCTGGATTCGCATTTCAGAAAAATTTGAAGACATTAACATTTTACTATTTCATTAAACGATAATATAAACTGTATATTGCATTGTTAAGTATTAAAAGTCCTACTAAGTTTGAAAAACAAACAGAAAAGAAATAATTTTAATAATATAGAAAATAATCAGAATCTGATTCTTCAAAGTTAAATGAAATTATTAATCTAAATATGATTATTAAAATTTAAATTAAATTAATAAAATTTAAATTAAGTTTGAATTATTATTTGGTATAATGCATATAAATGTGCTAGCAAAATAGTCACATTCTATTAAATAAAAAGAAAATTAAAAAACATGCACAAAATACGTATACGATGCATTCACATTAAAATGAATTACAAAATGTGTAATTAACATTATTCTTAAGGCTTACATATTGCGCTCTTTTAATTGTCTGCTGACATTATGTTAAGCCGCTATTAGCCACAGGCAATCTGTTATACACAATTCTCAGTGCTATTAGTCTGATAAAAAAGTGCTTGGAGCCATTCAGCTCGACATTATCCCAACTCAAATAGTAATAGTTTCGAGCGTGTCCTTATAATCTTGTACACTTTAAGCTCTCAGTTGGGTCTTGTCGTTATGCTGAGGCTTTACTGTAACTGCTTTTCGTATTAGCTTTTGATTTGGATAGTGGCTTTAGTTAAATGCCAAGCAACTCAGCTGTGGCACGTGCCCAACGTGCCTGGCGTGCCCGGCGTGCTCTTTGAGCGCTTTTTAAAGACATTGGCAGCGTTAACGCTGCGAGAGCAGCATAGAAAGCAGCCAGCAAGCAGAAGGACCAAAAACTAGTCGCTGTGACAGGCATATTAAAAAGGACACAGTCACACATCGTGCCTCGCCATGACGTGCCAAAAAACTAAGTAGTGTCAGTGCAGCCATCAAAGGGCATGCCATGAAATAGCGTCTACCTCATAAGCTCTGCACGCGCTTAGACAGGCACTACACGTACAGGTGTGTGGGCAGTCCCCGCCCCCACTCCACCGACAAGTCGTGGTACCTACCGCCTCACCTGGCTGCCTCCTCTTCAAATAGGCAGTTGGCATTACATGCCTTTTGTGTTGCCAGCACGCTTGGCCTGCCAAAGAGATTGGCTCGGGGCTGTATATATTTGAGTGTGTGTGTCTGTGTGTGAGTGTGTGTGTGTGTCTGCGTGTGTGGATTGCAGATGGTTAACCCAAACCCTCTGCATTGGCGGCAGCCTCAACATAGTGGAAACCCAAACAACACATTGCTCTTAGTACAAGTTGTTTTAGAGTAAGTGATGGGCGTGGCCAGGCTCAATTGTTAGCGATATACTTACACACGAATATATATATATATACTTTACTTAACTGTCGTTCCCATTTGCCCATTTTCCATTTGCCTTTTTTCCATTTACCATTTTACACAAATGCATTTCTATGGTTTTTGAATGTTATGCACGGACGTTTATTGAAATCGTTTTTCATTCATTCTTCAAATTTCAAATCATAAGTGGAACTTAAAACTAATGCGAAATGCTTAAGTATATTACAAAACTTTTATTTTTCATTCATTTTCTTTAGTTTTTTCTTCGAACTGCCGGAAAAGTAAAACAAATGTCATCGGGCTCCCCTCGGGAAAGTACTGCAGTGCACGGTTGGGCTTAAGATCTTGACATGTCATTAACATTAGTTCAATACAATAGATACGAGTTTACTAGCACTACGGTCTTAGACATTCACATACATACACATATAAATACATTTACATAGATAGTCTATAATATATATATATATATATATATTTGCTGCTTTTTTATAAACGACAAAGTGACCCGAAGAACTCGTATATGCCTAGCCTAGGTTGGTGTACTATATATTTTTATGGATCTTGTCTTTAGCTATGTATCTCAATAATGTTATGTTATGCGAATGCTTTACGTGAGAGCTCTCCAGGCGGAGCATTTAACTGGGGTTTCTTCAGAGGAGTTTTACTTTTAATTACTACGTTTCTTGCATTGAAATGTCACATGTTTCCCTTTCTTTCGTAACATACTATCCTAAGTGCTAATTATAGTTGGGGGTAGTGAATCAATAGAAGTTTCCTTTGATCTGTTCGGTCGACTACCTACCACCCACATTATACATTATACATTATTCATAAATAAGTAACTATTTATTGTGGGGGACAACAATGGGCCCACACTCGTATCTTTATCTCCCGAATTGGCGCTTACTTAGGCGCCCCTTAAGCGCTATAATTTAAATATGTCTTTGGAAACAGAGTTGCGGACGTCGTTTGCTGTGAAATCTTGCGACGTCGCCTCTTGTTGTATTTACAAGTCTTGGTATGCTTCATTACCGCAGGTTAGACATATCTGGTTATCTGAGTATGGAACTCCGATAGGCAAATCTGAAGCTGACTAAACGAGGGTCGTTCGGCGGGCATGGAGGCCCAGCAGTAGGCCATTATAGTGAAGCTGTAATTATCAGAGCAAAATCGAAACACATTGAGTTTTCGATCTAACATGGCTCACGGCTTTGCGCCCAATTAATACTCACAGTTCGTCGGGACAGTTGAAGGGCTGTGCCAGCCTATAGCCATCCTTTAGATAATGCTCCATTTCATAGG
The DNA here is from genome assembly GCA_035047405.1 of Drosophila stalkeri. NCBI lineage: Eukaryota > Metazoa > Arthropoda > Insecta > Diptera > Drosophilidae > Drosophila > Drosophila stalkeri. Next base: position 29,075,173 of record JAWNPR010000039.1, on the reverse strand, counting down.
GATCGATCTCGGCATACGGCAGCTTGCCCAATGTGCACATCTCCCACATGAGCACTCCAAAGGACCAAACGTCGCTACCCTCGTTATAGTGAGATTTCTGCAATGCCTCGAGCGACAGCCACTTGATGGGCCGGTACTCCCCGTCGCCCAAGCAATTGTAGTCGCCGGAGAAGAGGTCACGGCTGAGAGCGCTGTCAGTCAACTTTACGCGCAGCTGATCGTCAATGCTAAAGGAAGAAGAGGTCAAATAGCAGAGGGTTGCAAATGGTCGATTAGACGGATTACAAATGGCAAATACCAAATTGGCGATTAGGTCGCTCTCTGAGACATATGCTGAATGTTGATGAGGGCTTAGCTCTACTTACACACAGTTCCGGGCTGCAATGTCCTTGTGAATAACTCCGTGGTTGTGCAAGTGTTCCATGGCCATGGCCAGCTGGGAAGCCATTAGCACAGTTTGTATGGTGGTCACGCTTCGGGCATACGACGGATCCTGCAGGAAGGTCTTCAAATTACGAACGCTGCCCGTGGCGGCATAGAGCACAAAGGGAGTGGCAAAGTCTTCGATGGAAATGCCAAGCACGGCCATTACATTTGGATGAGTTGCCTCGTAGAGCATCATGGATTCCTGGAGAAGCAGATTTACTTGTAGCTGGCTTGCATGCTGCGCCACAGTCTTGACCAGAACCTCCTGACAGTCGTTGTAAGTGCCGCGATAGATGCGCCCAAAGTTGCCCTCTTGGACAAGGCAGGAGAGGCGCACGCGGCATTTTTGGACTGTCAGCTCTTGGAGACGGCGGTTGAACTCCTCAGGCTCATGCTCATATTCGCGAAAGGGCCGCGTCAGTGTCGCGTATGTGGGTGTTATGGTCGAAGGGCAGACATAGATCGAATTGTGGGCAGTGGACGAGATAGTGGGCAGACGCTGGAAGCTGGAGGTCTTGATCAAATGGACTCCGTTTGAGGGATGGCGTTTTGAAGGACCCTTGGCGCAGTAGGCAATCAGAATGAGCGTCGATACGAGCACCAAAGCCAAAATTCCGCCCACTATCAAAGTGATAAGTCCACTAGTGGGTGGCACTAGAGTTTCCCGCAACAGTGGATCGTAATCGTTATTCGCTCCGCCAGCTCCGCGTCCCACAGTAACCGTTGGCTCAGTCACCAGCACACGGTGTCGCTCCGTCGGCTTGCCATGCTCCGCATTGGCTGGTAAGTGACCGTCGGATATGACGTGCTCAGCAGTGTCCTCGTTGTGTTCCGTGTAGTGGATGTCGTCGTGACCGCTCAGATCCGGATGCAGTGGCTCCTCGTCATCGTATTCCTCGCGTGCATCGTTCGGATCGTCTTTCAAACAAATTTTCTTGCGCTTGAAGATTAGATTTGTATTGTTGTTGGTCGCCCGGTCCAGTATAACCTCCACGCTAATGGTCACGGTTACCTCGGCAGCCCGCGTACCCGAACACTTCAGGCTGACGCCCCATGTCTGCGGCTCCTGCGGCACATTACCGATGCGCGATATGTTCAGCATGGGGCGTGGCAGCACGCCCACATCCGATGTAGCCACATTGATGCTGTAGGGCAGAGGATGGTCGACCAACGACTGCCATGTGAAGGTAACATCGCTGATGTTTGCAGGCACCGGCACCGCAAAGTTCAGGGCATAGTCATTGATGGCACCCTCCCGCACATAGTAGAGCTCCGCGGATACGCCTGGAAGAAGAAGGAAAGAACATAGAATTTAGTTCCATATACGAAATGGCTGCTTACACGGCATCCCAAAACTTAACCCGCCGCCAACACTGAGGAAATTAATGATACGCTCGGTGACCCAATCGAAGCTGAGCAACTTTTGGCCAGTCACTCGACTCGGCTGCATAATCAATCACCAGGGATAACAGTTTTCTTTACTTTGTCAAATTGATTTTCTTCAAGGAATGGCCACACTGCGGGCTGCCTGCTGCCACTAGACTCTGCATTATCTGTCCACTTAGACACTTCGGTGACATATTGAACGAGTTAAATGGCTGAACCCCCGCCCCAGTAGCAGCACCAGCAGCAGCAGCAGCAGCAGCAATAGCAGCAACAGCTTCAAATGCCAGACAATTTCTTATTGCCTTCTCCCCCCCCTAAAATCAATCAAAGACGACAAACAAGTTGGCTAGAAACGAAAGATTTTCATCTTAAAGGGGTAGAGCTTGAAAGGCTTAATATTCTAGGCAAGTAACATAAAACTTAAAGGCTTCAAAGACAAAGTTGTCTATGTATATAAAGATCTTTTTTAATTGAAATATTATCTTCTTACTGCATAATTGGCTAACTCTGTATGTAAGATCTATTTTAATTTATGCATATATCAAATATTTTAATAAAATATTAATATATTTAATTTGTATTATTATTTATTTATTTTTATTTATTTCAAATTCTATTCAGTAAAATCTGGATTATTATTATAGAATTGCTGTATCTAATATACGCTCTGTATCTAAGTACTTAAGTCCTTAACAGTTAAAATGCAGCTCTGTAACATTTCTATGTTAGTTAACATTTGTCAGCTTTTATTACGATTTGTTACGATACATGAAAAGGAGCTGCTGGTAAATGGAATTTAAGCACATTTTGTATGACTGAAATTAATATACTTTTATAAAATTTTTAACATATGTATATATATATTTATATATCTCACTTTTAACATACTTGATGTATACTTTGATGGCATATGCTTCAGTTAGTGCGCATAACATTTGCATGTCTGTTAATGGCACTCGCACATGTAAAGTAACTGAGCTGAGCTGCTAGGTACAATCTACTCCATCTACAAGTTTATCTAGCCACCTGTCCACCTATCACTTTCTATATCCATGTCTATGTATATATCTAATAGTTATGACAGCTCCGCTGATCGCTGCTCGCTCGCGCGTTGCCCTTTTTCAATTCATTTAATTAAATTAGTTAGAGCAACATGTGAGAGGTGCTCTGCTGGGTGAGGGCCTACAGCTGGCGCCTTCATTGTTACCTGAGCTGGCTGCACTTGCCACTTGCTGCTGCGCTTGCCGCTCTGGTGTCGGCTCAATAAATCAATCAAAATTATAAAATGCGACTTGAACAAAACAGAGAGCGGGACCCTTCGTTCGGTACGCGGACACGCGACGTTGTGTTCGTAGGCGTGTCCCGGGGCAGGTTAAATGTTTATGCTTAATTAATGTTGATGTTGTTGCTGTTGCACATATGTTGCATGCCTCACTGTGTTCATGGGGCCGCGGCTAGCCGCAGCGCGGCCTGTTTATTTTAGATTTTTATCGCAGTCGACGTCGCAGTTACATTTTATACTTGTACAATTTATTTTAATTTATGCCACTTATGCGTCCACCGACTGTACCTATGCCTTAGCATATATATATATATATACATATACACATATATGTATATCGTACTAATTAGTGAAGCGAGCCCAGCTACGTTCTAGTTGCTATTCCCATTCCCATTCCCCTTCCCCTCCACGTCCTCACTTTCCTCGCACGCTTCGTTTGCACTTTGAAAATGTAATTAGTGAAAGCGGCTGCTGGTGGACCACGCCGTGATGCGTGTGTATGTATGTGTGTGTGTGTGTGTGTGTGTGTATGTGGAGCAAGTGACGGTGGGTGCAGAAATGTGACGTATTGCAGATATGAATACTGTGTCGCATAATGAACCAAGGTAGATAGCAAAGTTGTGATAGCGCCCAAAGGGTTAATGGGCTCCAGACATGTAACCTGGCAGCCACGTTTAATCGAGAGAGAGAGAGAGAGAGAGAAATAGAAAAATTGTTGCTTAAATAAAGTCGGCCCATTAAAGTCGCCCCTCATCCCCCTGACTTACTGCCTGCCTGCCATTCGCAATTAAAATTCCACAGACATTCAAAACTTTCGCGACCCACGCACCCCAATTATTGACAAATAATAGCAAATTATTCGCCAGAAACCTCGAACCAACCCGCTTTGCATCTCAAGTGCCAGGCGCGCTAATTAGAGTTGATTGCTGAACAAATGAAGTCAATACCCCACACTCCTGAAACACTTCTACAATAGCCAATACCTGAGCTCTCTTGGCTCCTTCATTTCCTCCTTTGTCTTTTCTCTGTCACCTGAAGAAAATCGATTTTCCTTATCCAAAGAAAAAGAGGGAGCAGACACCCTTAAGGTCCTGCAGGCAACTTCGTCAAGCACCGCTGACATAAATTTCTGCCACAAAAAGTAAAAGTTGCCCCAAAAAGTGCAAAAGATGCTGTGAAAATATGCTTAAAGAGCTACAAATTGCCAAAGCATGAAAACTGCGAACAGAGAACCAAAGCAGAAGCCGAAAGAGAATGGAGTACACATAGCAGAAGGCAGATAGCAGATAGCAGATAGGAGTAATGTGTACCAAGATGTTGATAAGGTGCTATGCAAAATCGACAACTAAAACGAGGGAGGTCACAGGGCAAGGGAAGCGTCTGGCTAAGTGGAGAGTGCGAAGAGCTCTAAGTATCAATGAGCTGATATGGCCAACACAATCATATCAGTTTTAGCAAATGATTTTCTTAAAGTTTTAACTTGAGCTTGAGCTTGCCATCTCTCGAGAGTCTTTGAAACTCTGCTAATAATTGTTTTTCCTTACCCCAAAACGGAACACTGATTATGCATTGAATATTCTAGTCTGACTTGAATTCCCCTAAATAAAACGTTGCTACTTTAAAGCTACTTAAGAATGCTTTCACATTCAAACTTTATACATATTTTCACTTTTTCTTTTAGCTTCTTTAACTCTTTAAAACATACTTAGCTATGCAACGAATTCTAAAAAAAAAAAAAGAAAGAAGCAGGCAAGAGCAGCACGATTTGAATTCATGGCACGACATCTATTTAATTTCAATTACAACCCTAAAATACCAGAACAGACGCATAAACCAAAACTTTCTATGTGCCAAAACGAGAGGAAAACGAAAAAAATGGGAAAAACCGGGGAAAAATAAAATAAAATGGCAATTTTTGCGCCCCAAATACGACGGGGCCCTGCATCCCTCCCATGGACAACCAGTGACTCCGACCTCCCAGCTTCAACCCTAATTTATGCAAAACCAAAAAGCTGAGCGAGATTTAAATGTATGTCTGAACGAATGAATGTATGTCTCGCCTACTCGCTAGTGGATATCGCTTTATGCTTTCTTAACATATTTTCCTTTTTTCCTCCTCTATGCTAATGCAACGGACTCCATTCCGCCCGTCCACTATGCGTCATTTGGTCGCCTCGTCGTCGTCGTCATCGTCGTCATCGTCGTTGTCGTCGGACTTCAGCCTGGGGATTTCGCAGGCCATAAATCCGAAATTGTCTTTTGACACATGAATATGTTGTGCATTAAACGCAGACGGAAGACTAGGCCACAGTCAGAGCCAGAGCCAGAGCCAGAGATACACATTACAGAGTCCGACTCCCACTTTGGGCGGCAGACGGCAGACGACAGACATTTTTATTATTATCAATGTATGTACGAGTTTTTGTCTGGGGCGAGTCTCTGCCTCTGCCCCTATCTGTGCCACGGCCCGCGGCTGATGATGACATTGGTGACCACCGAGCTGAAGCTGATGCTGATTTAGGGCCTTTTTGGGGTTGCGTATGTGCTAGCAAGGGTTGCGACTATGATCTCTCCCCACCCCCAGCCATATCTGTGTCTGGCGCAAAAAGACAAACTTTTTATGTGCTGCAAATTTGAATGTGTATAGCGGAGCAGGAGGAGGCACATGCTAATGTCTTTAGCAAGGGGCAATCATAACTCAAGCAAATTCAATTTGTTCACATTTGATTCGGTCAGCAGCCAAGTCGTGCCACAGACGAGCTGGCTAACCCGAAAGTCAAGAGCCAGATTTATGGAATGATGGAATGATGATGATGCGCTTGCAGCTGATTAAATCGCACCACTACAAAGTCAGCCCGCAGCTCCAGGTAACTTAGGCAGACTTCACTGGTCAGGCCATAGAAGGTCAGCTTCATGCAACGAGAAGACAAGTCAAGACCAGCCCAGGCCAGGCCGGGCGAGGCGAGGCGAGGCGAGGCCAGGGCAGGCCAGACGAGACAAGGCGAGTCAGGGCAAGGTAATTTTTATGCCCAAATGGTCATGATTCGCTAGCTCGTTTGGGTTGCATGCTCGAATGCTTGGTTAGCAAGACGTTTCTCTGTCTGGCCAAACAACTTCACTTCAGCTCGCTGCCAAGGAGGAGCGTCAGAGTGAAAGACAAACAAGCTAAAGGACATGTGAAGTGCACGATGCTCTCTGGCAACTTCATTGCCAGCCCGACTCTAACTACGTGCAGCTCGCAACTCGCAACTCGCAACTCACAACTTGCAACGTGCAACGTGCAACGCCAACGGTAGCTGCCAAGTATTTCTATTTGTATTTCATCGCCCTGGTCGAGCAGCTGCAATTTATTTGCCTCGCTCTCCGTCTCCATCTCTGTCTCTTTGCTCTGTCCAACTCGGCTGATGGTTGTTGCCTTCAGGCCAGACGCAATCAACGTCGCCAGCCCTCAACCCTTTCTGGCCGTTTCTTGCAGTTTATGTGTTTTCTTTTATATTATCACCTCAACGACTGCGACGGCTTCAGCTCCATCGATGAGACAGGCCCCAGGTCCGGACCTGGGCCTGGCCATAAATTCAAGTTCATTGGGACTGAGCGGCCAGCGGGTGTTGCATAAATTATGATCTTGTAGATTTCTATGACAAACCATAAAAAAAGACATTACGTTTATGGTGATGTTGCCATGAACGAGCTGTAGTTGCGTTTTCAATTTAAAATGTAAATACAAACTACCCAGACTACAGCACCCTCTACCCCCTCTATCCCCCATACCCCACCCCCCACACACACACATTTTGAGGAGAGAGAACAATTCGTGGAAATGGCTTAAGCTAATTAGCGCTTTGTAAGGACCATTTAGGTCAAGGCACTCAAGCAGCACGATAAACGCGTAATTAATCTAGCCGATTCCTTAAGTGCTTGCCTTTTAGTACACACACATATAAATCTCTTAAAGGTCTTCAAGGGCCGAGCCCCACAAAAAGACGTGCAAATTATTAGCCCGTAAAAATCAGAGCACAGAGAAGAAGTTCGAAATATAATGTGTTTATCGGAAAAAGTTAATGGTATTATTAGCCAAATGCCCAGGCTCGATTGCGTGAGACAACCAACGGCCAGTGAGTGGCCCAAACACCTGGCCATCGTGGAGCCACCCACAGTCGTTCATCAGGTGGTGGCCGACTGTGATTGCTAGCCGAGTCAAGCTGAAAGCTGGCCATTAATTTGGCAACGGTGTAAAGTTTTCTTTCAATTTCGGGCAACGCTCTTGCGTGATGTAATGAAATTTTTATCACCTCTGGCTGGGTTTCAAATCGTGTCTAGGCGCTGCCATCAAATTTATGGATAGCCATAAAGCCTGCCCAGGCCTGCACCAGCAGCAGCAGCAGCAGGTGCAGGCGCTGGATTGGGGTGATTCGCTGGTGCGGTTTAGAGTGGCCCAGTTAGTTGAGTTTTGTTGCGGTTTTGGCTGCTTGGGTCAGCTTGTAATGTGCTCTGTGGTTTGATTTGCATGCGCCTCTGTGGTCAAAGCACAAGCAGCCGAGTTATGTTCGACTCTCTGACGGTCTAACTGCCTGACAGTCTGAATGCCTGGGTGGCCTAGCCCGAACCGTACCGACCCGTACCGACCCGTACCGAACCGTCCCGACTCGGCACTGTTAGGTCTGCCGTTAAAAGACATTCTGTGGCAAAGTTGCAGATGTGCGTGAGTTTGTGTACGCTTAAGTAAACAAGAACTTCCTGTGCCGAATTTTTGGGCCAAGAACTGGAATTTATGAACACTTTTGACATGGCCAAACAACAGAGCTGCGAGATGGTTCTCTGCCAGCGACACTAGCCAGAGGGAGCACAGCGCAAATTGTTCAAGCCAACACCTCCGGGGCCATAGTCCAATACAAACAAACAAACGGCAACATCAACAACAACACGAACACACACACACACACACACAGAGTTTTCAATAGCACCCCCGGGATGGCGTAATTTATGACTCTGACCGAGTGAGCAGCGCTTCGTTCGTATTGACTTTTTCGGCCAGCCGACAAGGCAACGCAGTTGCTCGCCAGCTGCTCGTGTGCTAACAATAAGTGCTACTACGTTGCCCATTACCCGTCCCAGAACGAGGCCCAGGCCCAGGCCCAAGTCCAAGCCTCAGTCGAATCTCTGTCCCAATACCATTTCCAGTCCCTGTGGCAGTTCCAGGTCTCAGCACCAGGCACAACAAAACGTAAGAGAGATTAGCATGGATGCATTGGTGTCTACATGTACATGTATGTATGTGTGTAATGTATGTGTGTGTGTGGTGTGTGTGTAGGCGGAGCCACTGAAGTGGACGCATTTCCTCCTCAAACTCTGCTGTCCGCTGCTGTTTGTTGAAAAGTTTTTGGCTTTGTTTATGACAACGTTTTTTTTTTTTTTGCTTATGGGTCAAAAAACATACACAGACACACATGGTCATAAGTTTATATATATATATATATATATGCATGTTTTTTTGGCTTTGGTTTTTTTATCGGGTGTTTACGTTGAAAAGTAGTTAAGGGGTTTATCATCTTGTAAACGTGACGAAGCGAAAACTTTTTTAAGAGGACCACCCACAAAACAAGCCAGAACAGAAGCTGCTCAAGGGAGGGCTGAGGGACGAGCTGCACATTATATGGATGTTGTATGTGCATATATGAAAGGGGCGAGCATAACTTAATGACTTCAAAACAACACCTAATTCTCTAAGTATGGTATAGCTGACCCACAATGTGCCAGAGGCCACATGTTGCAAGCATCGTCAAAGCAAGTTTAAAGCGCTGCAATAATATTTACCAGAGCATCCAAGCCAATGCCTTCTCCCAATTAATATCTTTTATCAGCTCTGACTAAAATTTAAAAGTTTTAGTTTAGAAGATATATAAGTCTAAATACAGTATATGTTTATTATATTTTTGGCTCTTTCTTATAGAAGATTTAATTTAAATATCCTAAAAATATTTGAATTCTTCTTTCAATTTAAAATTTGCACTTTACATAAATTTGATTAAATGCGAATTCAGTTTATGCAATAAGCGGGACTGAATTCAAATTCTACTTTGAGTCTGAAACTCTTTTCATTTCTTTATTCAGTGTTTGGCGTGAATGGAGTCAGCTTCATTATTTATAAATTCTCTCGTTTTGTGGTGCTCGAATTCATTTATTCGTTTTGCTTATCCGCATTTAAATATGTTAATGATAATGTTGCTAATATTCTCACACCCAACTCAAAGACCCACTCAACGCCATTAGTCTGTCCAAATAGATGTCTATAAAACACACACACACACACACACACACAGGCAAACACACACATACACATTTCACGGTATTTGTTGGCCTGGCAGGGGCTTACGAAAAGATGAGAATTGATAATAAACAGAGAGTGAGAGTGAGAGTGAGAGCAAGAGCGAGAGCGAGAGAGAGGGAGAGGAAGAGCGAGACAGACACGATAATAGCCGCGACTAATGCACGGCGGCAAATGAATGTCGAGTGTATGCGCTATAAAGAGGCCAGAACGAATCGCATTTGTGATGGAACGAATTGGCTAAGCCCAGGCGTTATGTTTCGCCGGCAAATGAAATTAATGCGAATATGTTTTTAAATATACAGAGATATATATAAATATGTGCCAGAGTGTGCACTGAGCGCTTAATTAAAGTTAAAACAGACCGCCAAACAATCAGGACTCGTCTTGGGCATTACTTGTTGCCACATAATTTCAACTCGACTCGACTCGACTCGACTCGACTCGATTCCAGCCCCTTTCCCGATTACGTTCCTATAGCTTGATGTGCCATGTGCGCGGTTTATCACGCGTGACAGGGAAATTACCGCAGACGAAGCGGCCCCTAGGCCACGGCGCTGTCATCAGTCAGTTTTTCAGTCAGCCAGTCAATCAGTCACTCGGTTTGATTGAAGGCATGAATTATATGTATATCTTTGGTATGAGTGTGTGTGTGTATGTGTGTGTTTGTGTGTGTGCAACGAGCATTGCTTTGAGTCTTGCTCAAAGACTAAGCTCCATCTGATATTTTGATTAGCGCGTAATTCAATAAAACATTTCGCATATGTCTGCCGACAGTTGTTCCTTATCAACGATTGGGGAATGAGAATAGTCTTGGAAGTGGGTCAAGTAAAAATAAACAATTATAGATTGAATAATTCACATTTATTAGATTGTTCATTCATTCTATGACTCATAGTCCCATAGACTTCAGCTATACTCCATATAATTTCTATTTAGATAATATTTTCTTTAATCTCTATTACTGACTTATCGCCCATGCGCCTCGGGTATAATGCTCCAAATTTTTAATTACCCAATATTTTATCAGCGACGAACCCCCGTGAGCTCCCGTTCAAGTGCTCCCTCTCTGAACATAACTTGAGGCTGCGTGGGAAGCTGTACGAGGGTTGCTCGAGTGCAATGGGACAGCGAGTCCAAGACTGCGGGCGTGTGAAATTTTCCAATACGTTGCAATTGGTAATATATCTATAAGTATGTACTTATTATAACAGAGCGAGAAAGTAATAGATGATGAGGAAAACTGAATGAAAGACAGATAGAGAAAGAGAGAGTGAGAGTGAGAGTGAGAGTGAGAGTAAGAGGGAGAGGCAAAGACAAACAGAAAAAAGAAACTGGGGAAATATAATGCGCTTGTTTTCCGAACAAGTTTTCAATGTTTTCTTATGTAATTGAACGAAAAGTAATTAAAATTCTCTGAAAATGGAGCATAAAATGGAGCAACTGTTCTAGTTCCATGAAATATAGACCTTTGTGGGGCAACGGACTAGAATGGCATAATCAACATCTTAACCCTAAACAGTTTTGGGTAATTTTAGAGACGCATCCTTCAGATGCAGCTACCCCTTTCTTATTTCTTAGCACCGCATCCGCATTTATGATTCCCACAATCAATTCGATAACAAATGGCAGTCAAACACGCGTCCTTCATCCGTTTTTTATGTGAGTCAAACAAACAGCAATGAAAAAATTAAATACGAAATAATAAAAAATAATTTACGGTCTCATTAAGAGTGAGAGAGATATAGCAGGAGGAGGAGGAGGGGGAGGCGCCCGCTTGGAATTTGCTCGGCAATAAAAATATGAGACGACATCGGCATAGACTACCGACTGCTGCTGCTGCTGCTAAAGCAGTAGCTTAAGGGGCGGCAGTCGCGGTCCACCCTCGGGTGGCGTTTCAAATGAAGCCCTCAACAGCGTGGCTAGCTGCTGAAAGAGAGAGAGAGAGAGGTGGGATGGGCTGGAATGGGATGGGGCGGTGCGGAACGTGGTGGGGTGGCATTGCTGCGGCGTGCTCAAGTGCTGGCGGCTGCCTCGTGTGTTGCCGTCGCATCGTATTTCGCTTCCGGGCTTCATTTGTTTGCATACGCAGCAGGACGAGCAATGAGTGGAGAGAGTAAGCAGTAGTGAGAGAGCTAGCAGGACAAGCAAACTGAAAAATATATATGGGAACGGACAGGAGAACGGAATGGAACGGCAGCAAGTATAGGACAGAGGCAAGGGAACAGGCACAGGCACAGGCACTGTGTTTGCACAGCGCATTTCTGGTCCATTAAGTAGCGATGTTGTTGCTGTTGCTGTTGCTATTCAATGTTGTTGTTGTTGTTGTCGTTGTAAAGGTAGCTACCCCTCTGGCTGGCAGCGTTTGTCATTGTTGTGTGCGACTTTTCTCACTTTGCAGATGCAGCCGGAAGACAGACAGAGCAGAGCAGAGCAGGGCAGAGCAGGGGGTGGGAATAAAGTTGTATCCACAAGATACAAATGCTTCGAGCGCGGGCAGCACGCGTCACTTGCTTTGTTTATTTAGAAGTTAGTTGTTGCAGCTAAGCTGTAGATGCAACAGCCCCGACCACCTAATCACCGAGCAACCGAGCGAGCGAGCGAGCGAATTGTGGGAAAAGCATTTGCCTAAGCACAAGTTAATTACGCTAAATGGCACGCAGTTCGAGGCTCTGGTTTATCCTTGAATGGCCCAAATGCGGATATTGTTTAAGCGGCATTTCCTAATGCAAATATCATGTACTTTATTATCTGTGCCATTAACATAATTTAAGCATTGCCAGTGGCACTGTGAGCCTGCCACAGTCCGAGGATTAGGCAGCCATAAATTTATGCGATATTATTCTGGCTGTAGCAGCTCGCCGAACGGACAGTTGCGCAATTTATCTTTGCAGCTTGAGCCGGATCTCATCTTCCAGCCCCTTCCAGCCCCTAGCAGCCCCTAGCAGCCCCTAGCAGCCCCATTCGAAACTGGGCAATATGAAAATTTGGAAATCTATTCATAGACGCCAAAGTTGCCACATCGCTGTCAAGTAGGTGTCAGTGAGCATTTGACGACCCACATGTGCTGGCCATCAGAGACGCCAATTAAATCGCCTCGTAATGGGCCCAGCAATTTGTCAGTGCCGTTAATTGTTCGAGCTGATGCAGCGATTATTACAGCATAAAAGAGAGAAAAACTCCATAAAAAAGAGGCAAATTTCCAAACAAGTCAATTGAGCATTGTGCAATCCATTCGTTTGGCTCAAGAAAATGGGATTTTCATTTGGGTGGCTTTTCCCGCTTCGTTCTCTTTCCTTTGGCTTGATTTCCGTTTCGTGTCTAGAGGCTACCAATCATGCCAAAAGACAGGCCCCCACTTTTTATACTGAAACTAAAACATAAACAATTGAAACTGATTAAATTCATTTGATAACGAGGCGGAGCCCGAGTCTGGGGAATGCCACTTGAGATATGCGACTCGCTCTCTTGGGGGTGGTCTACAACTGCAACTGTTCCTAACTATCCCTATCTTAATATTTATAAGTGTGTGTGTGTGTGCGTGCTGGAACTCATTAATTGCTAAGTGGAAATGTAAAATATGTTCAGAAACTGAATAAATTTTAATAAAAGCCAACGTCGTCAACGAGCTTCAAACAAATATGTGAAAATGTTGAATATATCAAATAATATCATATAATACAACGCTATTACACATATATCATATATATCATATGTATCGAATTTGGCAATTAAAAACAGTTTAATAATTCATATAGCGGAGACACTGCACTACCTTTGTGATATAAATTAACAATTCAAATTAATAATTACATTATTATGCACATATGTTGGCAATTTATGTCAGGAGTAATATATCATCTAATCAGAAAATAAAGAAGTATTAATAAAATACAGGATAAATAATAATAGAATATTTATTTATTATAATACAGAAATACTCAATTTTAAATTCAAAAATAATAATTTTTAACATTTTTACTTATTAACTACAAAAATAAATAAAAGAAGATAAACTGCTATTCTTCACTGAACTCAATATCTGAAGCTCTTCAGCTGAAGGATCATCAGCGTAGTACAAAATTGTATATGATCTAGTTATTTTACACAAAAAATGAAACTTCAAGTAAAAACGATGTTTAATTTGGCCAAATTGGGTTCATATTTCACTTATATTAAAATTGAAAAAAATGTATGGATAACTATTCTTAGAACTGCAAAACAAATAGTCGGATATTATTCAAAAATAATATATATGCTATCAATACTTCATAAACGTTATATATATGTTGAGGTGAATACATAAAGAAACATTATTTTCTATAACTCTAATTGCCATAAAACAAAATACAATTATTTATTAAAATATTTTTTTAGATTAATTTTTGTAATATGATATGAATAAAATGTATTGCAATCTTGATATGAAAAATATATATGGCAAAAGTTACAAATAAAAAAAAAAATAAATAGCTAAATAAATGCTTTAAATAAAATATTTACTTGAATTTTATTTTATGACAAAATAGAGAACTTAAACCTTTATTGCTGAATAATCTAATCTAATCTCAAAATATTTCAGTTTTCATTTTAAGAAAACATGTTTTTATTTCGAAAATAGATTTATCAAGCAGACTCTGCATATTCACACAATTCTTGCAATTATTTTAAGTTTTGTAAATTTAAATAATTGAGACTTGAAAGCTGCAGCAGAGCATCAAAATAATAATTTATGCACCTTGATTATGTTCTGAAGTAACAAAAAATCTTCTGTTGTTGACATTGTTTTTGCTTCTGCATTCATTATCTACTGCACACGTTTGAGATTTAGTTGTTGTTTTTATTTATATTTTTATCACAAGCTGCAACAACAATAACAACAACTATAACTACAACATCAACAACATCCGCAGAACATTTAGCGTTTTAATTAAGCGCAAATGGACGTCGTTCCTTGTTGTTGTTGCTGTTGCTGATGCATTGGCTTAGCCATATATTCGGGCGTGTACAAATGGGCGTGGCCGGCAATCCATGAACGTTTGCTGAAGTGTGAACTGTTTACGCAACGAAGGGCCAATGACTTGCATGAAGATGAAGAGCTAGAGCAACAACAGCAACAGGACAGACATTTAAGTTGGGTTGTAGGTGGCTTTAGGTGGAAATGATGTTGCAAGCAATGCTGACGTTGACACGTGTGGCAGTCATGGCTAAGTGGCAGCTACACACACACATACAGTGAGAGAGAGAGAGACAGAGAGACACATACAGCTGACAAGTGGCAGGTCCCTAGTGGCCAAGCCACCGAACCACCCTCGTAATTAAGCGCATTGAAATGCAACTGAGATTTTGCTTCGCATACTCTTTTGGCTGCATCATCATCGCTCTCTCCGTCTCTCTCTCTCTCTCTCTCTCTCTCTCTCTCGCGCTCTTTCTCTTTCTCTTTATATTGTGAATGTGAAGCTGTCGTCGTCGTCGGCGTCTGCCTCTATCATTCATTTGCCAATTACGCACTCTGTGCAACAACACTCGTCCGCTAGGCAGTCAGACATGCTAACGACTGCTGTAGAGTTGTTTATAATGTCGTCATCCGAACAGCAACAGCAACAGCAACAGCAATGGCAACGGCAACGGCAACAACAGTTGCTGCCACAGCGGCAACATGCCAAGCGGCGCCTTTGCTTATATATGTATGTGTCTATATGTTATGTGTCTCCGATTTCAGCTCTCATCCATCTACTACCTCCTCCTCCTCCCCCAACTCCTGCTATTCCACTCATCGTCTGCTGTGCTCTATCGACTTGCATTTATTAATTATTCTGCGTAGCAAAGTCGTCTCGACTAAAAATTCGGCACGCACGTTGCGCATTTCTCGCCAAGATTTCCCTCCGATGGGCTTAAAAGGCTTTCTTCTATTTTCACAGCTGTTGCTGTTGTTCTCGTTGTTGTCGTCGCTTTTCACTAATTGAGTTCACATTACTTGGCAAAATAAATGCGTTTTGTGTATTTTTAGCCAAATGTTGCCGTTTTATTAGCTAAACGTGAGTTGGCAACATTCAACAAAAAATCTTTCAGTCTCCTGCTGCTGCTGCTGCTGTTGCTGCTGCTGTTGCTGCTGCTGCTGCTGCCTAGTTGGGATTGTCAATCGCTCGCAGATGGGTTGAGATTAGAGCCGTTGATACACTGCCTTACATGACTTGTGATTTGCAAATGGCAAGGGATATGCAGAGAGATCCAGAGACGGCACTCAGCTTAAGCATTAAGTGACCAATGAAGATTGTTCGATTATAAAAGGTTTTTCGTTATTCTTATTTTTATTTTTATTTCATTTTAAGGTCTGCTGCATTTTGATGATGTGTTGCTTTATTATGCTAAAATATGCATTATAAATATATTTTTTATTTACTCTAAACCCAATTTGTAACACATTTCATCAATTTTATTTGCATATTTTATTTGAGTTTAATATTTTTTTTTTTTTTTTCATTTTATTATCTTTTTCAGACATGTCAACAATCAGAGCATTTAACTAGCAAAAAAATTGCAATTTATCCTTGATCATAAACATAATTAACAAGCAATTAGCAATATATACCTGCAAATTCATTCACATTCAGTATCATATTTACTAGAAGACTGAATAGAATGAGCCCTTAAACCTTAACAATATTAATATAATGCCTCGCATTATCTGTTCTAAGCCTTGACTACAATCTAGTTTCACAATCTACAATCCAATACTCGATTATAAGAGGTTTCTTACTCTGCAGTACAGCAAAGAGGAAATAAACAACTTTTTTAAATAGCACAAACTATACAAAAAAAATTGAATTTTATAAAAATTATTTATTTTTTACTACAAATTTATTTATTTACTATGAGGGCAATGTAGCTGGACCTGTAGCTTTATTTATTTTTGTCGATTCATATAAAATCCAATTAACACATTTGTTGTTCCAATTTAAAAGTGTAATAGTTGTTAGTTGACCAATTAATTATATAGCAGAACTTTATTTATTTTCAGTAAAATAATTGCCCAAATTGAGCTACAATTATTTTTGAATACATGCATATTAGTTACAAAATAAGGCAGATCTAAACAATTAATTTTTTTGTGACATATAATTTATAAATTGAACATATTTTAATATATATATTTTTATATTGTTATTAAGTTATTTCTTATTTTAGAGCAAGAGTTTTAGGTAAAATTTGCATTTTTAGACTGAAATAAAAATAAATTTATTAAAAATTATTTCTATTAAATATTTTTTAAAAAATATGTATATATATATATATGGTAATGAAAAAAAACCTAATATTCGTATTCGTTTTTGTATTTTTTCAGCTTCAATTCTTTTGAACATTTAAACAAATTCATTCATAAATAAATTTACAAACAAATTAAATATTTATTTAATGTCAAAGAAAAATTGAAGCAGAAAAAATACAAAGCAATTAAACGAATGCAAAGATTAGGTTTTTATTTTGATTTCAAATTCTGATCAGACCAAATGACACAATAAGCCAGAAGCTAGATTTTTTATGCATATTCCGAATACTTCGGAAAAATAAAATGATATTATTTCATTGGACTGCAGACTTTAGAAATTGGCCAAGTTACATCTCATGCAACTCTTTTCTGCAGTACAGCTTATCGAGAAGAGAAGACAACTCGTATACATTTTATATTGTCGCTGATCTCTAATTACTTGCTGGCCACAGTTTCTGCTCTCTACTGCGGCGAAGAGCATTTATTTATGCTCTGGTTGGCGGTGCCTCATTTAAGCTGCAAACCCATTAAAGATTCTACGTGTCGCTCATTCCGTTAACGAGCTACCGCCGCAGTGTGCCAGTCCCTGACATCGTTTATATGTGTATGTGTGTGTATGTGTGTGTGTGTGTGTGTGTGTGTGTAGACTTTGGCCAGAGCTGCAATTTGGCTGTGAGCGTCCTTTAGCCCACTTCACCAATAGTTGCTGCAGCTCCCCAGCTCAGTCTGATCCACAAGCGTAAGCTAACGAGCACCAAATGCCGGAGCTGTCGTGTTTTTCTTTTTTTCGTTTCTCTCTTTTTTTTCATGTGGTCTGACAATTTAATTGATGTACACGCATGCACACAAAGACAGCTCATACACATGCACTTTTGTATTGGAGTCAAGCTTTTGAACAAACCGCTAAAAAAATGACACCTACCACGAGAGAGAAAGAGAGGGAGAGTGAGCCGCCCGAAAAGGTGGGCAAAAGTAGGTCAGGCATGCAACCTGCTGTCAACGCTGGATAATTGAAGGAGGGTGCCCAGCCACCACCACTCATCAATGGGGCAAGTTGCAATTGCAGCGCAAAACGATAAACACAACAATAGCCACACACACACACATTCACACACACACACACAGCAGGCGAATCGATTAGTGGCTTAAAATTTGACTTTGTTTGACACGCGGCTGACACAACTAATAAATTTCCATACCAATTGATGGATCACCCGAGCTTGCCAATTGCCAGTTGGCGACGAGCACGATGCACTGCAGCAGCAACCTGATTGATTGTCCGGCGCTCCGATAACCCGACCCGACACCAACAGACGAAATCCCCGAACATGAATTACGATGAGTACCGCACGGCGATAGCTGCCAGATAAGCGCCTGATTAGCACTCGCACTCGCACTCGTCCAAATATTTACCCAGTTATTCAGAACTGACGCGATTTGTTGCCCGATCTCATACAAACACACGCACACACACACACATACACCAATATGCCACCTACATACACACACACACACGCACAGCTACCATCAATCACTCGACCTGTTTGCATAGGCAGCGCAGCAAGCTGAGAGTTGTAAATTTTACAACATAATTTCTGATAATTCAGCCATATCTTGCCCTATGCATGTTTTTTATGATTCTTCAACATAGATTTATTTATTATATATATATATATCGTTATATGTGTATATATTTATATGAGAAGGGTTTTTACTGCAGTTTTTGGCAGCACCTCGTAAAACACTTTTCGGCTTTTATGCGTTTTGTATTCATAAAGTAAAGTTTATCTTCGATATATATAAATATTCATAAATGTATATAATCCTGTTGATTTGTGAGCTGACAGCACATGCAGCAATGTTTTAATATAAAGGCACTCAAATAAATGCGATATAAAAATTTCTCTAAACATGTAAGAACATTTCTCAAATATTTATAAACAAAATATTGAATGAAGAAAAAGTAATTTATAAAACATTTTATATCAATTAATTTATCATTAAATTTTACAAAAGATGTAAAAACTATTTGAATTTGAATTTATGGATAACTGCAAATATTTTGAATATTAAATGAATGAAATTTACTTTTAAATTTCAATTCGTTTAATATTCTGTTTTTCTAGCCAACAAAATGCGATTTAATTTCAAAATAGTTGAAAGAACAAAATTTGCAGCTAATTGATATTAGATAGACAATTAATATCGCATTCATTTAATTAAAAACTATTTATATATCCGAAAGGGGTAACTCACCGATTAGTCGTAGCACCTCGTGTAGATTCAGAAATATATTCAAATGCGTTTGGCCGCCGCTGAGCAGCGCCAGAAATAATCCGATTGTGAAGAGACCTTTAATGTTCTGCTCCATAGCTGGCATTGGCTTGGTAAAGCGCACTTTAATTGTTTAAATAATAATTTGCTCGTTAATTGTTTAATTCGGTTTTGCGGCTTCGTTTGATTGATGTGCACAGACTGAACAATTTGGTTATTTCTAAACACTTGCCGAATATTACTATATTTTTTTAAATCTTAGAATATGGCGCGCATTTTTGGTTTTACAATAATTCACTGTGCGTTTTTGGCACTTCGCCTCGCGGAAGACTCAGACGCGCATATTCCAATTGGAATTAACACCTAGACGTGCGTGGCTCTGCTTAAGAGCCGAGACTAAATGAATGCCCGTTGAGTTATTTGGTTTTCCGCGACGAATTTTCGTTGATGCGTGCACCGTGACGATTTTCCACAAACTGTCAACTGGATAAACAAAACAATGCTATTGCTAAAGTATCTTTCAGATACTTTTAACAGCCTCTGTTATGGACGTGCTCTGTTATTTTAATCCGTACAGATTCTAACATTTACAGTGTTTGCTTCTGTTCAGCACATTCGAGTTTCGAGCAACAGCGAGCGGCTTGCACAGCTGTTTTCGAATTTTCGAACTCAATGAGAGCATTACAAGTCTGTTACATTTCTGTTAATCTACTGATATATTCATAGAAATGTTTATGCATTAAAAGATAAATATTTAAATTATAAATATATTATTTTAATAAGCATTTTTTTAATTTTATTTAGTTATCATTTTCTGTAAAGCATAAACGAAACACAAATTGTTATGTTAACCTCGCAGAACTTCCTTGTGGATGCTATGACGCCACCTGACGTAAATATTTGGTACTACAGCCGTAATATAACAATTTACTGAGTAAGGGGAAAAGCAATGCAATGCTTATACTTTACACATATGCATTACCCCTTAAACTATTATTAATATCAGATGTACAAATATTTGAAGTATTTTTTAAGCTATCCTAAAACTATAATAAATGCAGAAAATCAGATTACGTATATCTTTTATTTAATTAAATTATTTATGACTTGATCATATAATTAGCTGCCCAATCATACAATAAATATCATATGAGTTTATTTTGAATATTTGTTAAATTAATATAACTTTGGACACTTATTCTCCATTTGGTAGAGACTTACGCACACATACATTCATACATACATACATATATCTATTCTAAATACAGACATTTTAAATACTCTCAAATACGTTCACACATTTGACACACCAATTTGGCCTACATAAATAATACAATTATGCTCTTAAGTGGCTATTCTTTGACTGTTAGCTGATCGATGGAACTCAGTGTAGTTTCTATTAACAAATTGTAGTCCAATTCATTGAGGCTGGCCTTAGCCGTGAGCAAGTCCAGGAAGGAGTCCAGCGGCGACAATGTTTCCGCAGTGAGATCTACAAAGAAAATGAAACGCAAAGTTCAATTAAAATATTTATACAAGCTTTTCAGTAAATACAATGAGAGACAAATCTACAGACTGATAGACAGGACAAACAGGTGCGCTGCTTACCAACCAGAAGATGATCGGGATTTGTGAATAAATAATTGATTACCAAATGGCGGATCGCTGCATTAGCACGAAGCGTGCAATGCTTAAAATGGCTGTGGTTAAAATTATAAGCAAGAAACCCAAAAGCAACGAGTGACAAACGACGGTGGTGGGCTTGCCCAGTGCTAGACCGGGTGAGGGATGACAGAGTGCAAATTAAAATGTATTAAACTAAGTGTCACAAATGAAAACAGAAATAAAGTTGATTCCTACCACTTCTGGTATGCATTCGTGATTGCGAAACACCGCCAGATCCGCGCCGCTGTGCCGGTTCCTGATGCTGGCCCGATAAAATATTGGCAGCATGCTCTCGACCCCGTATCATAAGACTCTCTGGATGCTGCCAGCATTTCAGCAAACGTTGAGCACGCTGTTTGGGCAGAGCCGAGAGCAGCGACAGCTTGCGCTCGATGCCCTGTGGCGTGTCTTCGATATCTGCAAGGAATCACATGAGATAATTCTCATAATCAGTGAGAGAATTGAATTTTAGAAACCCACCGTATACAATTGCCTTCATGACATCGACTTGCAGCTCAAATACGTGATTCTCCACGTACTGCAAAAACATGTCATAGTCTAAGGCGCGATAGCCTAAGTATGTGAAGAAGGATGAAAACCCTTCAGGCAGCGGGAAGGCAATTGATTCCACAGCCAAGCAATAACGTTCCAGTATCAGAAACAGTGAGTGCTGCTGATTGCTGGACATCTGGTCTCTAAAGCAGAAAAATAAGCTTATTATATATAGAACACATATTTATAAATATAAAATATACATCAGTTGAAAGCCACGCAACGTCTCCAAGCGCGCATCCAAGCCGGCAGCACGGCAAACCAACGAGCACAGCGCACGGGACAGCTCCAACTGGGCGGAAACGAATTGGGAAGCAACTGCATGAACATGGGCTGGCGCTTGAGAACGCTCGAAAAAGGTTTCCTTCAGCCAGCGGAAACCCGAATGCGGCTTTGAGGAATGCTTCACCAGATGCACGCTGAGTTCTCGCAGGTACTGAAAGGAAAGCATATAATAAATATAATGCATTCTTTAAACTAAATTCCTATTAGAACATACAACGGATAACACATGCTCCTGCTTGCTGGCCGTGCAGCCCTCGAGCTCAATGAAGGGCAGCACTTCGTTGCTGAAGGGGAAGGCGCTGCCACTGCTATAGTCCCCGAAGCCACCAGTGCTTGCGTCCGGCGTCATGGGCGTCGTGCAGCGGGAAAGTGCCTCTGGCTGGTAACAAGCCAGACTAAAGATCAGTTTCTCAGTAACCTGCTCGGCTGTAAAGCGCGGTTGCTCCTGCTTGGCAGACTCATTCAGTAGCTCCCACAGGCGTGTCCAAATGTCTGTGCGATAAGGAGACAAACGTTGCTGTGGCGACAAAAGCATCATGCTAGTATTGTGTAGTGCCTCGTGTGATATGCCCACGTTGATGTCTGCGACACGTGCTTGAATGGGTCGCGTAGCTATAGCCGTGGTCAGCGGGAGCAGACGCATCAATGGCTTTGCCTCCTCGGGCAATCCGCGCACCGCTGCTGCATAGCTGCCGGCAACGAGCGCCTCCTTCAGCAGAGCAACTGTGTCCAGCGAAAGGGGTCGCTCCAATATGCTGCTCAGCAGCTCGGCCAGAACATCCATGTCAGTGGAATGGATCAGAAAGTAGTGAATAATGCTGATGCGGTTATCCAGCGAAGTATCATTGCGGAATGTTTCAATTAAATGCGCCTTTGGCACAGTCAACGAGACCAGGTCTAAGGTGGCAGCATCAAAGGCTAATGCGCCCCATTTGCGCAACGGCACCAGGTGTGTGACATCGGGACCTCGATTGAGTACGGCCGGACACACAATATGGCACGTCGGTTCATGTTGCAGGCCCACATCTAGCAGATGCACAAAGATGGCAGATGAGACCAAGAGATGATGCGATCCCTGCAGTGCAAAGGTGGGACGCAGAAGACGCGCTTTGTGCCAGGGCACGCCCGGCATGACGCAGTGCACCACACAGCCGTGATGCAACAGCGATACGGAGTAGGCAAAATGCACATCCTGCTGCTGCTGCTGCTGCTGCTTGGTTGTCTTATTTTCCTTCGCATGCTGTGGCAGCATGGGCTGATATAGATAATAGTGGCACACGAAGAACATGCCCGAGCTATCAGCCAGGATGATCAGATTCAGTGAACTGTCGTGCACGCGCAATGGTACAGCGTCGTCATCATAGCTCGGCGGCTCCTCTGCGGCATTCGCGGGAAGTTTTGGCAAATTGAGCGGAATGTTGAGCTATGGATATGGAAATATAAAATCTTAATCCCAGTTCAATTTCACGATCGTTTCGATCATACTTACAACTGTCTCCGTAGGTTGCTTCTCGTTAAACTGAAAGGCAGATAGAGTGGGACTGAGCACCGGCGCCGCCTGTTCGCCCGTCTGTTCCCGCTCGTCCAGCAAACTGAGGCTGATGGCCTTTGGCTTAAGATGTATGTAGTAGAGTGCTTGACACTCTGCATCCCACTGTGCCCAGCTGAAATTCTTGGCCAGCGTCTCATGGGTTAATATGCTAACGTCCAGGCACCAGGCGCTGCCCTCCACACCGCCGGTTTGCGAGGTCGTGGAGCTTTGTTTGACCGTGCAGCTATACTGCTTGATGGCTGAAAGAGATCTTTATGAAGTCAAGATTCACGTTTGTTAACTGACTACTCACAGTCTTCGTGTGTGAGCACCAACAGCTTGTCCTGCCAGCAGGTGCGCGTGGCGCTCTCCACTCGCCAAAGGAACTGCGTCATAATCTGGCGAGACGACGGCTCAGCCGTGAGGCATGTGGGCGTCCCACCCTCGCTGCTGCGCACTTCCACAATAAAGGCCTGATAACGCAGCGACGCTTTCACCACATATGACAACAAGGTAATGCTGCTGTTGATGCTCGCCTGGATAATTTCTACGCAACCGGGCAGAGTCCAGAGCACTCGTACCTGCTTTTTGGTGGCATGAAAATGGCCAATACAGGTTTCGCGCTTAGTAGGCTCATCCAAATACTCGAATATCCAAGAAGTTAGCAGCGAGCCGTCTTGCTCCTGGCCCAAAATTCGCCACTCGTTCGCCTTCTCTGCACGCGAACATGTAACAAAATGATTTGTATAATTTTAAGTGTTTTTTATGCCGACTGCAACACTTGCCTTTATAGCCTTGGGCCGCTAAAAGGCCGCAGAAATTGGCAGCTAAGTTCTCCTGCCGCAACATTGTAATTTTAATTTAATTATTTTAAAAATATTGTCGCCTTACAGCATTGCGAAAATTCTAAGCGTAGCACTCGAGAAATCAATAAACACTACGAAAGGTTGGCAACGCGACAATCAGCTGTGCAGGGTGACCGTTTCTGTTTTTATTAGGTGGCAGCTCTGCAAGCTCCAAAGATATGGCGCCCAGCACCGTTATATTCAATATATTGCGCAATATTCTGCAAAAAGAAACAAGTATTAATAATGCCAAGTGAAATAATTACACTACAATTGGGCCAATGCGGCAATCAGAGTAAGTAAATTTCAATTATATCTAAGATGCTGATGTATTTTGTATGCTAACTCAACAGTTGGTTTTGAGTTTTGGAAACGCCTTTGTCTCGAGCATGGTATTTCACCGGATGGAGTGCTCGAAGACTTTGCGGCCGATGGGCATGATCGCAAAGATGTGTTCTTCTATCAGGCGGATGACAATCATTATATACCACGAGCTGTGTTGCTCGATCTGGAGCCACGCGTCATTCACAACATCATGACCTCGCCATATGCCAAGGTAAATACATATACTATAATTTTAAATTAATTACATATGAAATGAAATCGTAAATGTTTAAATTTTCAGCTCTACAATCCAGAGAATGTCTACTTGTCCAAACATGGCGGCGGCGCTGGTAATAACTGGGCTTCTGGGTTCAGTCAAGGCGAAAAGGTGCAAGAGGAGGTGTTTGACATAATTGATCGTGAGGCCGATGGCAGCGATTCTCTCGAGGGATTCGTACTCTGTCACTCCATAGCTGGCGGCACAGGCTCTGGCATGGGTTCATACGTGCTCGAGCGCCTGTCTGATCGTTTCCCAAAGAAACTCATCCAAACATACAGCGTATTTCCTAACCAGGACGAGATTAGCGATGTTGTTGTGCAGCCGTACAATTCAATACTCACCCTTAAACGGCTTACGAAGTGCGCCGACTGCGTCGTGGTGCTAGATAATACGGCCCTGAATCGCATTGCCACCGAGCGCCTGCACATACAAACGCCCACCTTCACCCAGATCAACAATCTGGTGTCCACGATTATGAGTGTTAGCACCACCACCTTGCGCTATCCCTCCTACATGAACAATAATCTGATTGGACTCACAGCGCCGTTAATTCCTACGCCCCAGCTTCACTTTCTTATGACGGGCTATACTCCGCTGATAACAGATTATGAGGTGAAGAAGTGAATGCATTAAAATAAAATTCTCGTTCAACTAATATTGAACCATTTGCAGACGAAAACAAATGTGCGCAAGACAACTGTTCTGGATGTGATGCGCCGCTTGTTGCAGCCAAAAAATATGATGGTCTCCTCGACTGCCGACAAACGGCATTGTTACATCTCCATACTTAACATAATACAGGGAGAGGTGGATCCCACACAGGTGCATAAGTCGCTGCAGCGCATACGCGAGCGCAAATTAGCCCAGTTTATACCATGGGGTCCGGCTAGCATTCAAGTCGCATTGTCGCGCAGCTCACCGTACGTTCAGACGGCACACAAAGTATCCGGCTTGATGATGGCCAATCATACGGGCGTGAGTGCTCTCTTTAATCGTGCACTGGCCCAGTACGACAAGCTGAAGAAGCGCAATGCCTTCCTGGATCAGTTTCGCCGTGAGCCGATGTTCCAGGACGATTTGACCGAACTTGATTCGGCACGCGACACGGTTGACTGCCTGGTGCAGGAATATGAAGCTGCCACGCAGGTGGACTATCGCCACTGGAGTCCGCTAACGAATGGAGCAAAGGTCACAGCCTAGGCGTTTTTCAGCTTGTCACATATCTGAGGAAATATTACTTGAAATAAAGCCTAGTAGACTGGGTTTTCCATTATTCTAAGCCATTCATTTTGTAAATAGTATGAAACATTGAATTTTCAAAATTTCCCTGAGTGTTGCCAATTGAGCGGTTCGTATATATTTATAATTCCTCTAAATTACAAATTTACAATCTATTTCCTTCTTTTTTTTATAGTTGTTCAGCCATGGCGATATTAATGAAGTCATTGAGGGCTTTAGGCCATACCGTCAAGGATGTATTGGGCACAGGAGTTTACCGAACTATAACTCTCTTCGGATACCTTGGTGGAATAGCATTTCGGAATTGACTGAACAACGCACAATTGCCAGCTGTCTATATTCAGCTAACAGGATAACTCAATGTTTTTCACACAAAATTAGAAAAACTGTTTATACACTGCCGTTTCACAAACATAGTACCAAATAAGTTAAGAATGAATTCAAAATATGTTAACCAATAAATAGAAAATAACCAACCAATCCAACCAATAAATAGAAAATGAACCTGAAAGTTTTGCCTATGGTTATTCAAAAATTTTGTAATAAACTTTTTCGTTAGTAATCGCTATAAAACTGATGAAGTATATGGTACGATTTAAGCATGCCAATATTTAATATTTATTTAGTGTGTAATTCAATTGACTAGTCAAAACGATGCCTGAAATGTATATATTTAAATGAATTGACTAATGTATTTTTATACAAGTGTCCTTGTATTCAATTAATAATATCATTCTGTAGAATCAGTCTATATATATTATTGGTAGCTATATATCAATAATATACGTGTATGTATGTATGAAGAACCGGGACATATTCCTAATCGGAGACCTAAACATCTGCAATTCGCTTACTCCCGCCCATCAAAGCCCCTTCACGAATTTCATCGTAACACCGACTCTACTTGATTGCATCCCAATACACAACGCACGAATCCATTTTTTTCTAACATTCTACATGAATCTATTAGTTTTAAGTATTTGTTTTCAAGTTGAAAAGAATTAAGCCCAATCAATAATAGACAGAATAACATAACATAAAAAAGAAAATCAAATGAAAGAACACCAAACCTAAGGCATTTCGATGCTTGAATGAAAATCAAAACAGGCCTTGGAAACGAACTTAAATTTGTAGGTAGACGGGAACGAGTCGTGTTGAGATCGTCAGATTTGGTTGAAAATTCGTGTAGTAAACACACAAAAAGTTGTATAAAAACTTACATTATTTTTTTGTTAGGTGTTCTCCTCCTAAAAGCCGCTCAGCACGCACATCAAAAAACCAAATTTCAACGAATAATTTATTCTGACATTGCCCGAAGAATTTAAATTTCACCTATCTTTTAAACGTAAGTATTGAGTGTGAGCATTTATATATTTATTTTTATTTATATATTTATTTTATCTTATTAAATATATATTTTTGCAGAATATGTGCTGTGGTCCGGCTGGGTGGTGTTCATTCTGTGGCCCACCGTGTGGCGGACCTTGTTGCCAATCCTGTTGTGTTGAGATGTGTTTTTCGCCCTGCACCCCGGCATTTTTGCAATGTTCCTTCTGTTGTGGCTGTTAAACGATGGCAGTCCTAATGGTCCCTGGCGTAGGCTATTGGCGGCCGAGGAGCCAATGGATCAAACTGCTCCGATCTGGCTAGATCAACTAGAATAATATAACTTTGCAAAAATGGTGTAACCAAAAAAATAATGTAAACCAAAAAAAAAATGTTAAAAAAGAACACAAACTTTGTCTTATCTTGCAACTTTAATAAACATATAATTCAGTTTAAACGAAATCAAGAATTTTTTAAATAATTAACCTGAATCATTATTTATGGATATTTGCTTTGGCTTTGGGATCATAAAGAAAATATAAATTATATATGTATATAAATGGAGAAGTATAAAAAAGTTGGTTTGGGTGTTTGAAATATGTAAAATGATTAAATTATAAATAAATAAAAATATTTTGTATCATTTTATGTTTATAGTTATGTTAGTCATGTTATCAAATTTTTTAAATGTTAAAATAAAAATCCATTTATATTTTTAAGTTTTTATATTTTTAAATTTATTTACATTTTTTTTTTTTTTTTATATATGTATAATTTTGAAAATAAAGTTCGCTAAGCTTATATTCATTAAAACTAAAGTGATATTCTCAGTCGTATGCTCTTTTAAGTATTATATACTAAATTAGGATTGACCTCTAGAGTTATGCCACTAACTATGGGTTGTATGGTTAGTGATTGTGCTCAATAAGAAAATACTTATCCTCTCACAATTACATTCACGACTAATCCGAGTTCACTAGTCTTTAGATAGTGGAAGTTGTATAAATTCAATTTCATGGAAATACATTTCGAGCTCTTATAGGTTTGGAGATCGATGATGGACCATGGCTGATGAATGATGATGTTCTAAAATATCTTTATATAAGCCTTATTTACACAGCTATATACATATTAGCGAAAATTATCATTTTAGGCTTGCATGCAAACAGTTGCCTTCTATCATGGCTGAATCAGCCACAATTCAAATCATTAATATCACAAATATCCTAAATCAAATTTAAATAGAACAGCTCCCTTAGTAGGGATTGTATGTTTAAGAAATAATTAAGGAACCCATAGTCAAAACTTCTAACTGGGTATGTATACCCACATCACATTATACAATAATAAATTGTTTCAATAGGCCTTGCTTTAACAGACATAAACTCGAATAGGCGCTATATAATGTTTCAGTTTCAAAGTACACCTGGAGGCGATAGGTTTGGCTTAATTTCTGATAAATCGCAAGAAAACTTAGTCTGTAGTAAGTAGACGGAAAAGATAATTCGCTTGAAGAGTGTACATTTCGATTGTATTTTATATGTAGGGTCTGAGCCATCATGTGCTGCCAAAGCCGCTACTACCGTGAAACACCCTGTGTCCAGTGCTGCCTAGTCGACTGCAGCTACTGCTGTTATCGAACACAATGCGCGGGCCCCTGTGGCCCCTGTAGGACAGCGGCGCCTTGCTGCTGCGGAGCTGTCGGCGACCTTAACTACAAATACTCCTTCTTTGGACTGCATTTACTCTAAGGGTCGGGCGAAAATACGAAAATGATGGCAAATACTTTGTATCCTTCTTCAAGCAGCAGCAACAGCACTTGGTTCATCAGCCTTGACCTTAGGCTAGTTGCGACTCACGAAAAATTTGAAATGCAAAATTATCAGTTGAAAATCTATGTAAATACAAGTATGGCGCTCTAGTCGAGGCTGTTCGACTAAGAGTTACCCTGGACTCTGTAAATAACTGATATTGAAATCATTCCATGTTTTATTTGTAAGCATATAAAAAAGGGCGGGATATTCCAATCCCTTTATACACTTAGTTATGTAATCAGTAATCTTTACGCGAACTCCACGACAAATCTGAAATCTCAAATTATGATTAAGAAATGAAGGTAAATAAACGATTTTTATCGATAATACAAAACATAGGATAAGTTATCGAAAAATATATTAAATCGTGAAGAGTATAGAATACACGAGTATGTTTATAAAGACAGACGGACGAACGTCGCCCTGATCACGAATATATATACTTCGTGGAGTCTGCCAGACCTCCTTCTGTCTGTTCCATACATTATCACAAAATTATTAACCCCGAATTTCCTTTTACAATGGATTCGGCATATAAAAAAAAATTACTTCATGAACATATGTATATCCTAAATAAGCATAAATTTACCCAGTTATCTGGGATGTCAGAACGACTCAAACTGCTGCTCTGAGCAGAGTTTGAAAATATTTTCGACATCATACCGGCGTTACCCAAGATCCCGAGAGCCAAAAGTATCTATAGATATGATAAAAACTTATAGATGATGAATATAGTCTGGGCTATTTTCTTCCACAGTCAGATAACTAAAATAACTTTAAATTAATTACTTTAACTGTAATTTACTCACCCACCCTCATTCAGTAAAACAATCGGTTGATTTATTAAAAACAAAATTATTTATTTTTAATAGTTACTGTTTTTTTTTTTTTGCTGATGGAAATAGAAATTCTTACAGTACAATTGTTGTTGCTGTTTTGTGTGTGTGTGTGTTTTTTTTTTTTTTGTCATTTATTTTTACTGTTACACAACATTTTTTAAATGTTAATTAATACAATATATAATAATAATATAATATAATAATAATAATAATTTC
The DNA here is from genome assembly GCA_035047405.1 of Drosophila stalkeri. Classification (NCBI taxonomy): domain Eukaryota; kingdom Metazoa; phylum Arthropoda; class Insecta; order Diptera; family Drosophilidae; genus Drosophila; species Drosophila stalkeri. The sequence continues at coordinate 29,045,294 of JAWNPR010000039.1, read as the reverse complement.
ATTTTTAATTTATGTACTTCGAAAATTGTGGCCCCTAAGCATTTAAAAGACTTTTATATTTGCTTCAAGTTCTGTTTGGTTGTAGTTTGGTTTTTTTTTTTTTATTTAAATTTTAATTTTAGTTCTTTTTACTGTTATTCGAGTACACAATAATATTAATCAAATGCATCCAAATGAGACTTTCATTCATTTTTCATTTCAAATTTTTTTTTAACTTTTTCGTTTTTATTGATGTATAAAAATATTTGTATATATTTTACCATTTTCATTTTTTTTTTTTACCATTATTCATGTTGCCTCTCACTTAAACATTAGAATAATGAGGGATCAACTGCTTCATGTTTTTTTTTTTTTATTTTTTAATATAGTATCATTTAGGCATACAATTATAATCGTAATAATAATAGTTTTTAATGAGTTACTAATAACGTTCACATTTATGACATCGGTATTCGATTACAATACGATTACGATTATATATACATACGTGTATATAAATATTTGTGTATATATGTTTTTAATGTTTGTATTTGCTTTCAAGTTTTCATTTTTAGTCAAAAATATGAATACATAAAAATATATGTATGTATGTGTGTATATTCCAAGTAAATGCCATTCATATGCTATGATTTTTGGTAGTATGTCTTTATTGTGGGCTGTTCTTGTTGTGATGCATGGTATGGTATATCTATATATTGGGTTTGTTGCATATGCAGGGTGTTCACTGTACTGTGTGGATGTGTGTAACAGACAGAGAGAGAGAGAGAGAGAGAGAGAGAGAGAGAGCTCATACTGGCAGTTGGAGTAGTTCGCAATGCAAAACAGAATTCAAAATCAAATCACAAACAATTCAAATAATATATAGAAAGAGAGAGAGTGAGAGTTGGAAAGAGATGTATGTATGTATGTAGTATATTACTATATGCATTTTATATGAAACAGTGTGCATATAGTATGCCTTGGTGGGTGTGTGTGTGTATTTATCTTCATCTTCATCATCATCTTCTTCTTCGTCTTATATCTTTGTTTTGTTTTCTTAACTGATTAACATAAATTTAACAATTTCCCGAAACAGCCAAAGAGTGCGGGCAACACTCAAAGTTACATATTTATTTTTATTTTTATATTGATTTTTTTTTTATTTTTTACTTTTTATTTAATGCCAACCCATCTCTACACTTTCATTGATATATTATTTACCTTTCAGTCCATTAGTCCATATATATAAATATATATATATATGTATATATATTTTGCTTTTTTCCTTTTTTCTTCTTCTTTTATTCTTAACAAACTTTCATTCAATTTAATAAACTAAATTTGAGCGAAAAATGCATTAACTAAGATTTCTTGTTTTTGTATTTTTGTTTATTTAGATCAGAGATAACTGTATGTATAGAAAACATGTGTGTGTGCGTGTGTGTGTGTGTGTGTGTGTGTGTGTGTGTGTGTGTGTGTGTGTGTGTCAATGTGTGTATGTATGTATGTAAAGCCATTTAGCAACACCCTGTATACTATGTTTTATTTAAAACTTCAACTTGTTTCTTCCTCTTCCACCAATGAGCAGAGACTTAGTTCAAATGTTCAAAAGAAAAATCAATGGTAAAATGTTTTGTTTTTGTGTTTTTGGTTTGTAAAATGCTTAAAACGTTTGCTAAAACTTATCAACTTAATTGTAACGACATTTAACATTAAATTGGTGTTTTTTTTTTTTTTAATGTAATTTTTTTGTTCTTTTTTTTTATAGTTATAAAAATACATATATTTGTATATATGCTGACATATAATAATATATATAATATAATTTGTAAAATGACTAGATGACGATTTCATGGATCATGATGTAAGTATGTATGTATTTGTATACTCTATATATTTATGCATATGCTAGATGTATAATGAATGATGTACGATGACCATATGTATGTATGTATGTCACTTAGAATACTTTGCAAAATGAATCAGTGTGTGTGTGTGTGTGTGTGTGTGTGTGCGGTTCGACCGTAGAGACTCATTAAACTAGATCTAGATTTTAAATATATATATATCAGTATATATATATTTTAAATTGAGTCCCAAAATTGATTTAAATTATTTATGTATTAAATTGTGTAATTGCAAAAACGTAAACATCCAATTAGCATTAGTTAATCATGATGAAAACAATTTCAACACAAATATAAAAACAAGTTAGAGTGCTCTAATCGGCTATGCTCGACTAGTAAATACCCTGAATCCCTATACTGACTGAGCTTTCGAGGCATTAATATAGTAATGGACACTGTATATAGGAGGTGTGGAGCCAAGGTGGTATTATCCATCCTCTATTACATTTTAAAATATTCGAAATATGCTAAAAGAATGCAATTTTGATATCGTTCTATATTCGATATCGAAATTACAGTTAGTCTACAATTTGAGGAGAAATTCATGATTTCAGATCTTCAGCTAGATGCCATGGCTGTTTTAGACAGCTGAAAAGATGCTGATCAAGAATATTTGTATATATATCAAGTTTACTTTTCTGCCTCTTGCTCTTCCTTGGATTCAGGGCATAAAAAACAGTTGTGCAAAATCGGAATGAATAAATAGAACGTTTCAAATATAACCTAATTTAAATAGACTGAATAGAGACAATATATATTTCTATTAATATATATTGTTTATAAAACAATTTTTTTTTTTTTTTTTAATTTAATTGTCTTGCAAATTAAAAAGGAAATTCGTATTTTCTGGCTGCAATCGGTCTGCCAGGTTGTTTAGCTTTTTACGCGAAACTGTAAATAAATAAAAAGAAAAGTGCAAAAAATTTATAAAAATAAATAAAACACAAATATTTGCTTTTTTTTTTGGCGAAAACAAGTGAAATATCTTTAAGCTTTAATGGTTACATATTAAAAAAAAAAAACAACGAACAAAAATACAAAATTAATACCATATGTAAACGTAATCTACAGTGTTTTTCTATGGAAATCTAAAGAAAATATCAAATAAATTGTAAAAGTTACATAAAGAAGTTTTAACTTATTGCAAATTCATTAACAATTTAAATTTTTTTTTTTTTTTTTTTTTTTTTTTGATTAGTCAAGCACTTGCACTTGACTCGATCTATGTATACATACATACATATATGTGTGTATATATGTATAATTAAGCAAAGTACATAGTATAAATATTTCTTAAGATGCGTATAAATACATTAAAATACAAATACAAACTACAAATGCTTGGATATGAATGTGTTGGTAGTCTTCAATAGGAAGTATAAGCAGCTAACAACAAACAGTTATCTATTATATATGTACTAGATATACATATATATATATATATATATATATCATATTACAAGCTACTATATATACTATAAATAGTTGTTTTGTTTCTTATCATTTTTGCATGTTCAACTTTTCGTTCGCTTACAAATAGAAAATAGAAAATATAATGAAATTATTTTCTCTTCTATATTTAAAATAATTATTATTATGATTTTAATTAATAATATTACTTAAATTTCTCTTGCGCGCAAAGCAAAGTAAAAGAAAAGTACAGTTAGGAATAGTTTCAAGTTAAGGATGAAGTGAAAGTGGAAAGCCTATCAATTTTCCAATGAACCAACATAAAAGCTGTGAAAATTCCCTAAACGAGTCGCATTCCATTTTTCTTTCTTTCTTTTTTTCTCACAAAGTTTTTATTTTTATTTAATATAAATCTTTTTTTTTTTTTCTTATTAGTTTTGTTTCACGTTTACGTTTTCGAAGCAGTCTAAGATTTTGTTGTTCTTTGTTAAGTGTCATAAAAAATGTGTTTGTTTTCGCTACTAATTCAATAGAGACTCACGCACGCACACACGCACGAACACACGCATGCACACACATGCAACTAGTAGATAGCTACAAGTGTGTGCTGTGTGCACGTGTGTGTGTGCGTGTATGTAGTATACATACATATATATATATATATATATATATATATATATATATATATATATATATATATATATATATATATATTATTTATATATATATATATTTTTATGTTTATATGTAAAGATGTATGTATATAGTAGTATAATATGTATATTTATGTGTAAATGTTTTCGTGTAAAAATCAGTCATAGTTGTAATTGGTTTATCAATTATGTTGACGCATGTGCGTATGCGTATGTATGTGTGTGTGTGCCGGCTCATACGCAAAAGCAAAGGCAGAGAAAAAGCATTGCATCAAAGAGATGGAGAGATCGCTGAATAAAGCTCAGATTCTGAAAGAGCAGCACACAGACGCGCACATAGATTTACACGCACACACACGCACGCATGCGCGCATGCTTTTAGCTTTACTATGTTCCTATGTTGGTAAGTATGTAAGTATGCATGTTGCCTGCACAGTGTAACCATATGCAGTGAAAAGTGCTGCATATGCGAGTTTATCTTTATGCTTGTTAAATTGAACTTGTTTTTTTTTTCTGTTTCTTTTCTTCAATTCATATATAATTATGGTTTGCTTAGATTAATAAAACTAGTGGCGACAACAACAATGAAAAATAGTACATATTCATATGTACAATTGCATGTGTGTATATATGTATATATATATTTGTTGTATAGTTATCTGACAAACTACGCAAGCAAGCTTTGAATAATTGATATAGTTGAATTTTCCAAAAAAAATATACATACAAACATTTATTGGCATGTGTGGATGTTAATTTAATGTTGTATATATATTATATATGTATGTGTGCACACATACATGTTTATTGGGGTTCTCTAACATTAAATTTAACATTTTTTTTCTGGATCTTATTTCTATATAAATATGTATTCATTATTATTAGAATAAGTATCTTACGAGTATTTCAATTTTCTATGCTGACGGATAATCGAACTTTAGCTGTCTACTTAAGAAAGAAAAAACAAAAAAACACAAATAATAATTCCAAATATGTATATGCATTCAATTTTTGCTGAATTTCATTAGTTTTCACTATTTTCTAATATAGTCTAATAATACTTAAAAACACTTCTACGAAGCCAGTTTGAATTTTGTTTATTTAGTTCGCTGCTGTCGCTTGCCAATAATCGTTATCGTTATCGATCTTATTTCTTTCTTTCTTTATTTTTTATACATGTACAAATTCTAAATTCCGTACAAAATGCTCAACAATGTTTCTTAGGGATTTCATTTTTCTTTTCTCTTTTTTTTCCTTTTTTTTTTTTTTGCTTTTTGTTTATGTTTGCTTTTGCTTATCATCTTGCTTTGATTTTGGATTTGTTTCGTTTAATAACATTTATCAAAAATATAAACTACATTAAAAATTATTTTTATGCATATCCATGGGCTCAATTCTAGATCTAGATCATTCAACTTGTGCCGACAGTCTCTCAACCTCAAACTCAACTGCAACCCAAACTAAACACCAACCACAAAACTATACCTACACCTCTTCTTCTTCATCTGCGTCCTCTTCACCTTCTTCTATATATTGCCCTATTCCACAGATGTGTGTAACTCGACTTGGACTGCTGAAAGTTAAGTTAAGTTTTTTCTGAAGTTTAAATATTAGTGTAACATTCATAGCCTAACAATGAAAACGTGTCGGTTTTTGCCAGCATTCAGCACGTTCAACACTTCCTTATACTTATGCCTAAATATGAACTGTTTTTATCGTTTTCTCATCGATTTTTATCGATTTTGATTCCTCTTTAATATATATATATATATATATATTTTTTTTTTTTGGTGGTAGTTGTGAAACGTTTGAATTTTAAACGAGGCGGCGCCCAAATAAACTAATCACAAATGCCGGCACACGCATACCAACTACAAAGTTTTATGATTTCAACATACATACATATATATATATATATATAATTGCCAGCACGAGCTACAAGGTTATCGTTTATCGCTCTATATGTATAATATGCATAATATGTATATTTAGAGAGCACAGTTAATTGGCGGTATAAAAAGTTTACAATTTAGTTGAATTTTCACTTCGTTTTGGAAAAAATACATATGCTTAAAATGTTCAATATTTTTATATATGTATGTGTATATATATACGGATTTATGCATATAGTTTTTATTTTTTTTTTTTTTATAGATAGATAGCGCTGTGTTTTATAGTTACACGATTTAGCTTACATAAATATGTTTTTGGGCTTTAGTTCTTTAAATATATATACCAATACAAATATATATATTTAAAAAAAATTGTTACATATTCATTTTGCACAGTCTATTAGATTCTCAATTCATCAAAATTGTTATCAACATACATTTATATCGTATCTCTATATAGATATATATATATTTTAAAGTTAAATTTTAGATTCTCCCATATGCATGGAAATGCATCTTCTTGAATGTTCTGTATGGGCGAGAGGGACAGCGCCAGTGCGGGCAAGCGAGAGAGGAATGTTCGAATGTTCGCCTGCAGCGTCCCACTGTGCGGCGCATTCTATGTTAATGAACTAACTGCATCACATTCTCTGTTAGCTGACAGCGGTACGTTTTCTGTCAATTAACCGCGTCACATTCTCTGTTAGTTAACAGCGGCGAGCGTTAACAGACGTTAAGGTGCAAAGCAAAAAATTATATAAAAAAAAATAAATCAACATAGGAAATAATAAATAAAAACACAAAGCAAACAATTTTTCTTCTTTTGTCGGAATTGATAAAAATCATTTAATTATGTACTTTTGTTACTTTTCTTTTGTGGCGGTTTCATTTTGTTTTTTTTTTTTTTTTTGTTTTTTTCTTTTTTTTGTGTAGGTGTTAATTAATGTTTACAACAATTTGTATTTAAAAGGTGTTGTTGCTTGCATTCGTATTATTAATATTAATTATTAATGTTATTTGTGTCCCATTTTGTGTATAACATTTAAAAATGTAATAATAAATTTAATAAAAATTTAATAGTAAACATAAAAAACAAATAAGCACAAGTCAAATATAGTTTTTCCTCTTCTCTTTTCTTCTTTTTGTTTTGTTTTGCCTTTCTTTTCTTGTTGTTGTTGTGCAAGTGTTAATATACGCTAATGAATAATAATAATAAATACAATTAAATATTATGTATATATATTTATATATATACATATATAGGTATATATATATATATATATATTTTAGGCCATAATAAATACCATCAATTAGCAGTTAACAATTTTTAAGTATATAAAAAATTTTCAACAGTTTTTTTCATTCAGTTTTGGTGTCAAGTAAAAAGTTCTCACAAGAAATGTACAATACTTTTTGTTTTTTTTTTTTTGTTTTTTTTTTTCATACCGTTACAGTACAGCTACACACACACATACAAAGTTACATATTACAATATTACAGTACTTGAATTCAATTAGTTTATAGTTTACAACAAGCATTTCTTTAATATTAAGAATTGTCGCATTACAAATACACACACACGCACACATATTTATATATATATATATGTATATATGTGTGCATGTGTGTGTGTATGCCTATGCATGTGTGTCTGTTACATAACCTACAAATTTAATAATCTCACTTAACGAACGTTAAGTTCAAAAATGCAAATTACAAATTACACAAAAAAAATTAAACATTTTTTCAAGCATCAAAAACAAATCAGACGAAATAAAATAATAATAATGAAACAAAATAATGATTAAATAAATTCTAATAAACAAATATTTATATATTTTTTTTGTTTTCTCTCTTTATATATATATATAGAGCTATATATATATAGATTCAAATAAAATTATAAACATTTTTTAAATGCTGTTCCTGTTACTGTTGCGTTTTGTAGTCTCAAAATGTTCTAATTTAATTAATTAATGCCTGCTGTTATTATTATTATTATTATTATTATTATTATCATTCGTATCTATTTTTCCTCTGTCAGCCAGTCACAACTCGTTTCTGAACTGTGAATAAGTTTAATAATAATTGGAACACATAGCAAAGCGCTTACAAAATAATTGCAAAATTCAACTCAACATTAGATTGCCTTTTCTGTCTGCTTCTTCTTCATTCTATCTTTCATTATCAAGATGTGACTTTATTTTCGAGTTTTTTTTTTGGGTTTTTGAGAAAGTTTCGTTTAGTTGAGATTTTGTTTTACACTTAAGTTTTTCCATATATATATATATATATATATGCAAATATACATATATATACATTTTTTTAAATAGTAATTGTTTATAATAATAATAAATCGTTTAAGTCTTCTGCGCTGATTGCCAACTATTATTTGTTATCATACTGTTATCATCTTTTATTTATAAATCTTTCCTTTAAATGTTTTCGCTGCATTTAATTTTTTTTATTTATTTTTAATGCGTAAAACACTATCAACAAATAGTTATTTTAATTTTATATATTAAACTTTCACTTTTTTCATATATATATAATTTTTTTTATTATTTTTAATTTTTAACAACGTTTGGAAAATTCTTTTGAGCGTTAAGCGAAATGCTTAAAACAAATTTTTTAAAATATATATATAAATAAATAAATTTTGATGCATGCACAAAGACATATATATTTATATATAGTCTTTGGGCCGATCAATTCAGAACAAGAATAACTTTAGCTATTTTCAGTGCGTTTTTTGTTTGTTTTTAGTTTTTTTGTGTGTTTTAAAAATCAAGCAGCGGCAAATATGTTGTTGGTTTTTAAGTATTAATTATTATTGTTTCTTATTTATGTTTTGTTATGTTGTAATAATAATAATAATAAAACAATGAAACATAAAAACTAAGCGAGTATAAAAAAGTTGTGTTGTTAAAAAAGTAGCAAAACATTTCATAATAGCTTTAATAATAATATAATAATAATAATAATAATAATAATAATAATAATAATAGGTATATGTAGTAATAATAATAATAAAGATACACGTATGCATATAAATAATCAGTAATCAATAAATTTACAATCAAAAAATAATTTATAAACATAAAAAACAGTTCAATATATATATATTTTTATATCAAAATTTTTGTTGTCTCTTCTTTTTGTTTTTTGTTGTTGTTTATATGCGTTCAAAAAATAATAACAAAACAGTTTTTGCGCTTTACTTAAGATTATAATTAATAAAAATTGTTTCAATGCTCGAACTAATTATTTGTCCATTGTTGAAGCATTTCATTAAAAACTATTTTTTTTTTTTTTTGTTTCTTTCGATTTTGTATTTTTTTGTTTTTTAGTTAAGTTTTTGTTTTTCGATTTTTGTTTGTTTGACGAGCGAACATAAATAAAAGTGGAGGGATTTGCTTTCTGGTATTTTGTGTATTATTTATATATATATATAAAATCAAGAGACTTGCAACTGGCTAAAGCGCCATTCGAGTTGTTGTCGTTTTTTTTTATGAACGAATAATTAAACAAAAAAATAAGTAATACACAAATAAAAATATTAAAAAAAAAAACATTTAAGTCTTAACACAGTGTAAAAATAAAACAAAATTCAACAATAATTTAAAAAGTTAATAATAAAAGTTTGATAAGTTTCTATAATAATATATAAAAGAGAGAGAGCTAGAGCGAGATAGTTCTTGCTATGCTATGCTATGCTATGAGAAACAGGCAGATAGACAGAGACAGAGACAAAGAGTCAGATAGTAAGAGAGGGAGAGAGAGATGGAGAGAGAAGGGGGGATAGATAGATAGTGGTAGATAGAGAGCGCGCAAGTCAGAATTGCCAACTTGTTTTCTTTTATGCATAATCATTGATCATTGATCATTGATCATTGATATTTGTTTTCTTTTGTTTTTCATTTTCATTTTCTTTTCTTTCGTTTTGTGTCTGTTTTCTTTTCAATGTCTGTGTGAAGAAGGCTCTCTGCTTACATACCCACAGGTGCCAGCTGTACGTAGCGATAGATATAGAGGCGATAGTCCTTGCTGGCCAGGACAACGCTGCCATCGTCCATGAGCGCCACATCGAAGCACTGGGCATGCTTCACCTTCGACTCCAGCGCCGAGATCAGCTGCCCGTCCTGTGTGAAGATCGTCAAATTGAAATTGTTGTGATTGTCCGCAATGAGAATTTCGCCATTGGAATTGATGCCGACGCCGATGGGATAGTTGGTGATGCCCTCGCCGCCAATCTGCCGCAGATATTGGCCCTCATAGTTGAACACCTTGACGCAGTGCGCCCGATTGTCGCTGATGAAGATCTCCTGCTTGTCGTTGACCACCACGCCGTTGGGGAACTCCAAATGCTTGGAGCATCCGAACTTGTGCAGCACATTCCCATTCTGATCGAAGATAATGACGCGCATCACCTTGCACTCAACCACAATGATGCGTCCCTTGTTGTCGACGGTGACGCCGCGCGGATGCTGCAAGATTGTCGCTCCAAATTTACGCACAAATTGTCCGTACTGATTATAGATCTGTATCTGGTGCGTCGGCGAACGCTCGGTCACAATGATGTCACCCGAATTGCGCACCACGGCCACACGATTCGGATAGAGCAGCTGCGAGTCGCGCTTGCCGCACTCGCCAAACTGGAACTTGAAGCGTCCCTCCTTGTCGAAGATCTGGATGCGATGATTGTTCGTGTCCGCCACAATGATATCGTTCTGGGCATTCACGGCCACGCCACTCGGCTCCGTGAACTGACCCTCCATGACGCCAAACTCCCCGAACTTGCAGTGATAGATCATCTTCTGGCGCTTGATCTGCGACTTGGGCGGATAAATGGAGGCGGAGATCAGCTTGCTGGTCAGATCCAGCAGCGATTCGCTGCTCACCGCGCTGCCATTGCCATTCCCATTGAGGTTCACCGACGAGAGACTGGCAAAGGCATCGACCACAGCCGAGCTGCTGCCACCGCCGCCGCCGGCAAGTGTGGCCAACGTTGACGTGCTAAAGAGATTGTCGCTGCCGCCATTGCTCCACTTCTCGTAGGGATTGTAGTGTGCCATGCTGCTGGCACGCTTGGGCAGCAGCTCGCCAAAGTGCTGCAGATCGCTCAGATTGCGCTCGCGTCCGCCCAGCAGGAGGCAGCCGTTCGTATAGACGCTGCCGCCATTGCTGCTGCTGCCGTTGCTGCTGTTGTCGAGCAGACTGCTTAGACCCAAGCCTGGCAGCAACTGTTGCTGCTGCAGTTGCAGATGTTGCTGCTGCTGCTGCTGTTGCTGCTGCTGCTGATGATGATGATGGCTACCCGCGCTGCTGGCGCTGCTGTTGCTTGCGCTCTGCGTGGGCCGCGCAATGGGCGGCTGCTTGCCATGACTCTGGCCATGGCTGTGACTGTGACTGAGGTGACTGTGACTCTGGCTGTGACCGAGGTGACTGTGACCCAGACTCAGGCTCGACTCGGAGCAGCTGCCACTGCCGCCGCCTCCATTGCTGGCCCGTATGTAGCCAAATGTGTTGCGCACGCCCGCCTGTATCGACTGATAGTTGGACATGAACTCCATCTCGAAGGGCAGCTGCAAGTCCTGGACGCCCGCCTGCAGTTGCTGCTCGAGCTGCTTGCGCAGCAGCAGCGCCTCGGCCAGCAGCGGCGACTGCACGCCTGTAGCGGGCGAACGCTCGACCGCCTCACAGGCAGCTAAACCCTTGTCAGTCAACTCCTTGGCACGCTGCAGCCACACCGCATTGTTGTTCACACGGGCGGTGTAGAGCGTCTCCAGCTCTTTGAGCAGCTCGCCCTTGCGCTCCTCCAGCATCGAGGCAAAGAACTGATGTGTCTCGTTCAGCTCGTTGTGCGCCTTCTGGTATTGCTGCTTCACCTTGGTCAAGCTCTGCTCGGCGCTGCTGGCCACGCCCACAATCTCACCAATCTTGGCGCGCATATCGGCAAGCAGCGTCTGCAGCGCTGCCTCATTGTGGCCACTGGCTTTACTGCTCGAGCTGGTGCTGCTGCCGCCGCCGTTGCTCGTTGCCACAGCCACAGCCGGTGATTGCACATTCTCGAGCTCATGCAGGCCCGTCGAGTGATCGTGGACGATGCACTCCTTGCACACCAGCGTACAGCAGGTGCGGCAATTGAACTTGAGCAGCTCATGCTTGTGGCGCAAGCAGAACATTTGTAGCTGTTGCTGCTGCTGTTGCTGCTGCTGCTGCTTCTGCAAGTGTGTCGAGTAGAGTGTGTCATGTTGTTGTTGTTGTTGTTGTTGTTGTTGCTGCTGTTGCTGCTCTTGTGAATTGTTTGCTGCTGCTGCTGCTGCGAGCACAATCTTCGATAGCTGCGACATGGGCTGCGCATCTGTCAGTGATTGTTGTTGCTGTTGTTGCTGTTGTTGTTGCTGCTGCTGCTGCTGTTGTTGCTGCTGCTGCAGCATCATTGTCAGTGAGCTGGCGTACTTGAAGTCGCTGGAGGCTGGATTGTTGGTGCTGTTGCTGCTGCTGCCATTGCTCGTCGCCTCGAAGCCCTTAATCAGGCAGACATTGTGGCCATTGAAGCAGTGCATAAACTCATGTGCGGTCACACAATTGGCGCACAGATAGCTCTGGCAATCGAAGCACTTGGCCACAGCATCGCTGCACTTGCTCGTGCAGGCCGTGCAGCGAGCGGGTGCAAGGCTGTTGCTATTGCTGTTATTGCTGTTGCCATTGCTTCCATTGCTGCTACCATTGGTTCCATTGCTGCTGCTGCTGCCTTTGCCAGCGCCAACGACCAAGCTGCTGATGCTGTTGCTGCTGTTATTGCTGCTGCTGTTGCTGGGCAAATTGCTGCCGATAACGCCGGGCCCATGGCCGTTGCTGTTGCTGTTCATATTGGAGCCGCTGATGACGCTGCTGCTGGTGCTGCCGCAACCGCTGAGGCCGCTGGTCGATGAGCTGGACGACGATGAGGACGACGACGACGAAGAGGAGCAGGATGAGGAGCTGGCCGACGAGCTAGACGACACCGAGGCCGATATCGGATGATGTCCATTGATAACAGTCACATCCTGGCGAACCTTCACGCTGACCTGGCTCCCAGCTATATACTCATCACTGCAGATCGCCGAATCGCTCACCGGCGGCGAGGAGCCGCTCAGTGTCAGCGGCGAGTCCGACAGATAGCCGGCGTGCTCATATGATTCAATTGAATTTGCCCCGCGCATGGAGTCCAGCGATGGAGTCGGCGAAGCCGCCATCGTTATGTGTGTGTGAATGGGTGTCTAGAATGGTTTCTCCTCCTCTCCTTCTGATTCTACTCGATTCACTCGTCAGTTGTCCACAGTGTCTCCCTCTCTGACTGCCACTGGAAACACCTGCAAATTGAAAGTTCATAAGATGCGCATAAGCATAAATCAGATTTATTCAATTTCAATAATAATAATAATAATAATAATAATAAATCCCTTAGTTCCCTCAATTCATTTCAATAATTATATTTTATTAAACAATTTTTAATGTTTATCTAGTTCTACATCATTTCAATAACTGCATTGAGAGATTATAACAAAGGAATATCCTTAATATATCCACTATATTTATTCAAATAAATTGCATTTTATAGACCTAAACTAAAATTAAATAATAAAACTCCCAAATCCCGCAGTTCCCTTAAATCTTAAATAAAAACCCAAAACTTTTCTTTCTAAACTTTCCAAACGATTTGCAGATATAATAAAAAAAAAAAAAAGAGAAAAACAACAAATGATGGCCCAAACAAAGTAAAAACTTGTTTAGGATTTAGTAGGCAATAGCTTAAGTGCCTTGACCCAACTACAACTTGACACAACTCAACTAGAAACCCTAGCCCTAATACACCCCTTCTCATCCAAAAGTCCTGTTATTCCTTTGTTTTCATAGCACCCTTTGTGTGAGTCAGCAAAACTTTTGCAGACCTTTTGCGCCCCTTAAACAACAAAAAATTATGATTCACCTTCTTTTCGTAACATAATTTGTAGCTAATTGTCCCTCGGTAATCCCCCACACACCAGGTTGCACCCCCTCATACACACACACACACACCCCCACATAGACAGACAAAGCGAAGCGGTCTTTTATACATTTGGCAAATGGCAACAAAGTGCTTTTTAACGCAATTCGAGGCTGTACGAGGCGCCCCTCCTGTCACTCGTCGTCCTGGAGACCCCCAACTCACACTTTGCCCTCCGTCAACTTTAGCCATCAGCAGGAAATGCAATAAGCGCACGCACAAGGGGGCGCTTGAACTACTTGCCGCCGGCTTAGAGGGTGCACAACCCCTCGCGCAGCAAAACAAAGCAAAGAAAAAAGGAAAACAACAAAAAAAAAGTAAACAAGCGGCGGGGGCGGTGGCGGCAGCGTCAAACGGACAAGGAACTTTTCTAGATTTTCATTTCCAGCAACATCCACACACACACACACACGCACACAAAACATCCGTCAACAAAAGCCACACTCGAAGAAGAAGAAGTTGGGAAGTGAAAGCAAAACGGCAAACCGAAACGAAATGGAACGAAAATCAACCCTCGAAAAAGGCGCTCAGTGAAGCGGCAAAGCAACAAAAATGCGCGCTCCCCAAATAATAACGGCAGTTCAGCAGTTCGTCGACTGCGCCAGTGTGAACGGGGGCTGAGGGTGGGTGCAACTGTCTAGACTGAATGTGTGTGCACATTTATCACGCACACACACATGCATATACACTCACTCACGCACGCACTCACGCACGCACGTACGCACACGGACAGAGAGCCTGTGCAAGAGGCATTGACTTACCGTTTTAGTTGTTTTTTTTTTTTTTTTTTGCTCGTCTCCGTTATTATTATTTTTTTTTATTCTATGCTTTGTTTTTGTATTATCTTCTTTTTTTTTGCATTCGCTTTTAATGCAGTCAAAAAATTAATGCCAATATGGCCCTTATTGTTGTTATAGTTCTTGTTGTTGTTGCTTTGTATCCATTTGTTATTGTTGTTGTTCTTGTTGTCGTCTGTTATTTTTGTATCATACTTTTTGGATGCTGCCAATTTCAGTTGCCAATTGTAAATTGCGTTGCGCGCACAAAATGCTGCAATGGAAAATGAAACAGAAAGAAACACGTTTAAATATTTGTATTTCTCATATGTAAGTTCATAAAAACATGTTCCATTTGATAAATATATATTTTATATCAATATTATGATCATTGCCTATGCACTTTTCACAGTTTGTAATCCCTGGGAACAACAACACGGAGCTAAGGTAAATGACAACGCGACGCGTTTGCGACGCAGCTCCCTGCAAAACTAACTTTGCGCATTATTCAGCGACCCGGGTAAAGCTGCCAGGAGCAGCAGCCGCGGCAGCGAAGTCGACGTCAACAGCGACAGCGACTGCGCTGCTACTGCAGAGAGTGCGTCTGCATGTCCTGCAGACAGACGAACAGGCAAAAAAAAAAAAAAAACAACAGCAGCAGCAGCGCAGCATCAGCAAATGCATCGCTGCACGTTGCTGTGTGTGGCATAAAACAAAATTATTCCCAATTACCAGCCGAAACAAAAAAAACACACACACACACACACATAACACATGCAGAGTTGGGAAAAATCAATATTCATATTTACAGAGCGCGCACACGGAAAGACAGGCAAACACAGGCACACGGCAACAAGCGCCTTCAGCTTGTACATGTGTGCGAGACAGAGCAAGAGCAAGTAAGAGATAGCAACATAAATGCCGAACTGTTGAATGCCGGCCCAACCGGTCCAAACCAAACAAAATTGTACAGCCAGCCCCCGCCGAATGCACGGACAACACAGAGCAACCCTTAAAACAATATGGCGTCGGCCAGTCACCCACTCAGACCACCAACTAAAAGCAACAATTTTCCATGGCAGAGCACGAAGACAGCGACGCTGCCGCCACAGCGAAGCAGCGCTACAACGCTACAGGTTGCGTGCTCAGAGAGTGAAATTTAACAGGAAGCAACAGTGAACGATAAACCGATAACACGGCACTCACTTACCCACTCTCTATCTCTTCACCTCTCTCTCTTTAGCTCTCTGCGTCTCTGTCTGCCTCTCACGCTTTGCAGCCTTGCGCATGTTTTCCAATTTTGGGCAATGACAACGACCGCACTAAAATACAACAATAATAACAACAAACTGTGCTCTCAGTTGCTGTTGCTCTTGCCGTAGCTGCTGCTTCTTCTAATGCTGAGTGGGCGAGAGCATACTTTTTCGCCTATGTTGCCGGCGGCGCCAGAACTTTCGCGTCGAATTTGAGCAGCTCGCTCGCCTTGCCAGCGAATTGCACTCTAACTGCACAAATAAAAGAGTGAGTGTGTGAGAGAGCGAGTGAGAGAGAGACAGAGAGCGAGAGATAGAAGTTCTTCTTCCCTTTTACATGTTGTTTGTTCTTTTTGTTGTCACAGTGCATGGAAAATGCTAGCAATGACGCGCAGACAGCAGATACCAGAGGAATTGCATACAGCATACAAACATATGTATGTAGGTATATAAATGTATTTGCATGTCTGTATATGTGCACTTGGGTATATATGTAAGTATGTGTGAATGAATTTATGTATGTAAGTGCATAGCAAAAATTTCTCTACACGTAGACAAAATAGCCAGACGCTTCTTACATTAGCGCATAAACATACAAACATATGTACATACATGCATATATATGTATGCATGTACTATGTATGTATGTATTTATAAATAATCAAACACATGAACATGTTCAAATGAACAAGCAACATTTTTGACAGTGTTGCCAACTGTTGCAATTAAAGTTAAGCTTATTTATGATGAATAATTGACAGCATGTACACATACATAAATACATACACACTCATGAACATCATCAACATCAACATGCATACATATATATACATACATAAATTTAAGATTTTATTCTGAAATAATGCATATGTATGTATTAAAAATCTGAATTTTCTTATGTACAGTAGTCGATCGCTATAGCAACTCTGCTACTATTAATTGATTTATTTTGTTTATTAATTAGAAGATAACATACTTATGTAAATATACGAACTAAGTTCAGTTGAGTTTAAATCCTTATTTGTCAATTTGTTTATTGTAAAAAAAAATAAATAATAAAATTAACATTTTATCAATTCTTAACGAAACTAATACCAGCTAATGCCATTGATCGTGCATTCATAAAAAAATACAATTCTGACTCAATACATATATTTTCATAGCCGAACAATTTCAACAGGTTGGTTAATAATAAACTTATTGCGTGACACTTTTCACAATAAAAAATATTTTAGCACTAGTTGCTATTTAGACGCCAATGACAGAACAACATATCCAACAAAATAAAAAAAAATATATATATATGTACATACATATATAAATATATATTATTTATACACTTTTGTAGTAAATTAGAAATTGATAGTACGACCTGTGTGATTAGATTAGCAAATCGGCTCTGCACGGGTTGTACGGGTTGATAATGTGGTGTAATATATGCATGTTCATATGGAGGAGTCGGCACAGATAGTTGAATTTTATATTATCATGACAGCAAATGAAAGACAGAGATAGAGCGCGAGAGAAGGGGAGCGAGCTTTATGGCTATGCCATATGTTGGCTCTTCGAACGGTTGATGGGAAACATGTACAACACGAATTCCAGAGGGCCTGTAAAAGCATTTAAAAATAGGAGCTAATAATAATAATAATAATAATAATCAGGCAGTCAGGCTGATGGGCTGGCAATATACTACACTACACTGCACTGCACTGCACTGAGGGCGTGCGTTTGGGTCATTAAGTTCAAATATGCGCAGCACAGTGGGACGGCTAGATGGGTGAGTGGGCGGTCGGTATGGGGGGCCTGGTCTGCGCAGTGTTTGGCGTGTAGAATAGGAACAGAAACTGCGCAGCCATTACTAATGCAAAACAATTTGTAAAAGATTATTAATTTCATGGCTGAGAAGTGTGCACAGAAACAGACGGAAGCAAAGTACAGCATGAGCTCGAAGATGATGATGATGAAAAAGGAGAATAAGCAGAAGTAGACGAAATGCAGAGCAATCAACAACAACAAAAATAATATCAAGTTCAGGGCACCAGCAGGCAGACAGGAACAAATGGGAAGGGGTAACTGAAAATAACAGTGGAATGCGAGAAGAGAGACCATAAATTTTGCGAACAATATAAAGCGTAACGGCCAAAAGAAGTTCTGCGCAAAATACCAAAATGCAAAAATGCATTTCGAGTTTGCTTCGTTTTCACACACATACACAAACACATAGAAAGAGAAACAATTGCGCTGCATTACAAATAAACGTTTCAATTCGTATCGTTCCCTTCTGTCCATTTGGGGTTGCTGCAGCAGCAGCAGCAGCAGCAACGACAGCAGAGTTCAATGGTACCCAGCGGCAACAACCACAACAAAGCCAAAGAGCATGACACAGACGCGCAAAAAATAGAAGCCCAGCACAAAGCGCAAACTGTAAAACAGAACAAAGCATGCGAAATTTGCGACGACGACGACGAAACCGTTTACCTGCGCCATCGTTTCTAAACGGGCTGCAGCTGCAGATACACACACAAACACAAACAATCGAACTTACTGTATATGAGTATGTGTGTGTGCGCGTGTATTTGTGAATGTTCCTAGAGTCATGGACGTGGCCATCGACCAAAGGTGCCGCCGCTGCCAACAGCGTGCCTGGATAGAGATGGTAATGGCGAGCGCCGTGCACGACCCGCGTCTGATGCAAATTTTTTTTTATTTTTGTAAGTCGAAGCAAAAGCAATTCGCTGAATTCAAAGACATTGTCATTGACTCGCCTGTTCCTTGGCTGACCCCCCTTTTGTAAAAACAAACTCTTCTGTTGCGGGATATGCGTCAGCAGCATGCGACCCCCAAACCTTCGCAGCGACAGCGGCAGCAGCTGAATGAAATTCATTCGACGACGGCGTATTTTATTGAACAAGAAGACAATGGCAACCGACCCCCCCACACACAAGCGAGTTGCTTTATTGTTGTAGGAGACGACAGCGACACAAGCAACTAAGAATGGCAGACAACAAGAACGAAATAACAGCAACAACAGCATAAATAGCAACAACAGCATAAACAGCAACAACAACGACAGCATCCAATTTAGCAGACAACGTAGCCACAACACAGTCGCAGACACTCCATGAACTGCTGTCTCTACCATCACCAATTCTTATTATCTCCTCACTATCTTCCCTGCCTCTCGCTCTCTCGCACACTCTTCTGTGAAGCTGTCCTTTTCTGTTTTGGCTGCATCAGTAGCTGCTCTGTTTTGCGCTCTTCCTTGCAGTCTGCTTCGTCGTCAGGTCGATTTAGTGCGACCGCCTTTTTCATATACCCTATACTTTTAATTGAGCACTATATGTATGTGGACTGTGGGTGGCATAAACCTGATCTGATCAATGTGTATCAATTTACATATAATCAATTATAGACATTAATGATATAGATTAATTGCTGTTGTTATATAGCACTTTTTATGTACATATATATATATATATATACTATTTCCAAGGTATCTCACTGCCATGCAATCGCTAGCATGTTTCAATTCTTTCTCACTCGTTTTGCATTGCGTTTGCTTTCTTACTGCGCTCTATAGTGTCTGTGGCTTGTGAGCCCGACTGTCGTCCAACGGCTGCGACTCTCCTGTTAATGGTAATGGAGGAGTTAAATGTGCTTGTTGTCCTACAGTTTACAGTGGCGTACTTGCACATTGTGCCCGCTCAATTGCAACGCACTTTATGGATAGACACACACAAACAATACTTGAATATAATACAGTGGCGTACATTGCAGTGCGCAGAACAAAAATTAATGTAACCGAAAAGATCTTGTTTCATATCTGTAGCACAATTGGATTGCAGCTTTATAGTCTTGTTGCAGCCAATGCATCCAATCAAATGGTACGTGTCTGTTGGTACATTTACGTGTAAGCTTTTGATAAATATTGACTATCTACTTTAACATTTCCAATTAGAGTTGTACCATTTTTCGCTGTGTGTACACTGGCATACAGTATAGTGTGTATATATCTACATACTTACATACAAACATACATATGTATATATTGTGTTTGTATCGTATTCTTTATCTATTACGTGGAACTCGAACCCCCCAACGGGGCAACTAAACAAGCGCAACTTTTTTGATAATGAAAATATAAGAAATTGGTACACAAAGATTGAAATTGGAACGGAAAGTGCTGTGAAGCAACACAATATTCAAAAAAATAAATATATATACATATATACTTATACAATCTTAAGCATGTGACGATACAATATATAAACATATGTACAAACTTATATATTATATATTATTTATATACATATGTATTTGAATTGCGTTATTTACAACAGCGTATACTGTCGTATGGGATGCGAGTGTGCGATGCTAGATGCTAGATGCTAGTATAGCAGCCATAGGGCGACACCTTTTTCGATCAGACAAAATGCGATTTGAAGCGTGAAGCAGTCCACATGGAATACAATATCTAAATAAACACATTTTAAACACGAGTTTCGATTTTTGCTAAACGTAAATAAAGAGCACACATACACGCACAAATACACACACACATACAGTCAAATTCGCAATCAGCGTGGCTCACACGTCGTCAATCCGTCAGTCTGTCTGTCTGTCTGTCAGTCCAGGCGGCGTGTGAGTAAAATTTAAGAACATTGCCGTAATAATTTGATTTTAAAATATATATGTATATACACGAAGTAAAAGACAAATTAAAGAGAAAGAGAGAGAGTGTGTGTGTGTGTGGGAGAGAGCGAAGAGTCGACTCATGTTATTCTTCCGCATCGACAGTCGCGGCAATGCCTAAGAACAGTTAAAAATCTTGATCATTGTTTATACAGTTGCGGCCAAACAAACAGGCACATCGCAAGGTCTCGCCCCCTCAAAGGTTGTCGCACCTTTCGCCAACCGTCCATCGAATTATTTGTGCGTGGTGCAAGGTGAAAATTATTTCTCAACTCAAGCTTCTGTTTACTTATTTAATTAATCGCAAGACTTGGAACAAAATAATCCCTGAACTCCGATAAGAGACCCTGGGAGAAATCAACTCAGTTCACAAGGGCACAAAATTTACTAGTTTCGAAAATTGTTAATCATCAGCACATTAATGTCTAAGAATATTGATGACATTGTTTTATTATTGAACTTGTGAATATACCAAAATTTAATCATTCTTTAATTTTGTATTTATGCTCAGCTCTTTAAATCACTCTATCATCATTCTATAAATATATAAATATATTTATGTATGTGTGTATTTAAGCCTCGTCACATGTCAAAACTTGTTTATCTTTGGCTACCACATACTAGCCTTTAGGCACTGACTAATTTATACACTGGGCCTTAATTTACAGATGCGACTGTAGGCAGGCCGTCAAACCGCGGCATAAAAGATACAAGACCACAATATGAAATGAGATAATAATAACAAAAAATGTGTAAACGTTAATACAAACAACAACACAAAACGCGCGGAAAAAGAACAAACACACGAAACTAACCAACATCTAAATATTGTTGTTGCTGTTGTTGTTGTTGACTGCATTGCGCCGTATCCGTATTCCAACAACAAACAAATACATTCATAGCGCGAGCAAGTGAAGCGGTATGCACTCGTAGATAAATGAGACGAAAAAGGAGAGCAGGAAAAAGGCAACACAGCAACAAATACATATACATTCATGTACCTATATACAACACACGTAAATCTACATGCACACACACACATACACACACAAACGAAACAGCCACGCACTCACGTACCACGTACTCAGCGCGCCGATTCTAAACAAGTTGATGAACTCTACGACGCCGACGCTGCTCTGCCGCTGCTGCTGCTGCTATTGCTATTGCTATTGCTGCTGCTTGTGTTGGCGTCGTATGGCGTGTGTAGAGAGGAACAGGAAAAACAGTTTTCATACGTACAGAAAAGACAAGCGTGCGGCGCTGCACTTTTATTTATTTATTACACTATTATTAATACTTTTTTATTGCTGTTTTGCTTTGCAAACTCACACACAAATATATCTATGTATGTATATATATATATATATATATATATATATATATTAATATATATATATATATATATATATTGAAATGTGCAACAACCGTTGGTAAAAACGTACGACACACCGCGACGGTTGATGATGGACGAGACGACAACGGACACAACGAGGACGACGACGTTGTTTGCGTGTACACGTTGTTTATGCGGCAAGCGCAAAGAACTGAATGAGAATGGGCAAACACATAGAAGAATTTTACAAGATTCAAGCAACGGCATGAAACAGCCAGCATGAAATGAAATAAAACGAATCGAAACGAAACGAAATAAAACGAAACGGAACGCAGGCAACACCAAGCCAAAAACTCACACAACCAGTTCGGCGCGCACAAAACAGAGACAAAGAACACAGCGCTGCCGAGCAGCAAGCAGCATGGTAGCAAAATCTAGTTTGGGGGTCCCACAATACAGCACGAAATGCGCACGATGCGCAACGAAATGGTATACGGAACGTATGTACATGTGGAATGTATTGTACATAGGCCAGAATCGACTGCAATGCCAGCGATGAGACTGACCTCTGACAACCTCCTACACATACACATTTTTACACACATATATATATATATATATATATATATATATATATATATATATATATATATATATATAAGAGAGAGAGAGAGAGAGAGAGAGAGCGAGTACAGTGACAGAAGTACAAGAGTGAGAAACAGGCAGAACAAACATAAATTGCGAGGAGAGCACTGCACTCCATTGCGACAGGAAGTTTGTGCATATGTATGCACGTACATATATACAGAGTAAGAGACAGAACGAGAGTAAACGAGTTGCAACGGCATTAAAAAGAAAACAAATTTGGTAAAAATGCTTTATTCATTTAACAATAACAAACATATTTAAGCAAGCACATGTGTGTAGGCATAAATTCTGCACACTAATTGTTATTCTTCTCTGTCTTATTTATTATTCTTATCGATCAATATTGCCATATCGACTGATTGACAGTGTTACCAATCGGGATACTCAGAAGCATTAATAAGAACGGCAAAGGTAAAAGGAAGAGGTAAAAGATAATTTACGACTGCTTTGCTGCTTCATTTAAATGTGCGATTTGTTGTTGCCATGTAGATAATATACACAACTTTTTATGGTTAAGACTACAACAAGAACAATAATTATAAATAAAACAATCAGGTATATACACACACATACATATTTATGTACATTCATGATAGTCTACGCGCTGATGCAATAGGAAAAATGTAAAAGTCTGCGCAGCAGCAGCGGACGACGACGCTTGCGTCATGTGCGTTAAGCAAGCTTAAGAATAGTGCGCAGCGTAGCAGCAGCAGCAGCAGCAGCAGCGCGCACAATAAACCAGTCTAGAAACGAGCGCGCGCTTGGCTTCAATACACGCACACACACATTCACAGACAATCACACACACAGCACGTATATAATTATGCTCTCCGTGTATGTGTGTGTGCGCTCGCTGCCAACTATAAGGGCCTTAAACTTTGTTAAAAGTCAAGGTCAGTGATTTCTTGTGCGCTTTGGCCAATGTTGCCAACTTTGATTGAGTCTGCGCTGCGTGCGTATATACATACATAGATACATTATACATGCAACTGTGTTTCAATACGTGCGTGTGTGTGTGAGTCTGGTGCTCGTTGTGTGACTCATGCAGGAGGTGGCAACGCCGCTGTCGTTGCCAACCAGAGGAGTGGAGGGGCAACGGACAATGGCTGCTTGCTGTGCGCGTCTGCTTTATTTGTTCTGCCCTCCGTCTGTCTCTCTTGCTTTTTTCTGAGAATTATGGGTTCAAGTGTTATATGTATATGTCAGTGTGTGTGAGTGTTATATGTATGAGTCTATGTGTGCGTGTGTTTGTAGCACAGGAAACAAGTGGAAAATGGCACACGGCATCTGAACGTCTTATTTCAGTTGCTTCGCGCTTAAGCCTCTGTGATCGATCTGCCTGCGCCGACGACTGTCCTTGCAAGCGGTTCATGAACCCTCAATGACGAACGATACATCGAACGTGCCAAAGTAACAAGAAATAACAACAAAAAAAGGGGGCGAGGCTCAGCAGCAGCAGCAGCCGTAGCTATAGCATCAGAGGCGCAAAAAAGAGCGTCAAGCATTCACATATATTTCTGCAATTGGCAAATAAATAATTACAAAATGTAAAAGAAAGAAAAAATACAATAGGCTACGCTGTACTGACGCTGCATTCTTGGCATTAGTCAGCCCTAACCTCAAAACTGTTTTATTGCCATATTGACAGACAATTCAATCGAACGCGCGCGCTCATTAAACACACAGCCAGCCAGCCAATTAAATGTCGGCTCCGGAGAGTGTGAGAGCTAGAGAGAGGGAGAGAGCGCGCGATGCAGTCGCAATCCCTGGCCTGGCCTGGCCTGGGCCCTTTTAGCAGCTGTCATGGCTCGCCCGCCGCAAGCAGCCAGATGTCTGCTGCGAGGGTAACCCAACCCAAAAACTATAAAAACAACAAAAATGCAGGCCATGCACACATACACATGGACATTTACTCTTATACATACATATACACATATGTACATACATAAATATGTATATGTGCGTTTGTTATGCCTTTTTCAATAATTTTTGGAGAAAAAAAATTGACACTTGAAACCGGAAATTAGGCAGCTTGTACCCGAAAAATTAATGCAGCTGTCGAGCGTCAGCTCAGCAGCTCTCTTCTGCTCTTCCACTCTTTCTTCCTTCTGCTCTCAGGTGCTTACACATGTGTGTGTGTGTGTAGCTGCGTGTGCAAGGCTTGCCTGCGCGAGGGCATTCGAAGAGAGCAAATGCGTTTGCTCGCTCTCTTTGCAAAGGCCACTTAATTGCCGGAAGTATGAGGAACAAAAAAAAAAGCTCAAGGGAGCGACTTGTGATCGATGGTTTAAATTCTTTCTACAGTTTATAAACGTGTGACTGTGAGGCTTATTTATGTTCGCTTTCCGCTTGATTGCGCAATAAATACAGTAATAATTGTGAGTGTTCCATGTATTTAGCTACAGATGTTAAATGCGACGGGACAAATAGCAACCCCCTGCTGCATTGGACTTACTCTCTCCCTCTCTTCCTCTCTGTTTCTTTCTCTCTTTGATACTTTTAATAGATCAGACTCAGCGTATTCTCTCTGCGTTTTTTTTTTTTTTTTTTGTATTTACCTGTAACGAGACACAAAATAGAAAGAAAAGAAAGATTAAGAATTTGATATGTTGGTTTATTGTTTTAAAGTTTTAGGAATTTTATTCGTTATTTTATACCCTGCACATGCCACAACATTGACCGAATGCGAGAGATCTTCTCAATTTTCAACGCCCACGATATCTTCTTACATTACGCCTAATTAGGGCATTTCTTTTAATAGTACTTCGCTTTTTCTTCTTCTTCTTGCCTTTGGCCTTGCACTGACCCCTAAATTCGCGTTAAATTTGAGTCCAAGCTGCAGGAAATTTCAATCAGCCTCTCGATCTAAATTTCTGCGGGTCTCTCAAAACCCTCAAGCCTGAAGTCTGAGGCCCAGCTTGAAGCTTGTGTTTCTGGCATTCCCAGAAATTGTTGCGAAAATTGCTTAAGGTCTCCGAAAGCAAGAAACAACTGACCAAATAAGCAGCAGCGACAGCAACAGCAACAACAATGATAATAATAGAGCACAAAAGCAGAACAGAAACCAGTGTTAAAATGACATTAGTTGGGGACAAGCGCACAGAGCAACATACATAATACAAATAAATACGTTAACAAAACAAAAGTCAACGAACGGCTAAAAATTCACGAACTTGAAAAAAAAGTGGCAACATCGACGCAGACGTTGACGCTGACGCAGACGCCGGCAGCGATGTCAATAAACCAACTAACCGGCGACCCGCGTCACCGTCTACATCGTTGTCGTCGTAGTTCTTGTTGTTGTTGTTGTTGTTGCTTTTAGTGCGTGTGGAGCGCTTAGAGAGGGTCGCCCATGAATAGCCAAACGGCAACAACAACAGCAACGCATAAACACACATTAACAATCAAAAACCCAAAAGCAGTTAAATTTATAAACTTGTTGCTCTCGCACAATCATACAAAAACAAAACAGAAAACAACAACAAAAACAAACAAAAATAAATTACAAACACGAGTTTCGTGGGCAGGGACTGGCAGCAGCCCGCCCGGTTCACACCTCTAGAATAATATAGGGTTTTGGTACCACCTTAATTACAAGTGTATCAAATATTATTATTAATTTTAGATTTACCATTTAATGGCAAATTAATCATTAATCATTTGCATTATTGTATGTACAATAAATACATAAAATTTGTATATTAAATTCCTTAAATAGACTAAAAATGTTGATTTTTTTTAAACATACAAGACCTTAATTGCAAATTAATAAATAATCAATAGCTTGCACGTAAATACAAAAAAGCTTTTTATTAAATTTTTTATATTAATCTAAGCTGAGCACATTTCTAGTACATTTGCAGCATGTGCTCAGCGTCCCCATTACCATCGGCAACGTTTCGTGGTGATTAACGTCCTGTGGTGAAATACGCTCAGCTTAAATCGGAAGTCGCACGCTCGTTCCCGCACTCGCACTCTCGCGGTCTCACTCTCTCTCTCTCTCTCTATCTCTCTCTCTCTCTCTCTCGCTCGCTGTCTCGCGCTCCACTCTATCTTCTTGTGCTCAGACACGGGCACCCGCATGGCATACAAATGTAATTTTGTACGTGCAATATGATGGATGCCGTCTCCCCCTCGCCTTCTTCTTCTACTGCTCTTCGTCTATTTCTTCTTCTATCTGCTACACTCACCGTCGAGTGATTTGGCAGATATTGAATTTCTAGTGTGAAGGACAGAGGACTGTCTGAAGATTTATGGCTGCTGTTGTCTGCCTGCTGGCAGGAGGTGTGTATGTGTGTGTGTGTGTGTGTGTATTGTGGGCTGTAAAGCTTTTAAGTACACGCATTAATTTTAACAAGTCGCAAATATAAAAACGGCGACCCCCCTCTGCCAACACAACTTTATGTTAATTACACGCCCGTTTTAGGACAAAAATGAAATGAAATGAAAAGAAAAGAATGGCCTGCACAAACTGTGGTATTTTTAATACCCTACTCGAGCACTGATAATCTATTTAAATAAATAGCTAAAAATATAGGAAGGGAATGTTGAGTTAGAGTTTGAGTAATTTGCTTTAAGTTTAAGTTACACTTTGTCCATGCAAACTGATATGCCTTATGGGTAGGGTATACATCACCAAAAAGTTCACCCAGGGGCGCTGCCTGCGTAAGGTGGTATTTAAAGCTTTGTGTCTGCTTGGTGGTGGATAGTGAATGGTGTGAGTGCCATGTATGTAATTGATGAATGCCGTTAATTATGGGCGGCTCTAACTGTCACTTAAGGTTAATTTCGCAGCTGAGCAAAGATGCACATACATACATACATATATGTACGTGAAGGCGAATCCTGCCTATGTTCATGAAACAGCTTTTAATGAAAATATTAAAGAAGTTTTATTTTTAAATTTTGATTTATTTGCCTTTATCACAAGACGAAATTCGACAACAACAAAATCTTTTCGCAACTAATTAAATTTAATTTGTTTAGTAATGCGGACAGACACAAAGCAACACGTTTAAACCAAAGTAATTATATTTCTAATACAAAATTATTATTATATATTTTTTGTTGTTGTATACATATTCCATTTCTCATCCTTCGCATTGAGACTTCTGCACAGATCTTCAGTTCAATGCCACAATGATTACCCCCTCTAGCATAAGTTTCCAAGCTCTCAGTTCCAGTTACCATTTCGTTCCTATGCCAAAACACCATTGCCACTGCTCTGTTGTTCTGTTGTTCTCGTGATCTTCACGCGGTCGCAGCCGCGAGGGCGGGCGCCGTTGTAGTGCAGACTGAGAGAGACACAAAGAGAGAGAGAGAGAGAGAGGGCGACGCGTGTGGAGAGATAGAGTGAACTACGGGAGAAGGCGCTGTTAAGCGTCTGTTCTTTTGTTTCAAACCCGTTTATTGGCTCTAGCTCTGCTTCGGCTGCTGTTGCTGCCGATGCCCTCTGAGACTCTCTGCCTAGGCAGCATTTCAACTTTCAAAAAGACAAAGTCAGCGCCAGGTTATACATAGAAAAGAAAAAAAAACATCTATATGTATATATGTACATATGTATGTTTGCATGTATTGCAATCCCTCTCGTTCCCTCTCTGTCTCTATTCCACCATTTGCAGCTGCTTGAGCTTTGCTCTTGGCCAAAATGTGTGTATTTAGCTTTTTTGTTATTTATTTGCCTTTGAAAATTTGTTGTTGTTCTTCTTGTTCTTATTTGGCGCAATCTTCTCTTGCTTTTCGACTCAGCGCATTTATTTATTTAAGTCTCTCTGCCTGTTCCTCCCCCTCTTACAAACTCATCCCACACACACACAAACCAAACCGTTTCACAATTGTCATTAGATTCTGCTCTGCTCTGCTCGGTTCTGTTCTGTTCTGTTCTGTTTTGTTCTATTCGGTTCGTTTCTTCTTTCACCTTTGCATCCGTTTCACAGTGGAAATTTTGGCAAAAAGGTCAACGTTCATAATTATTGGCATCACAAAAAGAACCCAACGAACCGGGAGTTCAACTTTTACGTTATACATACTATAAATTCGTAGATCTGTTCATATATATACCTATATATATACATGTGAACACACATTAGGTATTCTTATTTGTTTCGACAGAATATTTTCATAGGAAATGGCAGGTTGGAGTCGCTTGTATAATACTCAATTTCAATGGAGTCGTCGTCCACACCTCCAAAACTCTGCATCGTTGGTTTGGATTTTTCCCGGAAAGTTCGCCACTTCTGAAAAACTTTGGTTTGTATGAAGTATTTTGCATATGCATCAATTCGCGTCCGTTCTTTGAACTCAGTTTTCCCCCGCTCAGACTTTGCCCCATGGGAGTACAGCTCAGCAGCCCCAATTTATTTTTTATGAATTATGTTTCATATTTCGGTTCTGCCTTGGCAACATATTAATCCACAAGGGGAGATAATTATCAACACATTTCGGCCTCTTTCAACTAAGTTAGATATTGCAAAAGGATAAGGTAAAATAAGGAATAGAGAAAAAAGATTCCTTATATCTTCCAGAAAATACTTCGTGAATTGTAAGTTTATTAGTCTTTTTTAAAAGCCAATTGATATCGCTATAAAAATTTAATTAAATATATGTCTTCTTCTAATAAACACAGTAATAAATTTTTAAAATCTTGGATTTGTAGATTTTAAGATTGCCAAGTTAATACAGATTATGAAATATTTACTCTACGGACATAGTCTTGCCCACTTCAGATGTTATATATATGTACATCCATACATACATAATTATTATACAATGATAACCCAATTTCAGAGTATAATAAGTATACTTCTGCTCTAAGCAGCCGCAAATAGAAAGTTGAATTCTAATACGTCAAGGCAAATCAAGGGCAAAGAAGAGCAAATGTTGATAACAATTCTTGTTGAATACATATTATATGAATAATATTATAATGCGAATATATATCTATCGGATTGCAAGTTAAGCCACGAAAAGCAAGTTTAAATTGAGGCTCGATAAATGTACATTTATTTTAATTATAATATATATTCCAAATTCAACCTGATCAAAAGCTATTAATGTAGCGTATGCTGTAAATGAAATTTATGAATGCATTCATAGATCTATATAAACTAGATATTAATAAATATTACATTAATATAATGATATATACGATGCTAATATTTCAATAGTTATGTGAATAGCTTTAAAATATTAATGAAAATCAATAGACAGAAGAAACAGACCTAAGGATTCTGAAATATCCAATTTTTAACGCATATAGAAAATTATTACTGACAAAAAAATTGAATGTTGAAAATGGATCAAGTATAAAATTAAAAGTGTTACTTGAAAAGGGAAACAAGTTAGAAATTATCCGAAAAGGAGTTAATGTTGTCAAGCCCAATTTCGAATACATTTAGAGACTTCCGAATCTGGGGCATTAATCAAAAAACTATTAATGCAACCACAGCGACATGAGTTTTATATTAATCTTCCAAACTTAGTGAGAAACTTCAGCATTTGCTGAAAGAAGGAATCTTTGGGATTTGATCATTTTGAGAGCTTTCTCAAAATGCAACTTTGCTAAATATTAAATATTGTCAGCAACTAATGAACATATTATTCACAATACTAAATACAATTTTAGAAAAATATGTATTGTTAAAAAAAGTAATTTATAGTTATATAAATGGAAAATATGCTCATATTAGCTGAAATCCGTTAATTTTTTAGGATCTTTTAAATTTGTTAAAGTTATTACGAAAAAAAGAAAATGCATATTCATGTGTTGTTTTGCATGTTATTGAAAATAGAAATGTTATCAAAACCATTAAATACTTCCTATTCTTATCATTTCCTATTGATAATAGACTAAATTAAAGAAATAAATAACATGTTGAAATGCTCCAGTTGGGGGAGTTAGACTACAAGATACCCTTTCTAGTCATATTGTTCATATAGATA
Source organism: Drosophila stalkeri (assembly GCA_035047405.1). Classification (NCBI taxonomy): domain Eukaryota; kingdom Metazoa; phylum Arthropoda; class Insecta; order Diptera; family Drosophilidae; genus Drosophila; species Drosophila stalkeri. Next base: position 29,014,775 of record JAWNPR010000039.1, on the reverse strand, counting down.
ATAACAAGTAAGAAAGCTCTAGTCGAGACGGCTCGACTACGAGATACCCTGAACCCTGCAAAAAAATTAATATTCTTCTTCTTTACACACGTATAGGCGCGCGCTCTGCTAACCGCGCAGTTGCTACCGGCAGTTGGGGGTGGGATGGGCTGTACTTTGAACGCTTATAACTCCGTTTGGACTATCTTCATGAAACTTTTAGAATATATTAATTGCATTCAAATTTATCCATTTGCCAAATTACAAGTCTCTAGTATTTAAAATACGTTTTTTTCAAATTGGAGGCGAAGGGGGCGTGGCATCTATAATCTGAAAATTACAAAATCTGCGTATCCATAATATCTATCTAAATATACAAATTTGAAGTCTCTAGCTAAAACGGTGTAGAAGTTATGCTCAAAAAACCTAAAAAACGTAAACGAATTTTCGATAATTAAGGAATGGGATGAGTTATCGAAAAAACAAAATAAACTTGTACTGCGTAACTAAGATACGAGTGTTCGTGTAAAATTTCAGCTCTCTAGCTTTTGTAGTTTCCGAAATCTCGACGTTCATACGGACGGACGGACGGACGGACGGACGGACAGACGGACGGACGGACGGACGGACAGGGCTATATCAACTTATTTTTTTGTGCTGATCAAGAATATATATACTTTATGGGGTCTGCGACGTCTCCTTCTGCCTGTTACATACATTTTCACAAAAACATTATACCCTGAATTCCCATTTTCAATGGGTTCAGGGTATAACAAGTAAGAAGGCTCTAGTCGAGACGGCTCGACTACGAGATACCCTGAACCCTGCCAAAAAAAATATTCTTCTTCTTACCGCACGTATATATTACGCGCCCTCAGCAAACCGCGCAGTTGCTGCCGACGGTTGGGGGTGGCATGGGCTGTACTTTGAACGCTTATAACTCCATTTCTAGATGGACTATCTTCATGAAAATTTCAAAATATATTAATAGCATTCAAATTTGTCTGTTTGCCAAATCTCAAATCTCTAGTAGTTGAAATACGTTTTTTTCAAATTGGTGGCGAAGGGGGCGTGGCATCCAAAATCTGAAAATTTCATAATCTGCGTATCCATAATATCTATCTAAATATACAAAATTGAAGTCTCTAGCTAAAACGGTGTAGAAGTTATTCTCAAAAAACCTAAAAAACGTAAACGAATTTTCGATTTTTTATCGATAATTAAGGAATGGGACGAGTTATCGAAAAAACAAAATAAACTTGTACTGCGTAACTAAGATACGAGTGTTCGTGTAAAATTTCAGCTCTCTAGCTTTTGTAGTTTCCGAAATCTCGACGTTCATACGGACGGACGGACAGACGGACGGACGGACGGACGGACGGACGGACGGACGGACGGACGGACGGACAGACGGACAGGGCTATATCAACTTATTTTTTTGTGCTGATCAATAATATATATACTTTGTGGGGTCTGCGACGTCTCCTTCTGCCTGTTACATACATTTTCACAAAAACATTATACCCTGAATTCCCATTTTCAATGGGTTCAGGGTATAAAAAGCAGACATATGTACATTGACACTCCAAAATTTAAAGTTAATTATTGAATAACTTAATTAGTAAATAATAATATGAAAGTTCATAAGTCTGTGTTGCTTAATCAGTTTTTGTGAAGTTATAACAGGGATTTCTATAATAAATTATAATTAAAGTGTTCATAAGCTCCATTGACATTTCGAAAAATCATATTCATTGCTCTTCTAAATTTTATATTTATTCTCTGTATAATAGAAATAAATTGATATATTTGACTGATTTGATATAAGTTTTCACAATTCGAAAATAGAAATATGTAAATCTATTTCTATTCGTTGTCAAGCTATGAAGTGCACATTAATAATTTACATTCAAATTAAATTAAATTAAATTATAAAATATATGTACTATAGAAAAAAATTTATGTCCAATATAAATATTATACATTAATTTATAAGAATTTATGAACTTTCATAAATATTTTGCTTGTTCTTATTTCTGAAGTACAAAAAACTCGACTAATTCGAAAGCCTTGATTGCTTGTTTATGTATTAATAATTTAATTTTAGTTCATATAATTTAATTAAATTAAGTTTAATTGAACAACTTGTTTAGAATGTTTTTTCTTCTTCGTTCTTTCTAATTTTTTAACAACGCGTCTAATTTATATTTTCATATCATTAATTTTGTTTGGGTTTAAATGGTTTTTATTGCCCCCCGCTACGATTGTGGCTCTGGAGAATGCGTGTGCCCCAAAAGGTCAAAGGGTATGGGCTCTGGAGTGTTCTATGCACACTGATTACCCTAGAAAATCGGTAAACCCTCAGCTGAAACAACAACTCAGCCTCAGCGAGTGTTTCGGTGCCGTCTCTCAAGCAGACCAAATTGAAACAATTAAATTATGTTATACATAATTACAACTACATACATATGTACCTACAGACAGGCAGACAAACACGAGGCTGACCGCGGCGAGAGACACGCCTGCAGCACAATAAGCATAAGCATGAAAAACCATTAGCAAAGCTCTGCTTTGGGTTCGGCTCTGGGCTTTGACTCTTGCGTTGTACGACGATGAACTCGCGACTTGTGCGCCGATCCGTCAACAGTTCACTATCACAAGCCAAACGCACCAACAACAATAACAATAGCAATAGCAAATACAACAACAACAGCAACAAGAACAACAACATTCTCAAGCACCCAGTGGCCCAAGCTAAACGGAGCGAAGCAACGGAAAAGAACGTCAGCGTTGGCGTCGGCATCAGCGTCCAACGCACGAACATTGACCTTCATTAAAGAAGAAGCAACAGTCGACGCAGCAGCAGCAGCGGAACAGAGCGCATAGAGTTAAAGCTCTCTCATTCTCAAACTAATTGCGCACTGTTTTTACCCTGTACACAATGAAAGAAATGGGGTATAAGAACTACATATCTTAGCAGTCGAGAGCATGCATTTAAATAAAATCTAAAAATGACTGAGCATTTGCTATATATTACAATAACTATTTATCATTTATTTATATAATTAATTGTAATTTTAATATAGGATTTAATAATAAATACGGTTTCATAAATCTTTAAAATAACGTATTTTATAATGCTAAACAATGAAATTGAAGTCTACCTGTATTTGATTTACTTTTTACAGGGTATTTTAGAGTTCATCAGCTTTAAAATTTACATTTTACTTTATGTGTTCTTCTGTTAATCAATCACAATCCCAAGCGCACGCACACATCAACAGCACAAGCACACCGACACACGCAAACAAACGAAACGGTAGAGCAAAAGACAGACGAATAGACGCTTTTGCGGAGGGGCCTCTGCTTCCTTTTAATGTGGTGCTCTTCAAGCGCGGCAGCTTCGCCTGCCTACCTACTCGCCCTTCCTCTATCTATCTGTCTCTTTCGCTACAATTACAAATTTCTGTTTAGTGCTTTGCATACAGCAATAAAATCAGCTTAATATTATTTAACAGCGTGACATTTTACAGCTTAGCTAGCCGAAAATGCTTTGCCACACTTTTTTTTTTGTGGGTACATTCACTTTGTGCCGCTGAATCATCAGGCCACAAATTGTTGTTGTTCTTTGAGTGTATTTAGCTTGTGGCTGAAAAAGAATAAATAATAAGCACAGCAACAAGAGTGAATATATCTAATATGAAATCAGCAACTCAGGCTGGACAAAACACAAAACAAAAAAAAAAACGTGTTTCTTTCTGTTGCTTTTTTCGGGCCGAGAATGGAGCCTGAGCGAGCGGATAGCAGAAGAGGGGGCCGGAGGCGCGAGGGTTGCTACACACGTTGTGGTGATCAGTTTTTGATGGTAAAGCGAATTGTGAAATCATTTCTATTTCTAAGCAACAACAAGCGGAAACAGCAGCAGCCGCCGCCACACAACAGTCCACAAAAAGCTCGACAGAAAGAAAATTGTGCACACACACAGGCAGACATTTATATATATGTATGTATAGAAGTATATAAATGTATGTACATATGTATGTATGCATATTGTATGTTATTTGAGTTGGGTTCTGTGCTTTGCTTTTATCAGCGAAACAAATTTCTAGCAAACTAGAAAACAAAACTCTGATAATATTTATATTTATTTACACATATGTACATATACATACATGCATAAGTAGAAATATATTTATTTTTTTCTATATATATGTATGTATTTTCATTCGCGTGTGACTTGTTTCAATATGGCAAACAGATTTTAAAATTCGTAATTCTTAGGATCTGTTGCAGCAACAAAGCTGCACAATGTTATTGTTTGATTTGCCTCACAACAGCTGTCTAGTCTGGCCAAGACCGCAGCTACAAGAGCCCCAACAACAATAAGAACATGAACAAGAACAACAAGAAGAAGAACAACTGCAACATGACAACAGCAGCGTGTGAACTTTTTGTGCGCTTAAACCAGACAAACAAGAGCGCCAAGAAAAGAATAAAACAGTAGAGCAAGACAAAGAGTGTGTGTGTGTGTGTGTGTGTGTGTGTGTGTGTGTGAGACAGAGAGATAGAGAGAGCTTAATATGTGCATATATGTATATATATATATATATAAATCGAACACACATATACCCACACTCACATGTTCGTCTGCGCCCGAAGATGTGGAGCCTTGAATAACATTCTCAGACTTTTCCAAGAAAAGTAAGGAAACAAAAGCTATATTTAACGACTATTTGATGCTCTTTTGAAGCATTTTGATTCTATGTAAATTTTATTTATTTATTTTATCGACTAGATAATTTAATTACTAACTATTCGTTCAATTAAGATGCTTTAGAACTTTAGATATTTCGACATTGATATTGCTTTATAAAAGAGTAAATGAAATGAATGTTAATGACTCTCTAAGGGATATCTTATAAGGCCCGTTAAGTTATTTAATAAATAATTTAAGCAGTTAGGTAATAGGCTATATTAAAATATTGCTTGATCTTTTGATAAAGTTAATTTAAGTAATAAAAAGTAAAAACGTTGCAGTTAGGTGCAGCTAACTGCGAGATATTCCCGTTCCCGTAGGTGCACTTTATTTATTTAATAAACACTTAATAAACAAAATATTTCGGCAAGCAACAAACTGTTGTGCGCGCACAGCTGATTGATACATACAAAGGCTGCACGCTATAACATTCTAAGAATTGCGATTGAATTATGTGTTGTGTAGCAGTGGACATATTTAGGTTTAGCTAACGATTACATGTAATTATGAAAGGGACCTGAGTTCGAATCCCGCTGGGAAGAATCCCATTTATAAGCATGAATTATGCAGTTGGCCACAAAAAACTTCTTTGCCGATTTGCTACGCCCCCAGTGGGCGTAGACGCATAATTTTTGGCCAGTTCTTAGAAAGAGTCGAGGGTAACATAACTGCAAAATTTGGTTGCTTGCACTCCAAAGATGCGAAAATTACAGGGTATTTTTCGATATGCCACGCCCCCAAAGAGGCTGAAAATTTATTTTTGGGTCATCGATAGAGGAGACAATTAGTAACTGAACCATCCAATTTTGAAGCTTCTAGCTTCAAAAATGTAGGAGATATAAACTTTTGCGGTTTGCCACGCCCCCTGTGGGCATAGATATATCTACCATAGCTTATTGATCTTGGGTAGTCAACCCGAGTATGCATGCCAAATTTCAAGTCTCTAGTATCCATAGTGTTCAAAATATAGCACAATTTCAAAAATGACTATATATTCCGCCCCTAGTGGGCGGATCGGGAAAATTTTTACACTTTTTAATTCGGGAGCATACATGAGTATATGTTGAAAATTTCAAGTCTACTAATTCTAATAGCGCCGAAAAATATTGCGTTTATACGGATAGACGGACGGACGGACATTGCAGAAAGTCAATATACTCTTTTTCCCTTTGGGAACAGAGTATAACTATTAAATATAATAACTAATTTCAGAAATTAATGCGAAAAATATTATAAATTAATAGATTCAAGTTAATAGTCTATATTAAAAGATCACTAGATCTATTAATAAAATTAAGTTAAGTTAATTAATAATTAATATAAGAAATTATTGCTAAATAGCTTTAGTATTTAACAAATCCAAGTAATTAAGATTTATCAATAGATGAAGTACTGGAAGTTACGTTATTTAATAATTAAAATAAAAAACAAGAAGGCTCTAGTCGAGACGGCTCGACTACGAGATACCCTGAACCCTGCCAAAAAAAATATTCTTCTTCTTACCGCACGAATATATTACGCGCCCTCTGCTAACCGCGCAGTTGCTGCCGACGGTTGGGGGTGGGATGGGCTGTACTTTGAACGCTTATACCTCCATTTCTAGATGGACTATCTTCATGAAACTTTCAGAATATATTAATAGCATACAAATTTGTCCGTTTGCCAAATCTGTGGCATCCAAAATCTGAAAATTACATAATCTGCGTATCCATAATATCTATCTAAATATACAAAATTGAAATCTCTAGCTAAAACGGTGTAGAAGTTATGCTCGAAAAACTTAAAAAACGTAAACGAATTTTCGATTTTTTATCGATAATTAAGGAATGGGATGAGTTATCGAAAAAACAAAATAAACTTGTACTGCGTAACTAAGATACGAGTATTCATGTAAAATTTCAGCTCTCTAGCTTTTGTAGTTTCCGAAATCTCGACGCTCATACGGACGGACAGACGGACAGGGCTATATCAACTTATTTTTTTGTGCTGATCAAGAATATATATACTTTATGGGGTCTGCGACGTCTCCTTCTGTCTGTTACATACATTTTCACAAAAACATTATACCCTGAATTCCCATTTTCAATGGGTTCATATAATTATTGCTGAACAACTTTACGCCCTAATAGATTCAAGTTGATATCAATAAAACAAGTATCCAGAATAAATGTTAGTTAAGTGTTAGTATCTTTTTGTCTATATGTCTCATATAGATTATAATAGAGAAATATACATTTGATAGGCATATCATATAGCAGCAGAAATTATGTTTGTAAGTAAGATTCTTTTCAAGGAATATATGTTCCATATTCATAGAGTTCTATAGTAGTTTCGCGTTAGTAAGATATAGTGTATATAAGTAGCTAAAATCTTTAAACTAATGAATATGCATAGGGCATGTAGATGAAATTGAGATTTTTATCATATATCAACGATAGCTTTAGAACTCTGAGCGATTTGTTTACATGGAAACACTCAGACGAACTATAATGTGTAAAAGGTGTTTGAAAATTGTATTTTTATGCATTACACGTTTCACGAAACAATGTAAACCTTCCCAGAATGGATATCTCCAATAGTATTAGCATAGACGCCTTAAGCACAGTTTTGGAAATCCGTTTGGATTTGACTGATAAGTATTGATATCGGAACTTGATCTTGAACACATAATTCTAAATAAAATTGACTCCTCTCTACGTAACTACGAAATTTATATTGTGATTAAGTTGATTTGATATGGATATCTTTTAGTTGATTTTTAAAACTTTTATAAATTTTTAATTACTAAAAATTTGATATAGATCTATTATGTACTTAAATATATGTATGTAATGTTTGATTGAGGATATCGAACCGTTAGAGATAGATAGATTTTTAAGTACAAATAGTTTTATATATAGTTTTTTAAGACAAATAATTAAAAAGTATATAATGCGTGAGCATACCGCATATTGCATAATCAATCATTGTATCCAAATAATTATATTGTATAATTTTTAGCTTTAACCTTCAGACAGAACGAATTGACTGATTTTCTCAAGAAGAAACTTATCGTTAGGCCTAAAAGTACTGAAATTTAGCCCACATTATCTAAATGACTTCAATAACAGCCCTGCTTTGCCTTTACTTCTTAGTATTAACCCTTAAATTCGTAAATAGAAGTTGAATAGAAATTTAACGTTTACTTTTTTTTTTTTTTTTGAATTCACTTTATATGCATATGATAATGTATATCCGCCGCACTAGACTTTGTCTCAAGTATCCGGGTTTGACAACCTGTTCGAACCCTTGCTTCCTCCTTACACCACTTCCCACTCCCCTCGGAATAGGCAAACAAAAATACATTACAATTTCCCACGAACCCTTTGGGCCCATCAAAGTTTCTCATATGTATACACATTGTGAAGCATAAAGATCTAGATTTACAAGACACAGCCACCCTGTAATGCCACTTTCTTGGCTATATCACATTTACATATTGGACAACACGTCAGGCGAGAGTGAGAGAAAGAGTGAGAGGGAGAGAGAGCAAAGCGTGAAATTTCGCATAACTTGAAACCCCTGCTGTTTCCCAAGGAATTTGAAACTGTAAACTACCCCTAAAACTTCCCTATCAAAATGACCTTTAATGATGATGTTCTGATTGTGGCCTTTGTCTGGAGTAAAACTGTAGTTCCTGTTGCTGTTCGTTGCAGAGCTAAGCTGAGCTGAGGAAATTACATGGCAAATCGTTCAGTGTGAAGTTAAATGCCATTTGCTGTTGTCAAGACCAAAAACAGGAAATGCCCGTACGTTCTGTCTGTCTGTCTGTCCGTCCGACTATTCTTGACATTACAATATCTAACCACGCCCATCACACCCAGCCATTTAGCCAAGTGGCCATAAAAAGTTTTATATAGGCATTATATAAACACATACATATACGCATGTATATGTACATGTACATATACATATACATATGTATGTGTATATATTTTATATATATTTTGTACCACTGTGCAATTAAAGCCGTCTTGCCTTTATGACATCATAAAGGTGTAATCGAAGGTGCATGCATATTTTATTATATGACCATATACGGAGACATATATGTACATACATACAGACACACATACACGTATGCATGTGTATAGAAACATAAAAGCATAATCAAGCGAAATTCATATGGTTTAGAGAGCTGTTCCAACTGTTACGCGCCGTCTCTCCGCCTCTTACTCTGATATATGAAAATCAAATCAACAAGGGTTGCGATTGTATGCGTGTGTGAGTGGGAGGGACAGGGGTTGGGGGTGAGCTAGGGCAGTGCGTTGCTTGGGGTCAATGCACAAAAATGCGTAGAACGTGCTGCACGCGAAACGTCGAGGGTGACTAGCGAAAAGGAAGCCGCTACACGGTTTTCAATTCTCTGCTTTTTTGGTACATTTCTGTCTGGAATGGTCCAGAGCATGTGCTCTCTCTCTCTCTCTCTCTCACACAATCAAACACACTTACAAACACACACACACAAGTACACGCACGCACACGGCGCAAGATGGTGGCGCGAAAGTTTATTGACCCCACGCATAAACCGACTTGCGATATATATTTTGGGGGAGGCTGCATTTGGCTCTTCTCCTACTGCTGCTCCTTCATCTTCTTAAACATGTTGTTGTTGTTGTAGCTGCTGTTGCTTTCGTGCAAACAACGCCCCAGAGGGTTGATTAGCAACGCTGCCGTCGTCTGTCCGTCGCCCCCCAAACGTCGTAAGCTCTCTGCACACCACCTTCAATCTATTTTGGGGCATTAATATTATGGCTGACATGACTATTTATTTATTTGCAAGACACTTTTTCCCTCTAATGCTCAACTAGGGGTGGCGCTGCTGATGGTGGTGGCCAGACAGACGTCTGATCCATGAAGAGAGGGAGAGAGAGAAAAAAAAAACCAAAATGAATAAATGAATATAATAAAAGCAAACCCAAAAGGATCAAAGCCAGACGTACGAATGTTATAAATTTTTGTTTTGTGCGACGGCTGCGATGAAGCGTCGAGCTCTATGTATTCCACCCTTGCCAAAAACACAAAGCAACAGCAACAGCAGCGGCAGCGGCAAAAACGAAAACAACAACAACAACAATAACGACGACGGCGGCGGCAGCAACAGCAGAAGCAGCAGGATAAATAAACGAGAAGGGCAAAAATGCAAGTTGAAAAAGTGGCAGCTGTAAAAGTAAAACAATAAAAGAAGGAAGCAAGGCAATGGCAAAAAGTGAAACGAAAACGAAATGAAACTGCACAAGAACACACACACGTACACTGTTTATGTGTATGCATGTGCACGCTGTACAGGACATTGCCGCTGGGGTAGCCAAGTATATGTATGTTTCTGTGTATATATACGTAAATACACATTCTAATATACTTACAGCTAAAGTCTTCCTGGGTAACTAAATATTAAAGCACAAAGTTTGCAATATCTATTCAAAGCGAGTTATGATTTTCAGGAAACAAATTCGATAAATAGTTAATGCAATGAGCTTTTTTATCGATAGTAAGTTGTGATCTGGCAATATCGTTTAAGTTAATGATGTTAGCTCATTGTGTAGCCCTGGCCACAAGGACTTGTAAAAGTGAAGGTAAGCTGACAATATTCAACGTGGATACCAAATGCTTTTATCGATATTCTTGATGCATGCAGTCGATCACCTACAAAATAAAATTGAAAAAAAAAAACCTGGACATTGCAGTGCTGCCAGACCTGCCCCAGCTCAGGCCCTGTTTGAATTGTCATTGTTTTTGTTGTTATTTCTGTTGTCTGGTCTTTGCTTTTTATGTTGATTTTTGGAATTCTAAAAATGCCACCGCTGCCTTCTGTCTGCAGCTCTCACGATGGACGAACGATGGCGTTCAATGTCCTCTTCGTGTTTGTTTTTCGCTATAGCTACACATACATACACAAACGCACACACACATATATTCGTGCACATATTTTTATATCCATATCGTCGAAGCCGTATCGGATGCAGGCTGCTGGGCAGTCTGGGTGAATCCAAAGTTGCGGCAAGGGAACGCCACTCAGCAGATGACAGGTTTTTTTTTTTTTGCTTCTCTTTGCTTTGTGTTTTTTTTTCGTGGTTGCTGCACAGGATGTTATCGTGGTATGTGCCATTGCCTTGTCTGTGCTGACGACGCCCGGACAGGGTTTTTAGTTTTCATGGTCTGCCGCGGTCGTCGTTGTTCCCTTGACAGTCAGCCAGCCAACAAACGATGTTGGCAAAAAGCCTGTGACCCGGCCAGACACAAATATGTTTACGTTAGTACATACAAACATATTTATATGTATGGTAAAATGAGACAGCATTTCATTCTCATTGTTTCACATATTCTTCCCATTATTTACAGCAGAGAAGCGAAAACGACATTAGCGAACGAGGATTCCTATAACGATATATTGTTGATATATTTTCCCGTAAATACATAATTCTTTAGATACTATTTATTATTTTTTTTTCTCAGCATTGACTAATGCTAATAATTTTCATTCAGAAAGCAGCGAAGTCTTTAATTAATTTAATTTAATAATTTCAATATATCTAAATTTCATGTTACTTCCTTGAAAGTCCGATTAAATTGATATATTTCTCTGTATTTACTAAATACTCATTATTATTAAATTATATATCTTTATATTTCTCGGAAGAGACGAATTTTAATCATTTTCATCAGCTCATATACATACTTATATAATATACATATATAAAGTACCAGTGAGGTCTATAAATTTTCCTCTATATAAATATAAATTCGGAAGTGTATGCAATAAACAATGTGGCGTGATTTCTTGAAAAATTGCATTTCCATTCAAGTCATGTTAACTTCATTGTCTGTATAATAAAGAATATGATCCACATAACTCGATCAAACAAAATGTCATATGCTGATGATGAACATGAATATAGCAGCTGCTGTAATTAACTTAAGAACTCACATACACACACCACTGTACGTATGCTTTTAATGTATATATATATATGTATGAATGTGAATGCACTTCCAAAGGGTTCACAGCATAATGGGGGGAACGAATAAAAAATGAAACGCAGCTAGACAAAATTGCAAATATATTTGTATATGTAAGCGGAACGCATTACGTTGAGTGAAACATGAAACGGCGCCAACCAATGACATACACACACATAAACATACGTTCACTCATTTAAAACTCCGCTATTACAACACACGCTTCAAGTATGTGTGCGTGTGTGTGTGTTTGTGTGGGTGTGAATCTGGATTGGACACCGGGACGTGAGAAACGTTTTGAGATAACGGAACATGGTTTTGCATTAGTCACCACCACCAAAGAGACAGGCGAGCGAACAGTCAAAGACAGGCTGCTTTAACACACAACAGATGTGAGCACCGATGATGACGACGACGGCGACGCTGACGCCGCCATCACCACCACCACCACCACTACCGTTCAACAAATGAGCCTCTGGGCATTATTATCTGACAGAACATAAATAAATAAAAATAAAAATATATGTATGTAAATATAAGTTTAAAATGAAAACCAAACGGCCTACCAACTATTAAAGTAATAATATATGTACATATTAACACTTTTATGTGCGTATTAGTATGCACATGTGCGTATGTATTGAAATAACAGCGAATAAAAAGAATAACAGAATTGAGCGCTGGCAGCGCGAACTGGTCTTCTAGCATACGCTTCCGCCTTTGCGCACGCTCGACGTCGGCAGCGAAACGGCTGCCTGTGTGCATGAATTTGCATAATTTCAAATTGCGTTTGTGAGTGTGGTACATGTATAACAAATACACATATATACATATATATATATATATATATATATATATATATATATATATATGTAAATATACTACTGCGAGGGGAGGCGTGGTAAACACAATAACAAAAAATTTATAAAAAATGACACCTTTTTGGTAAATATATATTTTCAATAAAAATATATTTTAGCTGCACTTATGTACACAAAGAGCTGATTTGAAGTTTTTTGTCTTATTTGATTTATTTGCTGCTTTTGCACAAACCTGTATTCAATTCGGCGTTTATGTTGTTGTTATTGTTGCTTCGCTGCAGTTTGTTTTCGCCGTTTCTTTCTTTATTCCTGTCTGCATTGACGCACTAAGCGAAGTGCTGCAAAAAAAGTCTTGTGCTCGTTCGAAATGTCGGTGATTTTTGTTTTTCTTGCTTTTTTTTTGGAGCAATACGACGTTCGCGACGTTCACGTTAAATGCATTGCACAAATAATTATGTTTGCAGTTGCATTTTTTTTGCCGCTTCGCTTTGCATATCATGTGCAGTTGTTGTTGCTGTGTTTCTTTTGCCGCCTTTTCTGCTGTATACGACTTTTTGTTGCTTCCAAACACAGGCACACACATACGCATAGCCACATGTATGCACTTGCACGGACACCAACACAAACACAATCGCGGCGTTTTAATGTTTGCAATATGCTTATGCTGCTGCTTCTGCTTGTTTTAGGTTTGGCAATTTTTTTTTCTTTTTTCCTGTTATAAGCTTTGAATTACACTAAAAATTGATTAATGTATCATTGTTGCGTCCTAAATAACGATTGCACTACTTACAAAATAACAACAACGCTATGTTTATAAATTCGCAGTGATTAAATTTCGAGCGTGTTCTCGCCGTCTCTGCAAGAAGAACACGAGTGTTGCAAGACATCGAAAGGCACCCAGCAACATATCGTCTATCGATAACCACCACACAGGGTTGCCAATAAGGCGATAAATATTGTGCACATTTTTGATGAAAACAATCCGTTTATTGAAATTGTTTAATTTTTAGCACGATGGGTGCATTAGCTGAGGTATTTATTGAAATATTTAATCAAAATAATTATTAAAACTAAATAAAATCGTTTGTGTTAGCTTGCTGGCGATGAGAAAAATGGAGACGGCTCCCGCACGTTTGTTTTCATCAACGAGGGCCACACGCTGGGCAACGCACTGAAAACAATTATAGCCCGCTATCCGGAGGTCGATTTCTGCGGCTATACGATACCACATCCTACCGAGCAGAAGCTACATTTCCGCATACAGTCACATCGAGAGCGAGCGATAGATCTACTTAAGCGGGGCCTGGAGGATTTGGAAGCACTGTGCGATCATACAATAGAAACGTTTGAGAAAGAGATAAATACGTTTAATGCCACAGTTATAGAGATTAACTAATACATTATATATATGCTAGCCTATAGAAAGAAGTCTTCCCTTTTTATTTAGACTACGCTGCGTGCCTTCTTCGGATCGTAGTTGGGCTTGCGCAGGTGATGATAGTTGGGCAGTACCTTCCTCAGGAAGTCGATCTGCAATGTCTGCGAGCCCTGCTTCTCGATGGCCTCGCGCTGAAGCGCCTGCTGCCCGTATACAATGGTGTTTTCGGGCATTAATTGAACGGTGCGCATCTGAATACCAGCGCCAATCACGCAGCCACTTGACACGGTCACTCCTCGGCCCACAAAGCACTTGCTCTCAAATACATTTTTGTCGCCGATCCGTGCCGCCTCTACGGTGCAGCCAACTTCGAAGACATTGTGGCTGCCAATGCTCAGAATATTATTGGCATCCCAGCTGGCGCCGTCTGCCAAACGATGCGCAATGGTTGCATATTCCTCCACAATACAATTTTCGCCAATGATAATAGGGCCAGCGTCGGCAATAATTGTGGCGCTGGGATGGACAACGCAGCCAGCGGAAAAGGTGATGTCACCGCGTAGTATACTCTCCTCACAGACCACCGATTTAGGCAGTATTTTTATGCTGATTGGAAATGAGCTCTGTATAAAGTAACAATTATTGTTGAACTGATTTATGCGCTTACTTATTCTCAGTTGGCATTGCAAAAATTGCATTTACTTTTTCCTAGATGTTTACGTTTTGTGCTCAAAATGGTAATAATCGAGTATTCGATATATGGACTTAATAGAAAAAGCTGTTTTAATGCTTTACATGTTAAAATTAATAATTTTAATTTTTAAAGACTACTAGTAAGTAGCTAGTGCGCTGGAAAATAAAATAAAAAGGTGTATTACTAAACAAATGAAGTATGCCTATTTTATTCAGGCTATATTTAAATAATTTAAAATTCACGCTCTCTGTTAATAACAGTGAACATTTGGGAAAATGTTAGTACACTCTGTTAAAAAAATTCTTATTTTCTTCTACCCTCTTAGACTGATGCAATTTGAATGCAGATTTTCTAAGCAGGCCGTGAACTTATAAGTAGTTACATTGAAAAAGATTTGTCATAAGTGAATCAAAATGCCGACAGAACAGATGGCTGATCTAACTATGAGTAAGTTGTAATAGATGTATATAATATTTAGTGATTACTAAATGCCAATGCGGCATTCGCGGCCGTCCACGTTGTCAATATATGTATTTGCGTATATGTGTGAGTGCTTTCATGCATATGCTTATGTGTTTGTGTGTTTGCCGATAAAAGTTCTTACCGTTTTTGTATGTATTGATATTTTTAGGTGCAATTTTTACATCGGAAAAGCGTGGAAGCGATGAGTCAGGCAATGGCAGTGAGCTCAATCCTTATAAAACCATCCTGCAGGCGATGCGTCATGCCGCTAAGGAGCCCTTCCCCACCATTTATGTGGATAGCAAGGATCCAAAGGCCACCGAGCAATACGAGCCGGCAGCCAAGTCGCAGCTGAAGAAAATCCAAAAGATATTTGTGCGCGAGAGCCAGAAGAATGCAGATAAGCTGCAGCGTGAAGCCGAGGATGCTGAGAAGCGTGCCCAGAATCTGGAGGAGGCGCGCAAGGTAAAGATCAGCGAAGATGCTACTTTGCCGGCAGCCCAAAGGATACGCATCGAAAAGGGTGCCGAGTATCGCGATGTCAGAGTCAAAATCTACGGCTGGGTGCATCGATTGCGCCGACAGGGCAAATCCCTGATTTTCATCACGTTGCGCGATGGCACCGGTTTTCTGCAGTGCGTCCTAAATGATCTGCTCTGCCAGACGTACGAGGCACTCATGCTGAGCACTGAGAGCACCGTGCTGCTCTACGGCACATTGAAACTGGTGCCGGAGGGCAAGACAGCGCCGGGCGGACATGAGTTGATTGTGGATTATTGGGAGTTGATTGGATTGGCACCACCTGGCGGTGCCGATGCCATACTCAACGAGGAGGCGCATCCTGATGTCCAACTGGATAACAGGCACATCATGATACGTGGCGAGAACACCTCGAAGGTGCTGAAGATGCGCTCTGTGGTGATGCAAGCGTTCCGCGCGCATTACTTTGATCGCGGCTACAACGAGGTGACGCCGCCAACGCTGGTCCAGACCCAGGTCGAGGGCGGTTCCACGCTCTTCAAGATGCAGTACTTCGGCGAGGAAGCCTTTCTCACGCAGAGCTCGCAGCTGTACTTGGAGACCTGCCTGCCGGCCCTGGGCGATGTATTTACCATTGCCCAAAGCTATCGTGCCGAGCAGAGTCGAACACGTCGTCATCTGGCAGAGTATACGCACATTGAGGCCGAGTGTCCGTTCCTGACGTTCGAGGATTTGCTGGATCGCATCGAGGACCTGGTCTGCGATGTGGTTGATCGCGTATTGAAGTCGCCGTGGGGCTATATAGTGAAGGAGCTCAATCCCGATTTTAAGCCACCGAAGAAGCCATTCAAGCGCATGGAGTACGTTGATGCCATCAAATGGTTGAAGGACAACAATGTGCCCAAAGAGGATGGCACCTTCTACGAGTTCGGCGAGGACATACCAGAGGCACCCGAGCGCAAGATGACGGACACCATCAACGAGCCGATTCTATTGATCAGATTCCCAGCTGAGATCAAATCGTTTTATATGTCACGCTGCCCGGACGATCAGCGGCTCACCGAGAGCGTGGATGTGTTGCTGCCCAATGTGGGTGAAATTGTTGGCGGCTCGATGAGGATATACGATAACGAGGAGCTCTACAAGGGCTACGCACGCGAGGGCATCGATCCCGCTCCTTACTACTGGTACACAGATCAGCGCGTCTACGGCACCATGCCCCATGGTGGCTACGGCCTGGGTCTGGAGCGCTTCCTCTGCTGGCTACTCAACCGCTATCACATCCGTGACGTCTGTCTTTATCCCCGTTTCCTCGATCGCTGCAAGCCCTAAAGCGCCTCAACGTCATCCTCAGTTATAGCATTTATATTCCAACAAACTATGTTCGCTTACTAAACAATGATAAATATATTCTGCATTAATTAACTTACGTATGGATCACGTATAACTATAACTAAAACCACGCAAATGTTTTTATAGAGTCTTGCAAAAGTCTACTGAACAAATCACAGATAATTTTGAATATACTAATAAATAACTATATGTATCTATCCATTCAAGTAACTAAATATACATATATTGGTATTTATCTGATCTGTATATATTTACTATACATATTGATATGTTAGATAGTGATCTATCCATCCTTACACATCTATTGGTATTGGTGTACATATCTTTATGTATCTATCTGTCCAAAAATTCATTGGCTTTTTATATATCCAACAATATATCAATATATGTATCTCTACTCATATATATTTCTGATCTGTCTGTCAATCTATTTTTAGCTTTAACGCTCTTATAAATGGAATAGAGAAAACCTTGCAAGCTAGCAAAGATACATACGAATAGTACACGTGTATAACTAATATACACATCATATATATATATATATATATATATATATATATATATATATATATATATATATATATATATATATATATATATATATATAATCAGAATCTATTTTAATAGTTCACAAAAATTTTAAATTAAGTAGCTCTATGATTCGGTTTATTGATATGAAAAAAAAGGAAGCAGATATTGAAAAATATCAGACTTATATATTATTCTATTGATATGGAAGATTAACAACAGAATATATACATATATGTATATATATACATATATGTATAGATATAGGCTATAGATTATTTCAGATCGTCTTGTTGATCAATATTCTTAGTTTCAAGGCAAGGGCAAAGAAATTCAATCGTAGATAAATATTGTTGAATACTATCTATATATCTACGTATATACCTATATATATACCTATATATATGCTGTTTCAAGCAATCTAGATAGATTGGTAGATAGGACTGGAGCGACAAGGTTGTTCAGATAATCGTAAAGATAGACGGACAGAATGAATCGATTCTCATTAAGGGAATATATTCACTATATACTACTACATATATATACTCGTTATATATATATAATTTCTGTTAGATATGCATGCCACCGTAATTTTATTTAAGAAATATTCTAAATTATTATTATTTCGAAATTTTGCACATTTAAAATGGAAATTTAAGACGTTACATTCTCTTAATTAAGAGTGAGAAAATTAGCGACAATTTCTTTTGTAATTCATACGTAATTTGCGTTCCATTTCACTGACTTCTTGAGCCTATATGGGAGAAAGAGAGAGAGAGAGAGAGAGAGGATTATGGATATATATTTTCAGATTTATGATAAGAATTTCGTTGAATTGCCTGCCGACGGTATCTTGCTTTCTTCGATTCGCAGAGACGCCTCCACTCATAAGCGGCCACCATTACCAGTTCCTTAGAGTAAAGACCGCAGTATTTACGTCGAATCGAGCGCACAAAGTTCAGATAAGCATTATTTGTGATTGGGCCCGGTTTGATCCATTTCTTGGGCTTCTTGCGTTTGCGACAGCAGTTTGGCTGGAAACAGCGTTGGGTCGTTTTTTTGCGTGGAGGGCACTTCACCTGTTGTTTTCCTGGGCAACAGCCTGTGGCTTTCGCAATATTGCGATTATCCACTGCACAATCGTCCTCATCACTTTCATAGTCCATTGCATCATCGTTAGCCACACAACTTGGACTGTGTTCCTCATCATGGTATAAGTTCCGATAAGCTTCCTTTTCTCTCAACGGCATGCGATTCCATATTTTGGCAGCATTAATAAAATTTTTCATTCTTGAATCGTTATAGTTCATCTGCTCCGATTCACAGTCAGATTCTGACACCATATCAATGTCCATGCTCTCGCACTCATTCGTTGTAAAGCTTGGTTTCTAGATGTATATAAATTGCACTAATTAAACGACTGCAATGTATACTTACGGAAAATATTAAAAGTTTTTACTGAAAATTTGTTGAAAGTAAAAAAAACACTTTTTTTTTTTTTAATTTGAACTTTTTTTATTGTTTATAGGCAGTTAACATAATTTTTTTTATGAAACTACAAACATGTTGCTGAACACAAAAGCAACGTTAAATGTTAATGTAAATGTGTATACATATCAAGAAAAATGCTGGGAATTATAAATTGCCTGCCCTGTTTTTGGTTTTTGTTCTTTTTGTTTTATAAAAGTTCAGAAGTTCAGTTCCGAAATGTATATAAATCATCATACATAAATTGGAATACATTTTTTTGCTGCTTTCTTAATATTTCTCCAATATCCAATCCATCTGCGAATGCAAACCTGGAATTGTAGTTAGCTGTTAAAATTTAAATTTCTGTCAAAGCGACGTAAATTTCACTGTTACTTTAACAGACCGTTGCATATCGCAGTTGCTGTCCACGATTGAGTGATTCTTCATTGCTTAACTAAAAGAGTCAGTTAGATATAAATTTACATAGCAAGATTTTTTAAGAGTCCTCTTCGAACGCTGTTAAGTGATGCAGTAAAAGCGCTGTTAACATTAAAGTAACTTACGTAGTATTTTAACAGTGAATCGTGCATAATGTTGTTGTTCTTTTTTGATAACTGTTAAAAGAATCACTCAATTATGCCTCTTGCTATTTCCACACTGTTTAGTGAATCGAACTTCGACATAGTTAACAGACATTGTCAAAAGACTTAGCCAATTTAACATCACTCAATACCGATTAACAGAGATCTTTCTCAGACGTTAATTTACATAAATAAATATAATTATTTATGTCTAATATATTTATATTAAATTAATTATACTTTTCAGCTTGAGCAAATTAATAAATTAACTATTATGCATAACAGTTACTTTTTATTTACTCGCATCAAACTATTTGAAATTAAACTTTTGTTTCGTTTCATCATCTAACCCAATTTAGAGGAATTTATCGAAATATTTAAATTACCCATTATTTCATTATTAAAATCATTTGGATATATATTTTTAGAAGTAGGATTCCTAGTGATTCTTAGTTATTAAGTATATATATATATATATATATATATATATATATATATATATATATATATATATATATATATATATATATATTAATAGATCACAGTTTTAATCGTTGTGAATATTACAAGATTAGTTTGTTATATTGTTAAGCAACTGTTCAATGTTCTTGTCGACGATATTTTCGGAATTTGGTGTTTCATCCAGATCCTCTTCCTGGGTCTCCTCGTCTTCTATGTAATACTCGTCCTCAGCATCAGCCTCGACTTCGCCATCGCCATCGCCATCGCCATCGGCTTGAGGCACAGCCTCCACCTCAGCAGTCAGATGCTCCTTTCGATAATGATTGCGCAACAAATCACTGATCGTGGCGCACACAATTTGTCGCACCTGTGCATCAAAGCTAGGTGGCAGCCAGCCGGTGCGTTCGTTACAAACAGCACCTGTTAGGGGTGTGGGTATCTTTTCTAGCATTTCCTGTATTTTGGGCAGT
This sequence comes from Drosophila stalkeri, assembly GCA_035047405.1. NCBI lineage: Eukaryota > Metazoa > Arthropoda > Insecta > Diptera > Drosophilidae > Drosophila > Drosophila stalkeri. Next base: position 28,994,342 of record JAWNPR010000039.1, on the reverse strand, counting down.
CGCACGTCGCAATATCGTAGCATACACTGCCTGGAACGCGGCAATTTTTTATCATCGAAGTACGGATAGTCGATGCGTTGGACGAGTTCACTTTTCAAGTCATCGTTGGCGGTCGTTGAAGATCTCTTCTGCTTTGCCGACTTGCGGGAGTAGACGAATTCCGAAACGCCCGAGCCGAAGCGCAAGCGAAAATCAAATGTCTGATAATGTCGGCTCTTGAAGTCCTTGCGTGGATCATAGCCGTAGCGCACATAGAGCGTGCGCCACGGGCCATTGCTGAAGTAAAAGGCTAGCGAGGGTATGATACACTTCAGCTTCTCGTTAGTGACGCCCGACTCGTATAGCAGAGCGATGCGCGTCCAAATGGGAATCTCGTCGAAGAGCTTTTTAACGCGTGCGAATTGCTCGTCCGACACATATTTGACCTTAAGGCGCTTATGTATCTGCCCATCTGGCTGGGTGGGAAACGTGTCCTGCATGTTGAAAGAGACGACATCGTGATTGTCATATGTGGACTTGGCCGATACGCCGAGCACCTCGTGGCTGCCGTCGCCAGTGCCATCCATGCGATAGTGTCCACCGTGCACGATGTCAACACGTGCGAAGAGTTCGGGCAGGCAGAGCAGCTGCGGGTGCGGACGGCTGTAAGAGAACGATTTGTATTATTTCTATTCCATATCATTTTATTGTATGATATTCACCTGAAGTATTCTAAGTCTGTAACATCACGTGGCTGCACCTGATCCAGTGCATATTTCAGCTCTGTTGCAGCACTGGCGTCTTCACTTTTGGGTGTGTTCCACAGCGGCAGGTACTGGAAGTCACAAAGCGCTACAAGCAGAAGCTTCTGTTTATTAATCAGATTCAGAGCATTACTTTGCATTGCTTACATTCAAATGAGAAGCTTCGACTACAATGGCCCAGAACGCGAACAAAATGCTGAGGTGGACGCGATTTGTCGCGTTTGTGGCGTCGCACGGTCACTGACAATAAAACACCTGAATTATCTGTGCAGTCACCGAAGGCGGGCTTGTTATAGGGATTATCTGGGTGAAAACGCAGCTCCAAACGTTTCTTCTCATCACCCAGAACCTGCATAAAAAATTGTAAACACTACGATTGTAATTAACTGTTTTTTAATATATTACCTTGGATATGTTGACAATGCCACCTAAGGTGGCCAGCATGCGGTCTGTGTTGACCACACGGCCAGGGTATTCAATAAGTTCATATTCTTGTTGTGGACAAAAGCTTAATTGACGAGACATGCTTAAATTTCTTTCGCTTACAACGCGAAATATGTTTTGTTTTCGATCACCAGGGCTGCATGAAGCCCGCGAAATGTAATCGATTTGTTAAAAGGCATAAATATATCGATGAATTACGATATTAATTGAAAGTAATTGGTAGGCAACATTTAAAATTCTGAATAAGCATTGTTTTTCATAGATTTAATTTAATAAATTACTTGAAATTATAGTATTTATAAGAAAATTATTTTGAAATGATCTAAGCGACCTATTATGTGTATGTTCGAATCGATAAAACATTTGTTTACCCTATGTATCGATATATAATATTGTTTTGTAAACAACGTATTAGTTTAAGCAGTCGGCAAGATCTTCTATTATCTTTTTTAAAGTATGTCGAGTAAAAATCGTAAACGCACAGCTAGCAGTAGTAGCAGTGCCGAGGAGCCCGACAGCGAGGAGGAGTCACGTATTAAGGATTTGCGTGAGCGTGATGAGTTTGCGAATCGCTTAAAGAAACGCGATGAGGAACGCACCCGCAAAGTGGTCGAAGCCACAGGCGGACGCAAAGCTATTGAAGAAGCAACCAAGCGGCTGAAATTAGAGCATGAGGATCGAGATAAGATTGTGCCACATCTGCGCGTGCAGTCACGTCGACAGTACCTGGAGAAGCGCAAGGATGACAAAGTGGCTGAGCTAGAAGCAGATATACTCGACGATGAGTACCTATTTGAGGAGAGCGTGTAGGTATTTGCCATATGAATGTTGTCATGTTTAAAATGGACTTTTGATTTCCTTAGGCTAACCAAGCGGGAACGGGAGGAGCGTCAGTACAAGAAACAGCTATTGAATATAGCCAAGGAGCATGAGAAGGCACGAGAGCTGGAGCGCATTCAGCGCTATCATATGCCCCAGGACCTTAAGAAAGGCGAGCGATGTAAGTAATATATCAGACATATTTCAGATTTATTAAACAAACCATATTGCAGCGGAGTACGTGGAGGTGGATGAATTTGAGAAGCAACCAAATTCGGAACAAAAGAAATGGGAGGCTGAACAATTGGCTTCGGCACGTTTTCAGTTTGGTGCCAAAGATGCCAAAGCTGAGGAGGAATATGAGCTTTTGCTCGACGATCAAATTGATTTCATTCAGGCACTAACGCTTGATGGTAGTCGTGAGAAGGCTGCCAAGCAAACAGAGCTAACAGAGAAGGAACGCAAGCGCATGAGTTTGGAAGAAACACGCAGATCGTTGCCAGTTTATCCCTTTAAGGAGGATCTCATAGCGGCTGTGAAAGAGCATCAGGTGCTGATCATTGAGGGCGAGACTGGTTCTGGCAAAACCACTCAAGTACCACAATACCTAGTCGAAGCAGGTTTCACGGCGGATAAGAAGATGATTGGATGCACGCAACCACGTCGCGTAGCTGCCATGTCTGTGGCGGCTCGAGTGGCTGAAGAAATGGGCGTCAAACTGGGCAACGAGGTGGGCTACAGCATTCGCTTTGAAGACTGCACCTCAGATCGCACCATTCTCAAGTACATGACAGATGGCACACTGCATCGCGAGTTCCTCTCTGAACCGGATCTGGGCTCCTACAGTGTCATGATTATTGACGAGGCGCACGAACGCACTTTGCACACGGACATCCTGTTTGGACTGGTCAAGGATATAGCACGGTTTCGACCCGAGCTTAAGCTACTGATATCCAGCGCCACGCTTGATGCCGAGAAGTTCTCTGCCTTCTTCGATGACGCACCCATTTTCCGCATTCCCGGTCGACGGTATCCAGTGGACATATTCTATACGAAAGCGCCAGAGGCTGATTATATCGATGCCTGCTGCGTGTCCGTACTGCAGATTCATGCAACGCAGCCACTTGGTGATATCTTAGTATTTCTCACTGGCCAGGATGAGATTGAGACGTGTCAAGAGGTGCTGCAGGACCGTGTCAAACGACTGGGCTCCAAAATACGCGAACTTATTGTCGTTCCCGTCTATGCCAATCTGCCCAGTGACATGCAGGCCAAAATCTTTGAGCCGACGCCGCCGAATGCACGCAAAGTGATCCTCGCCACGAATATTGCAGAGACATCACTGACCATAGACAACATTATTTATGTCATTGATCCGGGTTTCGCCAAACAAAACAATTTCAATTCACGTACGGGTATGGAATCTTTAATGGTGGTGCCCATTTCGAAGGCTTCGGCAAATCAGAGAGCCGGACGAGCTGGCCGAACGGCACCCGGAAAATGTTTTCGCCTATACACTGCATGGGCATACAAACATGAGCTGGAAGAGAATACGGTGCCGGAAATTTGTCGTATTAATCTTGGAAATGCGGTGCTCATGCTTAAAGCTTTAGGCATCAACGATCTAATACACTTTGATTTCCTTGATCCGCCGCCACATGAGACGTTAGTTCTGGCGCTGGAACAGCTATACGCATTGGGCGCACTTAATCATCATGGTGAACTGACGAAGTTGGGTCGACGCATGGCAGAATTCCCTGTTGATCCAATGATGGGCAAAATGCTGTTAGCCAGCGAGAAGTAAGTGATTCAATTCAATATTTGTATATTGCTAAATGTTAATAAAATTCAACTATCTTGCAGATACAAGTGCTCGGAGGAGATGGTCACCATAGCGGCCATGCTGTCTGTCAATAGCGCCATTTTCTATCGGCCCAAGGATAAGATAATACACGCCGATACTGCGCGCAAGAATTTCAATCATATGCACGGAGATCATCTGAGTCTGCTGCAGGTCTATAATCAATGGGCGGAGACAGACTATAGTACACAATGGTGCTACGAGAACTTTATTCAGTATCGTTCCATGAAACGGGCACGAGATGTGCGAGAACAATTGGTGGGATTAATGCAGCGGGTAGAGATCGATATGGTTAGCTGTCTGCCAGAGACAATTAATGTGAGGAAGGCAGCGACGGCGGGCTACTTCTATCATGTGGCACGTTTGTCGAAGGGCGGAAATTACAAGACAATTAAGCATAATCAAACGGTTATGATACACCCCAACTCCTCGCTGTTTGAGGAACTGCCACGATGGGTGCTCTATCACGAGCTGGTCTTCACCTCCAAGGAATACATGCGTCAGGTCATTGAGATTGAAAGCAAATGGCTCCTGGAGGTGGCACCCCATTATTACAAGGCAAAGGAGCTGGAGGATTCGACTAACAAAAAAATGCCTAAGGGAGCCGGACGTGCAGAGATGACGCAATAAATACATTTTTAAAAATCTTAAAGAAAATATTGTTTTGTGTTTGATAGAAATCTATCGATTATCGATATCTGTGCATGTTGGTTCAGCATGCACTTCACATTGCCGTTATTGGCACTTCTCAACACTGTCAGCTGTCGTTTCATTGCGTGCGGTTTTAACAAAGCAGGCAATATTGTAAAAGTTTAACGTAATTATACATTTTTCAGTAACGCAGAATCAATTAAAAAGTTAGTAAAACTGTAAATTGTAAATATTTATATAAGCTAAATATATTATATACCTTATTAGAGGCGTAAACGTTGCAGTTGACAAGTTTACATGACGTTCTAACCTATAAATCTGATGAAATGTGAAACTGAGTCGGCTTTTAAATGATTTACATAAACATATATACAACATACGTTAAATAATTTGTATCTAAACTGCATAATTTCCTGTTTTTGTGTTTTTAAGTATAATGGCTGCTCAGTTCTTTAACCGCATTGGACAAATGGGTCTCGGCGTTGCCCTGCTCGGCGGCGTTGTCAACTCCGCATTATATAATGTTGAAGGTGGCCATCGGGCTGTAATTTTCGATCGCTTCACTGGCATCAAGGAACATGTTGTTGGCGAGGGTACACACTTTTTCATACCCTGGGTGCAGCGACCCATTATCTTCGATATTCGTTCCCAGCCCAGAAATGTTCCAGTGATAACCGGCAGCAAGGATTTGCAGAATGTAAATATTACGCTACGTATCTTGTATCGTCCGATTCCGGATGAGCTTCCAAAGATCTATACGATTCTTGGTCAGGATTATGATGAGCGTGTATTGCCTTCCATTGCGCCTGAGGTGCTCAAGGCCGTTGTTGCTCAATTCGATGCCGGCGAGCTGATTACACAGCGTGAGGTGAAGTTAAACAATTAATAGTTGCATTTGGTATATACTATAAACAAATGCTTGTCATCTTTAGATGGTGTCGCAGCGAGTGTCCCAGGAGTTGACTGTGCGTGCCAAGCAGTTTGGCTTCATCTTGGATGACATCTCGCTGACCCATTTGACCTTTGGACGTGAGTTCACAATGGCTGTTGAAATGAAACAGGTGGCCCAGCAGGAGGCCGAGAAGGCGCGCTTTGTCGTTGAGAAAGCAGAGCAACAGAAATTGGCTTCCATTATTTCGGCTGAGGGTGATGCTGCCGCTGCCGATTTGCTAGCCAGGTCGTTCGGTGAGGCTGGCGATGGTTTGGTTGAGCTGCGTCGCATTGAAGCTGCCGAGGACATTGCCTATCAGCTATCGAGGTCACGTGGAGTCGCCTATTTGCCCAGCGGACAAAGCACCTTGCTCAATCTGCCCTCAACTCTGGCGCAGTAGAGCTCGTGCCTAATCGTCTTAAGTTGTAACTACCTGTAGCATTTATTAAGTACTTTCGATTTTGTTTCTAAATCAGACATCACAGCAACGTGTATCGCCTCATGCATTCATTTATTGCTCATCCGCAGTAACCAATCAGCCAACATTTTTGATTATTTTTGTGCTTTGATTACTTGTTAACATCTATTGTTCAACTTTTCTTGTTGCCAATTGAACAATTTGTGCGAGCATCTGAGCAGCTGAGCACTCAGACGGAATGGGCTGGACTTACATGTTGCTGGACTTTTGAAAAATTTGTTTTGTGAACAAAAGAATTCAACACAATAAATACATATTAAATATGAAACCTAAATAACCAGTATTTGTATTATTAAAATTATTATTATATAGGGATAAACTTAATCTATAAATGTTGAAAAGTGTAAAAAAGAACGTACTGAGAGGTTAATCACTTACAGTTTAACTTAGAAGTTGATATTGTCCCAAGAGTTGTATAATTATCATTTATGATGTACGTTCATTTAATACTTTAATACACAATATTTAAAATGTCTAGTTCTAGCTTAAATAGCGTTGAAATAGATTGCAATCATACATACAGACAGACCGACGAACAATATTGTAGTAAACTAATATACTCTATTTAATTTGAGAACGAGTATACAAAGTATAATTATGCTATTTATTGTTTAAATATGTATTCAAATTGTTTTTGAATAATATTAAATAGATTTTGATAATCAAAATAAGAGATACATTCGATGCAGCGATGAAGTGTAGTTTACAATTAGATTACTACAAATACAATAAAATGCAGAAAAAAATATATACATATAGGATATGTGTATTATATTTTACGAACTATCAGAATTTATAAAAATATAAATACAATGGAATCTCAATAATTGCAAATGGCAAGGGTCCAGCATTTTATACATACCTATATATTCTATACTTATATATTATTCAAAATTTGTATTTCTATATATACATAATGATAGTTTTCAAATTTTGACATATCCTTACGAATCGCAAAAGGTTTTGAAACAAAATTTCAATTTCTAAGAGATAAAATATTTCTTGATGTGAAAATGTTGTTTATCTACGTCTTTCCAATATGGTTAAACTACCTGCGCGAATTAGCAAGAAGTATATTTATATGTAAGTCACTTATCGTAATTTATTTCATGTGTTGATAGTTGAATTTAGAGATAAATTTCACTGCAGTACACGAAATAAGCAAAACACATATTTTGGATATCTTATTTCGTTAATAAAATCCATTAAACAAATCGTATTAGTCTCTAGATCATTAGGCTAAGGTTATTGCGACCGAAAAGAAATCGCCATTCAATTTTTCGAGCAATCAATAGGAAAAATTTCTCTTAAGCAATTCCTCTACATCAGGCATGAACTCCACCCGGAAAGCAGGATATGGAAAATATTTTGTTGATTATTTTATACAGCTGAGAGTAAATATTTCTTTGATTTCTGCTTTAATTGCTTTTAAATTGTTACTGTATTTAAAATAACTTTAGAAAGTTTGGAATCGTTCAACAGTTCTGTAATCATTCTTAATTAGTTTGGAATATTAAAACATATTTAATTCTAGCCAACAACATTTGTTAGAGGTAAACAATGTCTCTATCATGATAATTTTATCAAATAAAGTTAGTACTTATTCAAGGAGCATCAGTACTCTGAGTATTATTAATTTTACCGCTGAACAATTTTTTCTTTGATTGCGAGTGAAAGGAGTTTTCTTAGCTAGTAAAATAACCCGCCTATCGTTTGCCCATCTGGTTAGGTGCTTAAAACTAACACCAGATAACACACACAGCTATCATTGAAGAGCTCAACAGTAATAGATAACAGTAATAGAAAACAAATTTAAACTAATCAAAATTAAAAATTCTTCAGTACTCATTCTGTATTGATTTCAACTTCAAATTATCTTTATCTTGCTGCAAACTATTTTGTTTTCTTGAGAATAAGTACTATAGTAGGCGGCGATCCTTAATATATAAATATGTATATATATAAATATAAATATAAATATAAATATAAATATAAATATATATATATATATATATATATATATATATATATATATATATATATATATATATATATATATATAATTATGCTACAGAGAGACTATAGTAAAAAGTTGTTCTGTAATGTCACCATTATTTTCTTTTTAATAATAATTTTTTTTTACTGCTTTTAGCATAAATAACTTTTTTTATGTTTAATAAATATGAATAATGACTTCACTGAATCCTTTTTTATAAATGCTAAAAATTTGTGTATGCATATCGAAAATTTTCAGTTTACTTAACTGGGAAAACGTTTGTCTACGCTTAAGGTTTCTTATCAAAGAAAAAGAGAAAGTTACTTTTATTTATCTATGTTAAATATTTCCAATAGGAATTTATTGCTGCATACAGGATCCATTTGAGTTTTGTCTGCTCGTTTATGTAATCCCCCACTTCTCGGCGCCGTCACACAAACCCTCAGCTTTTCAACTCAAGTCAGCCATAAATCAAATAGAAGTACTTCGGCATTGAGCAAGAAAATCAACATTCTCTCCCTCCCTCCCACTCATTAGAGCAGAAGCGCTGCCTGCCTCTTGGGGGTGGGTTATTGTGCGACAGCACAATAAGAGAAAAGTTAACGGTTGCCATGGCAAAAATCTGTTGATTCATTCAAGTGATTTACCAAAGTGGCTTCGTTGAAATGCCAGGCACACGCACACACTCAGCAACAGTTGGGTGGCGGCGCCAACTCCTTCTGAAGCCCACAGAAGGAGAGAAGGAGACGGCGAATGAAAGAGAGCGGACGTCATCTAATGTGAGTGAATGGGTATGGAGAGCGCAAATAATAGAGAGCGCAGCTAGATTGTCAGCATACGTTAATGTAGTTCCTCTCTTCCTCTCCTCTCTCTCTCTCTCTTTCTCTCTCTCTGATTTATCTAAGAGCTACAGTTACAAAAACCATTTCTATAATTTGTCCAGCAAATCGTTGGTTAAATGTAAATTCGAGTTTTTTGATTTTACTTCGAAAGGTTTCTTTATATCTATTATTTATTTATTTTTACTATGAATTCAAGTTTGTCGCGCTTGCCTCTGTTAGCTTAAGGAAACCCCCACAATGAATGAATCACAGTGGGGAATTCTTCTATTTACTGTTAAAAAACTGGATTATACGCAAGCTAATTCAGTCTTCAGATATTGTCTTGCCTTACTTACGCAGGTTTAATGCACCTTGTGAGAAAATGACATGGCGCGTGCAAAAAATATCAAACAATTTTTGATGTGTTAGCAAATATATATTTAAATTATATGCACATACAGGGAGACACACTTGTTATTTTATAGTACAAATTAATTTATTCCATTTCAGCACAGCGTTCTGAGATTTGCGATTGAGGGAAGCGAGTGAACCGGTCCTGCGGCTGCATTCGCAGTTCACAGAGCGAGACGAAACGAGGCGAAGGGAGACGAAGTGAGGCGAGGCGATGCTTTAAAAGGTTTCGCCGAACGGCGAGCAGCACTCAGTTGGCTAACGGACGCCGGAGCGGGCACAGCTTGACTAAACCATAGACGAGCAACTTGCTAAATAGCAAACGCGTATCGCATCGTAACGCAACGTAACGTAACGTAACGTCACATAAACTGAGCAATAGCCAAGACGAAAAAAGTGCAAATAATTAAAAGCAGTCAACTTAAGTGCACAACGGTGAGTGTGTCTGTGTATGTGTGTTTGTTTGTGTGTGTTATGCGTGTGCCTCTTGGCCATATTTAAACAATTAATGTGCTTTAAAATACATAATATTATAATCACACTGAAGCAATGGAGCGTATACTTAATGCGTATACGTGCTGTCAAATGACCTTTTAAGATGTGCTTTAATTTAAATCTAAACTCAACACAAAACCTAACTTAACTCAGCTCTCAGCACTTAGCCTTGTTGTCTATTTGGCCAACTTCAACATTCCAAACAGTCTTATCAGTTTTTTATATTTAGTCAGAGCTGGTTCTAATCTGGTTTCTATAACTTGTTGCCTTTTTGTTTTTACTTACTTTACATTTGTGTCTCAAGGCCAAAACAACTCTGTCTTGACTTGTTGGCTTTGCGAAAGGTTTTCCACGTACCTTTATTAATGCTAAACAGTAAAAACGTAACTGAATTAGCGAATTAACTTTTGATTGCACACATAGTTTTTGTTGTCCCTAAAGTCAAGCAAACAAATTTGCTAACAATTTTTTGTTCTGTTCTGTTCTGTTCTGCGAGTATTCTAATACACTAGAAAAAAAATTGGATAAATTTAAATATAATAAATATTAAAGTAAATTTAAAATTTAAATCTAAATAGTCCAATTTACTTGAAATAAAATGAATTACATTTTTTAAGGGTTAATAAAGTTTACACTAAAATAACGTATATATATTTCGCAATTTGGAAAATACTTTATATTCAGTTTAAATTATTGGCTCAACAAGTTATCTAGTTGAAGCCATGAAGACCATTTTTACACTATTTCCAGTTGGATTACTGTGGACTTATTCTACAAGCTTTCCAATTAGATTCCTAGTTTCCTAGTTGAAATTATTTAGTCCTCTTCCACAAGTTTTTCAATTGGATCACTATAGATCTTTTTCACAAGCTTTGTAGTTGCATGAACTACATGTTTTCTAAATATATACATGTAAACCTATTCAACATATTTTCCAATTAAATGATAGTATACACCTATAAATAGAGTACTTCATCATGTCAAATATTTATAAAATATGGATATTTATTTTATTCACTATTTAAAAGATTGGTATGTTCTGGGTGCAAGGCTTTTACTTAATTTAAGTTGAAATTAACAGCGTGAGAGTATAATTAAGCTTCATTGTCATTAGAGCACATTTGCATTGCTTAGCTTCCACTGATTAGCATTATCACACTTGAGAGCTTTTTTTAAATCTATATTACACTAGCAAGTTTTAAACATGCATTCATTCTGCTTTTACATTTAACCAACATTTAATTCATTCACTAATAACTAATGCAGCAGTGTTAGGAATATTAACTATTTCCTATTGGTCATAAGCAAAGGTTCTACTAATACTAATATGCCCTTGCCAAGCGAAAGTAAGGCAAAAGCTAACGCTTTGGTGACAGATAAACTGGATTCCAGTGTTTCGGTGAGTATTCGGTTTTGGTTATATTTTTATCTTTTTATACCCTGAACCCATTGAAAATGGGAATTCAGGGTATAATGTTTTTGTGAAAATGTATGTAACAGGCAGAAGGAGACGTCGCAGACCCCATAAAGTATATATATTCTTGATCAGCACAAAAAAATAAGTTGATATAGCCCTGTCCGTCTGTCCGTCCGTCCGTCCGTCCGTCCGTCCGTCCGTCCGTCCGTCCGTCCGTCCGTCTGTCCGTCCGTCCGTATGAACGTCGAGATTTCGGAAACTACAAAAGCTAGAGAGCTGAAATTTTACATGAACACTCGTATCTTAGTTACGCAGTACGAGTTTATTTTATTTTTTCGATAACTCATCCCATTCCTTAATTATCGATAAAAAATCGAAAATTTGTTTACGTTTTTTAGGTTTTTCGAGCATTACTTCTACACCGTTTTAGCTAGAGACTTCAAATTTGTATATTTGGATAGATATTATGGATACGCAGATTATGTAATTTTCAGATTTTGGATGCCACGCCCCCTTCGCCCCCAATTTGAAAAAAAACGTATTTCAACTACTAGAGACTTGAGATTTGGCAAACGGACAAATTTGAATACTATTAATATATTCTGAAAGTTTCATGAAGATAGTCCATATAGAAACGGAGTTATAAGCGTTCAAAGTACAGCCCATCCCACCCCCAACCGTCGGCAGCAACTGCGCGGTTAGCAGAGGGCGCGTAATATATACGTGCGGTAAGAAGAAGAATATTTTTTTTGGCAGGGTTCAGGGTATCTCGTAGTCGAGCCGTCTCGACTAGAGCCTTCTTACTTGTTTTACTTTTTATTTTTAGTATATTTGTGTAAATTAAATTAAATGAAGTAATTAATGTGACTGTTGGAATTGCATTTACAGATCGATATGGAGGCGCCCGAATTCAAAGACTTTGCCAAATCAATGGTGGATTATATAGCCGATTACCTGGAGAATGTGCGCGACAGGTGAGTGAGCGAACCAGTTACAATGCATTTAACACTTCATGTTATTCCATAAACATTTAACGTATTTATTCATTGACTTGAATTGACCTCAGATATCAATGTGAATACGAATTCAATTCGAAAGTTCGTTCTGATTAACCTGCAGTTAGTAACACTCTTCCAATTTCCGCAATTGAATGATTGATCGATTCATTGCACAGTGGTACAACACATATTTACGAATTTGAAGTATAATTGATATTGCATATATTTCTCTATAATAAAATTTATAAATATTTTTTGAGTTTTAAATCATTTATTTTAAATTAATTTTTATATGAATGAATGACTGTGCAGTCTTAATGAAAAATGTTTTCAAAATTTAAAATATGTATATATATATATATTTCTATATATTTAATTATATTCTCATTTCAATAGCTTTTTGCCACAATGATTAAGTCTGTTGAGCCAATGGGAAAGTTTCTCGAGTTAGATTTGTTCACCTGCTTCGGCCTTCTAACGTAGACCTTTCACGAATTTTAACTTTTATTTTTTTTGCCAATGGCATTAATTACAGCATTATAAGGTTTTGCTGTCCGTGTCAAGGTCGACATTATTATGATTATTGTTATTGTTATTTAGCTTCGGCTACCGCGCTCACCTGTATACATTGTTCTTGAGCAATTCAGTGTTGGTATTGCCTTGGAGCTATCAGAGTTAAAAACTATTTAGAAACGTTTCTTCTAATCTGGGCTTTTATTTTATTGTATTTGATATTTGCCTAATATCTGTATATATATTAATCATTCGTATGTATGATAGTAAAATATGTTGCTATTGATATGTAGAATATTTTGTATAAGTACTTCCTAATAAGAATTTAATTCATGGGAAATAGAAGAATGACCTGTATTTTCTACAGTTTAGAGCTCGAACTTTGCCGTGAATTAAGTTTATTTTCGTTGCAGACTGAGCAAAAAAGATTTAGTTTTAGAGTTTAGACTACAAACAATTGCTGCACGAAAAAGAGTATATGGGAATATATTTATAAGTACTTCGATTATTGTTGTTATATTATGCCAACGCCCAACTCACGGCTAAAATTGTATTCAAAATGTTTTATGCGGAATATATGTAAACTGTAAAGAACACGCTGGTTAATCATATTTCAACTTGTCAACAAGTTAGCACTCAACATCCTTTCATCATATACTGATATTGATTTTATGGCCACTGGCAACAATTATGAAGCAGAAGCAGCAGAGTCAGTTGGGTGGTTGCTGGCTCGACACTGAAATTTAATTGTATTTCGCACTTTGTGAAGCTTTTTGAATGGCTGCTAATAAGATAAGACTAATGTAATTGTTGTTGCTCTTTGCAGGCGGGTGCTGCCCGAGGTGAAGCCAGGCTATTTGCAGCCATTGATACCAGATGCGGCACCAGAGAAGCCAGAGGATTGGCAGGATGTGATGAGGGACATTGAGCGAGTCATCATGCCCGGTGTGACCCATTGGCACAGTCCCAAGTTCCATGCCTATTTCCCGACAGCCAACTCGTACCCAGCCATCGTAGCGGACATGCTGAGTGGAGCGATTGCTTGCATCGGATTCACTTGGATAGCTAGTCCGGCCTGCACGGAGTTGGAGGTGGTTATGCTCGATTGGCTGGGTAAGATGCTGGATTTGCCAGCTGAATTTTTGGCGTGTTCCGGCGGTAAAGGTGGCGGCGTCATTCAGGGTACAGCCAGCGAGTCGACTTTGGTAGCCCTTCTGGGTGCCAAGGCCAAGAAGATACAGCAGGTAAAGAAAGAGCATCCAGAGTGGGATGAGCACACGATCATCGGCAAGCTAGTGGGCTACTCCTCGGCCCAGGCTCATTCCTCTGTGGAGCGAGCTGGTCTCTTGGGCGGCGTTAAGTTGCGTTCAGTTCCGGCCGATGAGCACAATCGTCTTCGTGGCGATGCCTTGGAGAAGGCAATTGAAGAGGATTTGGCTGCTGGCCTAATTCCTTTCTATGCTGTTGTCACCTTGGGCACAACTAACTCGTGCGCATTCGATCGTCTGGATGAGTGTGGTGCTGTGGCTAACAAGCACAATGTCTGGGTTCATGTGGATGCGGCCTATGCTGGCTCAGCTTTCATCTGCCCCGAGTACCGTCACCATATGAAGGGCATCGAGATGGCCGATTCGTTCAACTTCAATCCACACAAATGGATGCTAGTCAACTTTGACTGCTCGGCCATGTGGCTGAAGGATCCCAGCTGGGTTGTAAACGCTTTCAATGTTGATCCACTGTACTTGAAGCACGACATGCAGGGCTCCGCTCCGGACTATCGCCACTGGCAAATCCCATTGGGTCGTCGTTTCCGCGCCCTCAAGCTCTGGTTCGTGCTGCGTCTGTATGGCGTCGAGAATCTGCAGGCACATATCAGACGCCACTGCGGCTTTGCCCAGCAGTTCGGTGATCTCTGCCAGCAGGACAAGCGCTTCGAGTTGGCTGCAGAGGTGAGCATGGGTCTGGTTTGCTTCCGGCTAAAGGGCAGCAACGAGCGCAACGAGGCACTGCTAAAGCGGATCAATGGACGTGGCAACATTCACATGGTGCCAGCTAAAATACGCGATGTTTACTTCTTACGCATGGCCGTCTGCTCGCGTTTCACGCGATCCGAGGACATGGAGTACTCCTGGAAGGAGGTCAGCGCTGCAGCCGATGAACTGGAATTGTCTGAGGCAGCTGAAAAGCAGTAAAGCCACAGCTTCAGATCCTATTAATATTTAAAGTAAAGTGACATGTTTAGGGAATATAATCATGGCTCATACATAATATATTTATATGCTTGAAATATCTACATACATATATGCAAAATATTGTTGAGTATTACTGAATGTGTATCATCAAATATCATTGTTATCGTTGTTGTTTTTAAACGCTACTCATATTTAATAAATGTGCTTAAATAATCATTAAAATATACCTAACACAATGTATTATTTATTAATTTCGACTATGTGTATGAGAACTGACACGAGTGCAACCGTTGAGCGCAAAGTAATTAAATTAAAAGCTGCGTAATTCGGTATTATATCGACTCGTCATGCCATCCCATTACTATTCATTCCTATAAAGATACCGCCTTGTAGATAAACATCCATCTACCAATAAAAATACTAAGTTTCAACGATCATAGAATAGGACGCAATATCCTTAATACTTAATCCTTAATTTCCAATTATCTTGATCTATTCATGTGTGAACTCAAAGTCAACATCATCATGACAATCTTCTAACGCAGAGTACAAATTTAGAAATATTGTTAATAATGTTAAATATCCCTGAAACAGACATATTATATTTTCATTCATAAATAAATATTCTGCGTTGTATCATTCGAATAAAATAATTTATAACACAATATTTTTAAAGTATCTTTAAAAAATACTGTTTGCGCCAAAATAAAAATACTATTGGATATACATTATTCGATTGAAAAAATCCGATAGCTCACCCCAAAGAGTTTGCGATAGTGCATAAATTATATCGTACCATGATATCGAAGCAATGTAATTTTTTGAATTACGGAGCGAGTTATCGCCAACTTAAATGCTTGAAAAACATGATAACTACTATTTGTTAATATAAATCATACGCATATGTTGTTTTATAGAATACATTAATTATATAACATTAATCATTGGGATTTCCGATGGATGGCAATAAAAGGAATTCAACCAACTGCAATTGCGACAGCTCTCTGAGCTCTTCAAAATTAACGTCGAATTAGCTATGTAACTTGCAGACGCATGCTGCCTGATGTTATTTGGTGATACATTAGCAGGGAACTCAGATCAGTGCTGATTCACTGGAACAAATCATCATGACACTGTCAAAGCAAAGAAAAAGCTCCAGCTTCAAGTCCATTTGAAGAGACATTTAACATACAAGCTGAATTTGCTTAACATATCCAATTAAAAATAAAATGTGTTTTTTCGTTTTTAATAATTGTTCTTAATTAATTATAAATTTTATAACTAATATTTTGGATTAACCATTAATTTTGACTAGGTTTAAAGGTTCTGAAACGAGTTTTGTTTGTTTTTTGTTGTTTTTTTTAGACACTGTGCTTCATGTTGTAAAAGTCAATTATACGCTGCGCCTCACGTATGCCACTGGATCGTGCTCCGTCAATCGTTCCAAATCCGTGCATTGCGGTGGCATCGCCTGCAAAGAGAAGCGTCGGTGCCGCATCGCCGAGAGGAGCTGCCAAGGACTGTACATCGCGAGCGCTACTGTCGACGGAGAAGTAGGGTCGCCCACCTAGAAAACACGCGGAGCTATTCCAGTTCGAGCGCAGCATGGCCTGCGGATAGGGAACATTCTCATTGCACAGGCATTTCCGTAACAGCATTGTAAACTGCTCCAACAGCATTGCATCGGGCAGCTTTTCAATCTCGTCGTAGTAGCCGCCACCGACACGTATCTCTAAAACATGTTGGCTGCTAGGCAGCTGAGATATCTCCACAATCTGTCGAGTCCAACTACGCTTCAGATCTGAATCGGCTGATTCAATGGCTGCGCTTGGACTTGGCTGCTGTAGTGGACCCAACGGACGAAGATTCGACTTAAGCCACCGACCAATGGGCCGTTTGTAGGAAAGATAGATTTTGACTGGGTTACCAAAACCTAGATTCTGTATGGCTTGAAGCTTCTCCAGCGGCAGCATGGGCTTGAACAGGATGCCAGAAAAGTTCTTGAGCACACCCAAAGGCAACGTACAGATTATATGATCCGCACTATACAGACTTCCGTCGAGGCAACCCACAAATTGTGATTCTGAGGGCGTCTTCCACTGTATCTGGCCAACGGGTTTGCCTGTCTGTAGCTGCTGTTTATTCAAGTCATGAGTTAGCGCATTGACGGCATTGTCAAGGCCGGTGGGCACGTATATTGGATGCGCTTCCTGCTCCAACGGACACGTGGTAACATGCTGTATATTCACATACTCAAGACAGCAGCCCAATATGCTGCTGAAGTCCTTGAACAACGACTGAAAGATCTCGCGTGCTATTGCCTGTTCGCCGGGCTGCTTAAAGGATGACACTATCAACTTGTCGCTCTCCGACTGAAAATATGCCATGACATTGTCCAACGAGTGCAAATCGCCGCCACTTTTCACTTTATCGCGCACCTTGAATCCGCGACACAAGTCCCGAAACAACGTGTCTATAAGCTCAACCATGCCAGTTGGTACCTTGCTCTGTTGATCTCGTTTGCCCTCACCTACTGGGTGCACATAAATGACAGGCGACGGCTGCTTCAGCTGCTTTGTGAGACCTTCGGCATTACGCAATAGCTCATACATGGAGTCATGCGAGCCATTAATGTTAACCCATTTGGCGCCCAGCTCACAAAATGTGTCGCCAAAACGCTTGGAGTTAATGCGACCACCATAACGTTCCGTTGCCTCCAGCACGAGCGTACTATGAAATCCATTCAACAGCAGATGCTTGGCCGCCGACAAGCCAGCCAGACCACCGCCAATTATCACAATTTGAGCATTTCGTTTAGCAGACTCCAAATTATGGTTGAAGTCATGGTGGCTGCTTCCATGTTGCTGCAGCCCGGTGAGCTCAGCTTGGAGTGCTGCTGCATTGTATAAGCTGCGCCTGTTGGCTAGTTTATACATAACTGGGAGAGAACGAAAATCATGTCTAATCATTTACAATATGAAACAATGAGAATCGGTCTAAGCTTACCATTTCAGATCAAAATGTCAACAGGCCTGATCAGTTTCTGGTTGTTTTGCGAAAACAGTGAAATTTCGTTATGAGCGCGAGTGTTCTGTGATTTGAGTTTACAACAAAACTATCGAGTTGACACATTATTCAAATACACTTTTCTATGCCAGATGAGTGTGTGATATATGAAAAAGTGTTTCTTACGCTTCGAATGCTTAGAAAATCTTTGTGTTCGTTAAATTAAACTAGTAACTGTCTATCTGATATGAATAATAGAATAATATGTACACAAAATTATAAATAGTGTATTTCAAATGCCATATTCTATTATCTCTCTTTGCGAAACAGCTGAATGCATTTTTTGAAGTCTGGCAGCGCTGTTTGACAATTTTTATTTAAATGATAAATACAATCGAATAAATAAATCGACTTAAGAAAGAAAATATATTAAAGTAGCGGTAAAATTAAAATGGGCAAAATTAAAATGGGTAAAATTCAGAATGAAAGTGAATAATTTTAAAAGTATGTGTATTATATTTTGTACACTATTTACATCAAAATTTTTTGAAGTCTGGTGGCTCTGCAATATCGTTAATGCATATCGAATATGCACTTGAAGCCATTTCATTTGCGGTAAAATTGAAATTTTATAGTAAAAACCAATGTTTTTAAAAGTGTTTTTTTTTTTTTTTTTTCATTTATTAAATCTAATATTTGTATTACATTGCCAATGCTTGGACCTGATTAATTTAAATTATTATTAATATTGTCTGCATGTAAGTATGTATGTGCTTAATTCTTATTTTGAACTAACGCTGCAGGGTTTCATTTGTTACATGTAATCCACTTAAGTGGTGCGAAAGCTCTGATAGTTCGCCAGCCTTGCGGGCATTCACCTGCTGCTCTGCGCACAGCGATGTAAGTTGTGTTTCGATTTCCGTCCAGGCGAATTCAATGTCTGATGGCTTCGGATCCATTCCGCATACGGCAAATCGGAGGAATAGCTGCCCACAATGTTCCGCCTTTACCATGTAAATCTTCTTGCGCTCCATTAAGCGTTGCAGCAGCTGTGATGTGATTTCATTATCACCCTTCGCCCTGAAACAAACCAGACCAAGAGCACGCGGAGCAATCAACTCGAAACGCTCGTCTGCCTTCACCAGATTCTCGAACTGCTTAGCCAATTTGATGTGTTTGCGTATGTGTGCACGCAGACCCTCAGCTCCAAGTGTGCGGAATGTGATCCACACCTTCAGAGCACGAAAGCGACGACCCAATGGAATTTGCCAGTGGCGAAAATCTGGAATCTGCGTCTGACCCTCGTGCTTGTGCTTCAAATAGATGCGATCCACATTGAAGCTGTCAATCACCTTGTTGGCATCGCGCAACCACATGGCAGCACAATCAAAGTTGACTAGCATAAATTTATGTAGATTAAAGTTAAGCGAGTCTACACGGTCCAAGCCGCGACGCAGTTCCGAGCACTCCTCCAAAGCAAAGGCGCCACCAGCATATGCCGCATCCACATGCAGCCACACCTCATTCTGCTCACAGATGGTGGCCAGAGATTCAATGTCATCGTAAGCACACGTGCCTGTGGTACCTAGCGAGGCAATGCAGATGACTGGTATAAGACCTGCCGCCACATCTTGCTCGATGGCCTCCTTCAGTGCATCGCCACGCAGCACAAGATCCTCGCCAGCTGGCAGCAATTTAATGGGCATGGCTGCCAAGACGCCCGCCTTTTCAATGCAACTGTTGCTCTGATCCGACGAGTAGGCAATCAGCTTGCCCCTAATCTCACTCTCGCTCAGCTCTGGCTGGCTGAGACGCAGACGTCGCACTGCCTGTTCTCTAGCGGCGAGCACAGCCACCAGCACAGCCTCACTGGCAGAGCCTTGAATGACACCGCCACCAGGTCCCTCATTCTCGTGAAGAAAATGCTCGGGAAGATTCAAAAACTTGGCCAGCCAATCCATAACAACAACTTCGAGCTCTGTGCAAGCCGGACTGCAGATCTGCAAATGCGGAAAGGGAAAATAAGTTTAGTTACTTGAGTAAATGCAGATAATTTTATAAAGCTTGACTCAGTCCACCGAGATGAATAAATAAATTTTATTTTGTTTTGTTTGTTTGCTTGCTTGCGACTTTAACAACTCGTTTGTCAAGTTCTTTGTCGCTTTCACCTGCCGCATGCGGACAAAGGGCTTCCATTCAGCTTGATTGAACAATATGAGATTTCACCTGCACGTACCCAACTGAAGCCCATAACGCTGAAGCCGCTGGCCAGCATTTCGCCCACAATTGAGGGGTAGGATACACTGGTGGGGTAGTAAGCATGCATATTGGGCGATTGCCAATGCGTGATGCCTGGTTTGATTACTCGGTTCATGTCCTTCAGCACCTCACTCCAGGCTTCCGGTGTCTCGGGCATTTGCTTGGGCAACAGATCTAGCAAATAGCCCGGCTCTACAGAAGGCAGCACATCATGATCTCTGATATTCTCCAAGTAATCAGCCACAAAGTCAACTGCGGCTTTGCCAAATTCGCGAAATTCTTGGGCATCCATTTTGCAATTAGTGTCACGTTTTGGATGTCGGATTTCGTTGTAATGCTTAGTGCGTTTCTATTTGTACTTTTCGCGTAGTTTCTGTCTGGGTGTTTGCCTTTTTTGTTTGTTGTTTACAAAGCTCGATACACCTTTACACCCAATGGCCAACAGCAACACTTTCTGACGCACTACTCTCTACGAGGTTGAATTTAACTCTGTTAAAGCGCGCCTCTAGTGAAATGCTTTTTATACTGCCCGACGATACGATCGAGCGATCGAGCGATCGATCGTTCGTTTGCCCGAGATCTTCTCATTTAATACTCCATCAATGAGTGGCAGTGGTTCATCTAATTGTCTGCGAAACGAATTCAAATCCAGGCAATACAATTAGAGAATGCCTCTCCCTTTCTAATTATATTGACACTAAACCATAATGAATAAATGCTGCTATCTATGCATGTCTACTAATACAACAAATCAATAGCATCTCTATAAAAATAAATATGTTGACTAACCTACTTTACTAAGATAACAAAAATAGTCGTAAAGCACACATTCAAATTTAAAATAATTATGTTTCTCTTTAATGGAATTTGCAATTTATTTTCGAGCTTTAACGGACATAGTAAACTGTTCTCAATCGGTTTGCTGATTGCTTCCAATTGGATTTTAAAATTAAAAGTGTTCTGTCGGGTTTCTGTATTGGCATTATAATTTTAAACAATTTATTATTTAATATTCAGAAACAAACTATGAAGTATGAATTAGCATGAACTCAGTTGCTACTTGCAACTTTGTCACAACTCTTCTCAGTTTATTTAATTCGTTTCATAGCGACCGGCTGCAAACTGTTCCCAGTCTCTTTTAGTTGCTCTGAGAACCAACAGGTGTTTCTCTTTAGCTGTTCTCACATTTTTATGTGAATAAATGCAAATGCAACTTTATATGAAATAATGCATTTACTTCATTAAAAATTATATGCGTAACAATAAAATAAAACCATTATTTTCTTTACTACTCTCAAGCTCAATCTGCGCTTATTGTCTGTTCTCAGTTCCCAGTTTGTTCCCACTTGTAGCAGTTGTCTTTCTGTTCTCACTTTGTCGCAGCTGCTCTCAACAGGTTTCTCTTGACTTTTCTTTTAGAGTGCTGCTCTTAGTGTTATCTCTTCCAACTAACAGAATGACACCTGATTGATATCTTATTAATATTGAACTTAATTAGTTTGAAATAACCGCGTATTTCTTGGGTTGAGTAATACATATTAGAGTATCAGTAACCTCCAGATATACATTTAAAAACTCTTAAGCTTTCTCATTATATGAGAAATGAGTTTAAAAAACTTCATTTCTAGATTTAATATGTTTTTGAAAAATAAAATGATTTCTTTAATTGAAATCCAAATCTTTTATATTTGTATTAAATTAAATTGCTTACTTTTAGTATTGAGAGTCTTGAGTATAGTCTCCGAGCAAAGGAAGCTAAAATATCGAATTAGGTCGATAGTTAGTATGCTTAAGAACGTTTGAGGACCCCAGCTTCTGTGGTTTCGTAGCAAATGATTGCGTATAACATATATGGATAGCTCGACTACTGATTAGGAATGCGTATACTAAATCTCCTAAGGAACGAATAAGACAATATTAACTAAACTACGGTTACTGCATTAGATAACTAATAGAACAAAAATTTATTAAGTTAACTCTATATCTAATTAATAGACATTGTCAATGGGTCGTCAAAATTTATTAAAAACATTCGACAAGTTTTAAATGAATTTATATTTGTTATATTTCCTTAATAATTGTATATTTCAAATAAACAATAGAATTTTTTCTAAATTTCTTGAAATATTTGAAATAAATAACTAATTATTTTTTCATTAAATATATTTATGACTTACCCAACTAAATCCCAACACTCCGATGCCCGCTATAAGCAGCTCTCCTATTATGGAGCCAGCTGATGTGGATGACGGATAGAATGCATTAAAATACGGCGATTGCCAGTGGGTCAATCCGGGTAAGATAATATGTTCCAGATCTTCAAGTATTTGTCGCCAGTGCTCGGGTTGCTCTGGTATTTGCCTAGGCAGCTGATTGATGACATCGTATGGCAACACGTTGGAGAGCACATTTCTGTGAAGGTAACAAATTGCTTGAAAAGGATAACACACACATCCACATTGCACACACACACACACACCTCTCACGTATGTTGCTCAAGTAGTTGATTATGAACTCAATGGAAGCGTGACCAAATTCGCGAAATTCACCAAAGTCCATTTTAAACAACACTCTATATATAGAGTATGTATGTGTCTATATATTTATCTATCTATATTTGTATATCCTTCAATCTATATGTATGTATGTTCGGTTTAATAGAAGAGTCTCTGTTGATTCGCTGCGTCGTCTGACTTTTGCACTTGTTCACCGTTGACATTCGAATCGAGAAATGAAACTGACTGCGACATGTCAAAGACTCGATGAAGCTTGCATCGCAGTCGGTCAAAACTTTCAAACAATACTTTTTGGATGAGCCACTTGCATAGTATGTGTAAAAATGTGCACAGCCAGCAAGTTTTTCATTATCATTGGCGAGATTTATGTAACTCGTAACGCTGCAGCGACATTAAGACAAGTTCATAGCCAACACCAACATCAACAAATAAACAAACAGATACATAACAATAACAATAACAAAAAACAAAAACAAAAATAACATGAAAATCGTCGAAGAGATTTTAATGAAATGCGTTTAATTGTCTAATAAAGCGAATACACTGCAAGAAATTGTGTTACATTTCCATGCAGCGAAGTTTAAATTTTAGATATGCTACCTCCATTCATATATTGTGGGTCTTTCATAATTATTCAAGTCATGTAAATTGACATTAAAGTTCTTAAAATATATTTGCTATAATTTGACATTGACAATATTTTTTTCAGTGTTCTTAATGGATGATCCATTGTTATTACAATCCGGTTTATAATAACTATTACCTTGTCTTAGCTGTTGTCACTTTGGCAAAAAGTCCCTCCAAATTGTTTTCAAATGCATAACATTTCCCATTTCCCCCTTTCGTCTACACTTCCCCTACCCCACAAGCTGCATACACACCTGCTATAAAGTTCCATCCAGTCATTTGAGCATGCTCGAAATTTTGAAAGTCATAGTCACTGTCAATAGATTTTCGTCTATTTTGTAAGCACGAGCTTGAACTGGGAACTAGCGGTGCATCTGCATCATCATCATCATCAACATCATCTGACTGGGTCGCTTCGAGCGGTCATTGCATTTCACAATTTTGCATTTTTTTTTTTTTTTTGTCTGCACTACAGTTTTCAGGGTCATGCTCCAATTTCCGTTCCGTTGTTACTAAATTGAAGTGTGAGAAAAGATATTTCGAGCAGTTCATTGAAGAGTTGATCCTCAAATCAATGTTCTAATAAATAAGAATACTTATAATTAGATAAAAAAGATAAATCAGTACAAAGATAACTATTTTACACGAAACACTTGTCGATTGGAGATCCAAAGCTGACAGAGATATTTTCATTTTAATTTCCATATCATAATAACAAATCTCCACTAATTTAGTTATTTAGCTCAGGTTCCTCACATGCGGTTTAAGTTTACCCGTTTTGCCGCGTCTCAATGAGCATTGATATTTAAATTATAAACATATTGACGAAGTATATATTCCAGACTAGTTATAAAAGTACAGAGGCAAGACAGAAAGACGGATTACATGAAACCAATGTACTCTTTTCCTGACATGAACGTGTATAATAATTGTTTCATTTTTGCATGAAATCTGTCACGTTTTAATTAATAATTGGCCAGACATAGGCTTGTCTTCATATGTCGATTAAAACTAGTTTTTCTAGTTTAAATGTTAAAATCGTCACGAAATATTACATATATAACACTATTTTAATGCCAGTAATACTTATTTAAGTAATATTATTGTCGCATTAAGTAATTGTCTTCGAAATTTATTTCTATGATTTCACACGTAAACGTGTCACTGGCTACAATGCTACTTAGATATTATTAATATCAGATTTCTGAAGATTTCACCAACAACTGCTCTTCGCCCAGATCACCATACTATGCCATTAACAGTTTTATGAGCTGTTAATAGAGTAAATGCCACTCTAGTTCTGCGACTTGTCTGGTTCTCAGAATATACAGATGTTCATAAACTGCTGTCCTACGATTGAACGCATTACACTACATACTGCTTACTAAATTTGTTCATATGTTTGTATATATTTGAGCTCGCTAATTTGGCTCACATATGTAAATATGTATGTGCCTGGCTGATATATAACTCTTATATGTCAATCCTACTTTTAGTACGATATTATAGTGCAATTTAATTTCACTTAACTTTTCTTTGCGGCTCATACGTACATACATACATATATCAATAAATACCGAAAGGGTGCAACATATGTATATAGTATATATATATATATGTATGTATATATATGTATGTAAATATATATATGTATGTATATATGTATGTATATGTATGTATATGTATATGTATATGTATATAGTACATATAAAATTCCATACTTATGTACTTTATTTTAAATCTCGCTAAACTGCAGCATTTTGTTTATATTTATCAAAAAAGAATAAAATAAACAATCAATAACCTTTGTTTTTTTTTCCGATAACTCATAATTATTATTGATAATAATTGAAAATTTCAACTTTTTATATACATTGAAAATGGGAAATCAGGGTATCATGGTTTTGTTTTAAATGTTTTTTTTTTGTTTTTAAGAGCAGATTGTACATCAATAGAGCTACAGACTAAAGACTAGAGATAAATTATAAATGTAGGTAGATATTATGGATACGAAGATTTTATAATTTCCAGATATTTGATGCCACGCCCCCATCGATTCAATTTAAAAAAAAAAATGTATATAAAATACTAGAGACAATTTTATAAGCGTCCAAAGTATAGCTCAACTGCCCCAGCGTGCGCCTATGCGTGCGTAAAGAAGAAGAATGTCAGGGTTAGGGGATCTCCTAGTCCTAGTCCCCTCTTACTTGTTTGTTCCTTTTTTGTTTAATAAGACACTATTTGTTTCTCTATTTTTTCCATTCTGTTGACAACTTCCGATTTCTGGCAACATCTTTATTTTGTGCTTTGAGCAACTTACTGCGTTCATTCCCGTCAACTAACTTCTAGTTAGCATCAATGCACTCCAACAATTCCAAATATCATAAATTTCATCATGATTATAACTATCATAATTATCAGTATTTTTTTTCAATTTCTTCATTGCATGTTATCATTATGACTATCCTCAAGATTATCATTATTATCATGATCATTGTCAATATCAGATGGTCAACTTCAGCTTACGTAAAGAATATAAGCTAACCTAAATGCTCGACTTTGAGGAATTAATAAAGCAAAGTCTTAAGCATATAAGCTATAAGCATAATTTCTATAGACTCTATAGACCAAAGACTGTCTCATTTAACACTCTGCTAAATAATAATATTATTTTTTCAACTTACTTAAAGTGGGTTATTAAAGTACGTCAGATCTACAATATGCTTGAAGGGACTTAAGGATCTCTTTACTGTAATAAACTGGGGTTAAGCCTTGCTAGCTCAACCGTAACCACCTTGCCTTCATATTCCATGAAAAACGATAAATAATTCCATGAAGAACTAGATAAGAATATCGTTTGTATATTTTGTTGGTCTCATTTTTTTTGTTTGTTAGTAAACAAATTGTTTCCGTTTATTGCAGTTGAAGTTCGATGTAATAATAAAGGCAACTATTGAATACCCCTGTGCTCCATGTGATCCGTATATTAAAAGGCGTTCTCTTGCTGGGATACTCGACTATGATATGACCACCAGCTGTTGTCCTCCACTAAAGTCCATCATATTGTGGTTTGGGTCAAAGCGCTTGGCGTGCGGCGTGTGGCGCTTGGCGCGCTCTAAGCGTCTCATAAATAAATGCGAAAACAAAATGCCAGGCAGACGGATGGGTGGTTGGGCTGGCCAACAGGAGGTACCCGTTATTGGAAAACTACACTGGCAGACAGTAGAAAGGAAAATAAACTCAACTAACAAAATATCCTGTACAAATTTTAGTTATTTACATAGCTAAATAGTAAATAATATATAATATAAATTAATTAATATATATATTTATTAATAAAAGTTCAAATTCTTCGATATAAACTCACGAAATTTATGTCAATTCTCTAACGCACATCAAGCACTCTATGTTGCCCGGCATGCGTACAGGGTATATGCAGTGCCTTGGCGCACAGGGTGATTCGTGCTGTGCACAAATAATGATTGACTGGCCTGGCCGCTCTGCGCATGCTGCAATGCGCAGCCGTTGGAATGTTTTTAACCCTTGTACCATCGCCTGCTCAACCCAACCCACACAACAGAGCTTTCCAAGTTCCAGTTTAATGGCGTCGCTGGCGATAAGATAACGGATTCTCGCGCATGACCAAAATATCAACTGCGGCGGGGCAATTGCTGTTGTTTTTGCTTTTGTTGTTATCAACGATTTCCAATGTTTTCAATATAAAGGGGCGGTGCTTGTTGCGGCCTGGAAGGCGAGCAGTTGCTGCTGCTGCTGCTGTTGCTGTTGCTGTTGCTGTTGCCGTTGTTACTGTTCTTCTTCTCCTTTCTGTTCTTCGTATTGCTTTTGTTGTTTTTGCGTTGACCGCGCGTATTGACTTGGACTTTTGAGTTAAGTTTCTCATATTTGTGCTATGCCATTGCCGTCGCTGACTTTTAAGTGCTGTTGACTGTTGTTTTGGGGCCACAGCGAAGGTGTCGCCAGGCGTTGGCTCGTTTCAATTTTTCAGCTTTTGCTGTTATTGTTGTTGTTGCTGCTGCTGCTGATGTTGTTGTTGCCGCTGCCGCAGCGTTTTTTTGCAGTTATTACTCGAAAATTCTTAAGAGAAAAAACTTTTCTGCTAAAACTTTTAGGTTTCACAAAATATTGTAATGCCGCCTGCATAACGAACAAGAACGAGAACGGCATCGGCATCGGCAACGCCAACGGAAACGGAACGGGCATAGATTACATAGATATAGGTATAGGAGGGCATGCCAACTGTTAACTGCTGGCCAAGTCGGGAAGGCCGGAAGGGGATGACGGCCAAGTTAAGCATAACAGTGCGCATACTAAAAACAGCATAAAAATTGTCGACGACGTCGCCGTTGCTGTTGCTGTTGCTGTTGCTGTTGCTGTCGCAGTCGCTGTCGCCATTGTTGTGTTGCTCGCTAGCCTGGCTGCCTGCATTTTACCATATCATTTGTGTCACATTAAGATCAATTGGTAAACACACACATATCCACACCCACACACTCACACACACACACACATACAGATATACATATATACACACACACACACACTAGCTAGCTAGCGCACACAAAAAGGCAAACGGCATAAAAAGTATCGTAAAAGTCAAATAAAAAAGCTCACACAACAACAAGAAGAGCTGCAACAATAACGCGAGTCGCAGATGCAGCAGCAGCGACAACGGCAACAAAAGCGTCAAAAAGTGCGCAAAAAATGCAGCCCGAGTGCCACAAATAGCAGCAGCAGCAGCAACAACAAAATACGACAAATACATAAATACATAAATACAAAAAAAAAAAAAAAAAGAAAAACATACATACCTAACAAACAACGCAGCAGGCGTCCGTTAGCTGCTGCCAGTGTTGCCGTGCCGTGCAGTGTTATGCCGTTAAGCTCTGCTGTGCTGCCGCCGTCGTCGCCGACGCCATTTTGTCGCTGCCTTCCGTCGCGTTTGCCAATTGCCGTCGCAAAATGGCGTTCGAGTGAATATTGAATTGAAATCGAATTGAAGTGAAACACAAACAGCACGAATCTAAAATTTTACCTGATTGCGTGAATAAAATCAGCTAAACTAATGCAAATTTGCTAAAAAGAAAAAAAAAAAAGAATACAAATAATATACAAAAATAAGGATAATATACAAAAATAAGGATATTGAAATATTACATCAAAATAGCTGTAAATACAATAAAGTTCTTTTCTTTTTTTTGCAATTCAAAAACAAATTTAAAGCCACAACAGCATAAGTCGATGTGGAAAACACTTTAGCATGTAGCATATAATTTTTAACGATTTGAAAACAATGTTTAGTTTATTAAAATTTCGGTAGCTCGACTTTTAATGCATAATTATGCAATAAGCAGATAGGCATTGTTCATGTTCTGTTTGTGTGCTAAACTCTGAGAAAAAGAAGACAACATGCACCCTACATTATAGGGAAACAAGCTCGAGTTCTTTGCTATTTGTACGTTCGTTTATATTGAATTTGTTTTTGTAACTACTATATTGCGAAGCAGACACTTGAAGCTGCCTCTACACACATAAGAGTCCAAATTGATATTGCAAGGCATTGAGTATACACACACACACACACACACACACTGCTTCCTCGTCTACACAATCGAACCGAAGTACCAAAAACCAAAGAAAAACCGCCGTGCGTTTCGCTTGCCTGATAAGAAGCCGAGGCGAGCGACGGCGACGGCAACAGCAACGGCGCTTTACACACGGTTTGCCACAGTGCCAGTCCCAGTGCCAGTGCCAGTGGCAGTGGCAGTGCTCAAACAATCAACCAACCAACGAGCGATCCAATCTGGCTCTATCTATAAGGCAATGCCGTCTGCCTTACCTTATGGAATATAACAATAAAATAAAAAAAAAAAAAACAAAACCTCCGCTGCGTGACTAAACATTTCCGCCTCTTTGCCAGGTTGGATCGCGCTAGCCGTGCGTGTGCCTACATCTACATAAATATCGGTCTATAGTTCATTATTGATATATAAATATTTATATATATTTATTTAACAAATGCAGATCCAATTGATCAGGCTACTATAAAATTGTGCCAAGAAAAAGTGCCTGTTCGCTAGTGCGTCATAAAAAACTTCAATTATTACGCATACGACTCGTGTGACGAGCTAACCCAATTTAAAAAGCAAAAGAAGCATATTGAATTAGCTCTACGGACAGGCTTGTGTCTATAACATTTGCAAACTAAAGAAGTTATCCATTCTCGGCATTGATTTGCTGCCGTTTGTTGCTGTTGTTGTTGGTGTGAGCGTGCATGCAACTGGCTTTAGAGATGATGCAAACGCTGAAACCGCCACCGCCATTGCATCAACAGCATCCTCATCCACATCCGCATCCACATCCGCATCCGCATCCACATCCACATCCCCATCCACAGTCCCATTCACAGCATCTGCAGCAGCAGCTGTCAGTCATGGATAATCACCAACAGCAACAACAGCAGCAGCAGCAACAACACATTCATCAGCAGCAGCAGCAGCAGCAGCAACAGCAACAATTACCGCCCACGCCGCAGGCATCGCACCTGCTCGCTGGTCAGCACAGCCATCATCAGCAACATGCTGCGGTTGGAGTCGGTGATCATGATGACCCAAATCCGGAATTTGTGTTGGCTTTAATATCCAGGAATCGAGCGCTCGAGGGTGAGTACCAACAGTTTTGATTCTCAGTTGCCCTGGTCTCGGGTCTCTCGTCTCGGGTCTCGGGTCTCAGGACTCAGCTCTCAGGTCCACTGGCCAAACCAACTCGTCATCCGCAATTTGCCTATGGCTCTTGCACCCGTCTTGTCTAATATTTTTCAGCTTCCGTTCTCCTTTCTCTATTTCTCTTTCTACCTCCATCTCTCTCTGTCTCTCTCTGTGTTACTGTCAGTTATTTATTTATGCTTTTAATTATGCCAAGTTTTTCGCTGTTGTTTTGTGATTTTTGCTAGAGCAGCAGCAGATGAAATGTGGCTAAGGTGTTGATTGCTGATGAAAGCGTATTGTGAGCTGACTTATGTATGTATAAATGGAGCACGATGTGTGTGGCACCTGTGGCAGTTGGGCACCAAAGTGCGGTTGCCCTGACTTGTATCGAATCGCCTTCTCCACTGCGCCGCATAAGTGTTTTTCAATTAAGCATAGCTGCTTGCCCTAACCGCGTTAATACGTTCGTTCATTTTCGCTCATTTCATATGCTGTTTCAGTAGCTGAAATTAATAATATAATTGCTGCAATTAAAAAGAAGGCTTACTCTTTAGTCAATATACCATAGACGACAGCATAGAAGAGTTGGGAATGTAAGGGAGATATATGTTTCTTTATAAAAGATTCGAGTTAGGAGGAGTTTAGAGTATGGAAAATTTATTGATGAGTTAATATGAATATGAATGTTGCAAAAATATTTATAACCCCGCCATTCGCTGACTCTGGTTGTTAGGGGTTTGCGTTTCTACATTCAATTGTAAAAATTCAAAAGTTCAGAATTCAAACCTAGGGTATTTATACGATGAACATAATTTCTTTAAATATAAATATTTCAAACGATAGCCAACTTTAGCTGTAAACTCATCTACATATATAAAAGGTAGATATGCATAAGTCAGAAGTATCTGGCTGGGAGATATTATTATCCACCTTGAGCTATAAATATTTTAAGCTTCTTTCCCTTCATCGAAGTTGGTGTTTGGGTATTAAAGATGGGAGATAATTAGTTTTATATGTATAGCTTACAAAAAATATGTTTAATGTTTGATGGAAGGCTTTCAAAATGTACTAGATATACCAATAGAACATTACTCAGATTTTGTATTCATTTTGATAGATTTTACGATATATCTGATGATTTATACTTTAAATTTCTGGACTTTACTCTTATAGATAGAGTGGTATATATGGAAAGATAGACAGACAAGCATAGAGATATATATATACTGACTCATATATATACATAAATGAATAAACTTCTGTCTTTCTCTTGACACTTACTCATTTTAAACCTTTTTTTTTTTTTTTTTTTATTTTTCCATTTTTTTAACGTTTTCATTTCACTCAAATTTCTTATGCCCAAATTGATGTGATAGATCTATTCATAAATAATAAATCACGATATGCTATAGTAAACATAAATATGTATAATGGAACAAATTATGGAAAGTGTGATTGAAATCAACCGGAAGGAAGGAAGGAAGGCAGACTGAGACAAAGAAACTCATACCATAAGGCCATTTGGCATGAATTTCTAAGGAAATGGTATCAAATAGTCGAGCAAAGAGTTTAGCTAACAGCTCAATTTTGATTATTGTTTTATTACGATTCATGTTTCATAATTGTTACCAGAACTCGATGCATGTTATTTTATACTCTGCAGAGCTTAGCTCGCATTGTCTCACTTGTCTATGCCGCAAATCCGGATGGAAGACATTCTGAGCAACCCCAAGCACAAATTATGATTTCGATTCATGCTTCACATGTCGTAGCGTGATCCCACGCAAATCAATTGACAAGCTAAGGCCGCAGCTAAAAGCCAGCCCAAAATGTTGACAACTGACACACGGAGGATAACATCGAAGGACACGCGCTTGAGTTGGATATGATGTGGATGTGGATGTAGATGTGGATGTGGAGACAAGACAAAGCCGAAGTC